>CM035839.1:129458855-130160781 GCA_020510985.1 Pholidichthys leucotaenia
ACACCACCTTTACCTGGTATACAGACGCCTTAGGCAAGTCTAGGCACACGGTGCAGCACAGCACCGAGTACAGTCTCTCCTCCAGCTTTCCTGACTCTCCCTCGGATAGTTTCACCCTCTTCTTGGGTGTCTCGTCTTGCGCAGCCTCGGGCCCTTCTCTCTTCATCCCGACCTCCTCCTGCATGGCCGCGACCCCAGCGACAGCCTCCAAGGCCGCCCCCACAGCCCCGACCCCCAGGCCGGCCGAGGAGGAGCCAGGGGCGGCCGCAACGCCCACATCCCTCTCTTCCAGTGAAGACATGGCGATGGCTGTTTCGAATATTTCTGATAGACCGTTCCCGTCTCGATCAAGCTGAACCCAAGATATTAGCAGGTTAGCTTAGCTCACAACCTGTCGAGCTAACGGTCAGCTGACGGAAAGCTAACGGCAGGCTAGGCTAACATAAGGAACGCTGGCTAACTAATTATTACCGCCAAACTTGAATATTAGCACGCCGAAACTTATATAATAACGAACTCATCAGCAAAATGTAACTGTGGCTATCTGGCAAATGAAATGTCGACTAGTTTAGTTAACTTACAGTGAGGCTAGCAGACTATGGTGCTAGCTACGTTGACAAAAACAGTCTTCTGTCCCTCTGCCCCGGCAGAACAAAAACAACACTCAGCTGCTGTTGCTGCCCTCTCGACGCCCGTGTTTCTCAATGACAGCCGAATACAATGATGCGCTGATCTCTGCCTCCCTGCTCCGGTACCGGCTGACCATCCACGGGACTCACGGGACCTGTCGGTGATAAAAGCCGCGACTAAAGACAGTTCCGCTGAGACTTGTCTCTCCTGTTACACAGCCATCTTTGTTCCCCCCCCCCCCCCCCCCCGGTTGTCTCCCCCGACTTTACAGCGGCTGTGGCTCCGGATTGATTTCGTTATAATTACCCAGAAAGGCTCTACAATGTGTCTCGCGAAAGAATATTTAAAAGGAAATATATGCCTGTGTGTGTGTAAGGGCCTCCTCTAAGCCTTGGTAACCACCAGCGTGCAGCCGTGAATGAGCTGACAGAGGAATGTTTTGTTGTGGCAGATGACTTGGGGTATTTAAAGAGTTTTAACAGAGCATGCGCAATAGGCGCCTGCGGGTCAGCGTATGGCAGGGCTTGAAAGGTGACTAAAGTCAGATATGCGACAATGCTCCACCGAAAATCTGTCCTTCACGGAGTTTATTTGTTACACATTTTAACACCATGAGAACTATGTAAACACAGTGCGAAAACAAAAAAGATAAAAACCGAGCTTGATACCTAAAAACACCTTGTTTCGGGTCTTCTTGATAGAGCCTATCAGAGCGGTTCAACTGGTTGTTTGGGGCCCTTTGTGTGTTTTAAGAAGGGGTAAATTATTTAACCAGAAAGACAGGAAAATCGATGGGTCTTAAATAACCTTGGACACTGATAACAGGCCATAAACATGTAGGTATGTTGGAGCCTCCTTTCTCTTCCTGCACAAATATATGGTTTAGCGGGGGTATGTGAGATCACGGTGGGGGCTGTGTGTGTGCTTTGAGGTGGGTGGGTCGGATGTTTTAAGTATCAGCTGTCTGACATGACAAACCACTCCCACTAGAGGGACAGATACGCCCTATTTGGTCTGTGTGAAATGACAAGGCAGCAATGCCACCCTCAACTATGCACAATGCACACACTTTGCTCATAACACTAATATGTGGTCACACTTTGTCTAACATGTTGTGCATTTTCCAAGGATTGATTTTAAGTTTTGACATCCTCAAGGACATATGTAGGCTTATTCAGTGGCAGACTCAGATATGTGCCATGTGGGTGGGTGCCCAGGGTGCCATTCTATTGAGGGCACCATGACAATCAGAACCATCATCACTCTCACTCTATAGATCCATCCATCCATCTTCTCCCACTTAATCCTTTTTCGGGTCGCGGGGGGGCTGGAGCCTATCCCAGCATCTTTGGGCGAGAGGCAGGGTACACCCCGGACAGAATAATTCAAGAAATCTCTGTCAGTCTGTCTGTCAGTGTGTCACGATCATAGGACCGCCTATGATGTTCCTATGATGTCTACATGATGTCCTATGATGTTTCTATGATGTCGGTGATCATAGGACCACCGATAATGTCTATATGACGTTATATAAACCAGAAGACTGATGTTCCTATGATCTTTACATGATTTCTAGGTGACGTCATATAGACCATAGGACTCGCTAAAAGATATGATGTTCTGATGTATAACAACTCCTTATGTGTGAAATGTCCTATGATGTTCATGTGTAACAAAAGCAGGCATCACTCACGATCATAGGACTCGCTATGACATCATCAAAGATCAAACGCAGGTATCACTCATGATCATAGCACTTGCTATGACATCAGCAAAGATCATAGGACTCACTATGACGTCATCAAAGATCAAAGGAAGTCATCACTCACGGTCATAGGACTCGCTATGACATCATCACAGACCATAGGACTCGCAATGACACAAAGATCAAAGGCAGGCATCACTGAACAAGTGCTGACGTGCTTGCTCACACCCTTGCTTACACCTGCTTTCTATGGGCATGCAGAAATACTTGCTTGCACTTGGTTTCTACAGGCATGCACGGGTATGCACTAGTAAAAATAATGATAAAAGATTCATAATTACAGTATGTGTGCTGGGTGTATTTGTGGCAAATGGGCGCCCTCTACAGGCGGATGCCTCTGGCTGTGGCTGGCAGACTCCAGTATGGCAGACATTCAAAGTGGAGCAAAGGAGGACAAAAAAAGTTAAAAGTAAGGATTATTTTTTTTAAAATTATGCAGCGGTTTGAACTTTAAAACACTGAGCCCTAAAATGGCAACATTTGGTTATCGTAGCTTATGTAACTAATTTTTCTCCATTTTGTTGTAGTTGGCTTCAGTTTACTGGCTACATGAATTAATTTCAGGGCTGTGCAAAGACCATTTGAGAGGCAGGGGTGCAAATTAATAAAAAAGGGGCACATGGAATGATATTTGTTAAAAAATATATGTCAACTTTGTATGTTACTTATTTGGTATCTAACTTACTTTAATAATTATACACTCATGGACATACCCCACAGATTTGTACAAATTATCAACTGCCACAGAGACCACGGGCTTCATTGTTATTTATGTAAAGGTTAATGACAAAAATAAAATAAAATAAAAAATGGGCAGCTTCCATTGAAAAACGACTATCTCTTCAAAATAAAAACATCTTTGCAAATATCTGAAAAAAGCTTTTCTTTCAATAAATAAATTATTAAAACTTCATTCAAATGATTAAATTGTTGCAAAAAATTAAAACGGCCATTCGCTGAGTCAGCAAAATGAACCAAAACCATCCCCTCTGTTAAACTGCCGCCCTCCATCCACACAAAGACTGCAAGGATAGTTTACAGGACAATGTACAGGTGCATCTCAGTAAATTAGAATGTCACTGAAAAATTGATTTATTTCAGTAACTCAGTTAAAAAAATGAAAGTCATATATAGATTCATTACACACGGAGTGATATATTTCAAGTGTTTATTTCTTTTAATGTTGATGGATATGGATTATAGCTCATGAAAACCTCAAATTCAGTTTCTCAAAAAAATTAAAAGATTACATATAATTAATTAAAAAAATGGATTTTTAATAGAAACGTTGGCAGACTGAAAAGTATGTCCATGTACATACTCAGTACTTGGTTGGGGTTCCTTTTGCATGAATTACTGCATCAGTGGGGCGTGGTATGAAGGTGATCAGCCTGTGGTACTGCTGAGGTGTTATGGAAGCCCAGGTTGCTTTGATAGCAGCCTTCAGTTCATCTGCATTGTTGGGTCTGGTGTCTCTCATCTTCCTCTTGACAACACTCTATAGATTCTCTGTGGGGTTTAGGGCAAGAGAGTTTGCTGGCCAATCAATCACAGTGATACCATGGCCATTAAACCAGATTTTGGTACTTTTGGCAGTGTGGGCAGGTGCCAAGTCCTACTGGAAAATCAAATCAGCATCTCCATAAAACTTGTCAGTAGAGGGAAGCATGAAGTGCTCTACAATTTCCCGGTAGATGGCTGCACTGACTTTGAATTAAAAAAAAATGTTTTAATTAGTTTTATGTAATATTATATATTTTTTTGAGAAATTGAATTTGGGATTTTCATTAGCTGTAAGCTATAACCATCAAAATTAAAAGAAATAAACACTTGAAATGTATCATTCTGGGTGTAATGAATCTATATAATATACAGCATCCTCTCAGCAGTGATGGTCAGAGGCGTTACATTCTACGATGGTGTCAGGAGTGGCCACCCTGTGATGGGATCTTGAAGTAGTTCTGGTGAGCTCTCTCCAGGTGCCAGGTGTTGAACCGTTTGAAGGCAGGCAACAGCTCACTGGTGGGCACTGTAGTGTTACCAGTGAAGGCTCCCCTTTTAAGCTTTCCAAGGTCTGGTTTGGCATGGGTGAGGGGCATAACTGGCTACTGGTCATGGGTCTTTGATAGGAAATCCGGTCCTGTTCTCTACTGATGGGGTTGGATTAGTGCAGTCAGAGAAAGGCCTCGGGTAATATGGTCTGCTGGATTCTGGGCTGATTTGACATACTTCCAGTTGGACACATCAGTCAGGGACCGGAGATCCACCACTCTTGTCCTGACAAAGACCTTATAGCAGCAAGACTGACTTTAACCAATGCAGGACCATAGTGGAGTCTGACCAGTAGATGTCACAGCTAGTGGGAAAGGTTAGTTCAGTCTGGATTAACTTGACGAGTTGTGCACCTGTCAGTGCTGCACTCAACTCTAAGTGTGGCATTGAGAGGCAGTTCTTGGGTGCCACAGGAGATCTGGCAAGGACAAAGGCTGTGTAAACATCAGCTTTGTCATCGGTGGTGCACAGGTAAGCGGCAGAGCTCTACACCCTCTCCAATGCATCGCAGAAGACGTGGAACTCTCTGGTAGCAGCTATCGTGTTGATGCAGGCTGGAGTATAAGGTCTAGGGAACTGTATTTGAGATACTGTAAGTGTTGGAGTTCTTGTTCCCAAGCGAGCTACTGATCCTGCAGACTCTGGGGTTCTGATGTGCAAGGGTTTTGTACAGGGTCCTCAGTGTGGGCTGAAGAGGCTCTGGGGCACGGTGTTTATATCCCAGCATGTCATCGAGGCAGCTCCACTGGAGACCTAATGTCAGTTCCTGAAGGTCAGTACTTGTTTGGGCTAACCACAGTTCAGTGTTGACAGATTTGGCTTCTGATGGGAGGTGTTGTATTACAGAGAGTAGATTGCTTACCCACTGCCTGATTTCGAAACCCCCTTCTGCCAGGAGCTGTCTCAAGCCATCCACCATAGCCTTGGAGTCAGCAAGATCTGGAGTGCTCTGGAAGCAATTGTCTACGTAGAAGGCTTGTTTTACAACCTTAGCTAGATGTGGGATGCCAGCTCCGTGATGTTGCGGGTGATGCTGGAGTGCGTAGATGGCACAGCAGGGGCTACAGGTTGTGCCAAACAAGAGCACTTGCCATTCGTAGACAGTTGGTTCTGCCTCCCGCTGCATATTCCTCCACGGGAGACATAAGAGTGGTCGCTCTCCAGATAGCAGGTGTATCTGGTGGAACATACTCTTTAGGTCTCCGCTAATTGTGACTGCATGCTGGCAGAGTCTCAGGAGTACATAAAGCAGTGATGGCTCCAATGCTGGCCTGGCCAGAAGCTGATCATTAAGAGACTGACCTTCGTACTGGAATGAGCAGTTGAATACGATTCTGTCCTTTCCATTGTGATGAACAATGTGGTGGGGAATATACCAGGACTCTGCCATCTTGAGAGCCTCCTCCAGCAGGACTTTGGTTATATACCCAGCTGACTCCAACTTGTCGATTTTGTGGCAGTAGGTCTGGGCTCTAGCTGGATCTCGAGCTAACCTATGCTTGGTGCTGCGGAGACTGGGCAGTGCTACATCTTTAGGCACATGGAGTATGACGACTGGAGAGTGCCTAAAGAGGGGGGTTGCATAGCGCTGTACACTGTCTATGCTGACTCTGACTGTAGCCATTTGCAGCAGTGTATAGGCTTGCTGGTCTTGCTTGGATCTGGTTACAGTCTTCTCGCAGTATGGCAGTGTGTCAGTCTGCCACAAGCGCTGCACGTGTTTGAGTAACTCTATATTGGGTGATGTAGTGGTGATATGTAGGCACTGCTACTTACCCCGTGATGTCTGCAGGGGGGACATCGGACCCTGAAGTGATCAGCCAAATTGTGTGCAGACTGCGATGGGTCCACCTGGTGGGCCTTGGCGAACAGGCCCAGTGGGAGTGATCAAGTGAAGCATGTTAAGGAGCAGTGGCTGCACACGTTCCACGGAGAATAGTGGGAGACCCTTTAGGTGGTGGTAAGTATTCTGGAGCGCAGCTACAGGGTAGTTGTGTTTTGCCAGACTCAATCCATCAGCCGAGAATACATTAGAGATGCGATGCCTTTCACTGGGTTTGGTGAGAGGTGATACTTTGAAGGAGACAGTCACTCCCTTTATCTGCTGTATGGTTTTGTGGACAGTCTCCAGTGGAAGGATTTCAGGGGTTCCTTGAATCTGGAGGCATTGTATCACAGGTGAGAGAACAATACTCCATTCTGATCCATCATCCAGAATCGTGTGAGCCTCCATAGCCTGACTGCCATTGTGGATGAGGACCTTTACCACCTTTAACATGACTTCCTGGGAACGGTCTGAATGGCCAAGGTAAATTCTGGAGGCTGGTGAGCTCACCATTAGGATTGTGTTGCCTGTATCATTAACGGAGTCATGTAATACTGTGAGATGAGTCTCTTTGCAGATCTTTCAGGGACGTTTCAGGTTGCAGTTGTCTGTAGCATGATTATGGCCACATTTCCAGCACTGCTTGCCATCCTTTATCCATTTGATGATCTGGCTGGTTGTGAGCTTCTGGAAGTTCTCACAGGAGTAAAGGTAGTGATCTTTATTGTCACAGTATGGGCAATAGGGCCTTGACTTGGAAGTAGATTTGGTGAGAGCAGGCTCAGATGGAATGGCTTTGTTATCCAGGGTGAGAAAGATGGGTGTTGACCTCTCCTTATGATGAGGGGGGCCACGGTCCTTCTCAAAGATTTTGGGGATGTCAGGTGCAAACAGGGCAGCAGCATGAGATGCGATCCTCTTTGCCTGTGATTTAACTTGTAGCCAGGTAGCCAGGTCAGGTAGGGTGTAGGTTCTATCTGTACCTGACTGTAGAATGCCTCGTTTGAGACAGTACTTGAGAAAACTATCTCTGTAGCTGGAGGATATTTTGCTAAGCAGTCTGTCGACGTGGTACTAGCGCCGCCTACCTGGGTACCAGAGTTTAATGTAATTTAAAAAAAAAAAAAAAGTCAAAGTACATAAAATTAAAACTGTTTTTAAGCAAGGCAAAATTATAATTATTCATTCATTCATTCATCTTCTTCCGCTTAATCATCTTCAACTTTATTTATAGAGCACCATTTCACAACAACAGTCATCTCATAGCACTTTCAACTGTAGGGGAAACCCCCACAACTGCAGAAAGACCCCAGCAATCAGGTGATCCCCTGTGAGCAAGCGCTTAGTGACGGTGGAGAGGAAAAACTCCCTTTTAACAGGAAGAAACCTCTCAGCAGAACCAGGCTCAGGGAGGGGCAGTCATCTGCTGCGACTGGCTGGGGAGTGAGGGGATAGAGAAGAAGAAAAGAACAGACATGTAGAGAGCAAACAGCACGACGGGGACTCAGTCTATGGGAGAGAACAAACAGATGTTAATGACCAGCAAAAATATTTCATTGAGAGTGAAGAAAGGAGTGAAGCCCAGTGCATTAATGGAGGTCCCCCGGCTGTCTAAACCTATTAGCAGCATAACTAAGGGAGGGTTCAGAGGCACACGATTTCTCCCTAATTATAGGCTATATCAAAAAGGAAGGTTTTAACCCTATTCTTAAAAATAGAGATCGAGTCTGACTCCCGAATCCAGATTGGCAACTGGTTCCACAGGAGAGGAGCTTGATAACTGAAGGCTCTGCCTCCCATTGTACTTTTGGAGATTCTAGGTGTTACAAGCAATCCAGCATTTTGGGAGCGTAGTGCTCTGTTAGGATCATAGGGAAGTATTAGATTTTTTAAATAAAAAGGGACCTGATTATTTAGAGCATTGTAAGTGAGAAGAAGGATTTTAAACTTAATTCTAAACTCTATGGGAAGCCAGTGAAGGGAGGCCAGAACCGGAGAGATGGGATCTCTCTTTCTAGTACCTGTTAAAACTCTTGCTGCAGCATTTTGGATCAACTGAAGACTTTTTAAAGATGTTTTAGGACAACCTGATAATAAAGAGTTACAATAATCTAATCTAGAGCTAACAAAAGCATGGATTAGTTTCTCAGCATCACTCTGAGACAAGATGCTCCTAATCTTGGCAATATTACGCAAATGATAGAAGGTAGTCTTTGAAAAAATTTAATATGTGACTTGAAAAACAGATCTTGATCAAAAATAACTCCAAGGTTCCTCACAGAACTATTCAGAGAAAGAGTAACGGCATCCAAACTAAGAGTTTGATTTGGAAAGGTATTTCTAAGGTTTTTTTGGACCAACTGGAATGACTTCAGTCTTATCTGAATTTAATAGCAGGAAATTACAAGTCATCCAAGCTTTAATTTCCTGAAGACAGGCCTCTAACTTGGCTAATTGATTACTATCATCTGGCTTCAGTGACAGGTATAACTGTGTGTCATCTGCATAACAATGAAAATATGTACAGTGCTTTCTAATAACGTTGCCTAACGGAAGCATATATATATAAACAAAAATGAATAGGGCCTAGCACAGATCCCTGTGGAACTCCATGACTGAGCTTTGAGTTGGAAGAAAACTCATTATTGACATGAACAAACTGGAACCTATCAGATAAATAAGATCTAAACCACTGCAATGAAGTTCCATTAAGTCCAATATAGTATTCTAATCTATCAAGTAGAATATTATGATCGATAGTATCAAAAGCTGCACTAAGGTCTAAAAGGACAAGTACAGAAACAAGTCCATTATCAGATGCGATGAGGAGGTCATTAGTGACTGTCACAACTCGCTCCCGCCTGTCATCTGCTCCAGCCGTGCGCACACCTGTGCCTCATTAGGCTGCCTCTATTTAACCTGCTCTGCCTGTAGCCTTGGCCTGGAGCCGTCAGCTTCACTCCACGACCAAGCTCTGCGTTCGCCTGTCTCCCTACGGCCAACGCTTCATCACGTCGCCAGCACGTAAGAATATCCACTTACCTGCTCTCCTAGATTCTCCCCTGTGCACAGGTGGATCCTCCTGGTGGCGGAAGAATCCCTCCATCGCCTCTCCTCTTCAGTCTCTTCCCCGTCGAGGTCGTCAGGGCGCTGTCTTCCAGGCGGGAGTGTTACTTGCCAACGCCAGCCACCAAAACACCTGCAAGTAAGCCACATTCAAACCTTCAATGTTATTCTGTGCAATCAGCTCATCCCTTGTCCTCTGCTCTGTCCTCAGGGTTGCCTGGCTGCACGGTGTCCTGTTCTGCCCTCGGCGCTCCTCAGTTCCCAACAATACATTCACACTCCTCACTCACGCATCCATACACCTGTTCTGTGAATAAAACTCTTAAATCTCACCCGAGCCTGCGTGCGTGTTTCCTGGGTCAGCCAACATGTCAGTACGGCTCCAGCACAGTGGCCCAGCGAACAGCGGGTTCGCACACCGGCTTTCCACCCTCGAGGCTCGGGTGGATTTAATTGTTCATCAGCAACAGGTAATCCTCACTCAGCTAACCAGTTTAACTCTCCGGATGGATCACCTTGATCCTCCGTCCCAGCTCGGTGGGTCAATTCCTCCCGCTCCCCAAGCCAGTCATCTGACCCCGGGTCCGCCGACCCATCTCACCCCCATTCCCACTCCCACACGCTTCAGCGGAAAGCTCGGCGGAGCGTGTGGGTTTATCTTGCAGTGTGAGACGGTGTTCCAGCGCGCTCCCGGGGACTTCCTGTCTGACCAGAGCCGAATTGGGTATGTTGCTAACCTTCTGGAGGGGCGAGCGTTAGCTCGGGCCTACGCCGTTATGGCGAAGCCCAGCTATGCAGCCCTAACCTATACCCAATTTGTGCAGAATTTTTTTGAAGTGTTTGATCACTCGGATCGAGACAGTGTGTTAGCCGATCGGCTACTCAGCCTTCGCCAGGGTAGTCGTTTAGCGGCTGACTACGCTGTCGACTTCCGGGTGGCGGCGGAAGAGGTTGGTTGGGGCGATGCCTCCCTCTGCAGCCTGTTTCTCCGCAGTTTAAATTCAGATTTGCGGGATGAATTGGCCTGCCGGGACCAGCCGGAACGACTGTCTGAATTAATCTCATTAGCCATCAGCTTAGATAACAGGCTGAGGGAGCGGACCGCCAAGCGGAAATCATACAGCCGCTCACGCGGAGCTCTCACCCGTGCTCCTCAGTCTCGCCCCCTGGTGTTGCCTCCCCCGGAGGTTGCCGACGACCCCGATGCGATGCTCATCGGGCGGGCACGACTTTCTTTAGCGGAGAAACAGCGCCGCCGAGAGCTGGGTCTCTGCATGTATTGTGGAGGCGACCAGCATCTCTTGGAAGCCGGCCCGGTGAGGCCAAAAGGGGAAGTCCGCGAGTCGCTGTAGGGGGCCTCGCGGATGTTAATCGGTCAGATCCCCTCTCTAAATGTCAGATCCCTATTCGTCTCTTTCATAACTCCATTGGTCACGCTTCGCACACACTGGTGGACTCGTGGGCGGAACAGAGTTTTATTTCTAAGAGTCTGGCAACCCGCCTGGGCATCCAGTGCCAAGCCTTGCCCACCCCTCTCCATCTCGTCGCCCTCACTCATTTTCTCCTTGAGAAAGTCACTCATAAGACCAAGTCCATCCCCGTCATTATCTCCGGCAATCACCGTGAAGATCTCAGTTTTTATGTCCTTCCCACCTCTGCGGCACCCATCATCTTAGGCTACCCGTGGCTACGCCTCCACAACCCTGTTTTTGATTGGCAGACTGGCTGCATCCTCGCTTGGAGCACTTTTTGTTTGGGAACCTGTCTCCAGTCTGCTGCCTGTGCCCCGTCTATGCCCCCCCCCGTCCCTGACTCCGCTCCACCGGACCTCTCTGCAGTCCCACCGGAGTTTCACGACCTGGGTCCCGTGTGCAGCAAGTCTAAGGCACTGTCCCTCCCACCCCACCGCCCGTATGATTGTGCCATCGATCTCCGGCCGGGGGCGCCCCTTCCATCGGGCCGCCTCTACAGCCTGTCTGCCCCGGAACGGGAGGCTATGGACGTCTATATTCGGGAGTCCCTCAGTGCCGGCATCATTCGCCCCTCTTCGTCCCCCCTGGGTGCTGGGTCCTTTTTCGTGGCAAAGAAGGACGGGTCCTTAAGGCCATGCATTGACTTTAGAGCCCTTAACAACATCACGGTGAAGGACCATTATACTCTGCCCCTGATGGACTCGGCCTTCAACTCCCTCCAGGGGGCGTCCTGGTTCTCCAAGTTGGACCTCCGCAGCGCTTATCACCTCGTCCGGATCCGGGAGGGTGACGAGTGGAAAACGGCCTTCCGAACGCCCAGCGGCCACTTTGAATACCTTGTCATGCCGTTTGGGCTCACTAACGCCCCCGCCGTTTTCCAACGCTTAATCAACGATGTACTTCGTGATTTTCTGGGGGTCTTCGTTTTCGTCTATCTGGATGACATTCTGATCTTCTCCCGATCTCGGGAGGAGCATCTAGTCCACGTGAGGCGGGTCCTTCAACGCCTTTTGGAGAATAAGCTGTACGTCAAGGCTGAAAAGTGCGAATTCTTCACTAATCAAACCTCCTTCCTGGGCTTCATTGTTTCGCACAATCAGCTCCTTCCCGACCCGGCCAAGGTCAAAGCGGTGGTCGAGTGGCCCACCCCCTCCTCCAGGAAGCAGGTTGAGCAATTCCTTGGGTTTGCTAATTTTTACCGCCGCTTTGTTCCAGGGTACAGCTCCATCACCCCCCCCCCCCGACCCGCCTCACTTCGCCTAAGGTGTGCTTCCAGTGGACGACGGAAGCGGAGACCGCCTTCGAGACCCTGAAGAAGGAATTCTCATCCTCCCGGGTCCTCACTCAGGTGGATCCAGCGCTGCAGTATTTAATCGAGGTGGATGTGTCTGACACGGGGGTGGGGGCGATTTTGTCACAGCGCTTCCCAATGGACGGGGTGTTGCGCCCCTGCGCCTTCTTCTCCAAGCACCTTTCCTCGGCCGAGCGTAATTATGACATCGGCGACAGAGAGTTCCTGGCCGTTAAGCTCGCGCTGCAGGAGTGGCGCCACTGGCTGGAGGGGGCAGCTCAGCCTTTCGTGGTCTGGACCGATCATAAGAACTTGGAATACATCAGGGCGGCCAAGCGTCTGAATGCCCGCCAGGCGCGCTGGTCGCTGTTCTTCGCCAGGTTCAGATTCATTATCTCCTACCGTCCGGGGTCCAAAAATAAGAAACCAGATGCATTGTCCAGGCAGTTTGCCCCAGAAACACCAGAAGAGGAGGTCCATACCATCTTGCCTGCTTCGTGCGTCGTGGGGGCCGTTTCCTGGTCCATCAGAGACAAGGTCCTGAAGGCGCTGGAATCCGAACCCGACCCTGGCGGGGGTCCAGCGGGGAGACTATTTGTGCCTTCATCGGTCCGAGGTGACGTCATTCACTGGGCACATACTTCTAAGCTCGCTTGCCATCCTGGTGTCTCCCGGTCGGTGAATCTCCTCCAGCGGTCCTTTTGGTGGCCCGGGCTCCGGGAGGACGTCTCCAACTATGTACGCGCCTGCCCTCAGTGTGCCATGAATAAGTCATCCAACTCTCCCCCTGCGGGTCTCCTCCACCCCTGCCAGTTCCCGGTAGGCCCTGGTCACACATTGCCCTGGACTTTTTCACCGGCCTGCTCGTCTCCAACTCTTATAATACCATCTTGACCATTGTGGACCGGTTCTCCAAGGCCGCCCACTTTGTGCCTCTCCCCGGGCTCCCCACAACGCGCGGGACTGCTGATCTTTTGGTACAGCATGTGGTCAGGCTGCATGGCATCTCAGCTGACATCGTCTCTGATAGGGGGCCACAGTTTGTATCCAGAGTCTGGAAGAGCTTCTGCAATGCTCTGGGAGCCACGGTTAGCCTGTCTTCGGGACATCATCCACAGTCTAATGGGCAGTGCGAGCGCACCAACCAGGAGCTGGAGGCCACTCTGAGCTGTGTCACCTCCTCCAGCCCCTCTTCCTGGAGCACCCATCTCCCCTGGGTGAAGTACGCCCATAACTCCACCTTGTCTTCGGCCATTGGGATGTCCCCCTTTCGGGCATCACTAGGTTACGACCCCCTGCTCTTCCCTGAGGAAGAAGGTGAGGTGGCAGTCCCCTCCATCCAGGCTCACCTGAGACGGTGCCGACGGCTATGGACCAAGACGCGCCAGGCCCTGTTATGCACGGCAACACGCAACTCCAATTCTGCTAATCGCCGCAGGAGGGCCGCGCCACGCTACCAGGTGGGTCAAGAAGTATGGTTGTCAGCCCAGAATATTAACCTGAAGGCGGAAAAGAAGAAGCTGGCTCAATGCTTCGTTGGGCCTTACTCTGTAACAAAGGTAGTCAATCCGGTGGCTGTGCGTTTGGCTCCCCCCCCCCCCCCCTCCGTGTTCATCCCACTTTTCATGTCTCTCAGGTCAAACCTGTGGTGTCTAACCCTCTCTGTCCTCCCCCCAAGGCGCCGCCCCCTCCTAGAATGATCGACGGACACCCGACGTGGAGCATCACTGCTATCTTGGACTCCCGACGTCGGGCCGGGGGTTGCAGTATTTGGTGAACTGGGAGGGTTATGGTCCGGAGCACAGACGCTGGGTGCGCCCCTCCTTCGTGCTGGACAAGCAACTCGTTGGGGAGTTCCACCGGGCGCACCCGGACAAGCCAGCGCCAGGAGGCGCTGCTCGGGGGGGGAGTACTGTCACAACTCGCTCCCGCCTGACATCTGCTCCAGCCGTGTGCACACCTGTGCCTCATTAGGCTGCCTCTATTTAACCTGCTCTGCCTGGAGCCGTCAGCTTCACTCCACGACCAAGCTCTGCGTTCGCCTGTCTCCCTACGGCCAACGCTTCATCACGTCGCCAGCACGTAAGAATATCCACTTACCTGCTCTCCTAGATTCTCCCCTGTGCACAGGTGGATCCTCCTGGTGGTGGAAGAATCCCTCCATCACCTCTCCTCTTCAGTCTCTTCCCCGTCGAGGTCGTCAGGGTGCTGTCTTCCAGGCGGGAGTGTTACTTGCCAATGCCAGCCACCAAAACACCTGCAAGTAAGCCACATTCAAACCTTCAACATTATTCTGTGCAATCAGCTCATCCCTTGTCCTCTGCTCTGTCCTCAGGGTTGCCTGGCTGCACGGTGTCCTGTTCTGCCCTCGGCGCTCCTCAGTCCCCAACAATACATTCACACTCCTCACTCACGCATCCATACACCTGTTCTGTGAATAAAACTCTTAAATGTCACCCGAGCCTGCATGTGTGTTTCCTGGGTCAGCCAACATGTCAGTGACTGTCACTAAGGCTGTTTCAGCACTATGATGGCTTCTAAACCCAGATTGAAACTCTTCAAGTAAACCATTTCCCTGCAAGTGGTCAAATAATTGTGTAGCAACAACTCTTTCTAAGATTTTTGAAATGAAAGGGAGATTAGAGCTTGGTCTATAGTTAGCTAAAACTCCTGGATCCAGCGTTGGCTTTTTGAGTAAGGGTTTAATTACAGCAGTTTTAAAAGCCTGCGATACATGGCCTAAAGTTAATGAAGAATTGATTATTTGAAAAATAAAGCTACCAATAAGTGGGAAGACTTCTTTAAATAACCTGGTAGGAATTGGGTCTAAAAGAAAAGTTGAAGGCTTGGATGAGGAAATTATTTTGTCTAACTCTAAAAGGTCAATTGGCGTAAACTCATCCAAACAGATATCAATTGAAGGAGTTGTAGTAGTTACTGTATTTAAGTTAACGGTGGGAGAATCTGATTGATTTTATCTCTGATACAGTGGGGCAAAAAAGTATTTAGTCAGCCACCAACTGTGCAAGTTCTCCCACTTAAAAGATGAGAGGGGTCTCCAATTTTCATCATAGGTATACCTCAACTATGAGAGACAAAATGAGGAAAAAAAAATCCAGAAAATCACATTGTCTGATTTTTAAAGAATTTATTTGCAAATTATGGTGGAAAATAAGTATTTGGTCACTTACAAACAAGCAAGATTTCTGGCTCTCACAGACCCATACCTGTCAAGGCATACCTCATGCCTCCCTTATTGGGGGGGGCTTTCACACCTGTACTGAGTACTTAAAAACTGTATTTATCGGCAGATGAAAGAAAACTGAAGCAAAAAAAAAACAATCAAAAACCAACCAAACAACAACAACTGCAACATGAACTATTTCAAACATATTTATTCAAATGTACACTTATATGGACACAATCTTGAGCCATAACTTTTTGGTAATGCGAAAATAATAAGCCAAGTAGCACAAAAAAATAAATAAAAAAATTAATAAATTAAAAAAAATTAAATGATAATATTAATAATAAATAAATAAAAATAAATTTTAAAAAAATTTCAAATTTACATTAGCACAAGGTAGATTGCTTAATTTAAAAGTACACAATAAGAATAATTCTGAATATACAGTAGTTCTTAATTGTCAGCTAGATATATACACTTGGAATTAAAGAGTTTTTAATTGTCAGCTTTGTTACACTAATGCACTTGGATGAACTTGAAACAAGAAAATGTTCACTGATGCTGCTTGTTATAGTTCCAAGTAGCAGCCTTTGCTGACTCTAGCATTTCTTTTGAAGGCTTGACCTTGAAGCATGGAGTGTCACAATTCATTTTCACTTGCATGAAAGAAGTCAGAGTTTCTGGGAGCATACTTTTTCTGAAGTCAGTGTGAATTTTCCTGACCATGCTGAAAGCCCTCTCGCTGTCAGCATTGCTGTGAGGAAGGCAAAGCAGTGCTGAGTACACTTTGAGGAGCTGGGGGAAGCAGGGCCACAATTACCGGGACTTACTACACTTCACTGCTGCAGAAATTGCAGAAGGTCATCAAAAGCAATCATCATGCTGACCAAAGGTGTCCGCTTCCTGCAAGATAATGCCGGGTTCACAACTTACATGTTGCCCAAAGGGAAGCACAGTCCTGCGGCTATTTAATCCTTCCTCACCCCACTTCCCCTCCCTACCTTACACCATTGACTTCCACCTTTTTCCAACAATGAAGTCATTTTTGAAGGGCAAGCCCTTCCAAGACAATGAAATGCTGATTTCCATGGTCAAGTTGTGGCTTCTGGCACAGCCTGCAGACTTCTACGGGTGAGGTCTCCGCAGCTGCATAAAGCGATAGGAGAAATGTGTAACCCTTGGTGGTAACTATGCAGAGAAAGACTAATAAATGTGCCAAGGTTGAGTCTTCTCAGTCCATGGAAGATGACTCAGGGGAAATCTCTTATGAACAGCCCTCATAAATGTGTAACATTTCTATATTTTAGCTAAATTATATAAAATTGAAAAGCCTGTTTTTTAGTGCCATAGCTATCATGGTGCAGCATATGCCCTGCTGAATCTGAACAGCGCTGTCAGTCAAAAATGGTGTTTCCCTATTCTCACCTACTGTAAATCATCACCTTCATTGGGTTTGATCTACTGAAAGCTGAAGTTTGATACTTTATATCCAGTGTGTCTAGGAAGCATGAAGGACTAAAAAGGCGCTGACCTGCAGGGTGGGTCTGGCTGTCAGGTACGATCTGATGCAGATGAGCGTATTTTCCCTTCTCGAAGCTCGTACTCTCCCATTCTTTTCGGTGAAATTCTTTAAAAATGAGACAATGTGATTTTCTGGATTTTTTTTTTCATTTTGTCTCTCATAGTTGAGGTATACCTATGATGAAAATTGGAAAGTGGGAGAACTTGCACAATTGGTGGCTGATTAAATACTTTTTTTCCCCACTGTAGATGAAATTTTATTATTGAATAAAGTTCATAAAGTCCTGACTAGTAAGCTCTAAGGGAATGCTCAGATTGACAGAGTCCTGACTGTTTGTCAGCCTGGCTATGTCATGGCGCCCTCAGGGCCATCATCAACCTCAGCTGCTCGCACACCTGCTGCCAATCATCAGCGGGCTTTAAAAGCCAGACCTGCCTGTGACTCAGCACGGAGCCGTCTATCAAACTCTCTACGACACGCTTCTCGTCAACAGCCACGTCCTGGCTTATCATCTGATTCCCAAACCAACGCTTCACCACACGTAAGCTAAACATTGACTTACCTTGTCAAGTTCATCCTCCCCTGTGCACAGGTGGATCTCCCTGGCGGCGGAGTCCTCTCTCACCGGCGGCGGTTCAGCTCCACTCCAGCCACAGGGTAACGTGCACTCTCCCCTGCACAAGAGCCAGATGCTGTCTCCCTGGCGGTCGCCCTCAAGGCCAACCTGAGCCCACCACCACCATCTGCAAAGTAAGCTGTCATTCATTATAACGCTCTTTGCCCTGGAGCTGACATCATAGCTTAATATATGATGACCCGTATAAACACATGAATCATCCCATTGCACAAAGAAGGACAATCAGGAGCAGAGTGAAAAGTGATGTACTAGTTAGTCTGTAAGATGCAGTGTGGCAGCATAGCTATGACCAGAATGCAACATCATAGTGAGTTATTGTACAGTGAAATTGCATGTGGCAGGAAAGATTTCCTGTACCTGGCCATTCGACAACGAAGCTGTAGTAGTCTACTGGAGAAAGTGCTTCGCTGTCTATCTAGTGTGTGGTGGAGGGGGTGATCAGGATTGTCCATGATGGATTGCAGTTTATTTAATGTTCTCCTCTCCATTACTGTCTCAAAGGTCTCTGGTCTGAGACCAATTACAGAGCCAGCCCTCTTGATAATCTTGTCAAGTCTGTTGGTATCTCTGGCCCTGATACTGCTACCCCAACAGACCGCAGCAAAGAAGATGGCGCTGGCAACAACAGTCTGGTAGAAAAGCTCCAGCATCCTGCTGCACACGTTGAAGGATCTCAGCTTTCTCAGGAAGTAGAGTCTGCTCATTCCCTTGTTGTGCGCAGCATCGGTGTTGGATCTCCAGTCCAACCCGACTAATACAGTGGGGCAAAAAAGTATTTAGTCAGCCACCAATTGTGCAAGTTCTCCCACTTAAAAGATGAAAGAGGTCTCCAATTTTCATCATAGGTATACCTCAACTATGAGAGACAAAATGAGAAAAAAAAATCCAGAAAATCACATTGAAGGATTTTTAATGAATTAATTGGTAAATTCCTGGGTAAAATAAGTATTTGGTCACCTACAAACAAGCAAGATTTCTGGCTCTCACAGACCTGTTGTCATATCCGGCTCTAGGGAGCCGGGCAATCAGAGCCAGGGACAAGCCAGTGAGTCGAGATGGTTTATTTTGGGTAAGGGATAAGGGATGAGGAGAGCACAGATACTCATGCAGAGGTACACTCACAGGTTGCACAGCGCAGAGGTAAGCAGCTCGTACCGGACGTGGGGGTAGCAAGACGTACATCCTCACAGCGGGATACAAACACAGGAATGCTGCAAGGGGAGTTGAGGCTGACACCAGACGAAGGGGCTTCAGCCTAGCAGTGCTTATGTCGCAGCCCCGAGTCATCGAGGCTGCTCCTATTTATCCTCATTGGCAGCGCCCCAGCTGATGAAGACTAATTGGCCCCAGCCGTCCATAATGCTGCCAGCTGGGGGCCAGCTGAGACGCTGCTCAATGGGAGGCAGGGATGAGGGAAAACATGGGCTCAGTGCCGAGACGGCATCTCAACCCATGGTGACAGAGCCCCTCCCTCAAGGTCGGGCTCCTGAACGACCAGGAACATCCCAGCCCCCCCCCCCCCCCCACCTAGGGTGGGAGGAAGGGAGGCGGACCGGAGGGGAAGAAGCCAAGGGAAGGACAACACCAATGGGGCAATGTAGGGTAGCGGGAAAGAAAAACCCAAATACAATACTGACAACAGAACAATTAACCCAGGTACAGATGGGGAGAAGAACTGGGTCAGCACGCCGGTTACATACTACCCAGAGAGTACCAACCATGCGTGACCCAGAGCAAGAAAAAAAAAAAAGAACCACCAAAAAGGTACAGGGCAAAAAATGCTGAGTATGATCAAATAAAGGGAAAACACAATACACAGCACCAATATAAGTACATACACACAGTCACCAAGAAAAGTGAGGGTGACTGGAACAAATGGACAATTACAGAGCATGGTGTTACGGAAAACAAGGCACATGACTCTATAATGAACCAACAGGGCATAAAAAAGAAATACTGAGTGCAGGCAAAGAAAAACCCACACACATGAATATATAAATACCCACAGTCACCTAAAGAAATGAAAGTGACTGGAATGAATGGGCAACTGCAGAGTATGGTCTGAAAGGGAACAAAACATAACTCTACAATGCAAAAACGAGACTAAAAACATGGTACAAAAAATAAAATGCTGGGTACGAGGGAAGGAAAACGCACAGCACTATAAATACACATCCACCAACAGGACAGACATTACACCCAAGTGACCTTAATAACGATAAAAGAAAAAGTGACACCCGAGGTGTATGGCAGGCAGAGTCCAAAAATAGCCGAGATGGCTCCGGAGATCTCCCCGCCCATTGTCCAGCTGGCGAATCAGGGGAAGAGAAATGTTCGGACGGCGAACTCTGGACCCAGATCCCAGGAATCCAGTCCAACGGCTGCCGAACCAGGCCGCCCAAAGGCAAACACAGACCAGTGGGGGGAAACCAGATCGCCGAACCGAAAGTTTTGCGGGTCGGGTCGTCGACCCGCATCACTCAACCACCAGGACCGTTGAGACGGACGAAGGGTCAGAGCGGATCCCGGTGGAAGAGGCTCAGGGGAGAGCCGATGACGAGGGCGGCGGGCCTCAGGGAAACGGCCACCTCCTCACCGGACCTGGACAACACTGGGGCAGCACCCACGTCGGACCCCGATCGGGCCTCAGGCGAACCCACGTTGGACCCCGATTGGGTCTCGGGCGAACCCACGTTGGACACTGCACCAGAACCGACCTCCAACGTTGAACCCGGACCCTCCAGCACCACGAGGAACAGCAACTCCTCGCCGGTGACCCTGGAAGAAGGCTCAGAAGAGAAAACAGAACCGGGATCAGGATCACCGGCAGCGCCAGAACCCGGCGAGACGAGCTCAGACGCAGCGGGCGGCTGCACCCTGCTCGTCTCCCCTGGAGATAGGCTGAAGTGCTCAAAGATAAAAAGAGAGAAAAGAAAGGAGAGCACTCGCCTGATCTCGGGTTCTGACGCCGTCCAGGACTGCGAAGATCCAGGATCCGTCGTCAGGAGGTCGTTGTCAGGCTCCCATCTAGCCGCGTCGGGCCCCGCAGCCAGCACGATGGTCAGCGCAGCTTGAGATCCCTCCAGCTCAGGTAACCCCGCCGACGACCCACTCGGCGTGAAGCCAGAAGAATCTCGTCCCGCTGGACCGAACCGCTCCTCCGTGGAGACCCAGGGACGCTCAGTCGTCAGCGTAGACTCCACGCAGCAGTCAGTCCCCCTCCTCCGTCCGCAATGTAGCTGCGGAACCACAGGCCCTCTCCATATCCCACCACGTTGACCCGGAGCCGGGGACCGCTCGGCGGAGAGAGACACAGAGGATGCGGGATTAGGAAAACAGGTTACAGCAGGTGGGGAGAGTTCAGGGAGCTGCGAACCCTGAACTTCTCCTCCAGGGATGTGACAGAGCAAATCATTAAGCAGGTGTGAAAAAACAATGACTTGCCTGCCCCCTGGAGGTTGAGTATCGCCTGCTGTAGTGGAATCTGCTTCTTCCTCTCCCCGCCCGGCGATAACGGAGGACCCCCCGGGAATTCGTCTGAGGATCGCTCGCGTTGTCTCCAGCAGAGAGCTCACCAGGCCGGGATTCCAGGCACACACAGCGGTCAGGAAGCGCGTCGAGGAGGAGGGGGAAACAGCCGGGGTGAGCCAGCCCGAATGTCCAGGAATGACAGCGGGGGAACGAGGCTCAGGGGACGAGGCTGTAGGATCTCCACACTGACGAGGCGAAGGGATGACAGCTGCGTGGGAGGAACGGTCCTGACGATGACCCAGAACTGGATCCGGACGAGGTTCGTGCAGAGGTGACTCGGCGATGTGATGACGACTACTCCCAGGGGACGAAGCGAGGGGGAAACCCAGGATTCGCCGCTCCAGATCGGAGATCGAGACGAGGAAGGCGTCGAGCACGGGAAAGCTTCGTAGCCCTGAAGTCCTCACCATCAATCTCACTGCCGCCGCCACATGCCTGAAGGTGGTGACAGGAAACACAGTAGAGCTCGCGACAGCCACTCGACCCCGGACATAACTGCTGTCAGCTGCGGCTCCTAGAAGGGAATCCCGAGTGACGTGGCGCAGGTCGGGGGAAGTCCTCTGGTTGGCGCGAACTCCCGGACTGGAATGGCGGCAGGAACGGGACTCCGAAGCGGGGAAAGACGTCGCCCACTTCGACTCCCTGCCGGGATTTCCATCCACCCCGTGGAGCTTCTCTCGCTGTGTACCTGCAACGTCTATCCTGGCACTGTCCTCCAGATGGTACAGAGAGTGAGGGTGACAGTCCAGGAGTTCCTCAGCACGGCCCGGATGCCAGCGTCTCGCGTTGGAGGCGTCGTGCAGGGTGAAGAATGTCCCGTCGACAGCCTCCGAGATGGACCTTAGCTCGTCGCCCTGGCGCCGGAAGTGACTCCTGGGAAACGGCATGCTAGCAGCGCTGACACCCGGACAGAAAGGTACATTTCCACAGCGACTCACGGCCGCCGGCAACTCTTCTGGCTGCGACATACTGTCATATCCGGCTCTAGGGAGCCGGGCAATCAGAGCCAGGGACAAGCCAGTGAGTCGAGATGGTTTATTTTGGGTAAGGGATAAGGGATGAGGAGAGCACAGATACTCATGCAGAGGTACACTCACAGGTTGCACAGCGCAGAGGTAAGCAGCTCGTACCGGACGTGGGGGTAGCAAGACGTACATCCTCACAGCGGGATACAAACACAGGAATGCTGCAAGGGGAGTTGAGGCTGACACCAGACGAAGGGGCTTCAGCCTAGCAGTGCTTATGTCGCAGCCCCGAGTCATCGAGGCTGCTCCTATTTATCCTCATTGGCAGCGCCCCAGCTGATGAAGACTAATTGGCCCCAGCCGTCCATAATGCTGCCAGCTGGGGGCCAGCTGAGACGCTGCTCAATGGGAGGCAGGGATGAGGGAAAACATGGGCTCAGTGCCGAGACGGCATCTCAACCCATGGTGACACCTGTAACTTCTTCTTTAAGAGGCTCCTCTGTCCTCCACTCGTTACCTGTATTAATGGCACCTGTTTGAACTCGTTATCAGTATAAAAGACACCTGTCCACAACCTCAAACAGTCAGACTCCAAACTCCACTATGGCCAAGACCAAAGAGCTGTCAAAGGACACCAGAAACAAAATTGTATACCTGCACCAGGCTGGGAAGACTGAATCTGCAATAGGTAAGCAGCTTGGCGTGAAGAAATCAACTGTGGGAGCAATTATTAGAAAATGGAAGACATACAAGACCATTGATAATCTCCCTTGATCTGGGGCTCCACGAAAGATCTCACCCCATGGGGTCAAAATGATCACGAGAACGGAGAGCAAAAATCCCAGAACCACACGGGGGGACCTAGTGAATGACCTGCAGAGAGCTGGGACCAAAGTAACAAAGGCTACCATCAGTAACACACTACGCCGCCATGGACTCAAATCCTGCAGTGCCAGACGTGTCCCCCTGCTTAAGCCAGTACATGTCCAGGCCCGTCTGAAGTTTGCTTGAGAGCATTTGGATGATCCAGAAGAGGATTGGGAGAATGTCATATGGTCAGATGAAACCAAAATAGAACTTTATTGTAAAAACTCAACTTGTCGTGTTTGGAGGAGAAAGAACACCATACCTACTGTGAAGCATGGGGGTGGAAACATCATGCTTTGGGGCTGTTTTGCTGCAAAGGGACCAGGACGACTGATCCGTGTAAAGGAAAGAATGAATGGGGCCATGTATCGTGAGATTTTGAGTGAAACCCTCCTTCCACCAGCAAGGGCATTGAAGATGAAACGTGGCTGGGTCTTTCAGCATGACAATGATCCCAAACACACCGCCTGGGCAACGAAGGAGTGGCTTCGTAAGAAGCATTTCAAGGTCCTGGAGTGGCCTAGCCAGTCTCCAGAGCTCAACCCCATAGAAAATCTTTGGAGGGAGTTGAAAGTCTGTGTTGCCCAGCGACAGCCCCAAAACATCACTGCTCTAGAGGAGATCTGCATGGAGAAATGGGCCAAAATACCAACAACAGTGTGTTAAAACCTTGTGAAGACTTACAGAAAATGTTTGACCTCTGTCATTGCCAACAAAGGGTATATAACAAAGTATTGAGATGAACTTTTGTTATTGACCAAATATGACATGTTTCAGGACCCAAGAGACAGACACAGACACGGGCAGATACAAAATAGTTATTCTTTATTGTTAAGTGAGAGTGAGTGTAGTGCAAGTGTGAGTGCAGATATAGTGGCCTGGCCACCGGAGCTGAGCGATACAGATGACGACCTGGCAACTCTGGAACACACAAGCAGAAACCGTTAAGGCTGTTCAGCACAAAAGGACAAGTGCAGGTGTTAAGCTTACTTGAGGTTGTCACTGATTGTATCTTGCTGTTCCCCGATGTCCGTGAGCTGTGGTAGTGCTGGTGCTTGAGGCTGTGATGGTGATAACTCCTGTAACCGTGGTGGAGATCGTGGCGAGAGCAATGATTGCACTGGCAGCTGTGACGGTGACTGTTCCCGTAGCCGTGGAGGTGATAATGACCATAACCGTGGTGATAGTGGCTCCTGTGGCTGGGAGAGTAACAGTACCTGCAGCTGTGGTGATGAGAGTTCCTGAAGTAGCGATGGCAAGGAGGAGCTCCGGGGAGGAGAGGGTAATTCTCCGTCAGTTGGAGATACCGGTCCGCCGCCTAGGAGGTCCACCTGTGCACAGGGGTAAAGGTTTGGCGTTGAAAAGCAAATGGTTTTCTTACGTGGTGGGTCTTGTCGTGGCGTTCTTGACTTGGCTGTGAAACGAAGCTCTGGCTCATACTCAGTCGAGGTAGACAGACGACTCCGTGCCGGGCTGTCAACGACGCTAGCTTTTAATAGCCGCTGATTAACACCTGCTGGTCTGTGCGCAGCTGGAGCTGATGAGAGAGATGACGGCCCAGCTGCCGTCATGACAAAATACTTATTTTACCGAGGAATTTACCAATTAATTCATTAAAAATCCTTCAATGTGATTTTCTGGATTTTTTTTTCTCATTTTGTCTCTCATAGTTGAGGTATACCTATGATGAAAACTGGAGAACTCTCTCATCTTTTAAGTGGGAGAACGTGCACAATTGGTGGCTGACTAAATACTTTTTTACCCCACTGTACTTATGCTTTGTCATTATAGGGTTGCCAGGCTGAACAGCATCCTGCTGTTCCCCCTGCACAAGTCCTACACTGCATGCACTGTACATACATGCACGCATACACAAGCACTGTTAGCTAATAAAAGGATAATTGTAATTCCCTCAAGTCTGTCTTTTGTCCCCTGTGTCCAGAATTATGTCAGTACGGCTCCGTCAGAGTGACCCAGCGGACAGCGTGCTAGCACGCCGGTTTAACAATCTAGACGCTTGAGTGAAGCAGCTAATTTACCAACAAGGGGTCCTCAATCAGCTAACACTAATTCACAGCCGGTTGGAGCGTCTGGATGGACAGCGGACATTCCCTCCGGTCGCCGGGAGTCTGCTGGCTCCCGCTAGCTCCCCTCCTAGCCAGACTAGTCAGGTTCCCTCGGCCCGGCTCACACCGATCCCCACACCCGCTCACTTCAGCGGCAAGAGGCCCATGGGTTTATCTTACAGTGTGAGACGGTTTTCCAGCGAGTGCCGGGGGACTTCTCCACAGACCATAGTAGAATAGGCTATGTGGCTAATCTGCTAGAGGGTAGGGTGCTAGCTTGGGCTTACGCCATGACGGCTAAACCTAGCTATGCTAATCTCACTTACCGAGGGTTTACTGCCAATTTCCTTGAGGTATTGGACCATTCCGATCGGGATAGCGTGCTTACCACCCGGTTGTTAAATCTCCGACAGGGCGGTAGGTCTATGGCGGACTATGCTGTCGATTTCTGGGTGGTGGTCGCTGAGGTCAGGTGGGAGGATGCCTCGTTGTGTAGCATTTTCATCCGGAGCTTAAGCCCCGGCCTACGGGACGAGCTAGCTAGGTTAGATAAGCTGGAGAAACTCACCGAGCTGATTTCGCTCACCATTAATTTGAATAATAGACTGAGGGAGCGAGCAGCTGAGCGAAGAGCTTCCAGTCGCTCGAGCGCGCAGCTTTTCTGCTCCTCCCAGTTGCCTCGTTTGGCCCTGCCTCTGCCGGAAGCGCTAGACGGGCAGGAGGATATGGTAGTCAGGCGCTCCAAGATTCCTTTAGCGGAGAAACAGCGCCGCAGGGAGTTAGGGCTGTGCATGTACTGTGGGAGTATTGAGCATGAGGTAGAAAGTTGCACCATTCTGCTAAGAAGAGGGGGTCCTTGCGTCGCGGTAGGCGGACTCACGGACGCGTCTCAGTCAAAAACCCTCACCAATTGCCACGTGCCCATCAGGTTCATCTACAAGCACAAAGAACACACCACACATGCACTGATTGACTCCGGGGCTGAGCAGAGTTTTATATCAGGGGACCTGGCAACCCGGCTAGGGCTTCCCTGTCATACTCTCCAGCCACCACTCAGACTAATAGCCCTATCTAAAGCCCCCTTAGCGACTGTCTCTCAGCAAACTGCCCCAGTATCTGTGATTGTTTCTGGGAACCATCAGGAGGACCTACACCTGCTGGTGCTGCCCTCCTCCACGTCCCCGGTCATCCTGGGTTACCCCTGGCTGTGGCTCCACAACCCGTCATTTGATTGGCGGACAGGGAACATCACATCTTGGAGCTTGTTCTGCCTCAGCACGTGTCTGCAGTCCGCAGCATGCGCCCCGTCGGTATCTTTGGCCCCCCGCACCCCCCCCCCCCCAGATCTGTCCAAGGTACCACCAGAATACCATGATCTGGGGGCGGTATTCAGTAAGTCGCAGGCGCTGTCACTCCCCCCCCCCCCCCACCGCCCCTACGACTGTGCTATTAATCTCCAGGCTGGTGCACCACTGCCATCGAGCCGCCTATACAGCCTGTCAGCTCCGGAGCAGGAGGTGATGGATACATATATTAAGGAGTCGCTCAACTCGGGCATTATCCGCCCATCCTCCTCGGCTGTGGGGGCAGGATTCTTCTTCGTCGGCAAGAAGGATGGCTCCCTGCGGCCATGTATCGACTTCAGGGGGCTCAACGACATCACGGTAAAGGATAAGTACACTCTGCCCCTCATGGACATGGCCTTTGACTCCCTCCAGGGGGCCTCTTGATTCACCAAGCTCGACCTTCGCAACGTGTACCATCTTGTGCAGATTAAGGAGGGAGATGAATGGAAGACGGGATTCTGGACACCAAGCTGCCATTTCGAATATCTTGCGATGCCGTTTGGGTTGACCAACGCGCAGGTCGTCTTCCAGCGCCTGATAAACGATGTTCTCCGGGACTTTCTGGGCACCTTTGTCTTCGTCTACTTAGATGACATCCTCATCTTCTCCCCGTCGTTAGAGGAGCATCGGGTGCACGTGAGACGGGTCCTCCTATGACTCCTGGAGAACAAGCTGTTCGTGAAGGCCGAGAAATGTGAGTTCCACACTAACAAGACTTCATTTCTCGGCTTTGTTATCTCCCACAACCAGGTTCTTCCCGACCCGGTGAAGGTCAAGGTGGTGGTGGATTGCCCCCCCTTCCCCATCCAGAAAGCAACTCCAGCAGTTCCTGGGGTTTGCCAACTTTTATCGCCGCTTTGTGCCCAGGTACAGCATGGTGGCCCGCCCCCTGACCTGTCTCATGTCCCCAAAGGTACCCTTTCGTTGGACAGAGGAGCCTGCAGCGGCGTTCGGCACCTTCAAGAGGGAGTTCTCGTCGTCCTGCGTCCTCACGCAGGTGGACCTGTCCCTCCAGTGCTTGGTCAAGGTGGATGCTTCAGATTCTGGGGTGGGGGCAGTGCTCTCCCAGCGCTCTCCAATAGACGGGGTGGTCCGACCTTGCACCTTCTTCTTGCACTGCCTGTCTCCAGCAGAGAGAAACTACAACATCGGCGACAGGGAGCTCCTGGCGGTGAAGCTTGCACTGGAGGAGTGACGCCACTGGTTGGAGGGGGCCGCCCAGCCTTTAGTGGTTTGGACTGACCACAAGAACTTGGAGTACCTGACGACCGCCAAGCGGTTGAACTCCCGGAAGGCCCACTGGTCCCCGTTTTTCGGTCAGTTCTATTTCATGATCACCTACCGCCCCGGGACCAAGAACGCCAAGCCGGACGCCCTCTCCAGGCAATTCTCAGCGGAGGTATCAGAGGACCGTGAGCAGACCATCCTTCCTCCATCCTGTGTCATTGGCGCCTTCTTGTGGGACATCAGGGAAAGGGTCGTGAAGGCGCAGGAGGCTGAGCCCGATCCTGGAGGTGGCCCCTTGGAATGGTTGTTCGTCCCCACATCGGTTCGGGGTGAGGTGGTTCAGTGGGCCCATGTTTCGAAGTTTGCATGCCATCCAGGGGTGTCCCGCATGGTGGAGCTCCTCCAGAGGTCATTTTGGTGGCCGGGGCTGTGGAAGGACGTCACTGCCTACATCCGGGCCTGGGCTCAGTGCGCCACCGGGAAGTCGTCTTCTTCTCCACCGGCCGGGCTCCTTCATCCCCTGCCGGTCCCCAGCCGCCCCCTGGTCCCACATCGCCCTGGATTTTGTGACTGGTCTCCCACCGTCAAACCACTTTACTACGGTCCTTACCATTGTCGACTGGTTCTCCAAAGCTGCCCACTTCGTTCCTATCCGGGGGCTGCCTACGACACGAGAGACAGCGGACCTATTGGTGCAGCATGTCATGCGCCTCCACGGGATCTCCACTGACGTCGTCTCTGATCATGGGCCCCAATTTGTGTCCCAGGTCTGGAGGGCGTTCTGTAGCGCACTGGGGTCAGCCGTAAGCCTGTCGTCTGGATACCACCTGCAGAGCAATGGGCAGTGCGAACGGGCAAATCAAGAGCTGGAGGCCGCTCTGTGCTGCGTCATCGCCTCCAGCCCATCTTCTTGGAGCAGCCACCTGCCTTGGATCGAGTACGCCCATAATTCTACAGTTTCCTCGGCGATCGGCATGTCCCCCTTCAGGGCCTCCTTAGGATACGACCCCCCGCTGTTCCCTGAGGAGGAGAAAGAAGTGGCGGTGCCTTCTGTCCACGCCCATGTGAGGCGCTGCCGCCGGCTCTGGACCACCACCCGCAGAGCTCTCCTTCGGACCACTGAACGTAACACCAGGACGGCTAACTGCCGCAGGAGACCGGCTCCTGAATACAAGGTGGGTCAGCAGGTATGGCTGTCAACTCAAAATATAAATCTGAAAGCTGAGAAACGGAAGTTGGCCTAGCGCTTTATCGGGCCCTTCCCCATTATTTGTGTGGTTAACCCTGTGGCTGTACGCCTATCTCCGCCCCCCCCCCCCCATCTGTCCGACCTTCCATGTCTCGCAAGTGAAACCCGTCTGCTCCAGCCCTCCCTGCCCTCCTCCCAAGGCTCCACCTCCACCAGTGGGGATAGATGGCGACCCGGCATGGAGAGTCAATTCCATCCTGGACGTTCGCCGCCGGGGTCGCGGCCTGCAGTACTTGGTGGACTGGGAGGGGTATGGCCCCGAGTGGAGGTCCTGGGTACGTCCGTCATTCGTACTCGACAAACACCTCATCAGGGACTTCCACCGGATGCACCTGGGTAAGATAGGACAGGTGCCAGGAGGTACCTGTAGAGGGGGGAGTACTGTCATGGTGCCCTCAGAGCCATCATCAACCTCAGCTGCTCGCACACCTGCTGCCAATCATCAGCGGGCTTTAAAAGCCAGACCTGCCTGTGACTCAGCACGGAGTCGTCTGTCAAACTCTCTACGACACGCCTCTCGTCAACAGCCACGTCCTGGCTCATCGTCTGATTCCCAGACCAACGCTTCACCACACGTAAGCTAAACATTGACTTACCTTGTCAAGTTCATTCTCCCCTGTGCACAGGTGGATCTCCCTGGCGGCGGATTCCTCTCTCCCTGGCGGCGGTTCAGCTCCACTCCAGCCACAGGGTAACGTGCACACTCCCCTGCACAAGAGCCAGATGCTGTCTCCCTGGCGGTTGCCCTCAAGACCAACCTGAGCTCACCACCACCATCTGCAAAGTAAGCTGTCATTCATTATAACGCTCTTTGCCCTGGAGCTGAGCTAATACTTATGCTTTGTCATTATAGGGTTGCCAGGCTGAACGGCGTCCTGCTCTTCCCCCTGCACGAGTCCTACACTGCACGCACTGTACATGCACGCACGCATACACGAGCACTGTTAGCTAATAAAAGGATAATTGTAAATCCCTCGAGTCTGTCTTTTGTCCCCTGGGTCCAGAATTATGTCAGGCTACAGTGCTGAAAAGAAACCTGGGATTATTCTTGTGCTCTTGTATTAATGCAGAATAATAACTCGTTCTAGCTTTTTTATAAATTTTTTACAAATTAAAAGATGATTTCTCCAAGCTAAATAGATTTCATCTAAATTAGTGGAGCGCCATTTTCTTTCTAATTGACGAGTCTTCTGTTTTAAGCTATGAGTTTCTGTGTTGAACCAAGGAGTTAGAAATCTCTGATTAGACTTTTTCGTTTTTTTTTTGTAACTCTGATTTTTATTCATTTTTCATCATACATATTACATTCAGATCACAGTCTCTATATTTAAAAAAGGAGCTAACCATACAGCCAAAAAGAAAGAGAAGAAGAAAAAAAAAAGAGAAAAAAAAGGGGGTGGGACAAATGCTGGAGCATCAAGTTTTTAGTTTCCATCTCTAAATTCTTCTGGTTTTTCCAGTGTCTTTGGTTATTCTTTTAATTTTTGTCTCGTTGTTGCACTTTGTAGTGTGTCCATTTCCACCATTTTTTTTCATATTGTCCTTGCATTCTTTGTCGGTATGTTAGTTTTTCTATTAAACGTATATCCTCAACAATGTCTGTCCATTGCTCTTGGTCAGGAAGAACTTCTGATTGCCATTTTCTTGTGATTGTTTTTTTACATGCAATCAGCATGATTTTAACTAAATATCTGTCCTCAGCCTGTATTACATTGTCTCTTTTAAGATCACATAAATACATCAAGTTACAGTTCATTGGTATATTATATCCTAATATCCTCTGTATTGTCACACGTATAGATTTCCAGAATGATGAGATTTTGCAGCATTTCCAAAACATATGCGAGTGGTCTGCATTTTGAGCCCCACAGCCCCTCCAGCATATAGATTTGGTATTTGTATATTTTCAGAATCAGCTTTATTGGCCAAGTATGCACAACACATACAAGGAATTTGACTTTGGCTAAAAACTTGCTCTCGTTGTTCAGGTGAAGGATTTAAATAAGGATTCAATGACAACCAGAGTATGTACAGTAAATTACAGTCTGTCCACGTTTCTATAAAAGGATGCAAATATATACAGGAATATATGCAGTTATTTACTCGGACTAACCACACTTTGCAGAAATATATGAAAAAATATACAATCACACAGTATTTCAATGTGGACTCAGATTCAGTGATATAATGTGAATGAAGTAAAAAGCAATGTGAGAGTTATGTGCAATGTAATAATGGATGAAAAGTCATGAGTACAGCAACAGGTAGGACTAGGTGAATGTTAGGAGTTCATCAGAGTGATGGCTTGAGGAAAGAAACTGTTCCTGTGACGGGTGGTTTTGACCTTCAGTGATCTGTAACGACGACCAGAAGATAGAAGTTCAAACAGTTTGTGGCCGGGGTGTGATGGGTCAGCACAGATGTTTCCCGCCCGTTTCCTGGTTATGGACCGATATAAGTTCTCAATGGAGGGTAGGTCAGTACCAATGATCCTCTCCGCAGACTTAATGATCCGCTGCAGTCTGGTCTTGTCCTGTTTAGTGGCAGATCCAAACCAGACAGTGATGGAAAAGCAGAGGACAGATTGGATGATGGCGGTGTAAAAGACAACCAGCAGCTCCTGAGGCAAATCAAACTTCTTGAGCTGACGCAGAAAAAACAACCTCTGCTGGGCCTTTTTCCGGACAGTGTCTATATGGGAGGACCACTTCAGGTTCCGGGAGATTGTGGTACCCAGAAACTTGAAGGAGTCCACAGTGGACACTGTGCTGTTGAGGATGGTGAGTGGGGGGAATGAAGGGGGGTGTCGCCTGAAATCCACAGTCATCTCCACCGTTTTGGCTGGGTTAAGTTCAAGATGGTTCTGGCTGCACCAGAGGATCAGCTGCTCCACCTCCCGCCTGTATGCAGACTCATCATCCTCCCGGATCAAACCGATGACTGTGGTGTCGTCCGCAAACTTCAGGAGCTTCACCGAAGGGTCCTCTGAGGTGCAGTCGTTGGAGTAGAGGGAGAAGAGCAGTGGGGAAAGGACACATCCTTGGGGGGCGCCAGTACTAATTTTTCGGGAGCTGGATGTAAATCTCCCTAGCTTCACCTGTTGCCACCTGTCAGTCAGAAAGCTGGAGATCCACTGGCAGGTGGAGGGGGGCACCTTGAGCTGGAGGAGTTTCTGATGAAGAATGCCTGGGATGATGGTGTTGAACGCTGAGCTGAAGTCGACAAACAGGATCCTGGCGTACGTCCCTGGGGAGTCGAGGTGTTGCAGGATGTAATGTAGTCCCATATTCACTGCATCATCCACTGACCTGTTTGACCGGTAGGCAAACTGCAGTGGGTCCATCAGGGGGCCTGTGATGACCTTCAGGTGGTTCAGCACCAATCTCTCCAAGGATTTCATGACCACAGAGGTCAGGGCAACAGGTCTGTAGTCATTTAATCCTGTAATAGAGGGTTTCTTGGGAACTGGAATGATGATGGAGCGTTTGAAGCAGGAAGGCACTTCACGCAGCTCCAGTGATCTGTTAAAGATCCGGGTGAAGATGGGGGCCAACTCGTTGGAGCAGACTCTCAGGCAGGACGGAGACACACCATCAGGTCCTGCAGCCTTCTTGATCTTTTGTCTCTGAAAGACCCGGCGCACCTCCTCTTCACAGATCATTAGTGCTGGTGGGAGGTCAGAGTGGAGGAGGGATGGAGTTCCTGGGGCTGCAGATAATCCTTTTGTGTGGGTGGGAGGTGAGAACTGTAGGTTCTTTTCAAACCTGCAGTAAAAGCTGTTTAGGTCATTAGCCAGCTGGAGGTTTTCCGCAGGGTGGGGGGATGGTCTCCTGTAGTTGGTGATATTCCGTAGGCCTCTCCAGACAGAAGCAGAGTTGTTAGCTGAGAAGTTTTTTTGTAACTTCACACTGTAGCTCCTCTTAGCAAGCCTGGTCTCCTTCGTCAGCATGTTTCTGGCCCGCTTGTACAGAGTCCAGTCACCAGTCCTGTAGGCCTCCTCCTTGGTCTGACGTAGCTGCTTCAGTTTAGGAATGAACCAGGGTTTATTGTTGTTGTATATGCAGAAGGTCTTGGTCTGCACACACATGTCCTCGCAGAAACAGGTGTATGATGTCACAGTGTCAGTGAGTTCATTTAAGTTAATGGCTGCAGCTTCAAAAACACTCCAATCTGTGCAGTCAAAGCAGGCTTGTAACTTCAGCTTTGATTCCTCAGTCCATTTCTTCACAGTCCTTACAACAGGCTTGGAAGTTTTTAGTTTCTGTCTGTATGTTGGAATAAGATGGAGCAGGCAGTGGTCAGAAAAACCCAGAGCTGCACGGGGGACGGCATGATAGGCGTTCCTTAAAACTGTGTAACAGTGGTCAAGTGTATTTGTGTCCCTGGTGGGACATTTAATATGCTGTCTGTATTTAGGAAGCTCATTTGTGAGATTAGCTCTATTGAAATCACCCAGAATGATAAGCAGAGAGTCTGGATGTTTTTCCTCCACCTCTGCTATCTGGTCAGCGAGGAGCTGCAGTGCCTCCGTTGTACAAGCATCAGGCGAGATATAAATTCCGACCAGAATAAATGAGGAGAACTCTCGCGGTGAATAAAAGGGTTTACAGTTTATGAACAGTGACTCTAGGTTAGGGCTACAAAACTTAACTTACAAAACTCTAGGTTAGGGCTCCAGCATATAGATTTGGTATTTGTATATTTTCTTTGGATCTGTGGTGTAATGAAATAGCGAATCAGGTTTTTCCATCGAAATTCCCTCCATGTCCTTGAACTTGTTGATGTGTGTTGTGTTTTCCATATTTCTTGCCAGTTTTCTTCTGTTATGTTTAAATTTAGCTCTTTCTCCCTTTTCTCCTTTATATAGTTACTTGAATGTTTGTTTGCCCTAAGTTTCTGATATAGCTTTGAAATAATTCTTATTTTATTTCCTGCATACAAGCTTAAAATGAATTGTATAATCTCACTCACATCTGTGTGGAGGTTATGCCTAATCTTTCTCATATAATAATCTCTCATCTGCAGATATCTGAAGAATTCAGATTTTTCTAGTTTAAATTTTCTTCTCATGTTTACAAAACTCCCAAAATCTTTTTTTCCCATATTGCCCCATGCTGTGATTCCCTTGTTCACCAGGTTTTTGTATCCCCTATCTTGCTTTGCCGGTTCAAACTGACTGTCAAATGCTACCCATTTCAATAGTTTTATGTTCTCCTTTATATTATACTTTTGTACTATTTTATACCACAGTTCCAAAGTAAATTTAGTGATTGGGTCTATTTGTTTGATTTGCTTATACACATCCTTATCTCCTATTATGCTTTGCACTGGGAGTCCCTCAATTTCTTTTCCATTTCTTTCCATTTTGCCTTGTATCCTCCGTCGCACCAACATATGATATATCTTATTTGTGCTGAGTAGTAATATTCCTTTAGACTCGGTAGACCCATGCCGCCTTTCTCTTTTGGTAATTGGAGTTTTATATTTCACTCTTGGCTTTTTACCTCCCCAAACAAATCTTGATATCATCCTGTCCCACTTTGAGGACTGGGCACCAGGAATCTCTGTTGGTAGAGCCTGGAAAAGGTAAAGCAGTCTAGGTTGTATGCTGATTTTGACTGTCTTAATTTTTGAATTCAGATCCATGTTTAAGATTGACCATCTATCAATACCTTTTTTTATTTCTTGTTCTAACCTATCATAGTTTGCTTTATGGATTTTGCTTAAATCTTTAGGTATGTTCACTCCAAGGTATTTTATTTCTTTTTGTTTCCAGTTTAGTTTGATCTTATCAGTTATCTGGTTTAAAGGGTTATAGTGGAATGTCAGTATTTGTGTTTTTGGTATGTTTATTTTGTATCCAGATAATTTTCCAAAATTTTCTATCAAGTCCATCATTTCCATTATTGATTCATCTGGTTGTTCAAGGTAAACTATAATATCGTCTGCAAACAGCCCAATCTTGTGTTCGGCTCCCTTTATTGTTACACCTTTTAATTTCTTATTTTGTTGCATCGCTTGAACCAGTGGCTCTATGAACAGAGCAAACAAGGTGGGCGATAGGCAGCATCCCTGCCTAGTTGATCTTTGAATATTTACTTTGTCTGTTAAGCTACCGTTTATCTTGATTCTTGCCACAGGTTTTGTTTTGGGGTTTTTTAATTCAAGTTTTTGTAAAGGGTATACATGTCATTACAGCATTGCATTGTTTACATTTTCATCACATGTTCCCTTTTTTTTTTTGACAACATTGGAAAAATAATTATTACAACACCCTTTTTTAAGTGAAAGAAAAAGAGAAATTAAAGAAAGAACAAAAAAACAAAAGAAAAAACAAAACAAAACAAAACAAAAGAGCAAAAAAAAAAAAATAAGAGTATCTGAGTAGCCTTGGAACAAAGACAGGTGCCATTATTGAAATGGTATTTGTCAAAGATTAGATCTAATGGAAGACACATATGTGTTCCAGGGTTGCCAAAAGTTCAAGAACCCATCCATGTCCTGTTTCAGTGCGAATGTCAACTTTTCCATCGAATAAATGTCTTGAATCACATTAATCCAATCTTCAGGTGTAGGACAATCCTTCAACATCCATTTTTTTTGTTAGAGCATTTTTACTTGCCAATATTAAAACAGTGAATAAGTATTTTTCTCCTCGTCTTTCCAGTGATTCCGGTAGTAAACCCAAATACAAAGTTACAAAAGAAAAGGGAACTGTTATTTTGAATATTTTCCCCAATATTGTCTGTACATTGGTCCAATATTGGTGGATAACTGGGCATGACCAAAACACATGAAAATGATTTGCAGTCTCTTCACCACACAAGCGCCAACAATTCAACCCCTTACGAGTAAATTTGTTTTGTGCAGGTGTTCTGAAAAATCTTACCAAATTTTTCCATCCAAATTCTTTCCACTGCAGGGATGAGGTACTTTTCCATTGTTGTTTATTTACACTACCGTTCAAAAGTTTGGGGTCACTTAGAAATTTTCTTATTTTTGAAAGAAAAGCACTGTTTTTTTCAATGAAGATAACTTTAAACTAATCAGAAATACACTCTAATATCTAATATACATTGCTAATGTGGTAAATGACTATTCTAGCTGCAAATGTCTGGTTTTTGGTGCAATATCTACATAGGTGTATAGAGGCCCATTTCCAGCAACTATCACTCCAGTGTTCTAATGGTACAATGTGTTTGCTCATTGCGTCAGAAGGCTAATGGATGATTAGAAAACCCTTGTGCAATCATGCTAGCACAGCTGAAAACAGTTTAGCTGGTTAGAGAAGCTATAAAACTGACCTTCCTTTGAGCAGGTTGAGTAACTGGAAAAAATTATTATTTCAACTACAAATCATTATTTCTAACCTTGTCAATGTCTTGACTATATTTTCTATTCATTTTACAACTCATGGTGGTAAATAAGTGTGACTTTTCATGGAAAACACAAAATAATTGTCTGGGTGACCCCAAACTTTTGAACGGTAGTGTAGCTTTTCCCACATTTCCAGTTGTAAAGTGAAATTCCCCTCTTTTTCCCCATCTCTCTTTTATATATGATGTGTTGTCTCCTTTTAAGTCTTGAAGACCATGGTATATTTTAGAAATGTATCTGATCCCTGGGATCCCTTTATATGCCGTTAAGAAGACCTTCAGAACACCTGACTGGGCCCTTTCCAAATCCTCCTTTTTAAGTATTTTGTTTATGTGGTGTCTAAGCTGAAAGAACCTGTAAAGGTCTTGATTTATTAGACCTTGTTTTTTCAAATCTTCAAAACTTCTTAAAGTTTGCCCTTTAAAAAAATTGTAATATTTTATCAGTCCGTTCTCTTTCCACTTTTTAAATCTAGTGTCTGTTTTATTAGGAGTAAAGTCTTGATCATAGGCAATCCATTGCAGTAATCGATAGGGTTCTTTAGTTTGATTCTCTCTGACTATCTTAAACCAAATTTTTAGCGGGGTCTCTATCCACGGGTTAGTGTTATTCAAAAGTTTAGGTAAGGCATTGTTCCCTATTATCGCCTGTAGGGGAATGTCACTTGTTATTTGGCATTCCATCTCCTTCCATTGTGCAGTGTAGACTGGGTTACATATCTCTACTAAAGTTTTAATTTGTGCAGCTTTAAAATAGTCCCTGATATTTGGCAGCGCGAGCCCACCTTTGTCTTTGTTTAGCTGTAGGGTTCTATATCTGATTCTAGGTCTCTTGCCCTGCCATATGAATCTTGAGATCCTTCTGTCCAGTTCTTGCCATGTTTTTTTGGGAAGTTCTACCGGTATTGTTTGGAAAAGGTATAGAAGACATGGAAGTATATTCATTTTGACTGCTTCAATTCTTTGTGCAGTACCCAAGAATGGTATCATATTCCGTCTTGCTAGATCAGATTTTATTTTTGCCATCAGTGGATCATAGTTTAGTGTTATAATTTTGTTGAGTTGTTTCGGGATATTGACCCCCAGATATTTCATAGATTTAGTTGAATGTTAAAATTTGGGTTTTATGCATGTTTAATTCATACCCCGATAAATCTCCATACTCTGAAAAAACTGAGATTAGTTCTGGAAAAGAGGTGTCTGGCTGCCCCAGGTATATTAAAATGTCATCAGCAAAGAGTGCTATTTTATGTTCCTTCTGACCAAGTGTAATACCTTGAATTTTTTGATTCTGTCTTATCCATTGGCTCAGAGGTTCTATGAAGATTGCAAAGAGCAGTGGAGACAAGGGGCAGCCCTGACAACATCCTCTTTCCAGTTCAAAAGATGATGATAATTTACCGTTAATCCTTATTTTAGCTGTTGGTTTTTTATATAATGCCTGGATAGTTCTAATGAAGTTATTATGAAAATTGAAACTGGATAAGATTCTATATAGGAAAGACCAGTCAACCGAATCAAATGCTTTTTCAGCATTTAATCCCAATATGGCTGCATTTAAATTATATTTTTTTATATGACGAATTATGTGTAAAGTGCGTCTAATGTTATCTTGTGTCTGTCTTTGTCTTATAAAACCTGTTTGGTCTAAATGAATTAAGTCTGTCATTATATTTTCTAATCTTTTGGCAAGGATAGTGGTAAAAAGCTTATAGTCCTGATTTAACACACTGATTGGTCTGTAGTTGGAGCAGTCTAGTTTATCCTTTTCAGGTTTAGGTATGACTGCAATGACCCCTTCTCTCCAGTAGGGGGGGATTTCCCCTGTGTGGAGGACATAGTTCAATGTTTTCAGGAGGAGAGGAGATAGTTGCTGTTTAAAGGTTTTGTACCGCTCTGCTGTAAAGCCAAAGTTTCATAATTGCTTTTTCTAATTCTTTAGGTTGTATTTCTGACAGTAGTGTTTTATTTTGTGACTCAGTAAGTTGGGGAAGGTTTAATGTATTTAGGAAGGCTTCGGATGCGTTTTTATGTTTATTGAGGGAGTACAAGTTCTTGTAGTAGTTCTCGAAGCTTTTAAGAATTTCCTGAATTCTAAATTTTATTTCCTTTGATACTGGGTGTCTGATTTTGTAGATTGCTCTCTCCGTTTGTTGTTTCCTCAATTTATAAGCTAGTAATTTTGCCGATTTGCTACCTGTTTCATAATATTTTTGTTTCAGAAATGTAAGTTTCTTCTGGATTTCTATTGTGTAGATCTCATTTATTTGTTTTTTAATTTCCTTAATTTTGAGCGAGTCATTAGAATGAGTGTTGTCTTTGTGCTCTTTTTCTAGTTTCTTAAGTTCTGACTCTAATGTGATTAGTTTTTCTTGTCTCAGTTTCTTTTGGATTGCCAGTTTTGCAATAATCTTTCCCCTTATTACAGCTTTGCATGCATCCCACAGTATTAAAGGGGATACTTCTCCATTATCATTTTCTTCCAAATATCTGAGAATATCTGATTCCAATTCATCTTTCAGTGGTCCTTTCAGCACATTTGAATTTAACCTCCAAGAAAATGTATTATTTGTGTATTTTTGGATACTTAAGTCCATATAGATCGGACTGTGGTCAGAGAGATCCATCAGTCCTATTTTATATGTTTTTACTCTTCCAATGTCTCTATTAAAAATAAAAAAAATAGTCAGTCCTTGAGTATGATGAATGTGGTGCTGAGTAAAATGTATCATCTTTTACACTGGGGTTGAATTCCCTCCACACATCACAGATTCCCATTTCTTCTAGTAGCATCCGAGTTTTTCTACTTTGAGTGTTATTTTGATGTGGAGAATTACCTGATGCATCCCAGTATGGATTCAGTCTTAGATTGAAGTCTCCACCACATATCACTAAACCTTGGGCTTTAGTTATCATTAGGTCAAATACATTTTTATAAAATTTCCAGTTAGCTCCTGGAGGTGCATATACATTCAGCAGGGTGATAGCTTCTCCCACTAGCCAACCAAGTACCATGCTGAATCTCCCTTCTTTAACTTCGTGTTCTGATTTTTTTTTTCAAATATAATTTTGGTTGAGATCAATGTTGCTACCCCCCTCCTCCTCCCTGACTTATATGAAGATGAAGAGATCATTTTAAACCTTTGTCTATTAAGTTTAGTGTGCTCCACGTCTGTTAGGTGGGTTTCCTGTAAAAAAAATTATTCCTGCTTTGTCTTTTTTCATTTTGCCAAGAATCTTGGATCTTTTAACTGGATTCAGGATCCCTTTTACATTATATGAGATTATTTTGGTTACACCCTGTTTCTCCATTGTGTTGTCTTATTTAGTATAACAGTGTGGGGGCCCTCTTTTATGCTACTCAGAAACTGAAAGAACATTAAGAACATAAAAAACATTAAGAACATAGTATATAAAACTTCAAAACAAAAAATTAACAAAAGATCTTCCTGAGCTGAGGTCTTTTTAGTGACCTTAGAAGAGCCTTGATGGTGTGTTGGCTCTGAGGGAAATTCATCAAACTCTGTTACGTGCTGAGGGCCCCCTCTTACCCCTGTAAGTTGTCCCATGTTTTTAACGTGAATTTCAGATCCCAATCCGAACTTGTAATGATTTTATTTTATTTTATTTTTTTTTTTATGCCTATACCCTATGAGATTGTGTGCAACCTCCCACCACCATCACAGCAAACAGTCACGTTAATACAGTATTTGTTAGTGTGGAGAGATCATGTGGTTCATTGTCACATTTCTATTTTAACAAGTTTTTGTTTTTTTTTTTTTTAAATACTTATTTGTTTCTAATATTATGTCTGTTCCATGAAATGTTTTACCACTTGATACTTGCTGATTCTGCATCTCCTTTAATGTTTGTTACCTTGTAGGAGGAGGGTTGGATGTGCAGATTGACTAAAAATATCGTTATTCCCTCCTGAAAACGCTCAGTTTTTCCTTATAGCTCTGGCGCTGGGTTTCCCGCTGCTGGCCCGTGGATTTTGAGGGTCTCTGTGTGCACCACGTTTGAGCCTTGATTCTTTCGATTGGGTCTGCTGCAGGTTTATACACCGTTACTGGGAGCCCTCTTCTCGCCATATCCGTGGTTGCTTCTTCCGCCGAGTTGTAGAGACACGTCTCATCCCTGTAAAAAACCTGCAGCTTCGCCAGAAATGGAGTTTGAAAGCGCAGTTTCTTCTCTCTTAGTACCTTTTTAGTGTCGTTGTATTCCCGATGCTTTTTAAGGACCTCCGGGGCGTAGTCGTGCTCCACAAAAACTTTTCTCTCTTGGTGCATAAATCCTTTTTTCTGCCAAGCCAGTCTTACAACCTCTTCTTTTATTCTGAAGTTGGAGAACTTCACCACCACCGATCTTGGTGGCGCTAACGCCGACGGCCTTGGGGCTAATGTACGGTGCGCCCTTTCTATCTTCAAGTCGGTGGATTGGGGAATTTCCAACTTCTCTCTCAGTATGGATTCCACGCATGCAGCCATTGTGGTGAAACCGTCCTCGACTCCTTCTTTCAGACCATGAATTCTTATGTTGTTCTCTTCTTAGTCTTCCTTCTTGGTCAGTTAGCTTAGCCTCCAGTCTTGACTGTCGTTTAAGTAAATCCAGCACGGTTTCTTCCAGCCCTTTTATTCTTTCCTCTGCTTCCATGATTCGGTCCTCAGCCTGGTCCACTCTGCTCTTTGTCCTTTTTATTTCGTCTTTAATTTCACGAAATTCGGCCCAACACTCTCGGCGAAATTGTCTTAATTCTTGAAGTACCATTTTTAAGCTAACCTTGTTGCTAGCTTCATTCAGCTCCTCCGCTTCTGAGGGGATGTCCTCCGGGTCAGATTTTCCGGCCGATGTGTGTCTAGGCCTGGTAAATGTCGATCTCTTCTGTTTTCCTTTAGGCATAATGACTTTGTCTTTTGATTTTCACTCTTCCAAAAATCCATTAAAACTGATTTTCAAGGTATTTTCATGGATCGGGTCTGGGAGCTTCAGCATTAAGCTGCTATCACCATGGTGTCCACACCGGAAGTCGCCTTGCCACAGGTTTTTGATACAGTGTCTTTATGCATTGCACTGACTTTTCATTAAATCCAAAGCGTTCCAGCACATTATATAGAAACATCCAATTAACCCTATCAAATGCTTTTTCTGCGTCTAAACTCATTATTACTGCGCTTTTCTTTTCTTTATGTATTTGATTAATTATGCGTATTGTTCTCCTGATATTATCATGTGTTTGGCGTCCCTCTATGAAACCAGTTTGATCATCCTCTATCAATTCCGTCAAGAATGTCTTTATTCGTTTACAGATAATTGTTGTATTTTAGCACCTTGGGGGAGCCAGATTATTTAGCATCTCAGACAAGAGACAGTGGATAAACATGGGAGAACAATACTCAGGGGGTTCCTGGCGAGATAGCAGGAAGGAGTCAAGGATGTAGGGGGTTGAATGCAGTGTGATGCAAATGTCATGTTGTGTGTGGAGAAATGCCATGAAACTTAAGAGGAGAGTGCCTGCTAAAAAGTTCAGTCTGTTCTTTGCTTGTGAGATGTGAGTGTGTAATAAATCGTCTGAAATGAATCTGCCTCTTCATTTACACACTCCACACAGGTGACCCAAGATGTATTATGGAACACGAGGCAAGATCCCCGGAGCCGGCCCGGTCAGGAAGCTACAGTGAGGCGGCAGCCATCCCACAGACAGCCCGGACTGGAACCTCCAGCCACGCGTGTGTGGTTTCAGTCAAGCTACCGGATTTCTGGCAGCACAACCTGCACTCTTGGTTCCACTTCACCGAGGCCCAGTTCGCCCTCCGGCGAGTAACGGCAGATGACACCAGATTCTACCATGTGGTCGCAGCACTGGACGCCTGCGCAGCTCAGCAGGTAGCGAGCATGCTCGATCAGCCCCCAGCCAGCAGCAAATATGAGGCAGTCAAGGCTGCGCTCATCCAGCGCTACACGCTCTCGGACTGTGAGAGAGCGGAGAGGCTCCTGACGCGGACCGAGTTAGGAGATGGTTCGGCCGTAGACCTGATGGAGAAGATGCTGGCGTTAATGGGCACGGACGATGGGCACTTTCTGTTTGCCCTCCTCTTCCTCTGGAACCTTCCGACAGTGGCGAGAGCGGTTCTGGCCAATTCGCCGTTGCTGGCCGCGCGCGACTACCGTGCGCTAGCCCAGGAGGCAGACCGGATCATCATCACCACCAGGGCGATCACAATCAACGCAGCAGCGGCGGAGCCCAGCGAGACGACCAGACGAGGCGAGGAGCCACCGACGGTAGCAGCAGCGGGGGCGAAGGAGCACCAGAGAGACACGCTCTGTTTCTACCACCGCCGCTTCGGAGAGAAGGCACGCAGATGTGCACCCCCGTGCCAATTCAAGCACTCAGGAAACGCCAAGGCCGGGGGTCGGTAGCAGCTGCGACCCTCGGTGAAGAGAACAAGCTGCTCTACTTGACGGATGCACGCTCGGGGAGGCGTTTCCTCGTGGACACCGGAGCCTAGAAGAGTTTCATCCTGCTGACCTACGCTGACCGGCTGGCAGGACCTAGCGGCCCCGAGATGTTGGCAGCAAACGGCTCGGATATTAAGACCTTTGGTGAGAGGACTCTGCTCTTATCGCTACACGGCCGTACATATGAGTGGACTTTTGTTGTAGTAGCACTGAATTACCATATCCTGGGGGCTGATTTTCTGTGTGCACATGGTTTACTGGTTGATGTTGCTAACAGGCGCCTAGTTAATGCACTGTCCTTTGACTCTCTCCCCTGTATAGCTCGAGTGACCCAGCCAACAGCACAAGCCAACGTCACAGCTACAGGCGGTAAGTTACACACACTGCTCACTCAGTTCCCAGCACTCACGGTGCCAACGTTTTCCACGGCCATCGCTAAACACGGGGTGGAGCACTTTATCACCACCACCGGGCCGCCCGTTTTTGCAAGACCTCGGCGCTTTGACGCAGCTAAACTGGCCATAACGCGCGAGGAGTTCGCCAACCTGGAAAGGTTGGGCATCATCAGGTGCTCGAACAGCCCATGGGCATCCCCGCTACACATGGTCCCTAAGGCTGAGGGATCGTGGCGACCGTGTGGGGATTTCCGCAGGTTGAACAACGCCACAGCGCACAACCGCTACCTAATTCCCCACATACAGGATTTTTCCGTTCACCTTGCCAGAGCACGCATTTTTTCCAAAATAGACCTGGTCCGCGGTTACCACCAAGTTCCAGTGCGTGCTGAGGACATACCCAAAACAGCGGTAATAACTCCGTTCGGTCTATTCGAGTTCCCGCGCATGCCATTCGGGTTAAAAGGAGCGGCACAGACGTTCCAGTGCATGATGGATGCAGTGCTTCGCGATCTCCCATTCATGTTCGTCTACCTGGACGATATCCTGGTAGCCAGTGCGTCCGAAGACGAACACGAAACCCACCTCACGACGGTTTTCCGGTGGTTGGAGGAGCACGGGTTAATAATCAACCCGGTGAAATGCCAGTTCGGCGTGACGGAGATTGATTTTTTGGGGCACCGCGTCTCTCCGGAAGGAGCGATCCCGCTGCCCGACAAGGTGCGTGCCGTGGCAAATTTTCCCCAGCCTCAGACGGTCAGGGCGCTGCAGGAATTTTTGGGGATGGTGAACTTTTATAACCGTTTCCTTCCCCGCGCGGCGCAGCTCATGCAACCATTGTACGTCGCGCTCAAGAAACAGAAACCCGCGGATAGGGTCGAATGGACCCCGGAGCGAGAGCGGGTGTTCTTGGAAGTTAAAGCAGCCCTGGCAAACGCTGCACTGCTGGCGCATCCGGACCCGGCGGCCCGCATAACGCTCACCACCGACGCTTCAGACATGGCCATAGGGGCTGTCGTGGAGCAGCGCGTCGCCGCGGCTTGGCAGCCGCTCGCCTTTTTCAGCAGAACTTTGCACGACAGCGAACGTAAATACAGCGCGTTCGACAGAGAGATGCTGGCTCTCCACCTGGCCATACGCCACTTCCAGTTCTGGCTGGAAGGGCGCAGCTTCACCGCGTTCGTGGACCACAAGCCGCTAACATTCGCGATGGCCAAGGTTTCAGAACCGTGGTCGGGCCGGCAGCAGAGACAGCTGGCCGCGATCTCAGAGTTTACTACCGATATTCAACATGTGTCGGGTAAACTGAATGTGGTGGCGGACTGCCTCTCGTGCGCCATTGTGGCCCCGGTCTGCGTGGGGATAGATTACGCAGCCATGGCCGCGGAGCAGATTAGCGATGCAGACGTGCGCGCGCTCCAATCTGGACCAACAGGGTTAAGGCTGGAGAGCAGGGTGCTGCAAGATGGCGGCCCTCACCAATCTTTGATGTCTCCACGGGCCGCCCGCGTCCGGTGGTCCCAGTCGCGTGGCGCCGCCGCGTGTTTGAGTCGGTTCACACTCTGGCGCACCCAGGAGTGCGCGCGTCGGTCAAAATGGTGGGAGAGAAGTTTGTGTGGCCGAGCCTACGCAAACAAGTGAAAGAGTGGGCTGCAGCCTGCGTGGCGTGCCAACGAGCCAAGGTACACAGACACACGAAGGCTCCCTTGGAGCCGTTTCGTATTCCGGCTAAGAGGTTTGACCATGTTCATGTGGACCTCGTGGGCCCCCTCCCACCATCACAGGGGTGCACGCACCTCCTGACAGTGGTGGACCGCACCACGCGCTGGCCAGAAACGGTCCCGCTGGCGGCAACCATGTCCGCAGACATAGCGCGCGCTTTTTTAACAGCATGGATGGCGCGTTTTGGAGTCCCGTCGGACGATACGTCCGACAGGGGCCCTCAATTTGTTTCCGAACTCTGGTCCACAATGGCCCGCAGCCTGGGTGTTACAATTCACCGCACAACCGCGTACAGCCCACAGGCCAATGGGTTATGCGAGAGTTTTCATAGATCACTGAAAGCAGCACTCAGAGCTTCATTGACGGATACAAATTGGGTAGACAGGCTGCTGTGGGTTTTATTGGGGTTGCGCTCCACTCCGAAAGAGGATCTGGAAGCTTCCCCGGCAGAGCTCGTTTTTGCGCAGCCACTACGGCTGCCCGGGGAATTTCTGCCAGATAATCCCGCGCCGGGCAGCTGCCCGTCTCAGCTTTTGCAGCATAGCGCAAACACAGGCACGCTGCCAGGCCCTGCCCACCACAGTTTTCCGCGTGTTTTCGTGCCTAAAACTTTGAAGAACGCGGAGTTCGTGTTTGTCAGACACGACGCCCACCGCCCTCCATTGCGCCCACCCTATGATGGACCGTTCAGAGTGTTGGAAACAGGGTATAAGCATTTTTTGCTAGACTTGGTGGGTAGGAGGGAAAAAATTGGCATAGACAGACTCAAACCCGCTTTCGTTGTGGCGGACGAGCAAGTGCTGTTGGCTAGGGTCCCTCGGCGTGGAAGACCCCCATGGAGAGCTCCCCAGGGAAACGACTCACCAGGGCAGCCACACGGACAGACCGAAGTGCCCCCCCCCCTAGTCACAGCCCACCCGCAGTCAGACACACTCCCAGCAGCCCCCCACCGGCACAGCAGCGCCACGGAGGCGGTAAACCCCAGTTACAGCAGATACGGGAGGAGACAGAAGCCCAAGCAGCATGTGGACTGATATTCTATTGTTCTATCACAGCATGTGGACTGTTATTCTATTGTTCTGTCTAAGATGCTGGTGGGGTGGGGAGTTTAGCACCTTGGGGGAGCCAGATTATTTAGCATCTCAGACAAGAGACAGTGGATAAACATGGGAGGACAATACTCAGGGGGTTCCTGGCGAGATAGCAGGAAGGAGTCAAGGATGTAGGGGGTTGAATGCAGTGTGATGCAAATGTCATGTTGTGTGTGGAGAAATGCCATGAAACTTAAGAGGAGAGTGCCTGCTAAAAAGTTCAGTCTGTTCTTTGCTTGTGAGATGTGAGTGTGTAATAAATCGTCTGAAATGAATCTGCCTCTTCATTTACACACTCCACAGTATATATTTTATAATCCACATTTAACAAAGAGATTGGCCTATAGTTTCCGCATTGTTCCCTATCTTTCCCTGGCTTTAAAATAACTGAAATAGTGGCTTCGTTCCATGATGGAGGTATTTTGTTGTTGTTTAATGTCCAATTAAATGACTTTAGGAGCTGTGGTGTGAGTTCTTCTATAAACAGTTTATAAAACTCAGACGGGTATCCGTCACTACCTGGTGATTTACCATTTTTTCGTGACTTATTCACATCTTTAATCTCTTGTGTTGTTATTTCTGCTGTTAGCTTTTCATTTTGTTGGTTTCCTATTGATGGCAAGTCCAATGTGCATAGAAATTTTTTAATATCCTTAACATTTGTCTCTTCAGGTTGCGAGTATAGTTCTTGATAGAATTTATGGAATATTTCTTCGATGTTTTCTGGGGTAACTGTGGATTTATTTGTGATGGGGTCCTTAATCTTATATACATTATTCACTGTTTGTTGTTTTCTTAACCGTTTTGCCAACAGTTTTGTGGCCTTTGGCCCCGTTTCATAATATTTTTGTTTTAAATATCTATTTTTCCTTTCAGTTTCATCTATTTGTATTTCTTTTATTTTTATTTTTTCTTCCTTGATTTCTTGATATATTTTTGGGTCATTTGTGTTTTGAAGTTTACGTTCTAATTCCCTCAGTCTCTCACATCTTTGTTCATATGATTCCAGTTTAGACTTTTTTGCTTTTCCTGATTCAACAATTAATTTACCTCTTAACATGGCTTTTAGTGCGTCCCATAGTATTGTTGAGTCCACTTCTCCATTATCATTCTCCTCAATATACTCATTTATGTTTACCTTTATTCTTTCTTTCATTTTCTCATCATTTAATAGTCCTACATTAAGTTTCCATGTTGTTTGTCGTTTTCTATTGTTTAAATATACAGTATTTCCATGTATATAGGATTATGATCTGATATTTCCGCCCCTCCAATCCGACAATTTCTCACCCTGTGTCTGTCACCTTCATTCATAAGGAAGTAATCTATTCTAGAGTGTACTTTATGGACTGCTGAATAATGTGTATAGTCTTTTTCGAGTGGGTGCAGGTCCCTACATATGTCTACCATACCCATTTCTGCCAGTGAGGTTCTTATGAACTTTGTTACATGTTTTTTTGTCTTCTTAACACTTGTTGTGTCAACTTCATGATCCATGATGGCATTTAAGTCTCCTCCACAAATTAGGACTCCTTCACTGTGTGTTGCTATGAGATCAAACAGATGCTGAAAAAAACCCTTGTCACTTTCTGGTGGAGCATAGATGTTCACTAATGTGATCTGCATACCATCTATTCTTCCCTTTACTATTATATATCTGCCTCCTTTATCCTGGATTTCTTGTTCACATTCAACTTGTATTTTATTTGAAATTAGTATCATAACCCCCCTTTTAGTCCATCCATCCATCTTCTACCGCTTTTCCGGAGGTCCGGGTCGCGGAGGCAGCAGTTCAAGCAGAGAAGCCCAGACTTCCCTCTCCCCAGCCACCTGCTCCAGCTCTTCAGAGGGGATACCAAGGCGTTCCCAGACCAGCTGGGAGACATAGTCTCTCCACCGAGTCCTGGGTCTGCCCCGGGGTCTCCTCCCAGTGGGACGTACCTGAAACACCTCAAGTGGGAGGCGTCCAGGAGGCATCCTAATCAGATGCCCATACCACCTCAACTGACTCCTTTCAATGTGGAGGAGCAGCGGTTCTACTCTGAGCCTCTCCCGGATGACTGAGCTCCTCACCCTATCTCTGAGGGTGAGCCCAGCAATCCTACGGAGAAAGCTCATTTCAGCCGCTTGTATCCGCGATCTCGTTCTTTCGGTCATTACCCAAAGCTCGTGACCATAGGTGAGAGTAGGAACGTAGATTGACTGGTAAATCGACAGCTTTGTCTTAGAACTAAGCTCCCTCTTCACCACAACAGACCGGTACAACGTCCGCATCACTGCAGATACTGCTCCAATCCGTCTGTCGATCTCTCGCTCCATTTTCCCCTCACTTGTGAACAAGACCCCAAGATACTTAAACTCCTCCACTTGGGGCAGGAGCCTGTCCCCAACCCGGAGAGGACAATCCACCTTTTTCCGACTGAGGACCATGGACTCGGACTTGGAGGTGCTGATTCTCATCCCAGCCGCTTCACACTCAGTGGCAAACCGTCCCAGCAAGAGCTGTAGGTCATTGCTGGATGAAGCCAACAGGACAACATCATCTGCAAACAACAGAGATGAGATCCTGTGGTCACCAAGCATGACACCCTCCATTCCCTGGCTGCGCCTAGAAATCCTGTCCATAAAAATTATGGACAGGATCGGTGACAAAGGGCAGCCCTGGCGGAGTCCAACTCTCACTGGGAATGACTCCGACCGAGTGTTGGCAATACGAACCAAACTCTCACAACGGTCGTACAGAGACCGAATAGCTCGTAACAACAAGCCCGATACCCCATACTCCCGAAGCACCCCCCACAAAAATCCACGAGGGACGCAGTCAAATGCCTTCTCCAAGTCCACAAAACACATGTAAACTGGTTGGGCAAACTCCCACGAACCCTCAAGAATTCTCGAGAGGGTAAAGAGCTGGTCCGATGTGCCACGGCCAGGACGAAAACCACATTGCTCCTCCTGAATCCGAGGTTCGACCAACGGCCGGACTCTCCTCTCCAGTACCTTGGCATAGACCTTCCCAGGGAGGCTGAGGAGTGTGATCCCTCTAAAGTTGGAGCACACCCTCCGGTCCCCTTTTTTGAAGAGAGGAACCACCACCCCGGTTTGCCATGCCAAAGGCACTGCCCCCGACCTCCACGCAATGTTGCAGAGGCGTGTCAACCATGACAACCCAACAACATCCAGGGCCTTGAGGTACTCAGGGCGAATCTCGTCCACCCCCGGGGCCCGGCCACCAAGGAGATTTTTAACCACCTTGGCGACCTCAGCCCCTGTGATAGGCGAGTCATCCCCCTCGTCCCCAAACCCCGCTTCCTCTGTGGAAGGCGTATCTTTTAGTTCCTCCCTTAAATGAACTGTAGTAGGAGTTCTTATAGCCAAATCTCTTTAGTTTCTCATGTTCTGTCTTGTTCAAATGTGTCTCTTGCATAAATATAATTTCGGCTTTTTCCTTCTTGAATTTTCTTATTATTTCTTCCCTTTTAACAGGTGAGTTCAGACCATTCACGTATAATGTCATTATCTTAAGATTTTTAACCATATTCATGTTTTTCCATTTTTTTAACTTGTGCTCCTAGCCCCTTTAACAACAAAACTAACACATATACACTACCGTTCAAAAGTTTGGGGTCACTTAGAAATTTCCTTATTTTTGAAAGAAAAGCACTGTTTTTTTCAATGAAGATAACTTTAAACTAATCAGAAATACACTCTAATATCTAATATACATTGCTAATGTGGTAAATGACTATTCTAGCTGCAAATGTCTGGTTTTTGGTGCAATATCTACATAGGTGTATAGAGGCCCATTTCCAGCAACTATCACTCCAGTGTTCTAATGGTACAATGTGTTTGCTCATTGCGTCAGAAGGCTAATGGATGATTAGAAAACCCTTGTGCAATCATGTTAGCACAGCTGAAAACAGTTTAGCTGGTTAGAGAAGCTATAAAACTGACCTTCCTTTGAGCAGGTTGAGTATCTGGAAAAATTTATTATTTCAAATACAAATCATTATTTCTAACCTTGTCAATGTCTTGACTATATTTTCTATTAATTTTACAACTCATGGTGGTAAATAAGTGTGACTTTTCATGGAAAACACAAAATAATTGTCTGGGTGACCCCAAACTTTTGAACGGTGGTGTATGTACAAAAACACATTAACGAACCTCGACCTCCGCACTTTGGGCCTTTCTTCTGCCCATTGGTCCCTGTTGGAGGGTGGAGGGAATGTCCTCACCGAGTGAGGGGCCCTCCCTAGACCTGTAGTTACTATCCAAGTACAGTGGTACCTCTACTTACTGACATAACGCACGGCTCAGGAGACACGCACACACAGGCTTAGAGTAGTTCAAAGAGTTTATTAACAGCAGGGGTGAATGAGTGTGTGTCTGCGGGATGCAGATGTGTTGGTGGTGGCGTCTGCTTCAGGCACAGAGGCAGATGACCGTTCGGCCGAGCAACCCTATGGAGAGAGCACAGGGAGAGGGTGACGGGCATACACCAACACAGGATGAATTACGGCAAGAGAAGATCTTACTTGAGTTGTCAGGATAGCTGGCACAGCAAGGGGAACGTAGCCCGGGAGACAGCCACCTGGAGAGCTCCGTGCAGCAGCGAAGGATGGGCGATGGAACGGAGATGTCCGCCGCCGGGGAATCCACCTGTGCACAGGGGAGCAGACTGGAAAAGGAGGTAAGGGTTCTTACCCAGAATAGCGATGCTGAAGAAAGGTATGCTCACGGCGGTGAGGGAACGAAGTCTGACGGCTTCAGGCCGAGCCTCCAGGCGAGGCGGCTTTTATCCCTCGCCGCTGATGAGGATCAGGTGTGTGAGCAGGTGGCGCCGCTGATGAACGGCGCGGCGTGACAGTACTCCCCCCTCTAGCAGCGCCTCCTGGCGATGGCTTATCCGGGTGCGCTCGGTGGAAGTCCGCGATGAGCGATGGGTCCAACACAAACGACGGGGGCACCCATTGTCGATGCTCGGGCCCATAGCCCTCCCAGTCCACCAAGTATTGCAACCCACGACCCCGGCGCCGGGAGTCCAGGATGGAGGAGACGGACCAGGCCGGGTGGCCACCAATCATCCGGGGCGCGGGTTGCGCTGCAGGAGGAGGGCAAAGGGGGTCGGTGACTGCCAGCTTCACCTTTGATACGTGGAAGGTGGGATGGATGCGGAGGGAGGGGGGAATAGCCACGCGCACAGCCACCGGGTTGATGATCCGGGTGATGGGGAAGGGACCCATGAAGCGCTGTGCCAGCTTCCTCCTCTCGCCTTTTAGGGTGACGTCCTGGGTGGAAACGTAGACAAGTTGCCCAACTCTGTACGCCGGGGCAGGTCTTCTACGCCGGTCCGCCACGGTCTTGTTGCGCTCCGCTGTGCGTAAAAGCGCATGACGCGCGGCGGCCCAGGTGGAGCAGAACTGCCTCACGTGCGCCCTAACTGACGGAACAGTTACCTCGCTCTCCTGCGCTGGAAGCAGCGGGGGGTCGTAACCCAGGGACGCCTTGAAGGGGGACATCCCCGTTGCAGAAGAGCGGGCGGTGTTGTGGGCGTACTCCACCCAGGCGAGATGGTTGCTCCATGACGTCGGCTTGGATCTTGCAACACAGCGGAGCGCAGCCTCCAGCTCCTGATTGGTCCTCTCACACTGCCCGTTAGACTGGGGGTGATGGCCGGAGGAGAGGCTCACCTTGGCTCCGATGGCGTTGCAAAAGGATTTCCAAACCTCGGATGAAAATTGGGGGCCCCGGTCCGAGACCACGTCCACCGGGATCCCATGCAGCCTGACCACGTGTTGGACGAGGTAGCCCGCCGTCTCCAGGGCGGTAGGGAGACCTCGCAGGGGGATGAAGTGTGCCGCCTTGGAGAAACGGTCCACGACGGTCAGGATGGTGTCGAATGAGTTGGAAGCTGGGAGCCCGGTGACGAAATCCAGTGCGATGTGCGACCATGGCCTGCCAGGGACGGGCAGAGGCTGGAGCAGACCCGCTGGAGGGGCGTTTCCCGACTTGCTGGTGGCACAAATTGGACAAGCCCGGGCGTAGCGGGCTGCATCCCTCCGCAGGCCCGGCCACCAAAAGGACCGTTTGAGGAGGCTGATCATCCGAGAGGTGCCGGGATGACAGGTGAGCCGGGAGGTGTGGAGCCAGTGGATGACCTCTCCTCGGACCGTAGACGGAACGAACAGTCTTCCCTCCGGTCCGCCGCCAGGATCAGGTTCCACCTCCTGTGCCTTCCGGATCTTGTCCACAATGTCCCAAGAGATAGCTCCCACGACGCACGACCTGGGCAGGATAGTGTGGGGCGTCTCCTCAGCCCCCACGGGGGTGAACTGTCTAGAGAGGGCGTCAGGCAGGCCGTTCTTGGAGCCTGGCCTGAAGGTGATAGAGAACCGGAACCTGGCGAAGAACAGAGACCAGCGCGCCTGGCGGGCATTCAGGCGCTTGGCAGATCGTAGGTACTCTAAATTCTTATGGTCCGTCAAGACCACAAACGGCAGGTCCGCCCCATCTAGCCAGTGGCGCCACTCCTGTAGGGCGAGTTTAATGGCCAGGAGCTCTCTGTCCCCCACATCATAGTTCCTCTCCGCCGGGGACAGGCGCCGGGAGAAGAAGGCGCACGGTCGCTTGGCGCCATCGTCCGGTGATTGCTGGGATAACACTGCTCCCACTCCCGTGTCCGATGCGTCCACCTCCACAATGCACTGCAGCGCGGGGTCGACCTGGCGAAGGACCCGGGGGGAGGAGAACTCCGCCTTCAGCGCCTTAAAGGCAGTATCGACCTCTTCGGTCCACCGGAACGGGACCTTCGGGGACGTGAGGCGGGTCAGTGGTCCGACGATCCAGCTGAAATTCGGGACAAAACGGCGGTAAAAATTGGCGAAGCCAACAAACTGTTGCACCTGCTTCCGAGATGCGGGAGTAGGCCACTCCACCACCGCCTTCACCTTCTCTGGGTCCGGGAGCACCTGGTCTTGGGCGATGATGAATCCCAGGAAGGATGTGGTCCTAGCGTAAAACTCGCACTTCTCAGCCTTCACGTACAAACGATTCTCCAGCAGTCTTTGAAGGACCCGCCTCACATGGACCCGGTGCTCGTCTCTGGACTGAGAGAAGATCAGAATGTCGTCCAGGTAGACGAACACGAAGAGGCCGATGAAATCCCGGAGGACGTCATTGATGAGGCGCTGAAAGACGGCAGGAGCGTTGGTCAGCCCGAACGGCATGACGAGATACTCAAAGTGGCCGTTCGGGGTACGGAAGGCTGTTTTCCATTCATCTCCCTCCCGGATCCGGACGAGGTGGTAAGCGCTGCGGAGATCCAGCTTGGTAAACCAGGTCGCCCCCTGGAGGGAGTGGAAGGCAGTGTCCATGAGGGGCAGGGTGTAACGGTCCCTCTCAGTGATGTCATTAAGAGCTCGGTAGTCAATACAGGGACGGAGGGAACCGTCCTTCTTCCCTACAAAGAAAAACCCCGCCCCCACGGGTGATGACGATGGGCGGATAATCCCAGCGCTCAGTGATTCCTTCAGGTACGTATTCATAGTCTCCTTCTCCGGCGCCGACAGGCTGTAGAGCCGACCAGATGGCAGGGGGGCCCCCTGGCGGAGATTGATGGCACAGTCATATGGTCGATGCGGGGGAAGAGACATAGCTTTCGACTTGCTGAATACCATACCCAGGTCGTGAAATTCTGGGGGCACCAGTGACAGGTCCGGGGGTGCTGTATCCGCCACAGGAGGAGCCGCGGACGGGGAGCAGGCAGCGGACTGAAGGCAGGTGCCCATGCAGAAGGTACTCCACGCCGACACCCCAGCTGACCTCCAGTCCAGGACAGGATTGTGGAGGCGTAGCCAGGGATACCCCAGGATGACGGGTGACACAGAGTTGGGCAGGACGTAGAAAACCATTTCCTCCCGGTGGTTCCCTGAGATGATGACTGGGACAGGAATGGTTTGATGGGTAACTCTCCCAAGGGAGGCACGGGAGAGATGGACCAGGGAGATGGGGTGTTTGAGCGCCTGACAGCGGATGCCCAATCGGGTTGCCAGGCCTTGTGAAATGAAGCTGCCCTCTGCGCCCGAATCCACCAGTGCGTGGGTGAGGTGCCCAGTGGGGTTGTGGCAAAAACGGATGGGCAGCTTTAATTGAGTGAGGGGACTTTGCCGATTGACGTCCGCGAGGCCCCCTACAGTGACTCGCGGACCCCACCGTTTGGCTTTTGTGGGCAAAGCTCTACCGTGTGTTGATTGTCTCCGCAATACATGCAGAGACCCAACTCACGGCGGCGCTGTCTCTCTGCCAAGGAGAGCTTTGCCCAGCCCGTCACCATCGGCTCCGACTCCTCGGGGCACGATGGTGGCGGCGTCGCCAGGGGGCGAGCTTGGGGCAGGCATAGCGGGACTCCTCGAGGGCGAGAAGCAGACGGCTTCCGTCCTGAGGAGCGCTCGCGCAGCCTGTTGTCCAAGCTGATTGCTAATGAGGTTAGCTCCGCTAACGTTCCGGGGATATCCCGTCCAGCCAGTTCATCCCTCAGATCACTATTGAGGCTGCGGAGAAACAGGCCGCAGAGGGAGCGCTCCTCCCAGCCCAGTTCCTCCGCCGCTACCCGGTATTCGATGGCATAATCCGCGGCCGACCGGCTTCCCTGCTGGAGAGCGAGAAGCCGATCGACCTGGACCGCCTCGGAACGGGAGTGATCAAACACCTCCAGGAAGCGCCTCACGAACTCGGCATAGGTGAGGGTGGCATAACTGGGTCTCGCCATAATAGCGTAGGCCCAAGTTAAAGCACGCCCCTCCAGGAGGTTCCCTATGTAGCCGATCCGGCTGTGATCAGAGGGAAAGTCTCCGGGCACACGGTCAAATACGGACTCGCACTGCATCACAAACCCCCGCGCTCCGCCGAGCTTTCCGCTAAAGCGGGCGGGGGTCGGAATTGGTGTGAGTCGGGCCGGTGCCACTGGAGCTGGCTGGACTGCCACCGGAACAGCAGGAGCTGCGCCACCCTGAGGAGCCGGGGGGAACGGCTGCTGGGGGTCCAGGCGGTCCAATCGGCCAGTGATAGTTATCAATTGATTTAGGATCACCTGCTGTTGATAAGCTATCTGATCCACTCTAGCCTCGAGAGTGGTAAGCCGGTGTGCGAGCCCGCCGTCCGCCGAGCCGCTCTGCTGAAGCCGTACTGACATAACGCACGGCTCAGGAGACACGCACACACAGGCTTAGAGTAGTTCAAAGAGTTTATTAACAGCAGGGGTGAATGAGTGTGTGTCTGCGGGATGCAGATGTGTTGGTGGTGGCGTCTGCTTCAGGCACAGAGGCAGATGACCGTTCGGCCGAGCAACCCTATGGAGAGAGCACAGGGAGAGAGTGACGGGCATACACCAACACAGGATGAATTACGGCAAGAGAAGATCTTACTTGAGTTGTCAGGATAGCTGGCACAGCAAGGGGAACGTAGCCCGGGAGACAGCCACCTGGAGAGCTCCGTGCAGCAGCGAAGGATGGGCGATGGAACGGAGATGTCCGCCGCCGGGGAATCCACCTGTGCACAGGGGAGCAGACTGGAAAAGGAGGTAAGGGTTCTTACCCAGAATAGCGATGCTGAAGAAAGGTATGCTCACGGCGGTGAGGGAACGAAGTCTGACGGCTTCAGGCCGAGCCTCCAGGCGAGGCGGCTTTTATCCCTCGCCGCTGATGAGGATCAGGTGTGTGAGCAGGTGGCGCCGCTGATGAACGGCGCGGCGTGACACTTACGAACGTCTCTACATACGAAATTTTCAGGTTACGAGACGCCTCAACGGGAAAATATTGCCTCTAGTTACGAACAAAATTTCAGGATACGAAAGGCAAAAAAAGTACGCGCTCCTCGCAGCTCCCGTATTTTACCGAACGTAAACATACCTGTAGCTGCTCTGCCATTGGCTATCGCCTAGCATCTTTCTGGTATCCCATTGGCCACGAATGGGTGCGTTTCGTTGATCTCGCTTTATCTTATTATTATTTACTATTCTTACTACTTTATTTTATCCTTCTTACCTCTTGTAAGACTGTTGACTGAACTACACAATTTAGAGAAAAAAAATTGTTAACTGCCATGTTTATCACCATCTACGTTATAACTCTGTACTTTCACCTTGTTCTTAATAAAGTTTTGGGAAAAAAAAAACAACATCAACGATCAGCACGGTATTAAAACAAAAGGAAGCCCTTACAAGCCGATAAAAGCAAACGTCCTTGGATCGTTTCATCACAAAACGTCAGGCAAAAACCACTGATGAGACAGAACATGAACCAAAGGAGGCAAAAGGTGACGCCGACGCCGACGATCGCAGTTAAAAGGTAAATGAACATAATTTTTATTATTCTTTCTCTTTTATTATTCTTTCTCTCATTTTAAACTCTCATTTTATGTTTATTGTGCAGTAATCTAATTGTAACATGTATTTGTTACATGTTTTGATGCGTTTTTACGATTTATAAAAAATTTATGCCCGAATTTTGGGGGCTTGGAACGGATTACGGCATTTGAATGAATGAATGAATGAATTTATTTCGGATAGTACATTACAGGTTAAAAGAAACTGTATAATATAACAACAAGGTCAAATTAGACAAAGACTCCTTCTACTATACAATTCCACGTGAGTTATCCGAAATGGGTGATGGCTGAAGCCGCAGCTTATATTGCCCACCCATATTCCATCCAAGAATTCAAAGGAGAAAAAAGAGAAAACAAGACAAGAGCGATTACAATTTAAAACAAGGCTAAGACAAAATGTGACTGAGAGAAAAAGAAAACTGAGCTAGTCTAAGTTAAGCGGTTACTATTCAAAAACAAATCTAAGACATAGTGTCACAGAGAAAAAAGAAAAACTAAGCTATAACACAACACAGGCTGGAAATGTCAATCCTTATGTGAGTTTACATGTCGTCTTGTAAATATGTTTGGAGTATTTCTTCCTTTAGTTTTTGTTTAAATTGTCCAAGCTTTGTACATGATTTTAATTCAGGTCCAAAATCGTTCCATAATCTGACACCTTGCACTGAAATACAGTGTTGCTTGGTAGTTGTTCTCACTGTAGGCTTTTGAAATATACATGTTCCTCTGAAGTGATATCGTTTCTTCCTTGTTTGGAACAACTTTTGGATATTTGCGGACAGTGATAGATTCTTCACTTTGAACATTATTATTGCGGTTTTAAAGTCGATCAGATCTTTCAACTTGAGAGTTTTTTGTTTAAGAAAAAGTGGGTTTGTTGGTTCCCTGTAAGCTGCTTTGTTGATTATTCTAATAGCTCTCTTTTGAAGCATAGAGAGTGGATATATGTTTGTTTTATATGTATTTCCCCATACTTCATTACAATATGTCATGTATGGGAGTATTAATGAATGATACAAGGTGTATAGTGTGGGTTGATTCAGCAAATTTTTCACTCTGTGTAATATTGCAATTGATTTGGATACTTTACCTTTTATATAATTAATATGTGGCTTCCAACACAGTTTGTTATCAATTATTACTCCAAGGAATTTAGTTTCGGATACCCTTTCAATCTCTACACCATTTACACTGAGTTTGGGTACTGGGTAGTTGTGATGGTTGTTAAAGACTATAAATTTTGTCTTGCTTAAATTGAGCGTTAATTTGTTTGAATCAAACCACAGTTTCAGCTTTCCTAATTCCTTTCCGAGTGTATCCAGAAGTTGTTCCAAGTTGTTTCCACTGCATAGCAGATTAGTGTCATCAGCAAACAATATTAAGTCCATTTTTTCTGAAACTTTACATATATCATTTATATACATATTGAATAATAATGGTCCCAAAACTGAACCCTGTGGGACTCCACAGGTGACCTTCAGTAGCTCTGAGTTTTTGTTGTTAACACATACAAACTGATATCTATTCTTTAAGTAACTTCTTAACCAGGACAGTGCTACCCCTCTGATACCACAATTTTGTAGTTTCTTTAATAATAGATTGTGATCTACTGTATCAAATGCAAATTTACATGTAAAATGCGCCTCTACTTACGAATTTTTCACGTTACGAGAATTCTTCCGGAACGAATTAAATTCGTAAGTAGAGGTACCACTGTAATAGTCATTAGTCTAGAAATGCCCCAAAAAATCACTTTAACCTCTCCTAGCCGTTTGTTTCTCTTTTACCTTGTCTTCTTGGCCTTCATTTCTTCTATGCCCTTCTTAATCTTTGTTATAATCTAAGCTTTCCATTGAAAGCCTTGCAGTTTTTCTTGGGCTCGGTGCGCCACGTCCGTCTCCCGCCCTCTGCCGCTCACTCGCCTCCACTCCGGCTGTCTCGGTGCGCTCCGTGCCGCCGCTGCTCCAGCCGCTTCCTCGGGTACGCTCACCACAAAGCCTTGCTCCTTCATGTCCCGCGCTGCCTCTCTGGCCGTGTTGTAGGTTTTCACGCCGTCATCCCAATGAATTCTCATCTTCGTTAGTGGCGTTTGGAATCTAATTTTTTTCTCTTTCAGCATTTTTTTAATGTTGGCATATTTCTTTCGCTGCTGCACAGTTTCTGTCGGGTAGTCATGGTCAAAGAATATCTGTTTGTCGCCAACTCGTATCTTTTTTTTCCACGCTTGTGTCAGGATTCTTTCCTTTACGTCGTATTTTAAAAAGTTTACCACAACTGACCTGGGTGCAGAGTTTGAGTTCGGGTTCTGTGCCAAGGCTCTGTGCACATGTTGGATCTGCAAGTCTTTTTCATTGGGCAGCTCAAGCTCTTTTTTTAAGAACTGATCTATGAATTTCATCATCAAGTTGCCTTCAGTGCCCTCCGAAATCCCGAAGATGCGTATTGTCGCTTGAGGTCTTCTCTGTCCGTTTATATTGGCGAAGCCAGTGTTCATAACATCGAGGTTGGCGTCCTCCATTTTCTCTGAAGTCTCCTCGTTTTTGTTGGCCTCGTGTTCAGCGATTTCTCCAGTGCTGATGAAGAGGGATTCTTTAGTTTTACCCTGCTTTTTTCCGTGTGCCCGGGTTCTTCATGTTTTCATCCCTTGGTTTATTGACCTATTTATGTCGAGTTGGCCATTTAGCAAAGATTTTTAATCCGACTAGGGAGAGCTCTCTGTTTAAGCGTTATGCCTCTCCGCCATCTTCCCGGAAGTCCCCGACTTTTTCTTTTTTAAAGGAGCCACCATGTCTAGAGTCTGATGCAGAGAAGCTGTTACACTATCTGCCATGCTATCAATTACAGAAGGAGCCAGCTGTCTATAGTTTATTTCCGTTGTGTTGACACATGGCATAGAGGAAACAATCTGCATAAATTTGGTTACAACATCATCTGAGAGGCATCTACTGTAGTGATATTTTTCTTTAGGAGCCATATAGTCACAAATAGTAAAATCAAAGGTTACAGACAATGGTCTGACAGTACAGGGTTATGAGGAGGCACTACCAGATTTTCTATTTCTATGCCATACTGTATGTCAGAACAAGGTCCAACGTATGGTGGAGATAATGGGTAGAATTCCCTACTTTCTGAGAAAACCCCATCAAGTCTAATATTGAATTAAATGCCATATTAAGGCAATCACTATCTACATCAACATGAATATTAAAGTTCCCAACTATAATTAATCTGATTTCAGCACTAAATCAGCTAAGAATTTGGCAAATTTGGATAAAAATTCTGAGTAGGTTGATGGAGGACGATAAACTTTGGCAAATAAAATTGGGTTTAGCCTAAAATTGCTAAAATGCCCTAAACTGAGGACCAGGCCCTCAAAGGAATGATGTGCTTTTTGCTTTACATTAACTAGTAATTTGGAATGGTAAATTATTGCTACTCCTCCTCCATGACCAGAACTTCTGGGATTTTGACAGTTTAAATAACCAGAGGGAGTTGATTCATTTAAACCAACATAATCCTTTTGCCCTAACCAAGTCTCTGTAAGGGAAATTAAATCAGTCTGATGATCAATTAACAGATCATGGACTAGCAGAGACTTGGGAGTTAGAGACCAAATATTTAACAAACTGCATTTAATTTTTAAATTATGAGGAGGAAGACAGGCCAAATCATTCAATTTAGAGGCTTCATGTTTAATTTGAGTTTTACCAACTTTTTGTTTAATCACTTTGGGATACTTATACATTGTATTTTTATTAACTTTGGAGGGTGTTACAACTTGCCGCTCATTAGCGGCGCCAGCTGAGCGCACACCTGCACCTCGTCAGCGGTGGAGCATATAAGCCGCTTTGCCCTGGGCTTCGGCCTGAAGCCGTCTGATCCCTTCGGCTACTTGCTTCAGAGGAACCCCCTCGCCTAACAGCAAGATCTTTCACGTAAGCTACCCTCTACTTGTGTTCCAGTCTTTCCCCTGTGCACAGGTGGACCTTTCCCGGCGGCGGACCCCGCCCCCGCATCACCACCTCGCGGCTGCTGTCAGGTGCATCGTCAGGTCTCTGTCTTCCAGACCCTCCCTTGTGTGTGCCTGCCACCTGCCCTGCCAAGTAAGCCTACAAACCCTTTATCTCCTGCTGTACTGGTTTGGTGCCCGTCACCTTCTCCCTGTGTTCTCTTCCTAGGGTTGTCTGGCTGTATGGTTTCCTGCCTCCGTGCCTGACGCTGACGTCCACCACCAGTACATCCACATTCCACAGACACGCATCCACACACACACTTGCTGTTAAATAAACTGTTAAACCTATTCTGAGCCTACGTGTGTGTCTCCTGAGCCGTGCGTTATGTCAGAGGGAGCAGACAATGATTCTCTGATGGGGAAGACAGGGGCTAAGATGAGGGGTGGCAGATGAAGAGGAGCTGCAGAGAGGCGTGTCAGACTGCGACTGCTTCCTGGTCCCAACTCTGAGTTGTCAATGTTTTGGAAATTTGGATAAAAATGATGCCAGATTGTTAGATAAATGAGACGCACCATCCAAAGTGGGATGGACGCCGTCTCATCTAATAAGACCAGGTTTTCCCCAGAATGAGCTCCAATTGTCTATGTAGCCCATGTCGTTTGCAGGACACCACACAGACAGCCAGCGATTGAAGGCTGACACACGGCTAAATATGTCATCACTGGTCAGATTGGGGAGGGGCCCAGAGAATACTACAGAGGCAGACATCGTTTTTGCAAAGTCACACACCGATTCCACGTTAAGTTTTGTGACTTCCGACTGCCAGAGTCGGACGTCGTTAAAGCAGGCGTGGAGAACAATTGTGGAGTATTTACAGTTACTTTTAGCCAGCATTTTCAAATTTGACCCGATGTTGCCTGCTCTGGCCCCAGGAATGCATTTGACTACGGCCGCTGGAGTCTCTAGGTTCACGTTTCTGACTACAGAGTCGCCAATGATCACAGTTTTTTCCTCAGCGGGTGTGTCACTGAGTGGGGAAAGGCTATTAGAAACATGAACAGGTTGGTGGTGAACCGGGGCTTTGCGGCTAGGCTTCCTTCTCACCGTCACCCACCCAGTCTCCTCGCTGCAGAGGAGGATCGGAGGACTGCTAGCAGGCCGCCCTATGCTAGGGAGCTCCGCTGCAGCCAAGGGGCATCCGTCAAGACTAATTGGCACAGATGGTGTTTTAATGCAGCGGAGCCAGGATTCCAAATCAGACAACCTCGTCTCGAGCGCCTCAAAAAGACAACATTTATTACTGTACATTTACCGTTATCACTAAAAGAGGCAGAGGTGTAGCTAAACATCTGACAGAGAGTGCACACCAGAGGAGAAGGAGAAGGAGAGCTAGTAGCCATAGCTAGTGGCTAACCCAAAGCTAACAAAAACACAGATGAAAAGTGAACAGAAGGCTAAAGAGAGTGATTAGATGACATTGAGTGTGCACACAGGTGCAGGAGGCTTGATAAACAGAAGTGAGAGCTAACGGTAGAAGGAAAAAAGTGATTAAAATACAGTTAAAGGCAAAATCCTCAGGAGAATGAGGAGAGCTAACTACAGAGCAAGCCACACAGACAGCCAGCAACACAGGAAGTGATGATACATTACCACAGGAAGCCGAGTGGGACCCACTTTCCCACTAATCTATCAAGTAGAATATTATGATCAATAGTATCAAAAGCTGCACTAAGGTCTAAAAGAACAAGTACAGAAACAAGTCCATTATCAGATGTGATAAGGAGGTCATTAGTGACCTTCACTAAGACTGTTTTAGTACTTGTCATGGGCAGCGAGAGCATGTCCCTCCCGTCCCGTCTCACCTTCACCAAATCATCACTGCACCTGAGGCAGAAGACGCACCTACTCCCGCTCATCAGCCAGTGTACTTAAGGAGGCTATCTCCACCCATTCATTGCTGGCTTATTGGGTATACTGCCCCGTTTAAGGACTAGCACATATTGTTTGACAAACTTAGGCACGTAGTCTAACTTTGTTCCCCTCTCTTCCTCAGGTTGCTGCCACTGTGCAGGTGTGTCTCTGGGACTGCGCGTGCTCCTCTGCCACATCTGCACCATCCCTCAGCTTCCAACCTCCACCCGGTCAGGCACCACCAGCTCTTCCCCTTCACCCTTGTGGTTCGTCTATTTCACGCTGGGGCCCTGCCGGTTCTCCCTTGGAACCCAAGTAAGTGGCAATTTGGCTCGCCCATTTCCTCTTACTCCGTTCCTCCTCTCACAGCTCTCATCTTCTCTCTGCAGGTTGGTTCCTCTGGCGAGTGACTATTTCCATAGCTGTGTGTTTATTTTGAATTCTAATAAATTCTCAAATGTGCCTCTTTGTGTGGTTGTTCTCCTGTTGCTGTTGCATGGTGCACGTGAGCTGTCAGCAAATAAAAACCATGACAGTACTATGCTGGATTCTATACCCAGATTGAAACTCTTCAATTAAACCATTTCCCTGCAAGTGGTCAAATAATTGCGTAGCAACAACTCTTTCTATGGTTTTTGAAATGAAAGGCAGATTAGAGATTGGTCTATAGTTAACTAAAACTCCTGGATCCAGCGTTGGCTTTTTGAGTAAGGGTTTAATTACAACAGTTTTAAAAGCCTGTGGTACATGGCCTAATGTTAATGAAGAATTGATTATTTGAAGAATAAAGCTACCAGTAAATGGGAAAACTTCTTTAAATAACCTGGTAGGAATTGGGTCTAAAAGACAAGTTGAAGGCTTGGATGAGGAAATTATTTTATCTAACTCTGAAAGGTCAATTGGAGTAAACTCATCCAAACAGATATCAATTGAAGGAGCTGTAGTAGTTAATGTGTTTAAGTTAACGGTGGGGAGAATCTGATTGATTTAATCTCTGATAGATGAAATTTTATTATTGAAAAAGTTCATAAAGTCCTGATTAGTAAGCGCTAAGGGAATGCTCAGATTGACAGAGTCCTGACTCTTTGTCAGCCTGGCTACAGTGCTGAAAAGAAACCTGGCATTATTCTTGTTCTCTTCTATTAATACAGAATAATAACTCGTTTTAGCTTTTCTAAGAGATTTTTTATAGATGGATTTCTCCAAGCTAAATAGATTTCATGTAATTTAGTGGAGCACCATTTTCTTTCTAACTGACGAGTCTTCTGTTTTAAGCTACGAGTTTCTGTGTTGAACCAAGGAGTTAAAAATCTCTGATTAGACTTTTTCTTTTTTAAAGGGGCCAACATGTCTAGAGTCAGATGCAGAGAAGCTGTAACACTATCTACCATGCTATCAATTACAGAAGGAGCAAGCTGTCTATAGCTTATTTCCGTTGTGTTGACACATGGCATAGAGGAAACAGTCTGTATAAATTTGGTAACAACATCATCTGAGAGGCATCTACTGTAGTGATATTTTTCTTTAGGAACCATATAGTCACAAATAGTAAAATCAAAGGTTACAGACAATGGTCTGACAGTACAGGGTTACGAGGAGGCACTACCAGATTTTCTATTTCTATGCCATACTGTATGTCAGAACAAGGTCCAATGTATGGTGGAGATAATGGGTAGAATTCCCTACTTTCTGAGAAAACCCCATCAAGTCTAATATTGAATTAAATGCCATATTAAGGCAATCACTATCTACATCAACATGAATATTAAAGTTCCCAACTATAATTAATCTGATTTCAGCACTAAATCAGCTAAGAATTTGGCAAATTTGGATAAAAATTCTGAGTAGGTTGATGGAGGACGATAAACTTTGGCAAATAAAATTGGGTTTAGCCTAAAATTGCTAAAATGCCCTAAACTGAGGACCAGGCCCTCAAAGGAATGATGTGTTTTTTGCTTTACATTAACTAGTAATTTGGAATGGTAAATTATTGCTACTCCTCCTCCATGACCAGAACTTCTGGGATTTTGACAGTTTAAATAACCAGAGGGAGTTGATTCATTTAAACCAACATAATCCTTTTGCCCTAACCAAGTCTCTGTAAGGGATATTAAATCAGTCTGATGATCAATTAACAGATCATGGACTAGCAGAGACTTGGGAGTTAGAGACCAAATATTTAACAAACCGCATTTAATTTTTAAATTATGAGGAGGAAGAGAGGCCAACTCATTCAATTTAGAGGCTTCATGTTTAATTTGAGTTTTACCAACTTTTTGTTTAATCACTTTGGGATACTTATACATTGTATTTTTATTAACTTTGGAGGGTGTTACAACTTGCCGCTCATTAGCGGCGCTAGCTGAGCGCACACCTGCACCTCGTCAGCGGTGGAGCATATAAGCCGCTTTGCCCTGGGCTTCGGCCTGAAGCCGTCTGATCCCTTCGGCTACTTGCTTCAGAGGAACCCCCTCGCCTAACAGCAAGATCTTTCACGTAAGCTACCCTCTACTTGTGTTCCAGTCTTTCCCCTGTGCACAGGTGGACCTTTCCTGGCGGCGGACCCCGCCCCCGCATCACCACCTTGCGGCTGCTGTCAGGTGCATCGTCAGGTCTCTGTCTTCCAGACCCTCCCTTGTGTGTGCCTGCCACCTGCCCTGCCAAGTAAGCCTACTAACCCTTTATCTCCTGCTGTACTGGTTTGGTGCCCTTCACCTTCTCCCTGTGTTCTCTCCCCAGGGTTGTCTGGCTGTATGGTTTCCTGCCTCCGTGCCTGACGCTGACGTCCACCACCAGTACATCCACATTCCACAGACACGCATCCACACACACACTTGCTGTTAAATAAACTGTTAAACCTATTCTGAGCCTGCGTGTGTGTCTCCTGAGCCATGCGTTATGTCAGAGGGAGCAGACAATGATTCTCTGATGGGGAAGACAGGGGCTAAGATGAGGGGTGGCAGATGAAGAGGAGCTGCAGAGAGGCGTGTCAGACTGCGACTGCTTCCTGGTCCCAACTCTGAGTTGTCAATGTTTTGGAAATTTGGATAAAAATGATGCCAGATTGTTAGATAAATGAGACGCACCATCCAAAGTGGGATGGACGCCGTCTCATCTAATAAGACCAGGTTTTCCCCAGAATGAGCTCCAATTGTCTATGTAGCCCATGTCGTTTGCAGGACACCACACAGACAGCCAGCGATTGAAGGCTGACACACGGCTAAATATGTCATCACTGGTCAGATTGGGGAGGGGCCCAGAGAATACTACAGAGGCAGACATCGTTTTTGCAAAGTCACACACCGATTCCACGTTAAGTTTTGTGACTTCCGACTGCCAGAGTCGGACGTCGTTAAAGCAGGCGTGGAGAACAATTGTGGAGTATTTACAGTTACTTTTAGCCAGCATTTTCAAATTTGACCCAATGTCGCCTGCTCTGGCCCCAGGAATGCATTTGACTACGGCCGCTGGAGTCTCTAGGTTCATGTTTCTGGCTACAGAGTCGCCAATGATCACAGTTTTTTCCTCAGCGGGTGTGTCACTGAGTGGGGAAAGGCTATTAGAAACATGAACAGGTTGGTGGTGAACCGGGGCTTTGCGGCTAGGCTTCCTTCTCACCGTCACCCACCCAGTCTCCTTGCTGCTGAGGAGGATCGGAGGACTGCTAGCAGGCCGCCCTATGCTAGGGAGCTCCACTGCAGCTAAGGGGCATCCGTCAAGACTAATTGGCACAGATGGTGTTTTAATGAAGCGGAGCCAGGATTCCAAATCAGACAACCTCGTCTTGAGCGCCTCAAAAAGACAACATTTATTACTGTACATTTACCGTTATCACTAAAAGAGGCAGAGGTGTAGGTAAACATCTGACAGAGAGTGCACACCAGAGGAGAAGGAGAAGGAGAGCTAGTAGCCATAGCTAGTGGCTAACCCGAAGCTAACAAAAACACAGATGAAAAGTGAACAGAAGGCTAAAGAGAGTGATTAGATGACATTGAGTGCGCACACAGGTGCAGGAGGCTTGATAAACAGAAGTGAGAGCTAACGGAAGAAGGAAAAAAGTGATTAAAATACAATTAAAGGCAAAATCCTCAGGAGAATGAGGAGAGCTAACTACAGAGCAAGCCACACAGACAGCCAGCAACACAGGAAGTGACGATACATTACCACAGGAAGCCGAGTGGGACCCACTTTCCCACTAATCTATCAAGTAGAATATTATGATCAATAGTATCAAAAGCTGCACTAAGGTCTAAAAGAACAAGTACAGAAACAAGTCCATTATCAGATGTGATAAGGAGGTCATTAGTAACCTTCACTAAGGCTGTTTTAGTACTTGTCATGGGCAGCGAGAGCATGTCCCTCCCGTCCCGTCTCACCTTCACCAAATCATCACTGCACCTGAGGCAGAAGACGCACCTACTCCCGCTCATCAGCCAGTGTACTTAAGGAGGCTATCTCCACCCATTCATTGCTGGCTTATTGGGTATACTGCCCCGTTTAAGGACTAGCACATATTGTTTGACAAACTTAGGCACGTAGTCTAACTTTGTTCCCCTCTCTTCCTCAGGTTGCTGCCACTGTGCAGGTGTGTCTCTGGGACTGCGCGTGCTCCTCTGCCACATCTGCACCATCCCTCAGCTTCCAACCTCCACCCGGTCAGGCACCACCAGCTCTTCCCCTTCACCCTTGTGGTTCGTCTATTTCACGCTGGGGCCCTGCCGGTTCTCCCTTGGAACCCAAGTAAGTGGCAATTTGGCTCGCCCATTTCCTCTTACTCCGTTCCTCCTCTCACAGCTCTCATCTTCTCTCTGCAGGTTGGTTTCCTCTGGCGAGTGACTATTTCCATAGCTGTGTGTTTATTTTGAATTCTAATAAATTCTCAAACGTGCCTCTTTGTGTGGTTGTTCTCCTGTTGCTGTTGCATGGTGCACGTGAGCTGTCAGCAAATAAAAACCATGACAGTACTATGCTGGATTCTATACCCAGATTGAAACTCTTCAATTAAACCATTTCCCTGCAAGTGGTCAAATAATTGCGTAGCAACAACTCTTTCTATGGTTTTTGAAATGAAAGGCAGATTAGAGATTGGTCTATAGTTAACTAAAACTCCTGGATCCAGCGTTGGCTTTTTGAGTAAGGGTTTAATTACAACAGTTTTAAAAGCCTGTGGTACATAGCCTAATGTTAATGAAGAATTGATTATTTGAAGAATAAAGCTACCAGTAAATGGGAAAACTTCTTTAAATAACCTGGTAGGAACTGGGTCTAAAAGACAAGTTGAAGGCTTGGATGAGGAAATTATTTTATCTAACTCTGAAAGGTCAATTGGAGTAAACTCATCCAAACAGATATCAATTGAAGGAGCTGTAGTAGTTACTGTGTTTAAGTTAACGGTGGGGAGAATCTGATTGATTTAATCTCTGATAGATGAAATTTTATTATTGAAAAAGTTCATAAAGTCCTGATTAGTAAGCGCTAAGGGAATGCTCAGATTGACAGAGTCCTGACTCTTTGTCAGCCTGGCTACAGTGCTGAAAAGAAACCTGGCATTATTCTTGTTCTCTTCTATTAATACAGAATAATAACTCGTTTTAGCTTTTCTAAGAGATTTTTTATAGATGGATTTCTCCAAGCTAAATAGATTTCATGTAATTTAGTGGAGCACCATTTTCTTTCTAATTGACGAGTCTTCTGTTTTAAGCTACGAGTTTCTGTGTTGAACCAAGGAGTTAAAAATCTCTGATTAGACTTTTTCTTTTTTAAAGGGGCCAACATGTCTAGAGTCAGATGCAGAGAAGCTGTAACACTATCTACCATGCTATCAATTACAGAAGGAGCAAGCTGTCTATAGCTTATTTCCGTTGTGTTGACACATGGCATAGAGGAAACAATCTGTATAAATTTGGTAACAACATCATCTGAGAGGCATCTACTGTAGTAATATTTTTCTTTAGGAGCCAAATAGTCAGAAATAGTAAAATCAAAGGTTACAGACAATGGTCTGACAATACAGGGTTATGAGGAGACACTACCAGATTTTCTATTTCTATGCCATATGTCAGCACAAGGTCCAAAGTGTGGTAGAGATAATGGGTAGAATTTTCTACATTCTGAGAAAACCCTATTGAGTCTAATATTGAATTAAATGTCATATTAAGGGCATCACCATCTACATCTTCATGTATGTTAAAGTCCCCTACTATAATTATTCTATCCGATTTCAGTACCAAATCAGCTAAGAGCTCTGCAAATTCAATTAAAAAGTTAGCTGAGGGAGGACGATAAACTATAGCAAATAAAACTGGGTTTAACCTAAAATTGCTAAAATGCCCAGTACTGAAGACCAGGCCCTCAAAGGAATTACAAGATGATTTTTGCTTTACATTCACTAGTAATTTGGAATGGTAAATTATTGCTACTCCTCCTCCACAACCAGAACTTCTGGGATTTTCATTTATTCATTCATTCATTTATTCATTCATTCATCTTCTTCTGCTTAATCCTTTTCAGGTTGCGGGGGGGGGGGTGGCTGGAGCCTATCCCAGCGTCTTTGGGCGAGAGGCAGGAAACACCTTGGACAGATTGCCAGTCCATCGCAGGGCCAACACATAGAGACAGACAGCCTTTCACTCTCACAGTCAGTGAGAAGGACAATTTAGAATCCCCAGTTTTGATGCCAATTAGCCTAACTTGCATGTTTTTTGGCATGTGGGAGGAAACCGGAGAAATCCCGGAGTAAACCCACACAGACACTGGGAGAACATGCAAACTCCACACAGATCACTGTTGGTCGGGGGCTGGGATTGAATCCAGGATCCCCTGGCCAAGGGTGAGTTGCATTTTGATAGTTTAAATTACCAGAGGGAGTTGATTCATTTAAACCAACATAATCTTCTTGCCATAACCAAGTTGCTGTAAGGGATAATGAATCAATCTGATGATCAGTTAACAGATCATGGACTAGCAGAGACTTGGGAGTTAGAGACCTAATATTTAACAAACTGCATTTAATTTTTAAATTATGAGGAGGAGCAGAGGCCAAGTCATTAGATAGAGGATACATGTTTAATTTGGGTTTTATCAGCTTTTTGTTTAATCCCTTTGGGGTGCTTATACATTATATTTTTATTTACTTTAGAGGGAGCAGACAGTGATTCTCTGATGGGGAAGACAGTGGCTAATTTGAGGGGTGGCGGATAAAGAGAAGCTCCAGAGAGGTGTGTAAGACTGTGACTCTGCTTCCTGGTTCCAACTCTGAGTAGTAGTTAAGACTTTGGAAAAAGAATTGACTGTTTTGATATTTTTTGGATAATTACATGACCGGACAGCTCGGTGGAACAGTGGTTAGCACTGCAGCAGCACAGCAAGAAGGTCATGGGTTAGATCCCACTTCCTGACCACCGGTGACTCTTCTGTGTGGAGTTTATATGTTCTCCTCGTGTCTGCGCAGGTTTTCTCCGGGTACTCCGATTTCCTCCCACAGGCCAAAGACATGCACGTTAGGTTAATTGGCATCAAGTGGGCATTCTAAATTGTCCTTAGGTATGAATGTGAGAGTGAATGGTTTTCTGTCTCTCTGTGTTGCCCCCACCCCACCATTTTTCAGTCAATGACCCCTTTAACAGTTAGAAAAAAAACCCTACACTTATTTATGTGGAAAATTATCATTGAAACTGACAAACATCATATGTGTAACTCATGGCAAAATTTAATCGGGATCAAAAGATAATTTCTCTCTTGCCATTCACTTCAATTCAGATTTTTTTTTTTTTTTCCGATTTAAGGTCCCATGTGCAGAAACAGGGGTGGGGGGTGGGGGGTGACTTAGGCTCTCTATGCAGTTTGCTCATTTTTGAAAATAAAGGTAGTATGATTTTTTCTGTGATGTGAATGTTTTAATATTTTAACAGTATATATGTGACCCGTGGCAGTATTATCTGTCATGATCCTGGGCATGGGCGGGCGCTGTGCCCAGTCTTCAGTTTAAGTTTAGTCTTTTTCTGTCTGTTTGTTTCTTTGTGTATCCTGCCTAGTTATTGTGTCTTTTTGTACTTGTAGTATTGTTTACATTTTGGGGTTGTGTTGTTGTTGTATCATTATGGTTTCCGGTTTGTGTTTTATTTTGACAGCGCTGTGCAGCTTCCAGCAGTCAAACTGGTTCGTGGGCTGCACAGCTGTCATTCTGTTTCTCTCTCCACTCATGTATCCACACCTACAGTGGGGCAAAAAAGTATTTAGTCAGCCACCAATTGTGCACGTTCTCCCACTTAAAAGATGAGAGAGGTCTTCGATTTTCATCATAGGTATACCTCAACTATGAGAGACAAAATGAGAAAAAAAAATCCAGAAAATCACATCAAAGGATTTTTAATGAATTAATTGGTAAATTCCTCGGTAAAATAAGTATTTGGTCACCTACAAACAAGCAAGATTTCTGGCTCTCACAGATCTGTAACTTCTTCTTTAAGAGGTTCCTCTGTCCTCCACTCGTTACCTGTATTAATGGCACCTGTTTGAACTCGTTATCAGTATAAAAGACACCTGTCCACAACCTCAAACAGTCAGATTCCAAACTCCACTATGGCCAAGACCAAAGAGCTGTCAAAGGACACCAGAAACAAAACTGTAGACCTGCACCAGGCTGGGAAGACTGAATCTGCAATAGGTAAGCAGCTTGGTGTGAAGAAATCAACTGTGGGAACAATTATTAGAAAATGGAAGACATACAAGACCACTGATAATCTCCCTCGATCTGGGGTTCCACGCAAGATCTCACCCCGTGGGGTCAAAATGATCACAAGAACAGTGAGCAAAAATCCCAGAACCACACGGGGGGACCTAGTGAATGACCTGCAGAGAGCTGGGACCAAAGTAACAAAGGCTACCATCAGTAACACACTACGCCGCCAGGGACTCAAATCCTGCAGTGCCAGACGTGTCCCCCTGCTTAAGCCAGTACATGTCCAGGCCCATCTGAAGTTTGCTAGAGAGCATTTGGATGATCCAGAAGAGGACTGGGAGAATGTCATATGGTCAGATGAAACCAAAATAGAACTTTTTGGTAAAAACTCAACTTGTCGTGTTTGGAGGAGGAAGAATGCTGAGTTGCATCCAAAGAACACCATACCTACTGTGAAACATGGGGGTGGAAACTTCATGCTTTGGGGCTGTTTTTCTGCAAAGGGACCAGGACGACTGATCCGTGTAAAGGAAAGAATGAATGGGGCCATGTGTCGTGAGATTTTTTTTTTATTTTTATTTAAGTTTTTGTAAAGGGTATACAGGTCATTACAGCATTGCATTGTTTACATTTTCATCACATGTTCCCTTATTTTTTGCTATTTGACAACATTGGTAGGATAGTTATTACAACAACCCCCCCCCTTTTTTTTAAAGTGAAAGAAAAAGTGAAGTTAAGGAGAATTAAATAAAAAACAAACAAACAAATGAATAAACAAACAAACAGAACAGCAAAAAACAAACAAACAGAAAATTAAGTAATTAAAAGTAAAAGAGCAACTGAGTAGCGTTGGAACAAAGAGCGGGACCATTATTGAAATGGTATTTGTCAAAGATTAGTTCTAATGGAAGACACATATGCGACCCAGGGTTGCCAAAAGATTATGAACCCATCCATGTCCTGTCTCAGTGCGAATGTCAACTTTTCCATCGAGTAAATGTCTTGAATCACGTTAATCCAATCTTCAGGTGTAGGACAGTCCTTCAGCATCCATTTTTTAGTTAGGGCTTTTTTACTTGCCAATATTAAAACATTGAATAAGTATTTATCTCCTCGTCTTTCCAGTGAGTCCGGTAATAAACCCAAATACAAAGTTACAAAAGAAAAGGGAACTGTTATTTTGAATATTTTCCCCAATATTGTCTGTACGTTGGACCAATATTGGTGGATAACTGGGCATGACCAAAACACATGAAAATGATTTGCAGTCTTTTCACCACACAAGCGCCAACAGTTCAACCCCTTATGGGTAAATTTGTTTTGTGCAGGTGTTCTGAAAAATCTTACCAAGTTTTTCCATCCAAATTCTCTCCACTGCAGGGATGAGGTACTTTTCCATTGCTGTTTATTTAGCTTTTCCCATATTTCCAATTGTAAAGTGAAATTCCCCTCTTTTTCCCATCTCTCTTTTATATACGATGTGTTGTCTCCTTTTAAGTCTTGAAGACCTTGGTATATTTTAGAAATGTATCTGATCCCTGGGATCCCTTTATATGCCATTAAGAAGACCTTCAGAACACCTGACTGGGCCCTTTCCAAATCCTCCTTTTTAAGTATATTGTTTATGTGGTGTCTAAGCTGAAAGAACCTGTAAAGATCTTGATTTATTAGACCTTGTTTTTTCAAATCTTCAAAACTTCTTAAAGTTTGCCCCTTAAAAAAATGGTAATATTTTATCAGCCCTTTCTCTTTCCACTCTTTAAATCTAGTGTCTGTTTTATTGGGGGTAAAGTCTTGATCATAGGCAATCCATTGCAGAAGTCGATAGGGCTCTTTAGCTTGATTCTCTCTGACTATCTTAAACCAAATTTTTAGCGGGGTCTCTATCCATGGGTTAGTGTTATTCAGGAGTTTAGTTAAGGCATTGTTCCCTATTATCGCCTGTAGGGGGATGTCACTTGTTATTTGGCATTCCATCTCCTTCCATTGTGCAGTGTAGACTGGGTTACATATCTCTACTAAAGTTTTAATTTGTGCAGCTATAAAATAGTCCCTGATATTTGGCAGTGTGAGCCCACCTTTGTCTTTGTTTAGCTGTAGGGTTCTATATCTGATTCTAGGTCTCTTACCCTGCCATATGAATCTTGAGATCCTTCTGTCCAGTTCCTGCCATGTTTTTTTGGGAGGTTCTACCGGTATTGTTTGGAAAAGGTATAGAAGACGTGGAAGTATATTCATTTTGACTGCTTCAATTCTTTGTGCGGTACCTAAGAATGGTATCATATTCCATCTTGCTAGATCAGATTTTATTTTTGTCACCAGTGGATCATAGTTTAGTGTTATAATTTTGTCGAGTTGTTTTGGGATATTGACCCCCAGATATTTCATAGATTCCAACTCCCAGTTAGTTTTGAGTTCATTTAGTGAAAAATGATTTGGGTCATAGTTGAATGTTAAAACTTGGGTTTTATGCATGTTTAATTTGTACCCTGATAAATCTCCATAGTCTGAAAAAACTGAGATTAGTTCTGGTAGAGAAGTGTCTGGCTGCCCTAGGTATATTAAAATGTCATCAGCAAAGAGTGCTATTTTATGTTCTTTCTGACCAAGTGTAATACCTTGAATTTCTTGATTTTGTCTTATCCATTGGCTCAGAGGTTCTATGAAGATTGCAAAGAGCAGTGGAGACAGGGGGCAGCCTTGACGACATCCTCTTTCCAGCTCAAAAGATGATGATAAATTACCGTTAATCCTTATTTTAGCTGTTGGTTTTTTATATAATGCCTGTATAGTTCTAATGAAGTTGTTATGAAAATTGAAACTGGATAAGATTTTATAGAGGAAAGACCAGTCAACCGAATCGAATGCTTTTTCAGCATCTAATCCCAATATGACTGCATTTAAGTTATATTTTTTTATATGATGAATTATGTGTAAAGTGCGTCGAATGTTGTCTTGTGTCTGTCTTTGTCTTATAAAACCTGTTTGGTCTAAGTGAATTAAGTCTGTCAGTATGTTTTCTAACCTTTTGGCAAGGATAGTGGTAAAAAGCTTATAGTCCTGATTTAATACACTGATTGGTCTGTAGTTGGAGCATTCTAGTTTATCCTTTTCAGGTTTAGGTATGACTGCAATGACCCCTTCTCTCCAGGAGGGGGGGATTTCCCCTGTGTGGAGGACGTAGTTAAATGTTTTCAGGAGGAGAGGAGATAGTTGCTGTTTAAAGGTTTTGTACCATTCTGCTGTATAGCCATCTGCTCCTGGGGATTTGTTAGCTTTAAGTTTCATAATTGCTTTTTCCAATTCTTTAGGTTGTATTTCTGACAGTAGGGTTTTATTTTGTGATTCCGTAAGTTGGGGAAGGTTTAATGTGTTTAGGAATGTCTCGGATGCGTTTTTATGTTTTTTGTGGGAGTATAAGTTCTTGTAGTAATTCTCGAAGCTTTTAAGAATATCCTGAATTCTGAATTTTATTTCCTTTGATACTGGGTCTCTGATTTTGTAGATTGCTCTTTCCGTTTGTTGTTTCCTCAATTTATAGGCTAGTAATTTTGCCGATTTACTGCCTGCTTCATAGTGTTTTTGTTTCAGAAATGTAAGTTTCTTCTGGATTTCTATTGTGTAGATCTCATTTATTTGATTTTTAATTTCTTTGATCTTGAGCGAGCCATTAGAATGAGTGTTATCTTTGTGTTCTTTTTCTAGGTTCTTGAGCTCTGACTCTAGTGTGATTAGTTTTTCTTGTCTCAGTTTCTTTTGGGCTGCCAGTTTTGCAATAATTTTTCCCCTTATTACAGCTTTGCCCGCATCCCACAGTATTAAAGGGGATACTTCTCCATTATCGTTTTCTTCCAAATATCTGAGAATATCTGATTCCAATTCATCTTTCAGTGGCCCTTTCAGGACACTTGAATTCAACCTCCAGGAAAATGTATTATTTGTGTATTTTTGGATGTTTAAATCCATATAGATCGGACTGTGGTCGGAGAGATCCATCAGTCCTATTTTACATGTTTTTACTCTTCCAATGTCTCTATTAAAAATAAAAAAGTAATCAATCCTTGAGTAAGATGAATGTGGCGTTGAATAAAAAGTATAATCTTTTACATTGGGGTTGAATTCCCTCCATACGTCACAGATTCCCATTTCTTTTAGTAGCATCCGAGTATTCCTATTTTGGGTGTTATTTTGATGTGAAGAATTACCTGTTGAATCCCAGTATGGATTCAGTCTTAGATTGAAGTCTCCACCACATATCACTAAACCTTGGGCTTTAGTTATCATTAGGTCGAATACATTTTTATAAAATTTCCATTTAGCCCCTGGTGGTGCATATACATTCAGCAGGGTGATATCTTCTCCCTCTAGCCGCCCAGTTACCAAACTGTACCTCCCTTCTTTATCTTTGTGTTCTGATTTTTTTTCAAATGTAATTTTGGTTGATATCAATGTCGCTACTCCCCTCCTCCTCCCTGATTTATATGAAGATGAAGAGATCATTTTAAACCCTTGTCTACTGAGTTTAGTGTGTTCCACGTCTGTTAGGTGGGTTTCTTGTAAAAATACTATTTCTGCTTTGTCTTTTTTCATTTTGCGTAGAATCTTGGATCTTTTAACTGGATTCAGGATCCCTTTTACATTATATGAGGCTATTTTGGTTACACCCTGTTTCTCCATTGTATTTTCTTATTTAGTATAACAGTGTGGTGGCCCTCTTTTTTGCTACTCAGAAACTGAAAGAACATTAAGAACATAAAAAACATTAAGTACATAGTGAACGAAACTTTAAAACAAAAAACTGTCAAAAAAACTTCCTGAGCTGGGGTCTCTTTAAAGACCCTGTAAGAGCCCTGATGGAGTATGGGCTCTGAGGGAAATTCCTCAAACTCTGTTACGTGTTGAGGGCCCTCTCTTACCCCTGTAAGTTGTCCCATGTTTTTAACGTGAATTTCAGATCCCAATCCGAATTTGTAATGATTTTTTTTTTTTTTTTTTTTTTATGCCTATAACCTATGAGCTTGTGTGCACCCTCCCACCCCCATCACAGCAAACATTCACTCTAATACAGTATTTGTTAGTGTGGGGAGAACATGTGGGTCATTGTTACATTTCTGTTTTAACATGATTTTTTTTTTTCCCCTTTAAATTAAGAAGACATTTGTTTCTAATGCTAAAACTGCTCCATGAAAGGTTTTACCACATGCTGATTCTGCATCTTCTTTAATGTTTGTTACCTTGTAGGAGGGGGGATGGAAGTGCAGAGTGACTGTAGAGAGAAAGAAAAAAAAAAAACAAAAAAAACAAAAAAGGTCGCTATTCCTTTCTGGAACTGGAAAGCTTATCTTTGTAGCTCTGGGGCTGGGTGTTCCCGCTGCTGGCCCGTGGATTTTGAAGGTCTCTGAGTGGACCACGTTTGAGCTCTGATTTTCTCGTTCAGATCCGCTGCGGGTTTAAACACCGTTACTGGGAGTCCTCTTCTTGCCATGTCAGTTGTTGCTTCTTCCGCTGAATTGTAGAGACATGACTCTTCCCCGTAAAAGACCCTTAGCTTCGCCGGAAATGGCGTCTGAAAGCGTAGATTCTTTTCCCGTAAAACCTTTTTGGCATCGTTATATTCCCGTCGCTTTTTAAGAACTTCAGGGGCGTAATCGTGTTCCACGAAGACTTTTCTTTCTTGATGCATAAATCCTTTCTTCTGCCAAGCCCGTCTTACAACTTCTTGTTTTATTTTGAAGTCGGAGAATCTTACCAACATTGAACGTGGGGGCGCTTCCGGGGCTGGCTTTGCGGCTAATGTGCGATGTGCCTTTTCTATCTTCAAATCGGTGGATTGTGGAATATCCAACTTCTCTCTCAATAAGGATTCCACGCATTCTGCCACTGTGTTGAAACCATCTTCAGCTCCTTCTTTCAGACCGTGAATTCTGATGTTATCTCGTCTCTGTCTTCCTTCTTGGTCGGCTAGCTTAGCCTCCAGCCTTGACTGTTTTCTGTGTAAATCCAGTACAGAATCTTCAAACACTTTTATTCTGTCTTCAGCTTCCAAGATTCGGTTTTCGGCCTGGTCCATTCTGCTGTTCGCCTTTTTTAAATCCTCTCTGAATTCAAGAAATTCGGCCCGAAATCGTCGTAATTCGTCAAATAGCGATTTCAAGCTAATCCTTTTGTTAGCTAGGCCCAGGCACTCGTCTTCTGAACGGAGGTCTTCTGGTTCCGATTCCGCGGCCGCTGTGCGTCCTGATCTGGGGAATGTCAGTTTCCTCTGCTTTTGGTTAGGCATGGTGTTATTGTCTTTTGAATTTTAATCTTCCAAAAATCCGTTAGGTCTGATTTTGAGGAGGTTTTCCTTGGATTGAGTCTGGGAGTTTCACCGTTAGGTTGCTATCACCATGGCGTCCAGACCAGAAGTCTCTTATCGTGAGATTTTGAGTGAAAACCTCCTTCCATCGGCAAGGGCATTGAAGATGAAACATGGCTGGATCTTTCAGCATGACAATGATCCCAAACACACCACCCGGGCAACGAAGGAGTGGCTTCGTAAGAAGCATTTCAAAGTCCTGGAGTGGCCTAGCCAGTCTCCAGATCTCAACCCCATAGAAAATCTTTGGAGGGAGTTGAAAGTCCATGTTGCCCAGCGACAGCCCCAAAACATCACTGCTCTAGAGGAGATCTGCATGGAGGAATGGGCCAAAATACCAGCAACAGTGTGTGAAAACTATGTGAAGACTTACAGAAAACGTTTGACCTCTGTCATTGCCAACAAAGGGTATATAACAAAGTATTGAGATGAACTTTTATTATTGACCAAATACTTATTTTACTGAGGAATTTACCAATTAATTCATTAAAAATCCTTCAATGTGATTTTCTGGATTTTTTTTTTCTCATTTTGTCTCTCATAGTTGAGGTATACCTATGATGAAAATTGGAGACCTCTCTCATCTTTTAAGTGGGAGATCTTGCACAATTGGTGGCTGACTAAATACTTTTTTGCTCCACTGCATTACTCATTATGGAATGGTATTTAAGGGCACGACAACCTTTCCCCATTGTCGTGTCCTACTGAGACGTCCTCAGATGATCATTGTTAATCTGAGTGCTTTGTCGGCCATTGCCGTTGAGGTGATTGTGCAAGCTCTGACCAGGTAATCTGTGTTTTCCCTAAACTCCTGCAGGCGTGAGCCCCACTGTTCTTCGGGTGTGCTCCAGCTGCATTTGTCTCTGTTTCCCCGGTGTCCCCGAGCGCCTCAGCCATCATTTCCCCGGGCTGTTCTGCTCCCCCTGGTTGCGAGCTCTGCTGTTCTCCGACACGAGTGTTTCCCCTTTAATTTATTAGTGTTGAGTTGCTTGTCGTGTGTCTTTATGTTAATAAATGTTACAAACTCACAGAAGGCGTTTGGCGTCTTGTACTGCCCGTGAAACGGGTGCTTGATGACATTGTGAGGTTAAAACTCACAAAAACACCATTTTGCACAATATGGAATCTTTAACATGTTGATCTCACCATATATTAATTTGCCCATAAACTCACTCTGATGGCTGTTACACAATTACAGTATTTTCCCTGCAAATAAACTTTAAAGGAGTCACTGACAACACTTTCCCCACATTTTAATACCTTACACAAGTATTAATGAAATGTTTGTGACATATTTTGGTCAAATATTCTTAATTATACAACAGTTCGTTCTGACCAAGCAATTTGATTGGACAACAGGGATTCCGGGAGTTACTATATTCCATTATAACTGCACTCCAACGTTTCACTGAATATGTATCACACCACTTCAAAGGCAACCGTTAATTAGTAACAGTAATTTCCCAGCAGGCACAAGACTTTGAATCAACGTTGAAAGAACAGTTATTACTAACGTTGAAACTACATTGAAATTACATTGTATTCGTAAATTGTATCAATGTAGTGTGTTCAGCGTTGTTCCAACATTGCAGTTTCAACATTGTTCCAACGTTGAAAATACAACGTTGTTTCAACGTTGACCACACTACGCTGATACAATTTTCAAATACAATGTAATTGCAACATAGTTTCAACACTGGCGATAACTGTTCTTTCATCGTTGATTCAGTGTTGTGTGCCTACTGGGATATGCCTCCCTTTTTTTCCTGAGTGTTGCTCTTCTTTTACTAAGTGCTTATTTTTCCGACAGTTTGCCTGTCCTAGCTCCAGGAACTTTTTGCAGCCTGTCGCCGTCAGCACTGAAAAGTTATTTGAAAAGCTAATTCTGTCCTCAGAAGCTGCTGCCAGGAAAAGCGTATACCTTTTAATACTTTGTGTTCTTTCCCCTTTCCAACCCCCCCCCCCAAAAAAAACTAACATCAGTCTCATGCCACTATAAAAGTTTGTACTACAGCCTCCCCCCATGACAGACTTGTTCCTCCTCCACACTGACACTGTATCTGGAGGATATAAATTTGCAGAATATACTAGTAAACATGATAAAACATGAAGCCAATCAAAGTATCACACTTTTATTAATTATAACAAAACACTACAAATATGATAGATGTCATACACATACCAAAGAAAGCACCCCCCCCCAATATGAGGTCACATTAAAAAATACAATATCAGTGATTATACTGTATATGATCCAATGTACAAAAAACTATGACAGTAGGTTATCAGACCTAAAAGATCTGGTAACCTAAAACATACAGTACATGCTGGGTTTTCTTATCTATAGATTTGATGACTCCTGGGTCCTTCTGCCACCTCCTCCAGCCCCTGTCAGTTTATTTTCCGAATACAAAATAAAAAAAAAATGTAAATTTGCATATAGCATGAAATACCTGCATGCATTATTCAATATATGCAATAAAGACCAAATAATTTATTTCAAAACAATGCATCTACCTGTGGCAGATCCTCCTCACATTTTCTTTGAGGCTCACCCCTCCTACTTTTATCAGCTGATGTTTCTGTGAAGTTAAAAAAAAGGAAAAAGAAATTGATAAAACTGCATGTGATAGTGTGCACAGATGAATGAGATGATACATTTAGTTCAATTGAAACTGATGACTTTGTAATGTAAAAAAAAGTAAATTGCATTAAAACTAATGTAAATGAACTCTTCAACCTGAAGTGTATTTCAAAGAAATAATTATAACTCATTTTCCATTCCCCCAGCCTCCACATACATTAAACTTAAAAATAAATAGGCATATAGGCCTATTTATTGGTCAGATTGGTCAGAATGAACAGAATTAACCTTTTAAATCTAGAAAATATGCTATTAATGATTTTTTGTCTCCATTATTTCTTGAACAACATGCATACAGCTAGGTGTCCATGTACTACGATACTTACTGCATGATGTGGGATAAAAACTCGGATTAAAAAAAAATTGCTTGGCCATGTTGTATTAAATAGGCATCGCCAGCCTCGCCAGCCAGAGGGAGGGGGCCCCTTCTATGATCTAGCCATACAGAATGTAGCGCTATTTTTTTTTTTTTTTTTTTTTTTTTTTTTTTTTTGTTACTTATTTGTACCCGTAGGTAGATTTGGTTTGCAGTCTGGTGACAAACCACCGGCTGCTGGTCGCTGCGTGCGCGAGCGCCCTAAACCTACATGTTTTTGGTATGCGGGAGGAAACCGGAGAAATCCCGGAGTAAACCCACGCAACACGGGGAGAACATGCAAACTCCACACAGCTCACTGTTGGTCGGGGGCTGGGATCGAACCCACGACCTCATGATCCCCGCGATCCCCCGGCCAAGGGTAAAACTGTGCTGCCACAGTGCTAAACCACTGCGCCACCGTGCAGCGCTATGTTAAAAAAAGTAATACTGTACTTTTAAAGAGAATTTTTCAAAACTAGAACAAAAAAGCACACGTTTATTACAATCAACATGATCAACTGGTAAATTCACTTTGAACAATACAAAATGAAAACACCGATCATCATCACAGATGGGCCTAGGCTGGTCACTGATCACTGGTATAATTTCACCATGTGGCACGTGTATTGGGAATTTTTATTTATTTATGAAATTTTGAATAACAAAAACAACAAATCAGGAATGTATGCCGTTTTGTCATTATAAATATAATATTTATGTCATGAATGCCCCTTCGGGGCAGAAGGACAGACCCACGTGCTGAACTGTAGTTGTGACATTTACAGACGTGGACAAAATTGTTGGTACCCCTCTGTTAATGAAAGAAAAGCCCACAATGGTCACAGAAATAACTTGAATCTGACAAAAGTGGTAATAAATAAACATTCTATGAAAATTAACCAGTAACTAGAAAAGCACTCGGAGAGCGCAGACCTCCGCCAAACGCCACAGTTCCCCCCATACAGTGTTTGTGTGTACGTTTTCAGATTCCTTGACCATGAAAACATATGACTAGCAATTGGATTCACAATGATAGGATTAGTGGTTCAGTAGTTATTGACGAAAATGGCATTTTCCGTAATGGCGGTTTTCTTCTTGACGATGATTCGGATCACCACCAAAATGTAATCATCTGTAGGATACCCCATTTCTGACAATCTGTGAAAATTTCATGAAAATCTGTCCATAACTTTTTGAGTTATCTAGTACAATGGTTAGTACAATGGTCAGTTATCAAGCTCCTCTCCTGTGGAACCAGCTGCCAATCTGGATTTGGGAGTCAGACTCGATCTCTGTTTTTAAGAATAGGGCTAAAACCTACCTTTTTGATATAGCCTACAATTAGGGAGGGATCATGTGTTTCTGAACCCTCCCTTAGTTATGCTGCTAATAGGTTTAGTCAGCCGGGGGACCTCCAGTAATGCACTGGGCCTCACTCCTTTCCTCACTCTCAATGAAATATTTTTTTTTGCTGGCCATTAACATTTATTTGTTCTCTCCCATAGATTGAGTCCCCATCATGCTGTTTGCTCTCTACATGTCTGTTCTTTTCATCTTCTCTATCCCCTCACCCCCAGCCAGTCGCAGTAGATGACTGCCCCTCCCTGATCCTGGTTCTGATGGAGGTTTCTTCCTGTTAAAAGGGAGTTTTTCCTCTCCACCGTCGCCAGGTGCTTGCTCACAGGGGATCTCCTGATTGCTGGGGTCTTTCTGCAACTGTGGGGGTTCCCCCTAGAGTTGATAGTGCTATGAGATGACTGTTGTTGTGAAATGGCGCTATATAAATAAAGTTGAATTGAACTGAATTGAATTGAATTATCTTTCTAACAAACAGACAAACAAACAGACAAACAGACAAACAGACAGACAAACCAACGCCGATGATCACATAACCTCCTTGGCAGAGGTAAAAATCAGACAATGCTTTTGAATTGTGGTTCAACAGAATTATTTTAAAAAGCAAACTCATGAAACAGGCCTGGACAAAAATGATGGTACCCTTAACTTAATATTTTGTTGCACAACCTTTTGAGGCAATCACTGCAATCAAACGATTTCTGTAATTGTCAATGAGACTTCTGCACCTCTCAGCAGGTATTTTGGCCCACTCCTCATGAGCAAACTGCTCCAGTTGTCTCAGGTTTGAAGGGTGCCTTCTCCAGACGGCATGTTTCAGCTCCTTCCACAGATGTTCAACAGGATTTAGATCAGGGCTCATAGAAGGCCACTTTAGAATAGTCCAATGTTTCGCTCTTAGCCATTCTTGGGTGTTTTTAGCTGTGTGTTTTGGGTCATTATCCTGTTGCAAGACCCATGACCTGCGACTGAGACCAAGCTGTCTGACACCGGGCAGCACATTTCTCTCTAGAATACCTTGACAGTCTTGAGATTTCATTGTAACCTGCACAGATTCAAGACACCCTGTGCCAGATGCAACAAAGTGGTTGTTATGATCCGAGCGCTATTATTATTCGCGCTCGGGCCAGCCATCATTCCTGTCAGGCTTTGACAGCGGCGTTATTATCCTGGCTCTCCGAGCTCTTATTGTGACAGCGCTCAGGGAGGCTTCCGCTCAGCTGTCAAGGCCTGAACAGCTGTTTTCCATTTGCGGTCGTTAGCGGCCGGCTTCTTAAGCCGACGCCAGCAGCTGCATCCTTGCAGCAGTGCCCGTCTCTGGTCGTTGGAGCGATCGTGCTACATGGATTATATTACATTGCCCGTCTGTGGTGTGACCGTCTTATCCTGTGGACCCGTGAGTGAGCTTGTTAGCCTTACGCCTCCCTGTGTGTGTAGACTATGTGTCATAGCCTCAGCGACTTGTATTATTGTGATTTCACCATGAATAAAGACACTAACACAACTCTCTGGTGACGGTGTGGCGTCTTATGGTGGCTCGCGAGGGCCACCGCATGACAGTACACTGCTGCCAAAAACGGCGTTTTTACGGTGACGCCAACCCGAGACACCTTTCGCCAGTGAGGTTGTGTTAATTGGACATCGCTTTTTTCCTGTCTGGGTACGGTGTGCTGGAGGAATGCGGTCGCTGAGGGGCCGCGCTCGGAGTCCGAGCCACGAGCTGGCGGACATCCTGGAATATGTGGATGAGACGCTCATCTCTGCTTCCCTCCTCGACTACGACCGCAGCGTACTCTGGTACCTGGACTGTGCTGAGGACTCGCTCAATCATCTTTCTCCCCGCTACGCCGACCACCCAGAAGTCACCGCGAGGAGGGATGACATTGCCGCGCAACGCGAGATACTCCGTGTGGTGGAGGAGGAATACGGCAAGAAGCAGAGGAGGAGGCGTTTCCGCTCCTCGCTTTGGGATCCCGTTCCTGTCCTCGATCCACTCCTGGAGTTCGCACCATCTGGGGGCCGTTGTAGACGTCGGCGCCCCGGCCAAGGGCATCCCCAGCAAGCTCCTGTTCTGGATCCAGTTCCGGGCCGCCGGAATGACCCAATAACCAGTCAGCTGTCTCTTCGGAGTCATGCCAGGAGGAATTCCTGCAGCCTCTCTTCCCGGGCCATCTACCCCTGCTGTCCGGTCAGCATGTTGTGCCTGGCCCGTTTCGGCTGTCGCTCCCTCGTCCTCGACGCCTTCTCCGGCTGCTCCGTGTGACAAGAGTCCTGCTTCGGCGAGCCCCGTCCATGGGTCCTTGAGAACAGCCCCCCTTTGTCCTCCCAGGGGGTCCTCTGTTACCATCCAGCGAGCGAAGGAAGGAGCAATGCCCCCTACAGCTGGCACCATCCTCCCTCCGGGAGACAGGCAAGTTCAAGTTCACTCTCCTACTTATAATAGTGATCTGTCTTGTCTGACTCCTGGGGGTGGAGTTCGGGGTTTGCAGCCCCCCGAGCTCCCACCACCAGCTGTAGTCATCTGTACTGAACCTGCTGCCTCTGTGTTTTCCTCCGCTGAGCGGTCCTCAGCGTTAGGTCTACGTCGTCGAACGAGGAGGAGGCCTGCGGCTCTGAGAATAATCCCGGCCCCGCAGCCACGTTTTGGACAGAGGAGAAGAGCGGACTGCGGTGTGGAGCCTGAGCCAACAAGGAAGCGTCCCCGGATCTCCACGGAGGAGCAGCCCGAGCCAGCGGGTCAAGGATCCCCTGCCGCCACGCCGTGCGGGTTATCGTGTGGACACCAGCACGAGAGGATCCGGCTGCAGAGACCATCATGCCGGCTGCGGAGCCCGACGCAGCTGAGTGGGAGCCCGACGACGATCTTCTACCCGAACCTGGATCGACGGAGTCCTGGACGGCTCCAGAGCCCGAGTGCAGGCAAGTGATCTTCTTTGTTTTCCTTTGTGGTGTGTTAGAGCATTTTTGCCTGCCTCGCGGGGAGGCGAGCGAGGGGCAGCCGTCTGCTGTGCCCGAACTCATCTCGCTGGGCTCTGGCGCTGCCGGGGATACTGATCCCGGTCCTCTCTGTTCCTATGAGCCTCTTCACAGTGTTGCCGGCTTGGAATCTGTCGAGATCGCGGTGCAGGAGGTCCCAAGTTTGGGGTTGGAGGTCATCACCGATGCAGTGCTGACCCAGTCGGGGTCCGATGAGGCCCAGTGGGGGTCCGACGCAGGTGCAGCTGTGACCCAATTGGGGTCCGACGAGGTCCAATCGGGTCCGACGCGGGTGCAGTTGTGACCCAATCGGGGTCCGACGCGGGTGCAGCTGTGACCCAATCGGGGTCCGACGTGGGTGCAGCGGTGACCCAATCGGGGTTCGACGCAGGCAGAGCTACAACGGCCACATTGGTGTGGGTCAAGGTCGGAGGAGAAGCTGCAGACCCTTCGCCGCCTGATGTGATGTGGGCTTGTCATCACGATTATTCCCCTCTCAGGAGCCACCAGCTGGGGTCGTCAGCGCTGGGGGCCGTTGGAAGTTTTCTTCTTGCAGGCTGGTGCTCCCATGTAGTTTCTCTGTCAGGGAGGCCACCGCACGCTATTCCTCCACAGTTCTGGTGGCTGAGGGATGTGGGTCGGCCACCCGAGGAGCTGTTTTGCCTGTTTGACGCTTTGGGCCGGCCACCTGATGAACTGTGTTTGTTACTGGGTGGTCTGGTTCGGCCGCCGGAGGACTTGACCCTCGGGGCCTGGGACTGGGTCAGGCTACCCGACCACGTACTGTTTCCCGTGACCACCCGTCGGCCATCGGACGCAGGGAGACCGCCGGAACTATGCCTGGGGTGTTTGGTCTCTGCCTGCCATCGTCTGTTTGGACTGTATGGTGTGAAGGTCATTTGGAACGATAAGATTGCCGCATGTGTATGTTGATGTAGCATGGTTTTTTTTTTTTCCTATCGGAGGGGTTATAAGATAAGATAAGATAAGATAAGATTTTATTAGTCCCACAATGGGGAAATTCCAGGATTGCAAAAGCACAGGGATAGCAACACTCAGAGCAACAATCAGAAGGCAAGAAAAAACAAGAGCAGCTAGTATACATATGTGCATATTACTATAAATATATACAGTATATATATATATATATAGACACACAGTGCAGAGCATTGTCGTTGGTGGATGTGCAGCAGAAAGTTTAAGCTCTCTCTCCGCGGATGCGGCGTGCCAGCTGGATGTCTTTGGGCATGATGGTGACCCGCTTGGCATGGATGGCGCACAGGTTGGTGTCCTCGAAGAGACCCACCAGGTAGGCCTCGCTGGCCTCCTGCAGAGCCATGACGGCGGAGCTCTGGAAGCGCAGGTCGGTCTTGAAGTCCTGAGTGATCTCCCTCACCAGGCGCTGGAAGGGCAGCTTACGGATGAGCAGCTCCGTGGATTTCTGGTAGCGACAGATCTCTCTCAGAGCCACGGTACCGGGCCTGTAACGGTGAGGTTTCTTCACTCCGCCGGTGGCCGGAGCGCTTTTCCGAGCAGCCTTGGTGGCCAGCTGCTTTCTGGGGGCTTTTCCTCCAGTAGATTTACGGGCGGTCTGCTTGGTTCTTGCCATCACTCTTTATTATTCTGTCTTATATTCCTTGCATGCCGCCTAAACTCCAGCCCGGCACCCGCGTCGTTTTCGCTTCAATTCTCCCGGTATGTCGAGTTTCTCCGTTAGCACCGGGTGGCGGTTGAGTGCTAGCTTAGCTCTTCCCTGCTGTATCGTCTCCTGCTGTAGACAGTGGCTCCGTCCGCCGACTCAGGAGACCTTTGGGGCGATCTGTGTGTCCGTGATATATATAGAGTGAAAGTTGTAGAAAGAAGAAGGAAGAGTTTAAAAAAAAAAAAAAAAAAAAGGCAGTTGCAAAAGGCAGCCAACTCGTGTGGTGCCGGAACCGGAAGTGCATGTTATATTTTATAACATGTATAACATATAACATGCTATAGCATTTTACTTTGTGGTTTTTCATAGGCACTCTGGTGTTCGAGGATGATGGGTTTTTTTTTTTTTGGTTAAACAGTACTTTTGTGAAGAATGTGGCAGAGGTTTCATGCACTTGGGTAACTTAGAAGCATAAACTGATCTGTTGTGGCATTTAGAAGTTTGTGTGTGAACTGCGTGGAAGGACCTTCACTCAGATGAGTTCCTTAAGACCACATGAAGTCATGCTTACTGGAGTTAAACAGTTTGTCTGTGGTCACTGTGGGAAAACCTTTCTGTGTCTGGTAAATTATGTTCTGTATGGTTTGTGCCCCGTGTCTTGTAACTCTTGCATGTCCTGTGAGTAGTGCCCTATTTGTTTCGTTGTTTTCTGTGGGAATGTGATGGGTATGTCAGGGGATGTGGGTTTTTTTTCGTTTTTTTTTTCTGGGGCCTTGTTGGTGTTTGTTTCGCTCCCTCCTTGCCTGTTCCTCCATTCACTCGCCCTGTGGGTGGGGGTGGGGGGTGGGGGGGCTAGGTGTTACAGGGCGTTCGGAGCCTGCCTTTGAGGGAGGGGTACTGTTATGATCCGAGCGCTATTATTATTCGCGCTCGGGCCAGCCATCATTCCTGTCAGGCTTTGACAGCGGCGTTATTATCCTGGCTCTCCGAGCTCTTATTGTGACAGTGCTCGGGGAGGCTTCCGCTCAGCTGTCAAGGCCTGAACAGCTGTTTTCCATTTGCGGTCGTTAGCGGCCAGCTTCTTAAGCTGACGCCAGCGGCTGCATCCTTGCAGCAGTGTCCGTCTCTGATCGTCGGAGCGATTGTGCTACATGGATTATATTACATTGCCCGTCTGTGGTGTGACCGTCTTATCCTGTGGACCCGTGAGTGAGCTTGTTAGCCTTACGCCTCCTTGTGTGTGTAGACTATGTGTCATAGCCTCAGCGGCTTGTATTATTGTGATTTCACCGTGAATTAAGGCACTAACACAACTCTCTGGTGACGGTGTGGCGTCTTATGGTGGCTTGCGAGGGCCACCGCATAACAGCAGCCCCAGAACATAACAGAACCTCTTCCATGTTTCACAGTAGGGACAGTGTTTTTTTTCTTGGTATGCTTCATTTTTAGCGTCTGTGAACATAGAGCTGATGTGCCTTGCCAAAAAGTTCCAGTTTTGTCTCGTCTGTCCATAGGACATTCTCCCAGAAGCTTTGTGGCTTGCCAACATGCAGTTTGGCAAATTCCAGTCTGGCTTTTTTATGATTTGTTTTCAACAGTGGTGTCCTCCTTGGCAGTCTCCCATGAAGTCCACTTTGGCTCAAACAATGACGGATGGTGCAGTCTGACACTGATGTGCCTTGGCCTTGGAGTTCACCATGAATGTGTTTAGAAGTTGTTCTGGGCTCTTTTGTTACCATTCGTATTATCCGTCTCCTCCTGCGGCCACATCCAGGGAGGTTGGCTACAGTCCCGTGGATCTTAAATTTCTGAATAATATGTGCAACTGTAGTCACAGGAACATCAAGCTGCTTGGAGATGGTCTTATAGCCTTTACCTTTAACATGCTTGTCTATAATTTTCTTTCTAATCTCCTGAGACAACTCTCTCCTTTGCTTCCTCTGGTTCATGTTTAGTGTGGTACACACCATGTCAACAAACAGCACAGTGACTACTTGTCACCCTTTAAATAGGCCGACTGACTGATTACAAGTTTGTAGACACCTGTGATGTTAATTAGAGGACACATCTTGGTTGAACATGTCCCTATGGTCACATTATTTTCAGTCTTTTCTAGGGGTACCATCATTTTTGTCCAGGCCTGTTTCATGAGTTTGTTTTTTAAAATAATTCTGTTGAACCAGAATTCAAAAGCATTGTCTGATTTTCATTGGTTAATTTTCATAGAATTTTTTTATTTATTACCACTTTTGTCAGATTCAAATTATTTCCGTGACCATTGTGGGTTTTTCTTTCATTAACAGAGGGGTATCAACAATTTTGTCCACGTCTGTATGCTTTTCTGTTTACAAAAACGGTTTTTAAAAACTGTGTTCCATAAATTGAAATGGACAAATTTCTTGTATATATTTCACTCACCTGCTCTGTTATTTTCATACAAACTTGCTTCAGCATTGTGGTTAAAACTTTCACTAGTTTTTTTTTTTTTTTTTAAAAACAAGAAACATTGAAACAAGTATTTGTTTGGAAGAATTACAAAAAACATTTTGTTTAGTTGTACAGAAAAATTTTAGGCTAAACTGATTTGCAAAAAACAAAATTAAACTTTGTTGATCAGACATGTATCCTCATCGTAATTGTAATTTCCTCCTTTGGGGACTAATGGAGGTTGATCTTATCTTGGCTCAGTAAAGCTTGAGGGTTAATTCTACTCAGGTATAAGTTGTAAAAGTTAACAGTGGTCTTCTTTCCTTCCTGCCCAGCAGTTAAAAAGGAAACATTGCAGATAAGGAAATGACTTGGCCTTAGGTCAAGCTGAGGTCACTTTGTCCCTAGCCTTTTCATCCTGTTTTATGCTCTGTATAATGTCCTGGTTTCTGTGTTGTTTTGCACTCTGCCTGCAGCATGTTCAAGGAGCGTCGCAAGCACAGTAAAGAATACAGCTGAGAAACAACTAGGTCTGCTTGATTTCTTACCAGATCGTGTTTGGTATAATATCAGGGATGGCAACAGGAAATTCTGATTTCAGCTGAAATCTAATTTGATCGATTGACTTATGGGGGGCTGGGGGGGGGCGCAGCCCCCCTGAAGCTGGGAGGTTTTCAGTAAAACAGAAGTAATTTAGACTGAAAAAAATGATAAAAAAAATGAAATACTAGACTTAGATAAATCATTAAATTTAATGAAAAGTTAACTTACTTTTTCTTCAATGTTGTCTCACTGTCTTTAGTCCAACAAATTTAACAGTTCTATAAGCGTTTATTACACTATTTACACTGGTCACCAAGTCACTTCTAGTGTGAAACTTTCTTCCTTTTGGCAGCAAGCTGTGTCAGTCTCTGAACTTTGAACTTCATCTCCTTTTCTGGTTTCTTCAGAAATTGTCCGAGTGTTTCTGTTACCTCGTCAAACTTTGAGCCAATTTTCACCTTTACCGTCACTTTTCTCTCAAGCCAATTCCATCGGAACTTATTTTTGACACTTTTGTCTATTTCTAGCTCTGATGACTCCTGATCCTTCGATAAAAATCTTATAATTCCGCTGAAAACAATACCAAAAGCTCAGAATTCCAACATGAACCAGGGATGTGATTTGGGGTTTGGGAAATTATCTGAAAATTCAGCAGGGGGTCTGGGGGATACAGTCCCCCAACGGGGTCCGGGGCAGAGCCCCAGTGGGTGGGGGGACAAGGGGGGCAAAGCCCCCCGAATCTCCAGGATTTTTATGATTTTTAAGTACCAGAACTGTGCTTAAATGACATAAAACAAACAGCTGAATGCCACTTATTAATGTATAATATTGACTTATGTTCCAAGAAGATAGCATTCCTAAAATATTCCAACAAGCATTATCCATCACATGCTTTAACACTTGATCAAATCAAAATCAGTTAATTTTATCTGTTCCATAATAGAAATAAAATTCCAACATACCATTACTTTTTATAATTTCAGCATTCATTTCAGATCACCAGTTTCAATCTCCATTGAGACTTGAGCAGTTCATTTTGCACAATCACTGATGTAGCCAAGTCTTAGAAATATTCAAAAGTTATGAGTCAATGTCCACTGTACACTGTCAATTTCAAACTGTTTGGAATCATAAAAGGGGATGGTTAACTTTTATTACCGTTTCCTTTTTTTTTTTTTTTCTTTCTCTCGGCGCCACACGAGTAGGCTGCCTTTTGCAACAGCGGCTCGATTCCGAGTCTTTTTCCCTTCCTCTCTCTTTTGATTCGTCTTTTTTTTTCCCCCCACTTATATCACGGACACACAGATCGTCCCAAATGTCTCCTGAGCCGGTGGACGGAGCCACTGTTTATAGCAGGATACAATACAGCAGGGAAGAGCTGCTAGCATTCAACCGCCACCCGGTCCCATTGGAAAAACTCGACATACCGAGAGAACTGAGGCGAAAACACCGCGGCTGCCGGGCTGGAGTAAGGCGGAGGACAAAAAATATAAGGTACAGACCCTCCCTTCCATCTGTTGTCATGGGAAATGTACGGTCGATACTGGGAAAGTTAGATGAGCTAGCGGCTATCTCCCGTTATGATAGCACATACCGGGAGTGCTCTCTCCTTTTGTTTACTGAGACGTGGCTAACTGAACTAGCAGCAGATGCTAACATTGAGCTGGAGGGTTTTCACATGATACGAGCTGACCGAACACCAGACAGTGGCAAGGCTAGGGGCGGTGGAGTGATAATGTATGTTAACAACAACTGGTGCAGACCGGGACATATCACTGTTAAACAACGACACTGCAGCAAAGACATTGAGTTGCTAGCTGTTAGCATGAAGCCTACATATCTCCCGAGAGAACACTCACACGTGATCTGCATTGTTGTTTATGCAAATCCGACGGCGAACGCTGGGACAGCGCGTGACGTCATCCATTCAGTAACCAGCAGGCTGCAGACAGAACACCCAGATGCTCTTCTCCTCATCTCAGGCGATTTCAACCATGTTTCACTATCTCCCATTCTACCCACGTTCACCCAGTATGTCACATGCCACACTAGAGACAATAAAACACTGGATTTATTCTACGCAAACACTAAGGAGGCGTACACCTCATCACAACTCCCCCCACTCAGGAGATCGGATCACAACTTGGTTCATCTCCGGCCGGTGTACAAACCCCTAGTGCACAGACAACCTCCGGCCATGCACACTGTGGAGTTATGGTCTGAGGAGACAATGGACACTCTAAAGGACTGTTTTGAAGCCACCGCCTGGAAGCAGCTCTGCGATCCACATGGTGAGGACATCGATGGCCTCATTCACACCTTCACGGGCTATCTCAGCTTCTGTGTGGACAAATCCGTTCCCACCAAGACCATACGGCGTCACTCAAACAACAAACCCTGGATCAACCCTGAGATAAAAACACTTCTGAGAGAGAAGAAGAGGATCTTCAGGTCGGGGAACAGGGAGATGCTGAAGTCCGTACAGAGGGAGCTGAGGAGAAAGATCAGAGAAGGCAAGGACAGCTTCAGGAAGAAGATGGAGGACAAGCTGCAACAGAGCGACATCAGCGGGGTCTGGAGAAACCTCAAAACCATCTCGGGGCTCCAGAATACCTCCCCCCAGGCCACGGGGGGCAGGGAGTGGGCGAACAACCTGAATCTGTTTTTCAATAGATTTGACCAACCGCCCTCCCCCCTGTCTGCACAACAACCACTGCTGCCTCTAAAGAAATCAAGTCCTGCTGCCCACTCCCCACTCCACCAACACCCCCCCACTCCCAACACACAGCCCCCCATCCTGACCCTGACCGAGACCCAGGTGAGGACGGAGCTGAGGAAGATCAAAGCGAGGAAGGCGCCGGGACCGGACGGCATCAGCGCAAAGCTCCTCAAGTCCTGTGCAGACCAGCTGTGTGGGATTGTGACGTATATCTTCAACATGAGCCTGAAACTGGGGAGGGTACCACAGCTGTGGAAAACATCTTGTGTGGTACCTGTACCAAAAACTTCCCACCCCAAAGACCTGAACAGCTACAGACCGGTGGCCTTGACGTCCCACTTGATGAAGACCCTGGAGAGACTGCTCCTTGCTCACCTCCGCCCCCTGGTGGAACCAGCGATGGATCCACTCCAGTTCGCCTACCAGCATGGCATTGGGGTGGAGGATGCGGTGATCTTCCTCCTTCACCGTTCTCTGTCCCACCTGGAGAAGCCCGGGAATATGGTGAGGATCATGTTCTTTGACTTCTCCAGTGCTTTCAACACCATCCAACCGATGATCCTGAAGGACAAGCTGCTGCGAGCAGGGGTGGACCAGCACCTGTCATCATGGATCCTGGACTACCTCACGAACCGGCCTCAGTTTGTAAGAACCCGGGACTGTGTGTCCGACACGATCATCAGTAGCACGGGGGCCCCCCAGGGAACGGTGCTGGCTCCCTTCCTGTTCACTCTTTATACTGCAGACTTCTCACACAACACAACACACTGCCATCTACAGAAGTTCTCTGATGACTCTGCGATCGTTGGCCTCATCTCCAATGGAGATGAAGCTGAGTACAGAGGGCTTATCCAGGACTTCGTGGACTGGTGCCATCGGAACTGCCTCCAGATCAACGCGAGGAAAACTAAGGAGCTGGTGGTGGACTGCCGCAGGCATGGGCAGCCCCTCACAGCACCAGTAAATATACAGGGAACAGACATCGAGATGGTGACATCCTATAAGTACCTGGGTGTTCATCTGAACAATAAACTAGACTGGTCACACAATACTGACGCACTCTACAAGAAGGGACAGCGCAGGCTGTTCCTGCTGAGGAGACTCAGGTCTTTTGGTGTACAAGGGGCGCTGCTGAAGTCATTCTATGACACGGTGGTGGCATCAGCCATCACTTTTGGAGTGGTCTGCTGGGGCAGTGGCATTACTGCAGCCGATAGGAAGAGACTGAACAAACTGATTAAGAAAGCTAGCTCTGTCCTGGGGCAGCGCCTTGATCCGATGGAGGAGATAAGAGAGAGAAGGACGGTGGCTAAACTGTCATCTCTGCTGGAGTCCGAGTTCCACCCTATGCAGGACATACTGGATGCACTGAGGAGCTCATTTAGCAGCAGACTGCATCATCCCAGGTGCACAACCGAGAGGTTTCGTAGGTCCTTCCTACCAACGGCTGTCAGACTGTACAACCTAAGCAGGGCTGCTCGCAGAGATAGCAAAAAGACGTAACAAACTAATAGTTTTTTGAATGCAAAAGATGCAATAGACTTACACAATGGTCCCCTCCGGCATACATCTAGGAGCATACCGGTCGCTATGGAGGGTGAGAATATGTATGGGCACATAACCATACCATGTAGGATAACTAAGTAGACGGTTATGCTGTTTCATCCCATCTAGCAACAATGCTCTGCACTGTGTGTGTTTATATATTTACATATTTATTCCATCTAGCTACAATGCTCCGCACTGTGTTTTTATATATCTACATATTATTCCATCTAGCTACATTGCTCCGCACTGTGTGTGTTTATATACTTGCATATTTATTCCACCTAGCTGCAATGCTCCGTACTGTGGGTGTTTATATATTTACATATTTATTCCATCTAGCTACAATGCTCTGCACTGTGTGTTCACACTGGCTTTTCCCTGCACTGTGTGTTCATATACTCATATATTTATTCCATCCAGCTACAATGCTCTGCACTGTGTGTCTGTGTGTGTGTGTGTATATATTTATTTTATAGTAATATGTACATATGTATATTAGCCGCTCTTGCTTGCTTGTTTTTTTCTTGCCTTCTGATTGTTGCTCTGAGTGTTGCTATCCCTGTGCTGTTGCAATCCTGGAATTTCCCCGTTGTGGGACTAATAAAGGCTTATCTTATCTTATCTTATCTTCCCCGTGCAGCCCAGCTCATACAGCCGTTGTATGCCGCCAGTAACAGAGAGTTAATGGCTCTCCACCTGGCCATACGCCACTTCCAGTCCTGCCTGAAAGGGCGCAGCTTCACTGCGTTCGTGGACCACAAGCTGCTAACGTACTTAACGTACTTTATCTTCCTGGAAGATAAAATAAAGCGGAATTCGGCGAATTAGCAGAAAATCACATCCCTGAGAACACGCTGCCATGAATTTTTGAAAAAGCATACAACGAGCCATTTGATTGGTCCAATCGTTTGCAACTATCCAATTGCAGGGCTGTCAAGCTACTGCAATACAGCAGTAGCTTGAACACAACACATCCGGGTTGTCGCGGGAGACGACTTCCGGGGAAGCGCCGAGCGCTTATGTAATCGTGTTGATTTTCGCTAAAATCGGTAACAATAAGGTACCTTACCCCCCTAAAATTTTCTCAACGGACTTAGATGATTCACAGAAATGATCAGTTTGAAAATAAATCGGCGGAAATCTGCGGATCGGCGGAAAATTGCCATCCCTGTAATATTTAGCCTCAACAAGTGCTAGAAACTAGTTTCGTTATATGTACACTCCTTTTTGCATAAGACAATTTTTACTGAGTTGTGGCGGGTTGAGACAACCCCCACAACAGACTGAGACAGACACAACGCTCGGCTAGAGCAAATAACAGAACAGTGAAATGTGTGTATTAATGTCTACTGGCAGCCCCGCTCCATCTGGCTTGTTCCGGCTCAGTATTGTGATGTTAATGTCCCATTCATGCATTGTGTTCATGCTTCCTGTTCTCACTGTGTCTCTCATATGCAAATGCCCATACCAACTGCTGTGAATACTCTTTCATGTATTGTTGTAACTGGGTATAAATACCGCACATAGTCTGTAACTCATTCTCTCACTCTTCAACTGCTGCTGTGGACACACACACGCTGTGTCTCTTTGCTAGAGAGCCTGAGGACGCCGCTCCAGCCTGCTCACACTTAGGGCTGGAGCGGAGTTCTATGATGGCGGTGTGATTTAATAAACCTGCTTAAAACATTCACTTCGCTGCCTTTATTTTATCATCCGCCACACTGGTGACCCGACGCTGAAAAAAACACGCTGCTGGCAAACGCAGCACCCGGCGGTGATGCTCCGACGACAAGCGAACAGAGCAGCTGCCTTCTGCTTCAGTGAACTCTCAGGACATCACCCACGACCGGGAAAGCCGCAGCAAACTCCATGGTGGAATCTGCACGCCTAGATCGGCACATCCACGCTGGACCGGCCGCGCTCACAGCTCCTCCACACGAGAGCGCATGCACCTCCTCCCCTCTCCACGACGGCGACCTCCATGGCCGGCGGAGAATGCAGCGCGTGGACCTGAACGCACCATGGCCGAGCGAGTGACAAAGATCGTCTCCTCCCTCTCACCACTCCAACGCATCTGCACGAGCGCGAGGGACAAAGATCGTCTACTTCCCTTCACCGCTCCAACACATCGAACAGGGATGATTATGCTCCCTGACCCTGTCTCCTCTCCAGCTGGCCCAACAACGCACGGAGCCCTGGCACACGCACGGGGAGTTACGCGGACTGCGCACCACGCATGGGACGCATACGGCTCTGCAGACCCCCATCCTCCTTCGCCGCTGCACACAAGCCTTCAGGGCTGCCCTCACACCTGAAGCACGCACGCAGCATGCATGAAGGATTTGCTAATGGTCTCAGCCACGGCGCACAAGGGAAATTCAGCGGTTTGCGGTTTCCGAGAGCTTTAAGGTTGTGCCTGCACCTAAAGTCAACATGCCAGTCCCTCTGCTTTTATTACAGCCGCCACGCAGCCTCGTCTTTTCTTCACGGCTGCTATTAATTCTTGCAGGACTTAATCGCGGGAGGAGCCAGTGACTAATTTTTCTTCTTGTGATCTCCGCACGTTCAACGGGACAGCCCCTCGACATTGCGGAACAACAAGCAATTTTTGCGCGGCCCGGACGATTTCACTGTCCCCGGCCGGCAATTACTACCCCCCACCCCCCCTCCACCTTCGCCTGCACAGAGCTTTTCCTGCTTGCTGCCAAAGCTGAACTATCGAGGTCTCGGCCCCCTGCCGAGCCCTCTGGGGGGGAGCGGTGTGGCGGGTTGAGACAACCCCCACAACAGACTGAGACAGACACAGCGCTCGGCTAGAGCAAATAACAGAACAGTGAAATGTGTGTATTAATGTCTACAGGCAGCCCCGCTCCGTCTGGCTTGTTCCGGCTCAGTATTGTGATGTTAATGTCCCATTCATGCATTGTGTTCATGCTTCCTGTTCTCACCGTGTCTCTCATATGCAAATGCCCATACCAACTGCTGTGAATGCTCTTTCATGTATTGTTGTAACTGGGTATAAATACCGCACATAGTCTGTAACTCATTCTCTCACTCTTCAACTGCTGCTGCGGACACACACACGCTGTGTCTCTTTGCTAGAGAGCCTGAGGACGCCGCTCCAGCCTGCTCACACTTAGGGCTGGAGCGGAGTTCTATGATGGTGGTGTGATTTAATAAACCTGCTTAAAACATTCACTTCGCTGCCTTTATTTTATCATCCGCCACAGAGTCATGTTTAATCCGCAAGCATGTGTAAGTACATTTACATGTTTAAAGAAGGGTTTTTAACCTCCTTATTTTTGTAACAAGTCAGTGATTTGTACTAAACATTTGTTTTATTAAACACAAGTTTGTAAACACCCTGTTTTTATTGTGGTTGCAATTTTTTAGGTGTTTTTGTACACACTAAACACCCTAACCCAGGGGTCTGCAACCTTTGCCAGCCGAAGAGCCGTTTTGCCCGTCTCTGACTAAAACAGACGTGGCTGAGAGCCGCAACGGCAATTTGACCTTTAAAATAAAGATTATGCTGCTTATAAAGTTTTTTATATACTGTACATAGCTCTGAATATTATGTGGCATTAATGAATTCCTACTACAGCAGCGGGAAAAAACTGCTTATAGCTTCATTTATATAGCTTCATTCATGAAATAAATGTTAGATATACAGTATATTATAAATTGTTATGTGCTGAAAAATAAATTTCTGAATATCTGACCATAATTTTTGCATAGTTTTAATTATCAGCACATTCATAAATTGTTTAAATCTGAAAAATATCACCCATCTCCTACTTTCAACAGTGATCACTCAGCTTTAGTTCCTGATATTTTCATAAATTAGAGATGAAAGTTTTATTTAGAAGAAGCTACTTTTCATCCTGTTTCCTCATAATGCTCCACGTGCAATCCCACGAGGCTACCGACCCCTCTATGTCCCATGTTTGGACGGAGAAAGTGCTGCCCTCCTACAATCCTATCAAACATCAGGGGACCCAGAGATAGCAGACCATCTCATTGAATCGCTAAATACAGCCCGGCGAAAGAAATGGGAGGAGACAGTTGCTGACCGGAGCTTTACCCACTCTAGCAGGAAATGTTGGAGCCTCATCCGTCGCCTAGGAGCTGCACAGAAGCCCCCTAGCCAAAGCCGAGCATCCGTCACACCCAACCAAGTTGCATCCCACCTACTGACTATCGCCAAAGCACCCCAAGACAAAGACACCAGAAGAGCAGTTACAACTGAGCTAAAAAAAACACCAAAAAATGCCTGTAGAGGAAACGAACCCTGAACCCTTCGAGGCTGCTGAACTGGAGAAAGTCCTACAGGGCCTGAAATGTGGAAAGGCAGCAGGATACGATAACATCTTCCCAGAATTCATGAAAAATCTTGGCCCCCGAGCCCTAACCTGGTTGACACAATTCTACACAAGGATCACACAAACAAACTCGATCCCAAAGAAATGGCGGACAGCAAAGGTCATTGCCATCTCAAAACCTGGCAAAGACCACAAACTACCAGCAAGCTACCGCCCAATCTCCCTACTCAGCGTTCCTTACAAAATCATGGAGCGCCTAATACTGCAACGCATTTCCCCAGAAATAGAGGATATTCTATGTGTGGATCAAGCAGGTTTCCGCAAGGACCGCAGTACAGGAGAACAAGTACTGGCCCTAACCACCTTCATCGAAAATGGCTTCGAGAGCAGACTGAAGACAGGGGCTGTGTTTCTCGATCTTACAGCCGCCTATGATACGGTCTGGCACAAAGGCCTCCTCCTGAAACTTATCAAGGCGATCCCTGCTTGGGCAACAGCAATTATAAAAACCCTGCTGACTAACCGAAGGTTCAGAGTCCACCTCAGTCAGAACACAAGTGCATGGAGAATGCAGAAAAACGGACTCCCACAAGGCTCAGTTCTAGCTCCAACTCTGTTCAACCTCTACATAAACCACCTGCCTACTACAAAATCCGGCAAATTCATCTATGCAGACGACATCTGTTTGGCATTCCAAGCACCAGACTTTGAACCACTGGAACGGGTGCTCACGGAAGATCTTGCCAAACTGGACCAGTTCTGCAAAATCTGGCGCCTAAAACCAAGCCCAGCAAAAACCGTCTCCAGTGTATTCCATCTCCACAATGCAAAAGCTGCCAGAGAACTAAACATCCACCTGAGCGGACTCAAGCTTAAGCATGCCCCAAATCCAACTTATCTTGGAGTGACCCTTGATAGGACCTTATCCTTCAAGGAACATCTAAAGGGGACGGCTGCTAAGGTGAAGGTACGAAACAACCTGCTCTGCAAGCTCGCTGGTGCAAAATGGGGGGCGGCAGTCTCCACCCTGCGCACTTCAGCACTGGCCCTTTCATACTCTGTAGCAGAATATTGTGCCCCTGTCTGGTCCAGGTCATCTTACACACACCATGTAGACACCCAGCTCAACTCAACCATGAGAACTATAACTGGAACAATCCGCTCAACACCACTCCCCTGGCTCTCTGTACTGTCAAACATAGCCCCTCCACACATCCGGCGAGCAGCATTAACTCAAAGGATGCTCCAAAAAGTTAAAGATTCTCCTCACTTACCAGTCCATGCAGATATCTACACCCCACCCACTGCCCGACTTTCATCCAGACGGCCGATTTGGAAAAACCCTTCCCCAGCTGACTTTACCATCCAGACAGCTTGGCAAGAGGAATGGGAGACCAAGGAGGTCCCAAACAAACAGCTGGTGATAAACCCCAACCAACAGGTCCCGGGCACCAACCTCCCAAGGAGACAGTGGTCTACACTCAATCGCTTCAGGACTGGACATGGCCCCTGCTTGGCCAGCCTTCACAGATGGGGCAGTAGCCCTAGCCCACTGTGCGCATGTGGAGAGGAGCAAACAATGGAACACATCATAGAGGCTTGCCCGCTCCAAAGACTGGAAGGAGGATTACACACCCTCCATACAGCAAACCAGGAGGCAACTGCTTGGCTTAAGGACTTTGCATTCGCTAAATAAATAAATAAATAATGCTCCTTGTTCAAATGTATTAATATAATATAAATCTGTATCCTTCACTTGTTCTCCAGACTCTCAATTTGACAACTAGTGGATTGGTTGTGGGCGGCGCGGTGGCGAAGTGGTTAGCACTGCGGCAGCACAGCAACTCACCCTTGGCCGGGGGATCCTGGGTTCGATCCCAGCCCCCGACCAACAGTGATCTGTGTGGAGTTTGCATGTTCTCCCTGTGTCTGCGTGGGTTTACTCCGGGATTTCTCCAGTTTCCTCCCACATGCCAAAAACATGCAAGTTAGGTTAATTGGCATCAACTGGGGATTCTAAATTGTCCTTAGGTATGACTGTGAGAGTGAATGGTTGTCTGTCTCTCTGTGTTGGCCCTGCGATGGACTGGCGATCTGTCCAGGGCAGGGGTCAGCAACCTTTACCGCTCAGAGCCATTTGGACCCGTTTCCCACAGAAAAGAAAACACTGGGAGCCACAAAAACCCTTTTGACACTTAAAATGAAATAACACTGCATATAACTTTTTTTTCCCTTTATGCTATGTATAAACAAACTATAATGTGTTGCATTTATGAAATCAGGGAACTCCTGCAGAGAAAACAAAATTACATTTCTGCATGCAACAAAAACATTTTGAACTCCGAAAAAAAAAAGACATTGGGTTGAGGGTTGACATTGGGTTGAAAGGAGAATGCTATTTCTAGCACTGATGACTCCTGATCCTTCGATAAAAATGTCATAATTCCGCTGAAAACAATACCAAAAGCTCAGAATTCCAATACGAACCAGCGATGTGATTTGGGGTTGGGGAAATTATCTGAAAATTCAGCAGGGGGTCCGGGGTGGGATGGGGGGCAAGGGGGGGAAAAAACCCCAAAGCTCCTGGGTTTTTATGATTTTTAAGTACCAGAACTGTGCTTAAATGACATAAAATAAACAGCTGAATGCCACTTATTAATGTATAATATTGACTTATGTTCCAAGAAGATAGCATTCCTAAAATATTCCAACAAGCATTATCCATCACATGCTTTAACACTTGATCAAATCAAAATCAGTTAATTTTATCTGTTCCATAATAGAAATAAAATTCCAACATACCATTACTTTTTATAATTTCAGCATTCATTTCAGATCACCAGTTTCAATCTCCATTGAGACTTGAGCAGTTCATTTTGCACAATCACTGATGTAGCCAAGTCTTAGAAATATTCAAAAGTTATGAGTCAATGTCCACTGTGCACTGTCAATTTCAAACTGTTTGGAATCATAAAAGGGGATGGTTAACTTTTATTACTGTTTAATCCCTCGCGCCAGCCCAGCTCATACAGCCGTTGTAGAGTTAATGACTCTCCACCTGGCCATATCGATTACCGGTGGCCATACGCCACTTCCAGTCCTGCCTGAAAGGGCGCAGCTTCACTGCGTTTGTGGACCACAAGCCGCTAACGTACTTAACGTACTTTATCTTCCTGGAAGATAAAATAAAGCGGAATTTGGCGAATTAACAGAAAATCACATCCCTGAGAACACGCCGCCATGAATCTTTGAAAAAGCATACAACGAGCCATTTGATTGGTCCAATCGTTTGCAACTATCCAATCGCAGGGCTGTTTACAATACAGCAGTAGCTTGAACACAACACATCCGGGTTATCGCGGAAGACGACTTCCGACTTCGTGTTGATTTTCGCTGACGGTGATTAAACTTTAACACGTTTTTTTTTAGATTTTACAAGATCACCATAATCTTCAAATTTAGAATTACATTTTAAAAACTAATGAACTAAAATAAAATACATTTTAATTAAATACTCATTATTTATTTTCCAAAGCCACAGGGAGCTGCAGCAGAGGGATGAAAGAGCCGCATGCGGCTCCGGAGCTGCGGGTTGCCGACCCCTGCCCTAACACTATATTTTGTAGTGGGAGTGCAAGAAAAAAATTTTAACCCTATTTTTTGTTACACTACATACATGGTGGTGATGTTTGATGAATTTAGCATAACGCCATCTATGTTGGTTCATACACATTTTTTTCTTTTCTATTGACAAAAACTCTGTTTTAAATGCTACATGAAGATAAACCTGGATCAAATGAAACTATATTAAACAAAGTTACTTCACCCTGATTAACATGTTACGTGTAATGTGAAAAAACACAAGTGTTGGGAAAATTTTATGTAAATAGTTATCATTTTATTAATGACTCATGAAATGAGGGTTGATGTTTTTATATGTTTTTTCTTTGATTAATCATAAATACAATTTGTGTCTTTTCTTATAATCACTGTTAGTGACTAAACTGCACCATTCATCTGTTTGTTCATATAAAGTGTGATAAGAGTATGCAAGTTTTTATGCTGTATCAAGATCTGTTTTTTGTACATCCCGTGTTTCTTATTCTACTCTGCTATGAGAACTCTGTGAGACCTTGTATGGAGGTGTCCTTCCTCTGTTGAGAGGTGAGCCAGCTCAAACTGGTACAAACTGTACGTGATGTTTCTTATCATCCTCCCAAGGACTGTCTGGGAGAGAAAAGGAATGTTCGGGAAGATGTCACTGTCTTATCTTTGCCTATAAAAGTTATTGTACTGGGCTGTTTTCCCCAGCATTCAAAGCTCACTCTGTAACAGGTATGTGATTTGATTGCTCTCTTTTGCAAAAGATATATAAAAAACAGAAAAGGCATCACTGTGTCAGGTCTGATGATTTCTTCAGTCTAATGCTATTGAATATTACTGTGCTTGAGCCATATTGCAGATAAAAATTCCTGACATAACGTGGTGACCGAAACCCGGGACAGCTGAGATCTGGACAGAGCTGAGGGGAGCGTCTGAGCCAGTGAAAACCGTGCACGGTCTGATGGAAACCATCAGCAATTGACCAACCCGCCTTGAGGGAACTTGGATCGGCGCTTCTCCTCCATGCTCTATTCAGTGACGGCTGTTCCGCCTTAACTAATAGAGCCAGAAGTAAGTGTCTCTATTTCTTCCCAGTACAATGTTATGTTCTAGGTCCGCGGGATGCGATTAATGGTAATATGGCGGCGTCCATATTTTTCCTAGAACAGTAAAATAAAGGAATCTGGTCAAAACTGGGACCCCTAAGAACTGAAAATAACAACAATATAGTGAAGGGGAATAAAGGAATAAAAGCAGTTAAGAGAACTAAGTTAAAACTTTGACCTCTGAGAACTAAAAATAACAACAATATAGTGAGGAGGAAGAAAAGTACATAAGAAAAATGGGAAATTGCGTTGGACGCAGTAAGAAATCTGACAGGGTCAGAGAAAAAAGCGCACGGAAGTAGTTGCAACAAGATAAAAGGTTTGGGTTGAAATCCCCGGTCAGGGACAAAAATAAGTTTTTGGGTTGAGATCCCCGAGTTTTGGAACTAAAAATAGAATATCAGGTCGCGGTTATGCTGTAATGGTAGTGTGACGGCGTTTTCACACTTTTCCTGGTAAAGCATCTTAATTCCTGTGGAGTTACCAAGGGGTTTAAAAAATAATAAAAACAGCAGAAAAAAAGAAAATAAGCAAAAAAAACTAAACAGCAGAAAAGGGAGCAGACAGCGCATTACAGTGACCGGTTAAAAGATAGAGAACAGATAAAGGATCCTGAAAAATATCTGAGCAAATGGGAAGAGGACTATTCCTTCAAACCCACATTACTAACTAACTAACTAACTAACCTGCACTTATATAGCGCTTTTTCTAGTCACAAAGACCACTCAAAGCGCTTTCATTAATACTAACCCTCTATTCTAAGGGCCTATAGGAAACAGATATCTAGGGACAATTTAGAACAGCCAATTAACCTAACATGCATGTTTTTGGCATGTGGGAGGAAACCGGAGAAATCCCGGAGTAAACCCACGCAACACGGGGAGAACATGCAAACTCCACATTAGATGTGGATGAGTGCGCAGTCTTAGTGTCGACGGCAAAATTAGTGACCAAAGGAAATAAGAGAAAGCCAAATTTGGAACTTAAATGTGCAGATCTTTGGCAGCAGCTGCAGATGCCCGAATAAAAGCCAACCAAGGATGCAAAAAATAGTAAGAAAGGAGTGGATCAGGAAAAGTTTAAAAAAAAAAAAAAAAAAAAAAAAAAAGGGGGCATTTTTGCTCAGTGCAGTGTGGAATGTGAAAGGAGGGGCTGCTCCCTCTCTCTCTCTCTCTCTCTCTCTCTCTCTCTGTTCCTCGCTCTCCCAAAGGGGGCGGGCGAGGGATAGCGCTCTCTCTCTCTCTCTGTTTGTGTGTGTGTGTGTGTGTGTGTGTGGTTGATCTGTGTGGAAAAGTGGTCTAAATATGGGTGTTTTTACAAGGTTTGGGATTTTTATCTTTTTAATCTAACTTTGTGGGGTCTTGATTAATGTTGCGTACGTGATACACTGTTTACATATTTTTTAAAAAGCAATTTTGACGCACTACCGACTTTTTTTCCTTTGACTGAAACATGACAGTGCAGGACTGACGTGCGACACATATGATTTGCCAGGGCCTATGGATTATCAGACAAGGATCTTGGAGAAAGGATCCTTGTTGATAAACATTTTTTGAAGCAAAGTATGACTTTGTATGACATTGTAGATAACATAAGGTGTACTGATTCAAATGACTTTGACCTTACAAATGTAATGTTTATATGGTTTTATACTGATGTTACTCACCACATAATGGTGCAGTAACAATATATTTCAGAAATGTGACAGCAATGAGGGATGTGCTTCTCCTGATTCAGCGGTGGCCAAGCTGGGTCAGGGTGAACTACATTGCACTCCATAATTTACCAAGGAATGTATGAAATAGGGACATTCCTTGTAAAACATTAAATCAAATTCTAATTAGGCAAAACGTCCGCCTTTCCTTTGACTGAAACAATGTGACACAATATTTCAAATTCAACCCATCTGTGTTCAACTGGACAAGCTGATCTTATTTATCAATGCTGAAGCATATCAAAAATGCGCAGATAGTTATTTTGTTTTTCTTAAATGAAATTTGTAAACTATTTCAAGAGATGTCACAAAAAGAAGCTATAATTATTGAGATCTCATCTTTGAAGGAACTGGGCTACCTGCAAATTTTATTTAAAATTAAAAATGGAAATACACTTCCTTTCAGTAAAAGAATCAAGCAAATACCCTGTAACTTTGCTGCATGTGCATCTTCATGTATCAAAGCAGGGGGTATCAAAGAAATTAATTAGCAAATAATTAGTAACCCTCAGAAAAATAGATAATGCATAAAATTATCAATAAATGAATAAATAAATGAATTCAATTCAACTTTATTTTCATAACACCTCATTGCACTTTGAGCTATAGGGGGAAACCCCCATACTTGCACCTCCCATAGTTGCACCCCCATACTTGCAGAACTGACAGCCTAGCTACAGTGCTGAGAAAAGAAGAAAGAAAAAACTGAGATTACCTTTGTTTTCTTCTATTAATACAGACTAATGCAGACTAATGACTTATTTTATCTTTTCTAAAAAAAAAAATAAAATAAAATAAAGAAATTCTTCCAGTTAAATAGATTTCATCTAAATAAATGAAGTGTCATTTTCTCTAAGGAGGAGGGAAAATGAAGAAAAATTGCTACAGCATATGATATTTTGAGGAGAGAGGGAAAAAACGTTACACCAGCCTCCAATTTAGAATTGAGGACTGAACTTAAAGAGCTTATTGATGCTTATGTGTGTTAGCTTTGCTAAATTAGGACAGGACTTTTATTTTATTTCATTCTCTATTTCATCCACTGCTTGTGCTGTGGCGGCATTGTCTGGGGTCCTGATTGTGTGGAGTTCCGCAGCCTGCGTCGCCTCCAATGGCTGAACTATTGGACACGAGCTACTCACCTAAAAGCAACTATATGTACTGACAGTAAATATGCTTTCAATGCAGCACATTCCCACACAGCACTGTGGAAGTTGAGAGGGTTTAAAACTTCAGCAGGGAAACCTACACAACACTGCTCTGAGCTTTTACAGTTAACAGAAGCTCTAACATTACCACAAAGATTGTCAATTGTTCACTGTGCTGCACACACCAAAAACAATGATCTCGTCTCTCGTGGCAACGCCCTGGCAGACCATGCTGCCCAGTGTGCAGTGAGGGAACATTTTGTATCCTGTTTAAGTGTGCCAACCGTCTACGATAATGGTGTCTGGCATGCACCGGATGGGAGAATACTTCTCCCCCCCTCGCTGTACCAATGGGCGGCCCTTTTGACACGTGACCAAGGTCACGTGTCAACAGGAGGGATTATGAGTTTACTTGAAAAGCATTTTTTCTGTTCAAGAATTTAGTTTGTCAACAATGCGTTGTGTGCCTTCAAAATAATGCACAGGGAGCAATGAGAACACGACAAGGAAGCTTACCCCCACCAAAAACACCATTTTCACCTGTCGAAAGTGGGGCAATTACAATATTGTCTGGTTCTCATTGATACCTACACTAAATGGACTGAGATACATCCAACAGCAAAGGCAGACGCCAGATTTGTGTGCAAAGTGTTACAAAACAATATCTTTTCAGTGTTTGGGATTCCAGAAGTCATCTATGCAGATAATGGCACCCATTTTACAGCACAGGTTGTTAAAGATTTGACCCAATCTGTGGGTAGTCAATTGAAATTCCACACGGCTTATCATCCTCAAAGTGCAGGCCTGGTAGAGAGAAGAAATGGCACCATAAAGCAAATGTTGAATAAGGTCACAAAAGACAAAAATATCACGTGGCCAAAAGCCTTAATACAGGTAAAAATGGCAATTAACACAACCCCGAACAAAAGTACGGGATTAACCCCGTATGAATGTGCATTCCATCGACCATATGTGTTACCTGAAATTAGACTGTTATTACCACAAGGGCAATGTAGACATCTATCTGACCATTTGAGGGAGTGTGTGCAACAAAAAGACTATGTTGATACTGTGAAGTCTCTCTCTGATCAACAGGAGGGCGTTGAAAACCCCCTACAACCTGGCGATTACGTCTTTGTAAAGAATCACCATAGACTGAACTGGACATCACCTAGGTGGCTCGGCCCCTATAAAGTCCTGCTGACCACACCCACAGCTGTGAGAATCGCTGAACGACCTTCTTGGATTCATCTGTCCCACCTTAAACGCTTGCAAGTACCCCTCAGTGACCTCCAGCCACCCCTAGGGTAAGTCCAGCTACAAAGGGGAGTCTGGTCCTTTTAAGGATAGGACTCGTCTCAAACCTGGTGAAGATAGTGGCCAGCTAAGGTACACTCCTAGGGGCAACAGGCACTATGGGGAATGGAAAGGTGTTTTGGACAATTTTAGGACTTGCAGGTATGAGCCTGACTCTCACATGTCTGCTGTGGAATCCAATTGAAGGTGGACTGACAGACGCCGACAATCGTCCAATAGACTACACTCATAATCTGTGGTATCAAACTATGGTGATGACAGTGAAACAGTTGGGTATAAATACCTCTTGTTATATTTGTTCGTTGTTGCCACACTCATATAAAACTGCTATCCCAATGACACCTGTGCCCTTGAATGCATCAGAGACAGTGGGAGCACTGCTAGCCATGAATACTGCTGACATGACTATAGATGATGATCATTGGAAGGTAGGAGATTTAGGCGAATACCTAGAACTTTTAAATGTGTCACTGATTAATTACTCTGGAGCTAGGGTAAGAGTCCATAACATATCCAAGGCTTCTTCCTTTAAAGCAAGGAAATCATTAATGAAGGTTAATCCCACCCTTTATGCCGCCTCTGTCTGTTTTAGGAACAATTGCACCAATTCTTCTTATCATTGTGGGACTACACCACGTTGCAATGTAATTAGGTTCGCTACATGTGGCCTTAAACATAAGCAATCTCCATGCAGAAATGCATATGGTATCCCATACCAAACAAAGGGTAATCTTACTCTGCCCCCAAGGAGTTGTAGTGCAAATTGCACTGACAATCCTGACCTATTTTGGCCTAATGATGTTGGAAAACCACGTCTGGGTATGTGGCCCTAATGTTTATGCCATATTACCCTCTGATTGGTGTGGAACCTGCCATATGGCTGCATTACTTCCCCATGTCAGCATAAGATCAAATCTTACCTACCATAACTCAGAATCATATGAGCATTATTATCATCCCGACAATACCAATATACTGTACATGTTCAGAAGAGAGAGAGCACTGAAGATAAGCAAAGAGTATCGGAAGCTAAAATAATTGGAGGAATTTTCTTGCCCTCTTATGGAGTGAGTCTAGCTTTAAGGCACATTAATATTCTTGCCTTTACTATGGAGAACTTGACCATGTTGATGGATCAAGGGTTGTCAGCTTTGAATGAGGAACAGCGACTATCTCGCCTAATGCTGTTACAAAATAGGATGGCCTTAGATTATACACTTGCCTCCCAAGGTGGGGTATGTCACATTATAGGTCAGGAGTGCTGCACCTACGTCCCTGATTATTCAACTAATGTAAGTCATGTTATAAGTCACTTGAATGACCTGTTACATCAACAACAAGCCCTAGATGAGGAGAAAGGATGGTCCCTCCTAGATTGGTTTCAGAGTGGAGCCTGGTGGCAAATTTTGTTAAAATGGTTGACCCCCCTAATTGTGATATTGATACTATTTTGTGTTCTGTTTACGTGTGTGGTTCCATGTATAAGGTCAATGATTTCCAGAGCCCTAACACAACACACATTCATGTTACAACAATCCTTTTTGAGCTATATTCGAAATGAACAATACACTCCCCTCTCCCAAGAAGATGATGCAGTGCATGACTCAAACAAAGGTGATGAATATACTCCTGTATAAATTTGGAATTGATGCTTTATGATGCCAATGTAGAAAATCGTTGTGAAGATACATTGTGTTGATATCTGCATGGGAATAAAAATTAATAAAATAATAAACAGGAGGGAAATGTTGGGAAAATTTTATGTAAATAGTTATCATTTTATTAATGACTCATGAAATGAGGGTTGATGTTTTTATATGATGTTTTTTCTTTGATTAATCATAAATACAATTTGTGTCTTTTCTTATAATCACTGTTAGTGACTAAACTGCACCATTCATCTGTTTGTTCATATAAAGTGTGATAAGAGTATGCAAGTTTTTATGCTGTATCAAGATCTGTTTTTTGTACATCCCGTGTTTCTTATTCTACTCTGCTATGAGAACTCTGTGAGACCTTGTATGGAGGTGTCCTTCCTCTGTTGAGAGGTGAGCCAGCTCAAACTGGTACAAACTGTACGTGATGTTTCTTATCATCCTCCCAAGGACTGTCTGGGAGAGAAAAGGAATGTTCGGGAAGATGTCACTGTCTTATCTTTGCCTATAAAAGTTATTGTACTGGGCTGTTTTCCCCAGCATTCAAAGCTCACTCTGTAACAGGTATGTGATTTGATTGCTCTCTTTTGCAAAAGATATATAAAAAACAGAAAAGGCATCACTGTGTCAGGTCTGATGATTTCTTCAGTCTAATGCTATTGACTATTACTGTGCTTGAGCCATATTGCAGATAAAAATTCCTGACAACAAGTACCCCAGAATCTTACTTGATTAGTAACTTTTGATTTAGTTTATTCTTTCCACACAACTTTTTTTTGTCGTAGTAACAGTAAAATATTTCACAAACGCATTTTTGGATAACAGATTAGTTGTAGACAAGTGATTTTTCTTTCCCTCTAGACGGACATAACTTTGATTTACTTTTCAAACATCTTGTGACTGGTTTTGCTACCCCCTTTTTAGAGTGGCTATATCCCCAAATGAAACATTAAAATCCTCGTTTTTTTAAATTTTTGAATCAATATCATCAACAATGAAAACCTGAGTCACAAGGCATTTGCTGAAATTTAACGGTTTAAGTTCAACACTTTTTTCAGCACACATTTTTTGCTGCGTAATAAAAGACAAGGCCTAAGGAACAACAAAACTCTCAACTATTTATCCATTTTTTAAAATAATTTGGACAAAAAAAGAAGTAATCCATACTTGAGTAAATGGAACAGATTTATTTTGTTCTTACAATCACAGCAAAGGTTAGACAAAAAACCCTCCAATATTGTAACAAGAGTTTTACGGAAACATTTTTTTTACATACACATCTGCATTCTCCATGCATTCAAGTGAACACTACCTAAAAGCAAATTATACAGGGACGCACATTTGCGACGTATGACCCTCTTTTTGTTTCATCCTAGCTGGCAGTTTGTTGTAAAACATGCTTTTAAGTAAAGCATGCAAATTTAATTAAAAAAAAATTATTACACCTTCATGTCACTTTTTTCAGACTCTGAGTCAGAATCGATATCCGGGTCTGTATCACCGTCCATATCACAACTCTTCTCATCATCAAAATTGCCCACAAAATTCTCATAGTCAGAATCACCCACAAAATCCTCCTTCCAAAAGTTCTCAGCATCCAGACGACCCTGCCAATAGTCCTCAACTCTTTGCAAATGATAAGCCATCTTCTCATCGCCCACAAACAGCGTTTCTGAAATTACAGAAATCTTGGGGGTGATGTGTGGTGTTTGTCTAAGTTCATGAAGGAAAGCCTCATATACAAGTATACATGTAGTCTAATTCAGTCAGTCTCTGGAGCGCTGGAATGAAGCGCCTGTTCCACAGTCTTCTTGTGATCTCTTCAAAGTGAGCCAGAAAGAAATACTTGGATTCCACTGGGCAATCACGGTGGTTTTGATCGAAGACAACTGTCGCATATTTCTTCTTTGTATTTGTTGATGGTAACATTGAGAAATTTTAACCCAAATTTTATTATGTCCAGAAACACAGGAGGTAGATGATCCATAGTATATATCGGGTCATCTTCCTCCGAACCCACATCGAGGCCTGTAGAGGGAGAACTGTGTGGAGGGTCAGTGGTGCATTCTTCAGCATCCATAAAACAGATCTGCTCCATTGCAGAAGGGAGGGTAGGTGAAGACAGTTGAGGAGGACCTTCACCATCCAGGGAGCATGTTTGTGAAGCCAGGCGGTTATCCTCGCTCAATAATTTTTCACAAGGGTCTTGTTCATAACACTGTTGGAGAGTCACATACGGGTTTGCCTGCATTTTGGTCTGGGTAAAATGGCTGGTTGGGCGGTCTTCTTTTAAAATTAGAGGGCGGGGTTAGTTGTGGGAGGCCGTGGGAGTAGCATCATCTGGGAAAGCTAGGCTTTTTTTTTTTCACCATTACCATAACTCTTGCGGTATGGCTGGAAATGAAGAGGGCTTTGAGCTTTTCACCTTTCTCATCAACCATTTTGACCCACACTGCTGTAGGCAGGCATAGCGTTGTTTGGAACACACTGCATTCAGGAATGAAATACTGCAAAACAAATTCGTCATCAGATGGCAGGTCACCCGTTGACACCTGACGAGTGGCACGGAAGTACCACCTCCCAGATGGCAAAGCCTTTGTCTCCCACACACTACTAACCAACACTCTCTTGGTAATGAATGGTGGTTGTTGTTCTTTCAATCGCTCAGGTGTCTGGGTCTGTTTGTCTTTTGTACCAGGCTCGTCTTCCACCTCTGTCTGTTGGTGATGTACATTGTTTGTCTTCAGATCAGCGCAGACGACATGTTCTAGTACACTCCAGTCACTCGCTGTAAGTGTGGCCTTTCTGAAGAGTGGACCAAAAGCTTCCCCTTCATCCAGCTGGTAAAAACACAGTTCGCTACTGGCGTAGTTGAACACATAACCTGATCTACCTCCAGCTTCTAACTGAAATTCCTCCTGAAGACTCCCGGTCATGGGGGTCCGGACACGCCACAGATACAACATTCTCTTTTTCGGGGCTAATCCTGGACTGGTTTGGAGGAAGGTGGAGACAGCTGTCTTGCTGATCAGATCAAGGTCACTAGGCCTCTTAGTCATGGTGATTTTTTTTGTCTTTTTTTTGCAAAGATTGTTAATTTTTCTGATTTGGGGCTACTTATCCAGTTTTCGTATGCTCCACCCCTGTAGTTTCATTGGTTGTGTAACCGAATATTTCCTGGCTCACTTATAAGGTCCTGGAAAAAATAACCAGACGTATCTACCATGCTGAATTCCCTTTATTACTGCCGGCAGGAGAGAAGCGAAGAAACAGCCAACCTGAAGTTTCTGCACTGCTCTGCTTAAACAAAGGAGGCTCCTGGTTTTTATAGGCACCCTCAGAGCGCTCCCCCACATTACCTTATATGGGTACATAGAAACTGGCTGAGAAAGTACGAGAACATTCTGGAAGTAGCCTTCAAACCTAGCAAGTACTAGAACCTTCTGACAATAACTATTCCACTGACCATAGTTACACTCAGGGCATGTATTAGCAATAATTATTCAGAAGAGGAAAGACATTTAAACATAACTGCACCTAAATTACACAACGGATTGATATATAGCAGTAAATTTTCACCATGAACATGTGAATAATAAATTTCTACCACATTTCCCTTCTCTTGATCATGTATGATCACACATAATGTACAAGACGGTCAGAGCAAATATCAGTGAGAGTACACCCTATTAGGTTAAAACTATCACATCATGGACAGTGACGTAGAATAGTGGCATGTGTGAAAAGTCACAAGAGGCTGCATCCTGATACGCACTCAATGAAGGGCAAGCAAGGGTGGGATATAATGTGGCAGGTGTTGGGAGGGTTATCTATTTTATACACTAATTAGCCTTTATTGACATAGTCACCGCAGTCGTTGTTATCATATGTGTCAACAGAGTAATTATTGGAATCATGCACTTAGCGTCTTGTTTGGGGCAAATTGGTTGATGGGGCAGAGCGGTGAACCGATGAGTATATGGTCAGCCCAAGCAGGAAAACAAGAGGGCCACCCACATATATCATGTCTGTCGTGGTCCAAGCTTGACGATATTTTCGGCGTCTGTGACAGTGATCCTCTTCAGCAGCCTCACGCTGCAATAAATGTGCAGTCGGTCCCTCGTTCATCATATCAGTATCAGTGTAAATGAGATGTATGCTGTATGTTTCTACTGAGCAGCGTTCGGCATGCACTCAGGTTTTTTGTGACGGCTGTCAAATGCAATAGTGTGATGTCTGCTTCTTCTTGTCCTCGTCTACAACGTGGGGTGGTGTTTGTGGCTAATCACCATCTGCTTCTTACTCCTGGTCTGGTCTGAATTCTTCTGGCTTGACACGGCTCTGCTTCTTCTCGTCCTAGTCTACAATGTGGGGTGGTGATTGTGGCTAACCACCCTCTGCTTCTATTCCTAGTCTGGTCTGGGTTCTCCTGGCTTGACTCCTGGGACCTTTCTGCAATGCGTTGCGTGGATCCGCGTTGCCCTTTCAGCAATTTTCACAGCCGTGTACGTCGTCAGAAGGACCTGGTATGGACCCAGCCACCGTTTGCTGTGCCAGTTCTTCCGCTTGAAATTCTTAACGGCCACCCAGTCATCTGGTCTTATCAAATCAAATCACCCTTATTGTCATTCAACCATACAACCAATCATGTACAGCAGAACAAGATTGTGCTTTACCTATCTACTGTGTTAATCACACACACCCCAAGTGCAGAATCAGAGGGCCGCTGCCATGCAAGGCGCCGCCACAGAGTTCCCTCCTCCATTCCATTTATTGCTGAGCACCAAGCTGGACGGCAGGAAGTTCCACTTTTATAAGGTCTTCGGCATGACCCGGCCGGGATTTGAACCCCTGCCTCCCGGGTGTGGGGCGGATGCTCTACCAACAGAGCCACCACTCCGGTAAGTTGTGGAGGACTACCTCTGCTGGCATGGGCAGGGCAGCCTTTACCTGCTGTGAAATGTTTTGAAGTTGGCAGGACAATGCAGAGCAATAGGATAACATGGCATTTTCAAAATGTGAAGTGGTTAGAGGAGGCGGTGTTTTCCTTTCCGCAGAGAAACCTAAAAAAATGGGGGTGAGCAAACAAAATCTCAAAGGGTGACATGTCATATTTCTTTCTAACTTGCATGTGCATGTACATGAGTACTAATGGGAGGCACTTAGTCCAGGGTAGGACAGGTTAGGCACAATGCTTTCTCAAATTAAAGGCCAATGTAATACTCAATTGGTAGTGCTTCATTTACAAAGTGTCTACCATTATCACTGGAGATTTTCTCTGGTATTCCCCATCTGGGAATAATTTCTGACAGTAATGCTCTGGCCACAACAGAGCTTGTTGCATGCTTGGCTGGAAAGGCTTCTACCCATTTGGACCACATGTCAACCATTACCAAACAGTACTTTTTGCCCTCCTGCAGTGGGAGGGTGAGCTGCTGGAACCTGTTTGGGGACACTGTGAGCATTGTTAGTGGCACAGATTAGACACTTTTGCAAAAATTGTCAGTTTAACAGATTAGACACTTTTGCAAAAATTGTCAGCATAAACAGATCCAGTTTGCATATCATCCCTTCTCTTGACACATGGTCTTTCCCATGTGTCAATTTAGCAAAATGATGGAAGAAATCCTGGTCTTTGTGACATCCTTTCTTGGCCCATTTCTGATGTTCCTGTGGGGAGAAAAAAGACTGCATGGTAAGAAGTGAGTCAACAGGAGAGGGGGTTTGGTTAGTAGGAGGGTAGACACACGAAGGGGAAGAAGGGGTCATGACATGGGCTGCAGCAAGAGACAGGGCTGCAGCTTTAGCCGCAGCATCAGCACGTGCGTTACCCTTAGACGCAGGGTCAGAAGATGAAGTGTGAGCTGTGCATTTGCACGCTGCCACAAATAAAGGAAGGAGAATTGCTTTCAGCAGGTGTGACACATGTATAGAATTCTTACCGGTGAGCTTGCAGAGGTAAGGAAGTTACGTTCACTCCAAAGGGCACCAAAGTCATGCACCACTTCAAAAGCGTAACGAGAGTCAGTGTAAATAGAGACTGATTGCCCCGTAGCATAAGTGCATGCCTCTGCTAAGGCAGCTGGTTGTGCAGCCTGTGCAGAAAGATGAGATGGCAAGGAGACAGAGAGCAACGTATAGTGGTCATCACATACTGTCCAATCCACTTTGTTGCGGCCTACAGAGAGGTCAACAGAGGCAGAGCCGTCAACGTACAGGACAAGGGTTGAAAGTGTAGAGTGCCCCACTGAACAGAAATGTAAACCCAGAAGAGATTCAAACCCTGAGGTGATGCTGTCACACGCCTCTGGTCTGAGTAGGTATTGCGAGCATTTGAGTCTGAAATCAGATTTTGAATGAATGAATGAATGAATGAATCTTTATTTTGGATAGATTAAAAGTAAAGATTAAAAGAAAAGAACAGAATAATATAACAAAGGGGGGAAAAATCTAACAAGGTCAAATTAAACAATAACTCATCTGATTATACAGTTGAACATAAGTTATCTGAAATGGGTGATGGCTGAAGCCGTAGCTTATATTGCCCACCTATATTCCATCCAAGAATTCAGAAGAAAAACAAAACAGGAACGATTACAATTCAGAACAAAACTAAGACAAAACGTGACCAAAAAAAAAAAAAAAAACCAGAAAAAAAACCTAAGCAACAGCACAACACAGACTGAATATGATAATTCTTATGTGATTTTACATGTCATCTTGTATATACTGTATGTTTGGAGTATTTCTTCCTTTAGTTTTTGTTTAAATTGTCCAAGCATTGTACATGATTTTAATTCAGGTCCAAAAGCGTCCCACAGTCTGACTCCTTGCACTGAGACACAGTGTTGCTTGGTGGTAGTTGTCACTGAAGGTTTTTGAAATATACATGTTCCTCTGAAATGATATTGTTTCTCCCTTATTTGGAACAACTTTTGGATATTTGCGGGCAGTGATAGATTTTGGTGTGATTACCACTGGGGAGCAGTTCTTTATGAGACCAACATCATATTTGTGCTTTACCCACAAAGATGAAGGGATACATGATAGCATATGATCCTCCCCTTCAGATGTAGCAGACGGAGTAAATGGGCGTACCGATCTATACTGTCCGTCCACATCCAGAGTTTGTATGTAATGTTCACAAGGAAGTGAAATGGTGTACTCCGCTCTGTACATCTGGAGAGAGGGAGGGAATGGGACAGCAGTAAACTGTAGATGAGGAAGTGGTGTAGATGAAACCCAATCATCTGAGCAGTATGTAGTCAGGGCACGAGGACCCATTTCACACCACGCTGAGGATGGGGTTTTGTAAGAGAAACATGTGGGTGACTGTGTGGAACTGAGAACATGTCTGACATGGGAGGTGTAAGTGCAATCACAGTATCAGTATGGGGTGTGTGTGTGGCTGTAGCGTGATTTTTTGTTGCCAGGCATATGTGCGGCGTCTGCTGGGGGAGAAGGTAGAGAGAGAGTGCACATGTTCCAGTCTTATCTGCCTGGTGTCACTGCTGTGGCTGTTGAGGCCGGGGTTGCGGTGGTGGCGGCTAAGGGAAAGGGTGTGGTGGCTGGCCAGGGTTTTGTCGGGCCCAGGGTCCACGGCTGCCTTGCTGGAAATGACCTCTTTTTCTTCCCCTTCCATGGGGCCCGAACCTTGATCTTACAGGGCATGCTGTAGCCCAGTGTTCAGCTTGCTTGCAGTAGCTGCAGGTTGACAGTTGTGGGCACTGTCGCATCCAGTGTCCGTCTTGGCCACAGTAGCGACACTGATTTGGGCCAGCAGAAGAGCTCAGGTGTGGTTGATTTGGAGTGGGGACCCACTGAGCCATTGTGAGCAGGGCCTTTTCCAAGTTATCTTCCTTTGCCCTTACTTTCTTCTTTGTAACTGTCTCATGCTTTCTGTAATGATGTTCACCATGATGGAGTACCTCTTCCAGGGCTTGAGACTCCCATCCAATACAGATTTGTTTCACATCTTCTGCCAAGTTGAGAAGAAGTCCCGCCATGAACCACATGTTCAGATGAGTACCATTGGCCCCTTTGTCTGTCATGTAGTCTGTCGGGCATTTCATGGCTGCTGCCCCATTGAATACCTTCCTCAACCGATGAAAATAATTGCCAGGGGTCTCATCGTCTTTCTGCTTACACTGTGCTACCCTGATCAGGTCTGAGGTCTTTTTACAATGTTCAACGATGACCTCCATGAGCCTGTTAATGGCACGCTTGTAGTCCTTATTGTGCCTGTCCTCTGTGGTGCCCCAGTCCTTATGATCTGGCCTGATGTCCTCTTCAAAGTGTGACATTCATTTTGCCATATTGGTGGGAGTGCACTTTTGGGCCATTATACGGCGCAGCTCATGGAACGTGGGGCGATATGTCTGGCAGAACGCTCCAATTGGGGCAGTGTGGCAGCAAACTTTGGACACCTTTATTCCACCCTTATTCCATCACAGACACATAGATCGCCCCAATGTCTCCTGAGCCAGGGGACGGAGCCACTGTTTCTTGTAGGAGGCAGTACAATAGAGACCAGCTGTTAGCACTTAACCAGCCCACGATGCTAATGCAAAAACTCAACATACCGGGAGAAATAAGACGGAAATGGCATGGATGTCAAGCTGGAGTAAGATGACGGGCGAGGAATATAAGGTACAGACCCGTCCTCCCATCCGTTATTATGGGGAATGTATGATCGCTACTCAGTAAGACTGATGAGCTAACGGCTATCTCCCGCTACGAGAGCGTATTCAGAGAGAGTAGCTTGATGTTGTTTACTGAGACGTGGCTAACAGAACTAGCAACAGATGCTAACATTGAACTGGAGGGTTTCCACGCAATACGGGCAAACCGGACACCAGACAGTGGCAAGGCAAGGGGCGGAGGAGTGATAATGTATGTCAATAACAGCTGGTGCAGACCGGGACATATCACGGTTAAGGAACAACACTGCAACAAAGACATTGAGTTTCTAGCTGTTAGCATGCGGCCTACCTATCTCCCGAGGGAGTACTCACACGCGATCTGCATTGTTATTTATGCAAATCCGACAGCAAACACGGGGAGAGCGTGTGACGTCATTCACTCAGTAACTGGCAGGCTGCTGACAAAACACCCAGATGCTCTCCTCCTCATCTCAGGTGATTTCAATCATATTTCACTGTCCCCCATTCTACCCACGTTCACCCAGTATGTCACATGCTACACTAGAGACAATAAAACACTGGACTTATTCTATGCAAATACTAAGGAGGCGTACACCTCATCACCACTCCCCCCACTCGGGAGATCGGATCACAACTTGGTTCATCTCCTGCCGGTGTACAAACCCCTAGTACACAGACAACCTCCGGTCATGCGCACAGTGAAGTTATGGTCTGAGGAGGCAATGGACACTCTAAAGGACTGTTTTGAAACCACTGCCTGGGAGCAGCTCTGCAATCCACATGGTGAGGACATCAATGGCCTCACTCACACCATCACGGACTACATCAGCTTCTGTGTGGACAACACCGTACCCACCAAGACCGTACGGTGTTGCTTGAACAACAAACCCTGGCTCAACCCTGAGATAAAAACACCTCTGAGAGAGAAGAAGAGGATCTTCAGGTCGGGGAACAGGGAGATGCTGAAGTCCGTACAGAGGGAGCTGAGGAGGAAGATCAGAGAGGGCAAAGACAGTTTCAGGAAGAAGATGGAGGACAAGCTGCAACAGAGCAACATCAGCGGGGTCTGGAGAAACCTTAAAACCATCTCTGGGTTCCAGAATACCTCCTCCCAGGCCACGGGGGGGAGAGAGTGGGCGAACAATCTGAACCTGTTTTTTAATAGGTTTGACCAACCGCCCTCCCCGCCGACTGCACAATAACCACTGCTGCCCCTAAAGTCATCGAAACCTGCTGTCCACACCCCACTCCACCAACACCCCCCCACTCCCAGCACACAGCCCCCCAACCTGACCCTCACTAAGACCCAGGTGAAGACGGAGCTGAGGAAGATCAAGACGAGGAAGGCCTTGGGACCGGACGGCATCAGCGCGAAGCTCCTCAAGTCCTGCGCAGACCAGCTGTGTGGGATTGTGGAGCACATCTTCAACCTGAGCCTGAAGCTGGGGAGGGTACCACAGTTGTGGAAAACATCTTGTGTGGTACCTGTACCAAAGACTTCCCACCTCAAAGACCTGAACAGCTACAGACCAGTGGCCCTGATGTCTCACTTGATGAAGACCCTGGAGAGACTGCTCCTTGCTCACCTCTGCCCCCTGGTGGGACCAGCAATGGATCCACTCCAGTTCACCTACCAGCATGGCACTGAGGTGGAGGATGCAGTCATCTTCCTCCTTCACCGTTCTCTGTCCCACCTGGAGAAGCCCGGGAATGCGGTGAGGATCATGTTCTTTGACTTCTCCAGTGCTTTCAACGCCATATAACCGATGATCCTGAAGGACAACCTGCTTTGCGCAGGGGTGGACCAGCACCTGTCATCATGGATCCTGGACTACCTCACTAACCGGCCACAGTTTGTGTGTCTGACACGATCATCGGTAGCACGGGGGCCCCCCAGGGAACGGTTTTGGCTCCCTTCCTATTCACCCTTTATACTGCAGACTTCTCACACAACACAACACACTGCCATCTACAGAAGTTCTCTGACGACTCTGCGATCGTCGGCCTCATCTCCAATGGAGATGAAGCTGAGTACAGAGGACTTATCCAGGACTTGGTGGACTGGTGCCATCGGAACTGCCTCCTGATCAACGCGAGGAAAACTAAGGAGCTGGTGGTGGACTGCCGCAGGCAAGAACAACCCCTCACAGCACCAGTAAACATATAGGGAACAGACATTGAGATGGTGACATCCTACAAGTACCTGGGTGTTCATCTGAACAATAAACTAGACTGGTCACACAATACCGACACACTCTACAAGAAGGGACAGCGCAGGCTGTTCCTACTGAGGAGGCTCAGGTCTTTTGGTGTACAAGGGGCGCTGCTGAAGACATTCTACGACACAGTGATGGCATCAGCCATCACTTTTGGAGTGGTCTGCTGGGGCAACGGCATTACAACAGCCTATAGGAAGAGACTGAACAAACTAATCAAGAAAGCTAGCTCTGTCCTAGAGCAACGCCTTGACCCAGTGGAGGAGATAGGAGAGAGAAGGATGGTGGCTAAACTGTCATCTCTGCTGGAGTCCCACCCTATGCAGGACATACTGAATGCACTGAGGAGCTCATTTAGCAGTAGACTACATCATCCTAGGTGCACAACCGAGAGGTTTCGCAGGTCCTTCCTACCTACGGCTGTCAGACTGTATAACCTAAGCAGGGCTGCTCGCAGCGATAGCAAAAAAATGTGACGACCTAATAGTATTGAATGCAAAAGATGCAACAGACTTACACAAATGGTCCCCTCCAGTATACAACTAGGGCAATATCAGTTGGCACGGAGGGTGACAATATGTATGGGTACATATTCATACTATGTAGGATAACTAAGTAGATGATTATGCTGTTTATTCCATCTAGCTACAATGCTCTGCACTGTGTGTGTGTATATATATATATATAGTGACGTATGCAAGGTTCACACAAAGAAGAGGAGCAGATGGTAGTGACGAACAGGCTTTATTCACACACTCACTCTGAGCACAGGCAGGAGGGGAGGTCATTCTCCCAGACCTCCGTTTATATCACGGTTACACACACATAATAAATCTTGCCTATGAAATACTGCTGGGTCATTATAACGCAGTTATAATTACACAGCAGTATAATAACTCAGTAATAACATTTAATACACACACACAGTAACGTTCTCTGCTGGCAAAGCATGCTGGGAAATCCCTGCCCCCTCAACATGGCCCCGACGTTACACTGCCCCCCGCTGGACTGATTTCTGTCCCCAGAAAAGTCAAAGTCCAACCCAGAAGTCCAAAACAAATCAATCCAGGTGTTGGGAGCAGCTTCGATGCCGGCGACCAGCACATCCAACAGCTTCAGCAGGATTACGCACAGCCCCTCCCCTGGCAGCGGGAGTCATGACTCCCACCGCTGCCAGGACCTCCCAGGCGGCCGCTGGCCCGCGTCCAGGCATCCAGCCCCTGCCGGGCCCGGGAAAAGACTGGATCTGTCCTGCTCGCTCCGCTGCTGCTGCGCGCCGAAGGCCTCTGTGACGTCACCGCCGGGGAAGCATCTGCAGGAGGCGGCTTTTCCCCGTCCATGCCACCTCGCTCTAATTTTACGTTGGCGAGGGGCCAGTTTCCCGTGGGGTGGGCGCGGGACAGTACCATGCGATGTGCCCCGGCTCTCTGCAGCGGAAGCACCCTTCCTCGCGTCGCCGCGGCCGTCTCCTCCGTGGACGCGCCGCCGTGGTCTGCCGCAACTCCTCCTCCTCCCCCTCGCTGTCAGCCGTGACAGAGAACGTGCAGAGGGCCCTCCCTTCCAAGGCCAGCACGACTTGCACGGCAGTTTCCTCTGGTGACCAGCCGTTCAGCGCGGCGGCTAGCTCGACCTGGGACAGGTGGTCATCCAACAGGTTCTCGCCGTTGTAGCGGGGAATCTTGGCCTGCTGCCGGATGAATGGGACGGTCACGTCCCGGGCGATCACCGCTCCTAATCGCCGTGGGATCGCCAGCCCGTCCTGCCCTGAAAAGGGCGGGATGCGGGGCTGGTTTGCTCTGCTCTGCCCGCTCTGCCTTGAAAAAGGCAGAAGGCGGGATGCGCTGGCCCCGTCAGGTCCGCCGCTTCGTTCGTCCCGGCGGGCGGCTCCCGGGGGTGGTGTCTCGGTCCCGTCGTCCATCGTCAACTGAGCAATGAGTCGCTCCAGCTGCTGGATCTCCATTCTGATCCTGGCTCCATCTGCTCCATCTTTAATCCCACTTCTGACACCAGTGTGACGTGTGCAAGGTTCACACAAAGAAGAGGAGCAGATGGTAGTGACGAACAGGCTTTATCCACACGCTCACTCTGAGCACAGGCAGGAGGGGAGGTCATTCTCCCAGACCTCCATTTATATCACGGTTACACACACATAATAAATCTTGCCTATGAAATACTGCTGGGTCGTTATAACGCAGTTATAATTACACAGCAGTATAATAACTCAGTAATAACATTTAATACACACACACAGTAACGTTCTCTGCTGGCAAAGCATGCTGGGAAATCCCTGCCCCCCTCAAAATGGCCCCGACATTACAATATATTTATGTGTACGTATGTATATTCACTGCTCCTATTTTTCTTATCTTCTTAATTATTGCTCTGAGTGTTGCTATCCCTGTGCTGTTGCAATCCTGGAATTTCCCCATTGTGGGACTAATAAAGGCTTATCTTATCTTATCTTATCTTATCTTAATATCCTCCTGTGCCCACAGCCTAAACACCACTTGGGGTCCATCGGGGCCCATTACTTCTACCATAGACATAGTGGTGGACAGGTCTGGTTTAGGTGTGATGATTTCCTGTCTACTGGCTGCTGCTGGTGGCCCATGAATTGAGACTTTCATCAATCCATCAAGTTCCTTGCTACCCTTGTGTTTCAAAGCAGTCTGCAGGGTCAGCGGGTTATGTTTACTCTCAGGATGGGGCATGTCATCTTCAGGTGTGAATGAATGTGGCCCAGGCAGAGCTAGATAAAATGCCGAGGATTAGTAGGATAGGTGCGGGGGGGTAGAGGACGATCTTGCCCACAGGGTGGGATAGGATCCCCAGCAGAGTGTGAAAATTGTTGTTTTTGTGTGGTGTGTGCTTTATATTGTCTGTCTTTCTTTGCCTGTTCATTCTTTTTTTTCTTTTTTTCCTCTTTTCTCCACCCATTTTCTGCTCATCTCTCCATGTCTTTGTTTCAGTTAACCACATTTCCACAGCAGTTTTCTAACTGCAATTGCATCAACAATTTTTTTTTGATAAATATTCAATGAATCACTAAATCTACAGGTTTGATCCTACTTTAGGATCACTCTTGAATAAACATCAGCATTTGATAGAATTCTTAAGCTAAAATGGATATTCTGTAGGAAGAATCACACCATGTCACATTTAAAAGCGGCAATATAAACACACATATAGCTTCAAAGTTTGCAATTTTGCTTAAAAATGTGTAAATATGTTTGCTTTTAACTTAAAAGATTACAATATGTGGTTACATAAGTGCTTAAATATAATGTGGATGTTTTTACATGTTCCTACTGTATATACAGACGTGGACAAAATTGTTGGTACCCCTCTGTTAATGAAAGAAAAACCCACAATGGTCACAGAAAAAACTTGGAATGTGACAAAAGTGGTAATAAATAAAAATTCTATGAAAATTAACCAATGAAAATCAGGCAGTGCTTTTGAATTCTGGTTCAACAGAATTATTTTAAAAAACAAACTCATGAAACAGGCCTGGACAAAAATGATGGTACCCCTAGAAAAGATTGAAAATCATGTGACCATAGGGACATATTCAACCAAGATGTGTCCTCTAATTAACATCACAGGTGTCTACAAACTTGTAATCAGTCAGTCAGCCTATTTAAAGGGTGACAAGTAGTCACTGTGCTGTTTGGTGACGTGGTTGTCATGGATGGCCCTCACGAGCCATCAATAAGATGCCACATATCAACCGGTGAGTTTGCACAGTATATTAAAGGAAAGGATAATGACAAAATAACGAGCCACAGGGGGCTAAAACACACTATAACTAATACTTAGTCTATGGCAAGGAGGAACAGATTCATAACGAAACACACACTAATGGACGGAGATGAAGGATTGATAACGTCTGACCAGGGGAAGCTCGACGATGTCAGACGAGGGGTTGTCCGACGAGACTGCAGCAACGCTCAGCCCTCAGCTGATCCCTTAAATAGGGCTCAGGATGGGACAGCTGATGGCAATTGCTAATGCAGCTCAGCTGTCAGAGAGCTCCGCTCTGACAAACAGAAGCCCCTCCGAGCGCTGTCACAATAAGAGATCAGAGAGCCATCGGGGACACACACACACCAGCTGGGCGGAAAATACTGCATGGCCCGAGCGCGGACGAAATCGGCGCTCGAACAACGACAGTACTCCCCCCCCGAGGCGGCAAACTCTGGGCGCCGTATGCCACCCAAGCTCCCCCCACCCCCCCAGGGTGGGAGGATGGGGGAAAGGCCTGGAGGGTGAGAACCAGAAAAGACAAAAAAACCCCCCACCAAGACGAAGAACGGGAAAACACAGGAAACAAACACGAAGCAATTACAGAGTATGGTAGGGAAAAAAAACAATACTCCATAAAGCACGGATGGTACATAGACAGGACAAAAAATTCAAATAACACGAGGAGGCCTACAACCAAAACACACAGGCCCATAAGACATGATGTGGCAGACACAAATCATCCCTCAGACAGGGGAGGGGAGAAAAAAAAGGCACGCTAAACAGCGGTGAATACATAGATCAACATAGAGCAAATGACAATACACCCGAGTGACCTTAATATTTAATGGAAATAAGAAACACACGGGGATGACGGCAGGCAGAGTCCAATGAGACAGGAACAGTTCTGGTGGTCTCCCTGCGTCCAATGTCCAGACAGCCAATAGGGGAAAAAGGGTTCCTTCAGGCGGTCTACCCCAGTCCCAGGCCCAGAGAGACGGAACCTCTGGCGGCCGAGCCAGGTTGCCCTATAGGAAGCACAGTACATCGGGTGGCCGACCCAGAACGCCGAACAGGCGAAAAAGTTCCCCAGGCGGCCGACCCACATCAACAGGCCAACAGGACCACAGGGGAGAGTTCAGAGACGGCCCCCTGATGGCGAGGAGCAATGAGGGAGAGCCGAGCCAACTACAGGAAACCCCTGCGGCACCTGATGGAGGGAAGGAGGGGATGGGAAAGGGATGAAGGACCAGTCCGGCGTCGCTCAGCGGAGGATCTGCAGCTCCACCTCCGAATGTTACCAGAATAGGCGCTGTCCTTCTGTTGGACCCCGGGTGAGCCCACGCTGCACCCACGACGGACCCCGACCGGATCACGGCTGCACCCACGATGGACCCCGACTGGGTCGGAACAGCTCCATGGACGACCTCCAACCCCGAACCCGGAACCTTCAGAGCTGAAACCAGGACTGACTCATCACCGGCGACCCTGGGAGAAGACTCAGGAGAGGGAACAGAACCGGAGTCACGATCACCGGTAGCGACAGAACCCGGCAAGACAAGTTCGAATGCAGCAGACGGCTGCACCCGGCTCGTCTCCCAGAGAGACAGGCAAAAATGCTCCAAAGAAGAAAGAAGGAAGACAAGGTAGAGCACTTGCCTGATCTCGAGTTCCGTTGCCGTCCAGGACTTCGGCGATCCGGGCTCAGGACAAAGAAGGACGTCCTCTGGCTCCCACTCGGCTATGGCGGGCTCCGCAGCTAGCATGATGTTTTCCACAGTCTGAGGACCCTCCAATGCTGACATCCACGCCGACAACCCGCACGGCGTGGTGGCAGGGGATCCTCGACCTGCTGGATCAAACCGCTCATCGATGGAGACCTGGAGACATTTTGTTGTCAGCGCAGGCTCCACACCGCAGTCCGCTCTCCTCCTCTGCCCGTGACGTGGCTGCGGGGCTGGAACCAGGCTCTCCAGGACCGCAGGCCCCCTCCCCGTCTGGCGACGTAAGCCTGGCGTCGTGGAACACTCAGCGGAGGGAGACACAGAGGCAGCAGGTTCAATGTCAGAGGCTACAGCAGGTGGTAGGGGCTTGGGGGACTGCGAACCCCGAACTCTACCCCCAGGAGCCAGACAACGCAAATCACAACAACGGGGAGAAGAATGAAATTGCACTTGCCTGTTCCCCGGAGGGCCGATGGTGCCTGCTGTAGCAGGCGGAGTTCTTCCCTTTCCCCTCCGGATGGTGACGGCAGGCCCCTTGGCAAGCCAAGGAGGAGCCGCTCACGATGGATTGCAGACGGGCCTCGCCGAAGCAGGACTCATGGCACTCACACCAGCCAGGGATGACGTCAAGGAGGAGGGGGTGACAGCTGAGGCGAACCGGGCCGGAGGAGCTGACGGGACAGCAGGGACAGATGACCCGGGGGAGCGGCTGCGGGGATTCCCTCCTGACATGACGTAGGAGAAACAGCTATCTGGGAGGCTGAGTCCCTCCGACAATCCGGAACTGGATCCGGACGGGATTCTCGCTGAGGCCTATTTGGGGCATGGCGACGATGTCTACTGGCTGATGGTGAGCCAGAGATGGGACCAGGAACACATGGCACCTGGGCTGGACGGGTGACAGGAGCTGAATCCCGAGGTGAGGAGCGGGGATGCCTCTCCGTCGGCCTCCTGCCGGGGTTCCCCTCCAGTCCGTGGATCTCCACCCTTGTTGGGGACGCCGTACTTGGGGGAGAAGGAGAAGGTTCCTTGGCTACCTTTTCAATCAACTCACGTTGAGCCACAATCCATGTCACCCTCTCCTTTCCTTCCGGAAAAGAGGTAAGGTGATATTTTAATAAGGTCCTCTGGGCGAGAAACAGGTAATTGTGAGCCGCGTGGGTGGGCATGAGGAGACGGGCCTTGGCCAGGTGGCCATCTACCTCCTGCAACCACTCAGGGCAAAACCCACGCTCGAGGGCGGACATACTGATACCAACAAGCCCTAGCGAAGGGAAAAAACTCCAGCCTATGGCAAATTCACGGCGACAGGCATTTCAGTCTGGCTGCAGTCTGCTGTCATGGATGGCCCTCATGAGCCATCAATAAGACGCCACATACCAACCGGTGAGTTTGCACAGTTTATTAAAGGAAAGGATAATGACAAAATAACGAGCCATGGGGGGGCTAAAACACACTATAACTAATACTCAGTCTATGACAAGGAGGAACAGATTCATAACGAAACACACTTACACTAATGGACGGATTGTCCGACAAGACTGCAGCGACGCTCATCCCTCAGCTGATCCCTTAAATAGGGCTCAGGATGGGGCAGCTGATGGCAATCACTAATGCAGCTCAGCTGTCAGTGAGCTCTGCTCTGACAGCCAGAAGCTCCTCCGAGTGCTGTCACAATAAGAACTCGGAGAGCCATCGGGGACACACACACCAGCTGGGTGGAAAATACTGCATGGCCCGAGTGCAGACGAAATTGGCGCTCGAACCAAGACAGTGATGTGTACCACACTAAACATGGACCAGAGGAAGCAAAGGAGAGAGTTGTCTCAGGAGATTAGAAAGAAAATTATAGACAAGCATGTTAAAGGCAAAGGCTATAAGACCATCTCCAAGCAGCCTGATGTTCCTGTGACTACAGTTGCACATATTACTCAGAAATTTAAGATCCACGGGACTGTAGCCAACCTCCCTGGATGTGGCCGCAGGAGGAGATGGATAATACGAATGGTAAGAAAAGAGCCCAGAACAACCTCTAAACACATTCATGGTGAACTCCAAGGTCAAGGTACATCAGTGTCAGATCGCACCATCCGTCGTTGTTTGAGTCAAAGTGGACTTCATGGGAGACGACCAATGAGGACACCACTGTTGAAAACAAATCATAAAAAAGCCAGACTGGAATTTGCCATACTGCGTGTTGACAAGCCACAAAGCTTCTGGGAGAATGTCCTATGGACAGACGAGACAAAACTGGAACTTTTTGGCAAGGCACATCAGCTCTATGTTCACAGATGCAAAAGTGAAGCATACCAAGAAAAGAACACTGTCCCTACTGTGAAACATGGAGGAGGTTCTGTTATGTTCTGGGCCTGCTTTGCTGCATCTGGCACAGGGTGTCCTGAATCTGTGCAGGGTACAATGAAATCTCAAGACTATCAAGGTATTCTAGAGAGAAATGTGCTGCCTAGCGTCAGACAGCTTGGTCTCAGTCGCAGGTCATGGGTCTTGCAACAGGATGATGACCCAAAACACACAGCTAAATACACCCAAGAATGGCTAAGAGCGAGACATTGGACTATTCTAAATTGGCCTTCTATGAGCCCTGATCTAAATCCTATTGAACATCTGTGGAAGGAGCTGAAACATGCCATCTGGAGAAGGCACCCTTCAAACCTGAGACAACTGAAGCAGTTTGCTCATAAGGAGTGGGCCAAAATACCTGCTGAGAGGTGCAGAAGTCTCATTGACAGTTACAGAAATCGTTTGATTGCAGTGATTGCCTCAAAAGGTTGTGCAACAAAATATTAAGTTAAGGGTACCATCATTTTTGTCCAGGCCTGTTTCATGAGTTTTTTTTTTTAAATAATTCTGTTGAACCACAATTCAAAAGCATTGTCTGATTTTCATTGGTTAATTTTCATAGAATTTTTATTTATTACCACTTTTGTCAGATTCAAGTTATTTCTGTGACCATTGTGGGTTTTTCTTTCATTAACAGAGGGGTACCAACAATTTTGTCCATGTCTGTATATCTATGCAGTGAACGGAGAGCAGTCAACAAGTTTCTTTTTGCATAGACACTTTAAATTGGTGTTAAATTTAGGTTATTCCAAATAATATGGATTGCTTTGAAGTTACTTTGAAGACTTAATTTGGTTATAAATATTAAAGATTAAGTTTGAACAAAAGATGCAGTCCCTATGTTTGACCACAAGATGGAGGCAGTTTTTGTCTGCACTCCCGGAAGAGGAAACCCAGTGACGTCACTAAGGCCCAGAGTCTCTACTCTTAAGATGGCGGCGAAAGGACACTTGCTTTAAATGGACTTAAGATGGCATCACTTGGCTGATTCTACACATGTGCAGTGTGGAGCCATTCAGTGACATGTGGATGTGGGTGTGTCCTCGCGACAACGAAGCACGCATTGTTTTTCAGGCCCAATTATTTATTCAGCGTGTAATCACACTTCTTAAGCATGCATTAAACAGCAAACAAAAATAACTGAGCAGAGTGAGGTGGGGCGTTCCCTCCTTCCTCTTGCTATCAGACACACACACACACACACACACACACACACACACACACACACACACACACACAGTACTGCCCAGAGAGCGGGGGAAGAGTGGTTGAATTCCCCCCTCCCCCTCGTGCTTCACAGAAGCACACAGACAATGGCTGCGGGAGTCACACCCTGCACCGAGAAATGCACCACTGTTGTTTTTAAAAAATTATAAGTTTGACTAAACCACACACAGCTTATGCCTTATTGTTTCAAGTGAGAAGGACCCCCTCCCCCCCCCCCGGAGGAAATTCAGCTCGGCAGATCTGTTTTTCAATAAATTCCACACTCTCAGGACCATAACTGTCAGTCATAAACTTCACCTTCTAGTGGAGCAGATAACTAAAAAAAATCCTTCAAATGGTGACACAAGCATGAAATTTTGCACAGATACCCTCCTGGATATACTCTTTCAGATTAGGGTCCTGGCCACGTGAAAATTCAAGATGGCGACCTTTTTTCAAGATGGCCGCCATCAGTATCTGGCAATCTCACACCGAGACCATATATCTGTTGAAATAAACATGCTTTTTTCATTTAAATGAACTTTAAATCATGGGATTGTGATCATGAACTGTTTCTCACAAGAGAGAGAGACTGTCAGGAGAATAACTGACAGTCTTCTTTCAATAGCCTTTGCTTTGACTGTACAGGACTAGCCGATTCTTGTTGGAAGAAGTCGGTCACATTCTTCTTGATGGGTTCATACATGGAGGCAGGGTGGCTTGCCAGAGCATCTGAGAACTCCTGGAACTTGGCATGGCCTCTGTTCATGTGTGTCTTGAGAAGCTCTGCTGTGTTGGGGTGGGCAATATCCTTGGTGTCAATGGAATACAAGTCAGAACTTTCTTCCTGAAAAGGACTGCCTAGGTTTTGCAAGGCTGCAGAAAGCTTGTTGACCTTGTCCAGAAAAGTCTTCTGTGCCTGTGGGTTTTGCTCATGGTGTGTTGCTTGCTCGGGAATTTCTTTGCGTTGGGCCTCTGTGTCATAAAGAGATAACAAGCGACTGACCTCTGGGCCAGCTAACATCCATCGCCTGAGTGCAGATGGATCTTCTGTCAACCCAATGGCTCCACCATCAGCCTTGATGATGGCATTGGTCTGCTCATGGGCTTGATCTAGAGCCATTGCTGAGAAAGGACGACGGGTCTTGTGCACCACAAAGTTGCCAGCTTTAAACTCTTTGTCTAACTCTGGGTGTGAAATCTCTAGCATAAGCATGTCCCTGAGGTGGATGGGCAGCCAACGAGCATAGTTTGTATTGTTGTTGGCAAAGAAACAGGGTATCAGTTCATGTAGTGCCTGGCAGTAGAGAGCAAAATTTCCCTCGCGGAAAGATCTAATCAGCAGAAAGACAACAAGCTCCATGGATAGTACCATGTGCCAGAAGTGAAACTGTGGACTATCCTGTTTTCGGGAGTCACACCACTTCTCAAAGTCCAGTGCCTCTTCATCTTGATTTTCCTGCTCAGTACAGTACTCATCATATGCAGCTTTCAAGAGTTTGTACAAGCTGGAGGCTGTCACTTGGTGCATCTGTCGCGTCCTGGTAACACTTGCAGCTGACAGGAAGGACTCTGCAGTGCCAGATGAAGCCACACCAGCTTCAACTAGAGCTCCTGTCCATCCACTGGCTTGGAGGATAGTACCCAGCGACTTCAGTGCTGCCATCTCAATGTGCAGACCACCAAACATGACCAGGTACTTGTCCTCACCATACTGACCTGGCCACTGCCACTGCACCTGCTTTGCTATGGCGTAGATTGGCTGGTCAGCTGTGATGACAGGTACCTGGCCAGGGTTGAGGAAATCAACAACATCTTTTACTTTGTTCATTACATGTTTGACTGTAGCAACTGAATGAGCTGGATCCCGCAGGAGAGGAAGCAAAGAAGTAATGGTAACTTCAAATTCAGGGCTTCTCTTCATTGAAGCATGATGTGCTGACCATGTTAGGTTCAATGCATCATCAACTTCTTGTGTCACTGAGACCTTGTCCAGCCACTGGTACTCTAGTGCTAGTTGTGGCCCCAGAATATCTGTGGGTGGTTTTGGCATTGCAGTACCTGGTGGAACAGGATTTGTTGTCCGGAAGGAAGCTGGAGAGATATTTGTGAATGTATCAGGAAGTTCAGGAACTGACTTTACTTTCTCAGGCCCAAACCTGAGTTGCCCTCGTTCCTGTCCACTATTATCCTTTGTGGGATGTTGGAACAGAGAGATGCTTGTGCCATGAAAGGAGGTAGTTGCAGTTGTTGCAGAGGGATTGTGATCAATGTTATCCATCACTGCAGTAGTGAACAACCCTTTCCGCAGCACTGAAGGACAAACCACACCCTCCTCAACATACTTGCTGACTGTTGCATCTCCAAGTTGAGCAGAGATCTCCAGCACTCTGTCATAAGAGATACTGAGACCATGATCGAACAACATCTCAACCAGATTCCTCTTTCTGGTTTTGGCATAAACAGAGAGCCCCATGTACACGGGAAATGGGGTCTCTCTGTCTTTAGAATGCCTGTGAGTTGCTGCTCCTTCCTTGTAGCGGGTGTAGCAGTTGAATTGCATGAGCTGAGCAATTGCCTGGTCTGACTTTGATGCCCCGAATCTCAGCTGTGATTTTATGTCAGCACCATGCTCAACCATCCCCACAAATTGAAGCAGAAGGGGAGGTATAGCATTTTGCACACAACCCTGAGAAAATGTACCTTCAAATCTAGACTTGTGGTCAAGTATACATCTTCTGAGGATCTTTGCTGCTTTAGCAATGATAAGTGCATCTGAAAGATCTGTGGATTGAGCAAGCGCTTTGCCTACATCTTCCTGAAATGTAAGTATCACTTCTCTATGATCTGCGCCAGATCTGTGAGCCTCAAGTCCTGGAATTTCAGCCAATAGCTTTTCTTTCAGTCTAGTGGAATTCACATTTGGTGAGTCCACCCCCAGCTGTTCCAGACGCTTTTGGTACATGTGGCAGATATCTGGCATGCGAAATGTAACTGGTCCTTCTGAACATAGGTTGCTTTCAACAAGGTATGCAACCAATTCTGAGATCACCATTGGATACACATCTGGTTGTGACTTAGTGTCACGTTTCTCAAGGTTCCTCAGGTGCGCCCTTTCCCTGTTGTAGAGAGCCCGAAGGCAAACATTATGGTACTTGAACTCCTGTGCAATGACATCACCACCAGTCAATCTTGCAAGAAGCTTACCATCACCAAGCATCTCTGCAATGTCGCGCAGCCTCTTGTCTAGGCCCGTTGTACTGGCCTCTCTGAGGTCTGATGCAGGTGCCACTTTTTCACAGAAAATGCATGTCTGACTGTCATGACTTTTTCGCCGCAGTTTTGACTGACAAGCTCCAGTCTCAGTTTCACTGGTTTGACTACTGGAATGGCGCTTTTGTGCCCGTTGCAATTTAGTGTTGTTGAACAACAAGCGACAGCTCACATGGTATTTTGCCATATTTTTCCTGAGTGTGGCTTCTATGCCATCACCTTCATCCAGCCTCGTTGGATCTATTCTCAATGGCATGTCATTGAGTTCGCTGAACATGGGAATGTTCCTTGCCAGCATTTTGTATCCATCATGTTCTGGGGAATGATGACTTGGAGTGGATGTCAGGCCCTCACCTATTTTGTCCTTCTGGCAAAGGCAACACAAGCTCCAATTTGTTTTCCGATTGGCAGATATCACATTCGCTTCTGCCATGATGTGTCTTGATTAAGGCCGAGGGGCTATCCTTTTACCACCCTAATCAAATTGTGCACACATTACTGTATGGGATTCAACTAGGTTCGGTTGCCCTACACCTAGCCCGATCATTCATCCAGTGCCATTTAAGTCCAAGATGGCGCCCACAGCGGTCGACATGGTGCTTCGCTGCGCTCTTTGTTTGTTTTTGTTTGTCAATTGTGTGTCTGCTTGCACTTATACCCGTGAAGAACTTTTAAATATCAGGACTTTCACCCCCACGGACCTCCTCCCAGTTTTTCTAGCCCCTGCCGCCGATCTGGTTTATTGTTTGGCTCGGAAAGTGAGACGGCGGAAGAGAGGAAGACGAGCGGGCGCTCTCGTGCGACTTCGCAGGAGAGGCTCGCGAACGGCGCTGCCTGGCATATTTCTGTCCAATACCAACTCTCTCTCTAACAAGGTGGATGAACTGAGACTGCTGATGCGTTTTAAGGACCTCGCCTCCTCAGCTGTCCTCTGCTTTACTGAGACCTGGCTCTGGGAAAATATACCGGACAGCGCGCTGCGCCTCGACGGCTTCCAGCTCTTCCGTGCTGATCGTGACACAGAGCTTTCCGGCAAGACCACAGGAGGCGGAGTCTGCTTCTACATCAACTGCATCTGGTGCTCTGATGTAACGGTAATTTCCAAACACTGTTCTCCTGCCTTGGAATTTCTTGTTATCAATTGCAAGCCCTTCTATTCCCCGCGGGAGTTTGCTTCTTTTATAATGATCGCTGTGTACGCCCCTCCCGACGCGGACACGCGCGAAGCTCAGCGCGTGCTCGCGGATCACATTCAACACACAGAGCGGAGTTTTCCAGACTCGCTGATTATTGTGGCTGGCGACTTTAATCAGTGCAATCTGAGCCACGATCTCCCCCGCTACAAACAGTTTATTAAATGCCCCACCAGAGGATTAAACACACTGGATCACTGTTACACCACAGTGAAAGACGCATATCGCGCTGTCCCTCGAGCTGCGCTGGGATTATCTGATCACGTGATGGTTCACCTCATTCCCACATACAGACAGAGATTGAAGCTCACTAAACCTGTTGTGAGCACTACGAAGATACGGACCAGTGATGCTGAGGAGAAGCTGGAAACGTGCATGGAAATATCTGACTGGGGCATGCTTAAAGGAGCCACGCATGATCTGGATGAGTACACGGACACTGTGAACTCATATATCCACTTTTGTGAAGAGAACATTCTTCCATCACGCACCAGGGTGAGTTACTCTAATGACAAACCCTGGTTCACAGCTAAGCTCAGACAGATCAGGAAGGAGAAGGAAGCAGCGCTGAAAAGTGGAGACAGGGACTGCTACAGGGAGGTTAAATACCGGTTTAACAGAGAGCTGAAGAGGGCTAAATCTGTGTACTCAGAGAGACTCCAGCAGCAGTTCACTGCTAATGATTCGGCTTCCGTGTGGAGAGGACTGAGGCAGATCACCAACTATCGGCCTCAGGCTCCTAAAGGTCAGGATGACAAAGCCCTTTGTCAGAGACTGTCCCAACACTATGCCCGTTTTGACACCTCGTCATCTGTGTCCAACTCCCCCCCTCCCTCCAGCTCCACAGCCTCCACATTCCCTACTTCATTTAAGGCACACCCCCCTCCTCCCCCCCTCCCCTTATCATCAGTGAGCAGGATGTGCTCAAACAGTTCTCCAGACTGAACCCGCGCAAGGCCCCCGGCCCAGACGGCGTGTCTCCCTCCACCCTGAGACTCTGTGCGAAACAGCTGGCTCCTGTATTCACAGACATTTTTAACACCTCCCTTAAGTTATGCCACGTGCCATCCTGCCTCAAATCCTCCACCATCATCCCTGTCCCCAAGAAGCCACGGATCACTGGACTTAATGACTACAGACCTGTAGCGCTCACCTCTGTAGTCATGAAGTCCTTTGAGCGCCTGGTCCTGTCCCACCTCAAGTCCATCACCACCCCTCTCCTGGACCCGCTGCAGTTTGCCTACCGAGCCAACAGGTCTGTAGACGATGCAGTCAACCTGGCCCTCCACTCCATCCTGCAGCACCTGGACTCCCCGGGAACCTACGCCAGGATCCTGTTTGTGGACTTCAGCTCCGCATTCAACACCATCCGCCCCGCTCTGCTCCGGGACAAGCTGTCCCTGCTCAACGTGCCTGACTCCCTCTGCAGGTGGATCATCGACTTCCTGACGGACCGGAGGCAGCATGTGCGGCTGGGAAAGACTGTCTCAGACTATACTAGCATCAGCACCGGATCACCCCAGGGCTGTGTACTTTCCCCCCTACTCTTCTCCCTTTACACCAACTCCTGCACCTCCAGCCACCAGTCTGTCAAGTTGATCAAGTTTGCGGACGACACCACCCTCATCGGGCTCATCTCCAACGGCGACGAGTCCGCCTACAGGAGAGAGGTGGCCCAGCTGGCATCCTGGTGCAGCAATAACAACCTGCAGCTGAACGCTCTGAAGACAGTGGAGATGATTGTAGACTTCAGGAAAGTCACTACTCCTCTGCCCCCCCTCACCCTCTCAGGCTCTCCCATCACCACTGCTGATTCCTTCCGCTTCCTAGGCACTACCATCACCAGGGACCTCAAATGGGAGCTGACCATCAGCTCACTCATCAAAAAAGCCCAGCAGAGGATGTTCTTCCTGCGGCAGCTGAGGAAGCTCAAGCTACCCACCAAGATGTTAGTGCAGTTCTACACAGCCATCATCGAGTCCATCCTCACCACCTCCATAACCGTGTGGTACGCAGGAGCCACTGCCAGGGACAGACTAAGGCTGCAGCGCGTCGTGCGCACTGCTGAGAAGGTGATCGGCTGCAAGCTCCCATCTCTCCAGGATCTGTACATCTCCAGGACCCGGAGGCGTGCTGGCCGGATCATAGCCGATCCCTCACACCCTGGTCACGTACTGTTTGCCCCCCTCCCCTCTGGTAGAAGACTTCGGTCCATCCAGACTAAAACCTCCCGTCACATGAACAGCTTCTTCCCCTCTGCCATTAGACTGCTGAACACTAAGTGACTCTCGTGCACCATGTACAGCAGCTCAACCAGACTCATGTCAATCATCACTGTTTTCTTCCTGCATTACCGACTGCACTATATAGTTCTCCACAGTATCTGCTGCTGGCTAATATATATTTTAACTGTTGACCAGTATCACTTAATCTTATCCTACACTTTATTACATGTATAGTTTATTTCTCTTATCTTATCATGTTTAATGTTGCAGCATTGTACCGAGACAAATTCCTAGTTTGTGTACTACATGAACAATGGCAATAAACCTGATTCTGATTCTGATTCTGATTCTGTGATCTGTACACCATCCGGGTAAGTACATGAACATTTGGCGAGACATGCATAACCCCCTTACCCTTGGCTCGGCTCTCCCGCGCTGGCACATCCTGTCAATTCAGGTGCGACTCTCTAACTAGTATCTAATAACTAAAAAACTACAGTTTAGTAGCTACATGATATGGGGCTGTTAGAAAGCATTTGGGACACTAAACTATGCATATACTACTACAACTAGTCTAATACTGCAGTGTTAGTAAAGCTAGATCAGTTGACACTGAACCCCATGCCGAGTTACACAGCAGTGATTGACACCAGTGTGCCCTGGTTGTGTGCTGACAATCACTCTTGTTTTTTTTTAATTGCAATCACAGTCACAACTGTAGTTTATAAAAACGGTTGAATGGGATCTGCACCACACCAACCAAGATCCACATCCAGAAACGATTACATGTGTGTGTTAAATATGCTCAATTTACGATGGATAAATCATAATTTTCAAGGAGTAGCAGCCATTTTGGGCACCACATTGAAGGCTAACCTTCTTAAATTTATATCAGAGACAACAAAATCTGTAAAATTAGTATATAAGAGCATAAACATGGTTCACTTGGAAAATTAAATTAAGAAAAGAGGAAAAATAACAAAAAATTGTCACATTCTGGCAGCCATCTTGGAAAATGGCGGCCATCTTGAATTTTTGGCGTGGCCAGGACCCTTTTCTGAAAGAGAGGATATTAAAGCATATTTGTGGAGAATTTCATGCTTGTGTCACCATTTGACGGATTCTTATGAAATATGCAATTAACCGCTGCACTATTCGGGCCGCTCACACCAGATACCGTTTGGGTCTTGATCTGCAAGACCCCATTACTGACCAATATGACCATTAGTCATCACTAAACGTCTTCAGTGCCTGCTAACGCGTCCTTATCTTGACCGCTGGTCACCCTAGGTGTCCCCAGGCGTGCCAGCGCGTGTCACTGTGAATTGAGACTATGTCCCCAAACTCGCATATATACGAGTACAGAAGTAAAGAAGCAAACTTACAAGTAGCAAATTAGCAGAAAAAAAATTGTAACTATGAAAAAAGTAGCAAATTTCCAAGAAAAAAGTTGCAAATTTATGAGAACAAAGATGCAGATTTTAAAATTTTTAAAAAAGTTGCACATTTCCAAGGAAAACAAGTAGTGATTCTGATTTTTCCAGGTTGGAAGGGAAATGCCCACTTGGCATTTAGACGGTGCCCTTTGGCACCGTCTATTTTTGGCTATGACCACAAACCTACTTTTAATAGGTACTGTACATTAAATTTAGGTACACTACCGTTCAAAATTTTGGGGTCACTTAGAAATTTCCTTATTTTTGAAAGAAAAGCACTGTTTTTTTCAATGAAGATAACTTTAAACTAATCAGAAATACACTCTAATATCTAATATACATTGCTAATGTGGTAAATGACTATTCTAGCTGCAAATGCCTGGTTTTTGGTGCAATATCTACATAGGTGTATAGAGGCCCATTTCCAGCAACTATCACTCCAGCGTTCTAATGGTACAATGTGTTTGCTCATTGCGTCAGAAGGCTAATAGATGATTAGAAAACCCTTGTGCAATCATGTTAGCACAGCTGAAAACAGTTTAGCTGGTTAGAGAAGCTATAAAACTGATCTTCCTTTGAGCAGGTTGAGTATCTGGAAAAAATTATTATTTCAAATACAAATCATTATTTCTAACCTTGTCAATGTCTTGACTATATCTTCTATTCATTTTACAACTCATGGTGGTAAATAAGTGTGAATTTTCATGGAAAACACAAAATAATTGTCTGGGTGACCCCAAACTTTTGAACGGTAGTGTATGTCCCCAAAACTGCTTCTAACAGGTACTGTACACCGCTTCAATTTAATCCTGCCACGAGATCGACTCGCCAGACTCTAGAATTTGTTCACAGATATTGGTCCAGTGAGGTGAACTATATAACCGACAATTTACCAGTACAATTTGCAAAAAAGGCACAATAAATTTGACTTACTTTAACTTTAGGAGACTTGTTAAAATGGATTTTTCTGGATAGTGTGATGCCCCTTCACCGCCTCTGCACTCCTGTCGCCAACTAGGCGGAAAAAGCCGAACTCATTGGTGGGAAAAGCTGAACTCCGTTTGGGGAGCTCCGTTTGGGGTGATCAACCTGTGTCGACGGGCGAAGATTGGTGATCAACTATCCCACTTCCTGACACCAGGAAATGTAACTGAATATTTCCTAGCTCACTTATAAGGTCCTGGAAGAAATAACCAGACGTATCTACCATGCTGAATTCCCTTTATTACTGCCGGCAGGAGAGAAGCAAAGAAACAGCCAACCTGAAGTTTCTGCACTGCTCTGCTTAAACAAAGCGAGGCTCCTGGTTTTTATAGGCACCCTCAGAGCGCTCCCCCACATTACCTTATACGGATACATAGAAACTGGCTGAGAAAGTATGAGAAAACATTCTGGAAGAAGCCTTCAAACCTAGAACCTTCTGACAATATCTATTCCACTGACCATAGTTACACTCAGGGCATGTATTAGCAATAATTATTCAGAAGAGGAAACACATTTAAACATAACTGCACATCACCTAAATTACACAACAGATTGGTATATAGCAGTAAATTTCCACCATGATGAACATGTGAATGATAAATTTCTACCACAGTTGAATGTCAGGCGCCGCCTCTAGGTCATCATTTGACAGGCCATCAAACCTTCCCTGGCCTCTTATTGGTTAAGGCGGGTCGTAAGCTTATAGAGGTTGGTGGGTAACCAAATTCGCGAACTATAGGATATGATAAACGTTTCACACTGGAGAACATCCCATTTTATTTGTTCACGTGCCTCATAATACACACAAAATAACAACATATAAAAAATCTTTTACTTTTTGGTTTGTACGTCAACGCGTGAGTATAAAAAATATCACAAACTTTGTTTTGTTCAAATTTAAGATGGCTTATTTTTATCAAACCATGTTTTTTAGCCTAACCCTTTCACTTTCAATGTTTGGTGTTAAAACTTTCAAGTTATTGCCTGAGCTAAAAAGTTTAGGTCTGAGGGTAGAATATTGTGCCAGCCTGCATTTCAGTGTGTAGACAGCTGGATTTTATACCTGAAAACTGAACATGTTGTTTTCTGTTCTTTTAATATTTTTCACATTTTTCTAATTTAGACAGTAAAATGGTATGATCTACTTATCAAACTCTTTTAAAAAGTCCATAGTAACTGGAACATGATGCTGCAGACTAGCTTTAATTCTTTATCATTGTTTTTAACTGTAGTCATGTTGATTCTTAGGTGTAATGACACAGATGTCTCTGTGTGCTGAATCTGGTAGACATAGCCTGCTAAACTTTTCTCCCAAAAAGCAGGAAGGAATAAACACTGATTGGCAGAGTGATCAAGTTAAAATGGTAGATGTGGTTTCAGAAGATGTATTTTAGAAAAGCAAGTGATCGCACAATATTTTATCAGCACTTGCTTACAACATACTAGTTGGTTATTCAGTATTTTTTGCTGGAGAAATAAAAAAAAGCTATCATACTAAAAAGGAAACTTTACCTCTCTAGCTACCATCAAGTAATGCAGACAAAAATGTTAGCAGCTTATTTTTTAAAACAAACATTTTTTTTTTAGAATTTGGCACAATAAATAGACTTGTAAATGATAAATCTGTTTTGAGTGAGTCCAAAAAAATGCAGTTTGTCACTTTTTAAAAAAAAAAAACAACTAAATACTTGAGAAAAGTGTTCTTTTAAATTTTGTGTGCTTAATGTACTTTTAGTGAACTTACACTTGTAAAATAAAAGATTAAAGGGATATTAAATATATATATATATATATATATATATATATATATATATATATATATATATATATATACTGTATATATACTGTATATATACTGTATATATATATATATATATATATATATATATATATATATATATATATATATATATATATATATATATATATATATACTGTATATATACTGTATATATATATATATATATAGTGGCACATATGTTGGGTACATATTTTCCACAAATGTATTGCTGAATGTTTATTGTGTGCTTCACCTCTGGAGGGACAAAAGGACTGAGCCTGCAGGAGGTATCCAGGAGGTGTGAGATTTGTCCTTTGTCTCAGAGAGAGGCCCTGGAGGGATTTCCAGACCATCAAAGGCTGAGAGACAATGGTGGAGGATCAAAGGGGTTACAATGTGACTGTATGTTTGCTCAGACACCATGTGACTTGAGTTTCGATGTTCTGGAGTATAAGAGAGTGATGTGACTGTGATCTGTCTCTTTTCTTGCTTGGAGGTTGATAGAGAATGTGTTCTGTTAATAAAACTGAACCTGAGAAATAAACCCTGCCTCATCATTGAACACAATCTCTACTATATATATACTATATATATATATATATATATATATATATATATATATATGTTCCAAGGTTGTCATAGCCAGGAGCGGCACTGGGGTTAAGCTCCCAGTGCTCATAAAATGCTCCTTATGGCGTGCGTCTCGAAAAGCCTCTGACAACTAAGTCCAACTCCTAGCCTGCCCGTGTGGTTTAGTCTCTAAGCCCGGCGGAACTGCTTTTACTAATAGGAGAAGGGGCGAGGGCGGATCTCTGGCGCCTTAAAACCAGATGCTTCGAGTAGATGGTGGCTCGTCAACCTGGGAAGGTAGCCCATCTAGGGGAAGGTAAACCCTGATTTCAAACCTCTGCTGCCTTGCGGCATACCCGGTCACGGGAAAGGCTTCGGGAGTCAACCCTGAGGAAAAATCCGGAGTCGGAGCCCCTAAGGCAGTTCTATGTTGTGCTCAACATCATTCTGGCAGCTCCTGCAACGGCGCTGGTGCCAAACTGTAGCAGCCCTGCTGTTCCTTTGGATTCATCAGTGACGTGGAGAGGGGGGACATGCTGCATGGGCAACATCTTGTCCTCCATATCTTCCTGCCCAGGCTTGAATCCTACCAACGCCCAATGCTGGAAGGTAGAACACCGGATCACTGGAGAGGACACTCCAGCTTCGCCTTTGGCGTAGACAAAACACGGGGAATGACAGTTACCGGTTATAAGCCACTGCTCAATTGGCGTAGAGCGCGGCGCCAGGGGTTGTTCCCGACGGTGGGAGGGATCATCAGATCTCACTGGACAGCTACCGCCCACCTCAAGCTGGGCAGCCCCCAGCCAATAAGGTGTTGTCCCGCCACAGCTTGCTTTCCTCATTGGGTGCATGGGGATAAGGAGAAGTCCGAACAGCAGGCCGAGAACCTTCGCACCTGGCAAGACAATAAAACAAAAGAGACCAACTCTAAAACTGGGAACTTGGAACGCCCGCACTATGGTGACAGGACTCGCTGCTAACCTCAAGGACATCAACGACACCAGGAAGACTGCCATCATCAATAATGAGCTGAAGAGACTGGGAGTGGATATCACCACTCTCCAGGAAACACGGTTGGCTGACGCAGGCACACTGAGAGAGAAGGACTACACGTTCTACTGGCAGGGAAAGGGCAGTGACGAACACAGGGAACGCGGAGTGGGCTTCGCAGTGAAGAACACCTTGCTGAAGATGGCGGAACCGGGCAGCACTGGCTCTGCACGACTCCTCACCCTCCGCCTGAACACCAGTCAAGGCCCAGTCACCCTCGTCAGTGTGTATGCCCCAACACTGACAGCCACACCAGAGGCAAAAGACGAGTTCTACGAGAATCTCGCAACAACTGTCAGGATCATCCCCAACTCTGAACAACTCATTCTCCTTGGAGACTTCAATGCCAGAGTGGGTGCTGACCATGACTCCTGGCCCTCCTGTCTTGGACCTTTTGGTGTGGGCAGAATGAACGACAACGGACAGCGGCTGCTCGAGTTCTGCACATATCACAATCTGTGCATCACAAACTTGTTCTTCAAGACCAAGCCCCAACACAAGGTTTCCTGGCAACATCCGTGCTCAAAGCACTGGCACCAGCTGGACTTGATCCTGACCAGGCGCACCTCACTGAAGAACGTGCTAATCACCCGTTCGTTCCAGAGTGCAGATTGCGACACAGACCATTCATTGGTGTGTTGCAAGGTCAAGCTGCAGCTGAAGAAATTCCATCATGCTAGACAACCGGAAAGGCACGGATTGACACCAGCAAGATGGCCCAACCAGAACTTGTTGAGCAGTTTGCCTCCACCTTTGAGAAGGAACTTGGTGTACCACAAGAAGGAGAATCTGCAAAGCAGAAGTGGGAAGAGCTGCGAAACACCATCCACCGCACAGCCTTGGCTACCTTTGGGAGGAAGACCTCGAAGTCACAGGACTGGTTTGATGCCAAGTTGACCGAGATGACCCCCGTCATTGAAGCCATGCGCTCAGCACTTGCTGAGTACAAGAAGTACCCAAACGAGAAGAATCTCCAGATTCTCAGGGCTGCGAGAAGCAAAGTTCAGCAGACTGCTCGGCGCTGTGCCAACGAGTACTGGACTCAGCTCAGCCAAGACATTCAAACCGCTGCCATAACAGGGAACATCCGTGGTATGTACGATGGCATCAAGAAAGCACTTGGTCCGGCTCAGAGCAAGACGGCCCCCCTCAAATCTTCCACTGGGGAGATGATCACAGAAAAGAACAAGCAGATGGAGAGATGAGTGGAACACTACTCCGACCTCTACTCTAGACAGAACACCGTGACACCGTCAGCCCTTGATGCCATCGACTGCCTGCCATCCATGGACGAACTTGACGCCGAGCCAACCATCGACAAACTCAGCAAGGCCATTGATAGCTTGGCCGCTGGCAAGGCACCCGGCAACGACGGCATACCCCCTGACCTGATCAAGCACTGCAAGACCGCCCTACTGCTGCCATTGCATGACGTCCTCTGCCAGTGCTAGAAGGAAGGTGCCGTACCACAGGACATGAGGGACGCCAAGATCATCACCCTCTACAAAAACAAAGGGGAGAGAAGCGACTGCAACAACTACAGGGGCATCTCCCTCCTCAGCGTTGTTGGCAAAGTCTACGCACGAGTTGTTCTCGTTCGTCTACAGAAGCTTGCCGAACGTGTCTACCCCGAGTCTCAGTGTGGCTTCCGCGCTGAGCGATCAACGGTAGACATGATATTCTCCATCCGCCAACTCCAGGAGAAATGCAGAGAACAGAACATGCCTCTGTACATCGCCTTCATCGACCTCACCAAAGCGTTCAATCTGGTCAGCAGAGAGGTCCTTTTCAAGATCCTGCCAAAGATAGGATGCCCACCAAAGTTGCAAAGCCTCATCGAATCGTTTCACACCAACATGCAGGGGATAGTGCAGTACGATGGCAACGTCTCAGAGCCATTCAACATATGCAGCGGAGTGAAACAGGGCTGTGTACTTGCGCCAACCCTCTTTGGGATTTTCTTTGCTATGCTCCTGAGGCATGCCTTCAGCACAGCAACAGAGGGAATCTACCTGCACACAAGATCTGACGGCAGGCTTTTCAACCTCACCCGCCTGAAAGCCAGAACCAAAGTATGCGAGGCTCTAATCAGAGACATGCTGTTCGCAGACGACGCTGCAGTTGCAACCCACACACAGCAGGAGCTTCAGACCCTGATGGACCGCTTCTCTCAGGCATGCAAGGACTTCGGGCTTACCATCAGCCTGAAGAAGACTAACGTCTTGGCGCAAGGCACGGAAGCACCACCAACCATCACCATCGATGACTACAAGCTGGAGGTCGTGAATCAGTTCACGTACCTGGGGTCCACGATCAGCAACAACCTCTCCCTTGATACAGAGATCAACAAGAGGATTGGAAAATCAGCCTTCACACTCACCGCCTCACCACACGAGTGTGGGAGAATCCCAAACTCTCTGTCAAGACGAAGACGGCAGTGTACAACGCCTGCGTCATCAGCACACTGCTCTATGGGAGTGAGACGTGGACAACATACGCCCGGCAGGAAAAGAGACTGAACTCCTTCCACTTGCGCTGCATTCGCCACATCCTGGACATATCCTGGCAGGACAAAGTGCCCAACACAGAAGTTCTGTCCCGTGCTGGCCTTCCCTCCATGTTCACTCTACTCAGGCAGCGCAGGCTCCGCTGGCTAGGCCACGTTCACCATATGGAGGATGGCAGAATCCCCAAAGACGTCCTCTACAGAGAACTTGCAACTGGCAGGAGAGACGTTGGCCGCCCACAGCTGCGCTTTAGAGACGTCTGCAAGAGAGACATGAAGGCCCTGGATATCAACACAGAGCGCTGGGAGGACCTTGCAACGGACCGCTCCAAATGGAGAGGCACCCTGACCAGACAGCTCAAAGTGGGTGAAGAGAGACTGACTGCTGCAGCAGATGAAAAAAGGACCTGCAGGAAGAACCGCCACAGACCCAGCAGCACGGAGACCACCCACAAGTGCGACCTGTGTGACAGGGACTGTCATTCGCGCATCGGCCTGTTCAGCCACAGGCGGTGCTGTTCCAGCAGAGTAGACGTTTAGGATTCTCTTCCATGGTCATCATAGACCGACGGAGGCCAACGATATATATATATATATTATATAAATATATCTTAGGCCTCTGTCGGTCAGGGTTGACCATGGGTGAAGCATTCTAGTTCTGGCTGTCTGCTCGCCTGGAGCAGCGTCATCCGTGGCTAAATAGACCAATGCAGGAGTGGCAGTCTCTATCGCAAAAGTCACACCTCTGTGTCGTCTCTGGTCTGTTGGAGCTGCTGCTTTCCATCCTGCGTGCTCATTTTTCTGCCACAGCGGTCATCATTTTCTCCTCCCCTGATTTCAGGTGTTGCTTCAGGGTCCCTTTAAACTTTGCACGGCCACCTGCTAGGCTCTCCCAGGTCTCTATGTTGATGTCGGTGGCTTTCATGTCTCTCTGAACGACATCTTTGTACTGGAGCTGAGGGTGACCAGTGGCTCTCCTCCCAGATGCCAATTCTCCAAACAGGATGTCCTTTGGGATGCGCCCATCGTCCATGTGGTGGACATGGCCTAGCTAGCGCAGCCTGTGCTGTCTGAGGAGAGTGAACATTCTGGGAAGTCCTGCGCGATTCAAGACATCTGTGTTGGTTACCCTGTCCTGCCAGGATATGCCCAGGATATGGCTGATGCTTTGCAGATGGAAGGTGTTGAGTCGCTTCTCCTGTCTGGCATATGCTGCCTGTAACACCTACTGTGTGTAACACCAAAACCAACTTTAGGTGAAATCCTGTACCCTTTTGGTAGTACCGGGTATGGCAGTGTAGTTACCTTTAACCTTACCACCTAGACAGAAGGAGCAATTGGGCCAGGTCAGATAGATTATAAGTTTGTAGGAGCCTGGAGGGCGTAGCAACAGATGACAAACACAGAAGTATGGAAACTTGCAAATATGTGTATTTTTTAAAGTTGCGTACACTTAAACAAACATAGAGCGCTCGTGAATACAAATAAAAATAAAATAAAATAAAATACCCCAAATATATTTTCACTCTGTTCAGTCCTTTTGTATCTGTCCCAGGTGACCAGATGGATCACCTCTACCAGTTAATCGGGTTCGGGCTTCGGCTCGCCATTCAGATCTGGAGAATCCATGTTCTTCTGAATCCAGCAAAAACAAGAAAAACCTGACCTACAGGATAGGCCAGAACAACAGGCTTAAGCTATGCTCTATAGCTTATTACATGGGTTTCAAATATTTCTACGTTGTACAACAAATAATATTTTTAAATCTCTTCACATTACTAAATGTGCATAAACTAGACACATCTGAATACCTGTAAACCACAGATTTAATATTCACCCTTAAGTAGCAGTCAGTAGTAAGTGAAATGAAACCTTTTGCTAACCATTACAGCTCTGACAAACAACCTCCTCCTATGAAAAACCTAGCCGGAATTAGCATCGGAGGTTAGCATTTTAAGCTAGCGGTTAGCATTCCACATACACACTGAATGGCACTCACCATGCTAAGCAACACGTGCTGCACAGGATTCCTGCGCTCACGTGAGTTCACAGCCTTTGGGTTCAAATCTTAAAATTTAACAAAAGAGATATTAGAATTTGACAATACAGCAATACCTCGTTTCTCATGTTGGTTTTGGCTTACCAATCTCAAGAGTTTTATCCTAGCAAAGGCTGCTACTAGCACGTTAGCTCACCGTCTCAGTAAGGGATCGCGCTCTCTCGGTCGATGTCTCTGTTGCGACTGAAAGTGTTCTGCAAGTTACACCAAGACCGGGTGAGGGAGCGCATGACCCCACTGGCTGGCGTTACCCCATTGGCTGATGCTGCCAAACAAATGATGCAGCCATTGGTTGCTCAATATACCAAATAAAAACACTATGAAACCCATCAGAGCCCCTTAGAAATGTTTTTAACTAGTTATGGGTATATTTTATGAACTTATATTTATTTATAAATTTATCTTCAAAATATCCATTCCCATTGTGAAATGAGTGTCTCCCTTTTTTAAAGCTGTATCGATATTCATAATTTTATTTACATTTTTAGCACTGGGTTACATGTCCATGACTCACTGCCGTACAGTAGAGTGCTGATGACACAGGCATTATACACTGCCATCTTATTCTTCACCGATAGCTTGGGGTTTGTCCACACTTGTGAAGGGAGTGAGTGTTGTAGCTGCCTTCCCAATCCTCCTGTCTATTTCTGTGTCAAGGGAGAGGTTGTTGGTTATGGTAGAGCCAAGGTAGGTGAAGTGGTGGATGATGTCGAGTTCATAGTCATCGATGGTGATGGCAGGTGGTGATTCAGTGTGTTGTCCCAGGACATCAGTCTTTTTCAGGCTAATGGTGAGTCCAAAATCCTTGCAGGCCTGTGAGAAGCGGTCCATCAGTGTCTGCAGCTCCTGTTGGGTGTGTGTTGCAATTACTGCGTCGTCAGCAAACAGCATGTCTCTGATGAGCATTTCACCAACCTTCGTCTTGGCTCTGAGGTGGGCAAGGGTGAACAGCCTGCCATATGACCTGGTGCGTAGGTAAATTCCTTCAGTTGCAGTGTCAAAGGCATGCTTTAGGAGAACGGTGAAGAATATCCCAAAGAGTGTGGGAGCAAGGACACAGCCTTGTTTGATGCCACTGCAGATGCTGAAGGGGTTGGAGGAACTCCCGTTGAACTGCACAGTCCCCTTCATGTCTGAGTGAAAAGACTCAATCACACTCTGCAGCTTTGGTGGGCAACCTATCTTTGGAAGAATATTGAACAGGCCATCTCTGCTGACAAGGTCGAATGCCTTGGTGAGATCTATGAAGGCGACATACAGGGGCATCTGCTGTTCTCTGCACTTCTCCTGAAGCTGGCGGAGGAAGAAGACCATGTCTACCGTTGATCTCTTGGCACGAAAGCCACATTGCGACTCTGGGTATACATGTTCTACCAGCTTCTGCAGGCGGATCAAAATGACCCGAGCAAAGACTTGCCAACGATGCTGAGTAGAGAGATGCCTCTGTAGTTGTTGCAGTCACTTCTTTCACCGTTGTTCTTATAGAGAGTGATGATCTTGGTGTCCCTCATGTCCTGTGGTACAGCCCCTTCTTGCCAGCACTGAGAGGACTTCATGCAATGGGAGCAGGAGGGTAATCTTATAATGTGATATGGAGGACAGGCTGTTGCCCATGTAGCATGTCCCCCCTCTCCACGTCGCTGATGGATCCAAAGGAACAGCAAGGCTGTTACAGTTTGGCACCAGTGCTGTCGCAGGAGCTGCCAGAACAAAGTTTAAATCAACAACGGACTGCCTTAGGGGCTCCGACTCCGGATTTTACCTCAGGGTTGACTCCCGAAGCCTTTCCCGTGGCCGGGTATGCTGCAAGGCAGCAGAGGTTTGAAATCAGGGTTTTCCTTCCCCTAGATGAACTACGCTCCCAGGTTGTCGAGCCCTATCTACCCAAAGCATCTGGTTTGAAGGTGCCAGAGACTCGCCTTCGCCCCTTCTCCTGGCAGTAGAAGCAGTTCCGCCGGGCTTAGGAGCTATGCCATATGAGCAGGCCAGGAGTTGGACTTGGTGTGGTGATTTGAGCTGTGTGCTGTTTTCTCTGTCCTCTCATTGATTATTTTTCACAGCTGCGGTTTCATCCACACCTGCGCTCCTCAATTAGCAGCCTTTATATAGAGTGGGGTCCTCCACTCCTGCACAGAGACATCTATGCTCGCATGCTGTCAGAGAGCTCCTCTACGCTTATGCAGCTCTTCTCATCTCCAGCTTTGAACCTCGCCTCAGACCCGGCATACAGTAAGCTAACTCTCGGTCTGTACTCACCTCCCTGCATCTCTCCTTTGCTTGTCTTAGATAAACCTGTGCACAGGTGAACCTTCTCCCTGGTGGACCGGCACCTCTCCTTGCGGCAGACCTGGACCCTTTCCCGGAGCCGGTGTCTCCTCACCCCCACTGGCATCCTGTAAGTGCCTTTATCATCAGACTGAACTTTTCCCTTTTTCCCTCAGCTGAGGAATTCTCTCTAGCACCGAGCACTGTATATACCTACACCAGCACCTCTTCACCTTCGCGGTACAACGGCAACCGGGAGAGAACACGGCCACAGGTTGTTTCATCCCAATCGCTCCTCGCTCCGTAAGATTATTATCAACCCCTCATTATTTTTTGATTTTTTGATTCCGCAGTGTGCTACAATTACTCACTACTTTCTAAGACTTTTTCCAAATTTTCTGTAAAATGTAATTCTAAACAAATAGTGAAGAATAAATTAGGACACCCCCACCTTTTTGAAGACACCCCCACATTCATTCCCACTTACAATGGCTAAAATAAATTTTAAAAAATGCAAATAAAAACAAAAGCAAGGTTAGACATAGATATGTGAACATTTCTTAATTAAGAACTGAATATTTAAAGGGGTTTCCAAATTTTTTCATATGACTGTATATATGTATGTATATATACTGTATATGTATATACTGTATGTATGTATGTATGTATGTATGTATATATATATGTATGTATGCATGTATGTGTGTGTGTGTATATATATATAAAAAATGGATATGTATGTGTGCGCGTCTCCCCCCCTGCGACCCTGCCCCGGGAAAAAAGCTCAGGCTCAGGATTTTTTTTTGCTTTAACCCTTGCTGCATGTTGAAGACAGAATATAACATGGTGGCAGCGGCAGAGGACTTTGCCTAAGTTTGCAACGCTTTGTCAGAGAGGGAGAAGTGGCAGCTAAAGCTAAAGCTAATTAGCCCTGACTCACCAAGAGTGAGCTGTGGATGGGCTAAAACCACCGCAGACATTGTGCCTAGACACCAACAACCTCTCCAGGTCATGGAAGATATGGAGGGATGAGTTTGTGCTGTATGTTGATCTCACTATGGAGGACAAGGAAGACAAGCAGAAGGTGAAACTTTTCAGCTAGCTTGTCAGTGAGAGCGGTAGGGAGCTCCTAGACATATTAATGGGTGATACAGCTAAAGATACATGGAAGCTAGATGACATTATTAACAAGTCTGATGAACATTGCAACCAAAGTGTTAATGAAACAGAGTAACGTTACTGTCATGGTTTAATAAGCTGACAGCTCACATGCACGATGCAACAGCACAGGATAATAACCACACAAAGGGGCACGTTTGAAAGTTTATTAATTTTCAAAATTAGCGCACAGCTAAGGAAACAGTCACTCACCAGAGGAATCCACCTGTGGAGAGAAGACGAGAGCTGTGAGAGGAGGAGTGGAGTAAGGGGAAATGGGCGAGCCAAATTGCCACTTACTTGGGTTCCAGGGAAGGACCGGCAGGACTCCAGCAGGAAATAGACAAACCAGTAGGGTGGGGGGAATGAGCTGATGGTGCCTGACTGGGTGGAGGTTGAAGCCGAGGAATGGTGGAGATGAGGCAGGAGAGCGCACGTAGTCCTGGAGACACACCTGCACGGTGGCAGCAACCCAGACGAGCCAGCATTGAATGCTTGGAGAGAGCCTCCTTAAGTACGCTGGCTGATGAGTGGGAACAGGTGCATCTTCTGCCTCAGGTGCAGTGATGAATTGATGAAGGTGAGATGGGACGGGAGGGCCGCGCTCTTGCTGCCCCTGACAGGGCCCCCCCTTCTAGGAGCGCCTCCTGGCGGTCCAGAGAGCTTCTCTTGGTTAGCTTGGTGGAAGGCCCGGAGCATTTCTTTGTCCAGGACTCGAGCAGAAGGGACCCAGGAGCGTTCGTCCAGACCGTAACCCTCCCAATCCACCAGGTACTGCTGACCCTGGCCACGATGGCGAACATCCAAGATCCGGCGGACCATGAAGCGGGGTGACCGTCGATGATCCAGGGAGGAGGAGGTGGCTTTGGGGGGGTGGCAGAGAGGGCTGATCGAGAGGGGCTTGATATGTGAGATGTGAAAAGTCGGGTTCACCCACAGGGTCAGCGGCAATTTGAGCTGAACCAATGCTTCGTTGATCACTTGAGAGATGACATAGGGCCCCAAGAAGCAGGGGGACAGCTTCTTAGATTTCTCCTTAAGAGGGATCTGGCTTGCCGCTAGCCAGACCTGCTGACCCACGATGTACTTGGGGGCGGACACCCGCCTCCTGTCAGCTGCAGCCCAAGTGCGTTCAGTGGAGCGGGCGAGGGTGGCCCGGGTGGCTCTCCAGACGCACCGGCAGCGACGGGCATGGACCCCTACGAATGGAACCACGACCTCTCTCTCAGCCATGGGAAGGAGTGGCGGTGTGTACCCCAGGGATGCCTCAAACGGGGTGAGTCCGGTGGCAGTGAAGACAGCCGCGTTCATTGAGTACTCCACCTAGGTCAGGTATGAGCTCCAAGAGGATGGGTTGTCCGCTGCTACGCACTACAGGGTGGCCTTCAAGGACTGGTTGGCGCGCTCTGCCTGCCCATTGCTCTGAGGATGGTTCCCCAGTGAGAGACTCACTGTCATGCCCAGAATGTAAACTGCGGATCCCGGTCAGGCACAATGTCCATAGGGATATCGTGGATCCTAATAACATGGTCGGTGAGGAGGACCGCCATCTCCAAGGCCGAGGGGAGCTTCGGGACAGTGACTAGATGAACAGCCTTAGAGAACCGATCCACTATGGTGAGGATTACCGTCTTACCACGGGAGGGGAGAAGTCCGGTAATGAAGTCCACAGCAATGTGGGACCACGGACGACCAGGGGTGGGGAAGGGATGGAGGAGACCAGATGGGGGAGAGGAGTCCAATTTCCCCTGGACACAGGTCTGACAGGCCTTCACGTACTCCCATACATCCCGCCGCAGCGTGGGCCACCAGAACGCTCGCCGGACCAGGTCCATAGTCGGAGTGATCCCGGGATGGCACGCGAAGCGACTGGTGTGACCCCACTGGATGACATCGCTGCGGAGGGCGGCCTGGAAGTACAGATGGTTCCGGGGGCACCCCACTGACACAGGCTCCTGGGACTGGGCCTGGCGGACCCTCCACTCGATATCCCAAGTAAGGGCTCCGAGGACGCGAGAAGGCGGTATGATGGTTTGTGGTGGTGGTGGGGGGGTACTTCCTTGGAATCAAACTGGCGCGATAGCGCATCTGGTTTGGTGTTCTGAGCACCAGGCCAGTACGTGATGGAAAAGTTGAACCTCTGAAAAAACAGGGCCCAACGAGCCTGCCTGGTGTTAAGTTGGCGGGTCGATCGCAAATACTAAAGGTTTTTGTGATTGGTCCACATAATGATGGGGTGAATAGCACCCTCCAACCAATGCCTCCACTTCTCCAATGTCAACTTAATGACAAGCAGCTCTCTGTCCCCCACGTCATAATTCCTCTTGGCCAGTGTAAGCTGTAGAGAGAAATACGCGCACAGGCGGAGCTTCTGATCGGAGGGTGTGTGCTGTGTCAGCACAGCGCCTACCCCCAAATCAGATGCATTCACCTCGAAGACAAATTGGAGCTGCGTGTTGACCTGAGCCAAGATTGGTGTTTCCGTGAACAGGCGTTTTACTTTGGCAAACACCTGTTCAGCTGCCTCGGTCCAGCGAAAGGGGACCTTTATGGAGGTCAGCTGTGTTACAGTGCCCTGGTGAACTGGTGATAGACATTCGCGAACCCGAGGAAGCGCTGTAGCTCCTTACGGGAGTGGGGGGGTGGGCCAATCGAGCACTGCCCTCACCTTGGCTGGGTTGGCAATCAGTCTCTCTTCAGCCACTATGAAGCCCAAGAAGGTGGTCGTGGTTGTGGAGAACTCACTCTTCTCGGCCTTGACGTAGAGCTGGCTCTTCAAGAGCCATTGTAGGATGGCCTTGACATGGGCTTCATGTTCCTCTGGCGAGCGGGAGAAAATCAAAATATCATCCAAGTAGACAAAGACGAATTAATAAAGCATATCGCAAAGGACGTCATTGATTAGCTGCTGGAAGACGGCGGGGGCGTTGGTGAGCCCGAATGGCATCACCAAATAATCAAATTGCCCCTGGTGGGTTTTGAACGCCGTCTTCCATTCGTCCCCTTCGCGAATGCGGATTAAATAATATGCGTTTCTTAAGTCTAACTTGGTGAAAACCCTTGAGCGCTGAAGGAGCTCAAACGCGGAATTAATCAAAGGCAGAGGGTATTTGTCTTTGGTGGTAATTGCGTTGAGCTCCCGGTAGTCAATGCACGGGTGCAACAAGCCATCCTTCTTTCCGACAAAGAAGAACCCAGCTCTGAGTGGAGCCGAAGATGGCTGAATAAGGCAGGCGCTCAACGACTCTTTAATGTACTTCTCCATCTCCTCCCTCTCTGGACCAGAAATGCTATAAAACTGGCTGGATGGCAACTTCGCCCCCGGGATGAGGTCTATAGCACAATCGTAAGAATGATGAGGTGGTAGCGACAACACTCTCAATTTGCTAAAGACCTACCCCAAATCGTGGTAAGCCCGGGGAACGAGGCTGAGGTCCGGCGGCTCGACCGGAGGGAGGGAGACAGACAGAGATGGGGAACACTCCGCTGAACGCATGCAATTTGCCATAAAAAATAGGCTCCAGGAGGAGATAGAATTTTGTCCCCAGTTAATAATTGGATTATGCCTCCAGAGCCAAGGATAGCCAAGAACCATCGGGGAAGATGAAGTTGGGAGAACCAAGGAATGAGAGTTCGTCCCGATGGTTCCCAGAAAGGAGGATGGAGATCAGCACCATGCTCTCGGTGACTACCGCAATCTCCTGGCCAGAAATTGTGGTGATTCTCTGGTTATGGGGCAACATAGAAGTGGGAACACCCACCTGCCAAACGAACTGGGCAGAAATGAAATTACCCTCAGACCCCGAGTCAACCAACACCATAATCCTCCTCTTGACCCCCGGCAATTGCACAAGGACCGAAATAGAAAAATTACTGGGGGGAGTAGATTTGGTCCCGCCCGCCAGACCCCCCATGGTTACTGACGAGTTGTGTCTTTTGGCAGCTGGTGGCATTCGTCCCAACTGTGATTCAACGAACCGCAGTATGCGCACACGCCAGCCCTTCGCCTCCGCTGGTGCTCATCATCGGTCAAGTGCCGAGAGAGCTCCATTGGCTCGTGCGGGGAGCCAGCACTGCTAGTGTCTGTAACCACAGCGGGCATGTGCTTGGCGGTCGGGTGACAGGAGGAGTCGCGCTACTTCACGCTCTCACAGTACCGGTTATCCAACCCTACAGCCTGGTCTATCAGACCGTCGAGAGTCTCGGGGACAGGCTGAACCGCCAGATCATCACGGAGATGAGCATTTAACCCGTGGAGGAACGCGTGCCGCAAAGCAACCTTGTTCCACCCTGAGTCAGCTGCTTCAACCCGGAACGCCACTGAGTACTCGGCTGCTGACCGAGTGCCCTGGCGGAGCGTCATCAGGTCGCTCATAATGTTGCCCTGACTCTCAGTATGGCCAAATGCGCAGGAGAAAGCATCCACGAATTGTTCAAACGTGTACTGATGTCCCTCGGGGTTATCAATCGTGGATCGTGCCCAATCAAGGGCTCGGTCTTTGAGCAACAGGGTGAAAAACTGAATTTTAGCTACATCCCCTGGGTACTCCTCCTCGACTTGCTCCAAATACATACGGACTTGAATAAGGAATCCCTTACATTTCCCCACCTCCCCCGCATACGGGGTAGGTGTGGAACGGAGGTGGTACGACGCACCGTAGTGCAGGGCACAGGCTGAGGAGGAGGAGCCTGAGGAGGCGCATTGGGCCAAAGCTGCATCATATGCTGAATTTGTTGAGTCAGTACAGCGAGCTGGTGCTCGGTCGCAGCTAAGCGATCCAAAGCAGATAGCTCTTGTGCCACAGCACCGGCTGAGCTGAGGTCCTGGCTGGCTCGTTCTGTCATGGTTTAATAAACTGACAGCTCACGTGCACGATGCAACAGCACATGATAATAACCACACGAAGGGGCACATTTGAAAGTTTATTAATTTTCAAAATAAGCGCACAGCTAAGGAAACAGTCACCTGCCAGAGGAATCCACCTGTGGAGAGAAGATGAGAGCTGTGAGAGGAGGAACGGAGTAAGGGGAAATGAGCAAGCCAAATTTCCACTTACTTGGGTTCCGGGGAAGGACCGGCAGGACTCCAGCAGGAAATAGACAAACCAGTAGGGTGGGGGGAATGAGCTGATGGTGCCTGATTGGGTGGAGGTTGAAGCCGAGGAATGGTGGAGATGAGGCAGGAGAGCGCGCACAGTCCTGGAGACACACCTGCACGGTGGCAGCAACCCAGACGAGCCAGCATTGAATGCGCAGAGACAGCCTCCTTAAGTACGCTGGCTGATGAGCGGGAACAGGTGCGTCTTCTGCCTCAGGTGCAGTGATGAATTGATGAAGGTGAGATGGGACGGGAAGGGTGTACTCTCGCTACCCGTGACAGTTACCAGTTCTTCACAAGAAACCAGGGTGCCAGTGAAACGATAGAAAGTTATGTCACAGAACTGAAACTTTTGGCAAAGACATGCAACTTTGGGACATTGAGAGACTCTCTTATTCATGATTGGATTGTGAATGGAACTAACAACACGAGCATGAAAGAGAGACTTCTCTGTGAGAAAAATTTGACACTGGATTCATGCATACAGCTATCCAGGGCAGCAGACCTGTTGTGGGAAAATATAAAAGCCATCTCAGGACTGATGATCGAGGAGGTACACGCACTGCAGGGAACAGTGCTCCAGTGACAAGCTAGCAACACAGTGAACTGCAGATTCTGTGGGAAGAAGCATGAGAAAAGTAAACGGAAATGCCCTGCATATCAAATCAAATCAAATCAAATCAAATCAAATCAACCTTTATTGTCATGTTGCTGTACATACAACTGTAGTGCAGGCAAGATGAAATTACATTTCTCTAGGCATCCATATAAGTAAAAAGAACATAATTTAAGACACACTCACACACACCCTCACCCCCACCCCAACACAGCCATTCACACATCCCTGAGACATACTTGAAACTAACTAGAACTATAATATACAAATAATATACATAATGTCCATAAGGTGCAGTAGTATGTATGAAAGATTCCGGATCAATTGTTCAGCATTCTAACAGCTTGTGGAAGGAAGCTGTTAATCAGTCTGGTAGTTCTGCCTCTGATGCTCCAGAATCGTTTGCCAGATGGCAGCAGTTCAAAGTGTTTATGCAGAGGGTGAGAGTGGTCCTTGACAATGTTCAGTGCCCTGCTCCTACGACGGTTCTGAAAAAGTTCTTGGACAGAGGGGAGGGAAACTCCAATTACCCTCTCAGCTCCCTTAACTATCCTCTGCAGAGCTTTTTTGTCTGACATACTGCAGCTGGAGTACCATGTTGCAATGCAGTACGTCAAAACACTCTCCACCACACCTCTGTAGAAGGTCCTGAGGATGCAGATGGGGAGAGAGGCCTGTTTGAGTTTCCTCAAGAAGTGCAGTGTCTGCTGGGCCTGCCTCCTGATCCCCAAGGAATTCTTGCTCCAGTCCAGGTCCTGCGAGATCTGCACTCCAAGGAACTTGATGTTCTCCACTTTCTCCACCAAACGGCCGCCGATGCTGAGAGGGACGTGTTCAGGCCGTGACCACCGGAAGTCGATAATTATCTCCTTTGTTTTGTCCACGTTGAGCACCAGATTGTTCTCCCTGCACCAGCCCTCCAGGTCTCTAACTTCTTCCCTGTACATTGATTCCTCATCCCTCTGAATAAGTCCCACCACTGTGGTGTCATCTGTAAACTTAATAATCTGGTTCCCCTCGTGTCTGGATACACAGTCATGTGTTAGAAGTGTAAACAACAGTGGACTGAGTATGCAGCCTTGAGGGGATCCGGTGCTCAGCATGATAGAGTTGGAGATGTTGTTTCCAACACGGACAGACTGAGGTCTCTCGGTCAAGAAGTCCAGGATCCAGAGACATGTGGCGGTGTTCAGACCGAGAAGGAGTAATTTCTCCATCAGTCTCTGGGGAATAATGGTGTTGAATGCTGAACTGAAATCAATGTACAGGAGTCTGGCATAGGTGTCTTTCTGATCCAGGTGGGTGATGACAGAGTGCAGGGTGGTGACTATAGCATCCTCCGTGGAGCAGTTTGAACGATGGGAAGAAGTATAAAAAGCGTGGCAATGAGAACTATTTTGCAGTAAAATGTAGAGCAAGCCAGGTGCACAGAAAGAAAAAACGGTTGCATAATGTCACACAGTGTGAGTGTGATGAGTTTTGTCAGTGTGATGAGTATGTAGATATTCTTTGTATTATAGAGGCACAACTGAGAAAGTGAATGCAGCCTACAGTGACAAAGATAGACACTCAACTCTTTGCTAGCATGCTCCTAGGCCAGAATATGACAAAATTCCAAACTGACTGTGGTGCAACATGCAGTGTTATTCTGATCAATCTGCTTAACTCTGACACAAAGCTTGAAAGCACCAAGACAGAACTGGTAATGTACAACAAATGTAAACTGAAACCCTTAGGAAAATGTAAAGTTAAACTGAAGAACCCCAGAAACTACAGTACAAACTGTATCAGTTAGTTTCAAGTTGTAGACAAAGACCGTAAAGTGCCACTATTGGGCAAGAGAGCCAGTGAGGCTATGGAACTTAAAAAAGTGCATTATCAGAACATTATCGCAATAGACAGTATTGTCACCTCAGAGAATCCCAACAGTGGGCAGTGGACAACAGAACAAATAAAAACAGAATATGCTGATGTATTCATAGATGATGGCTGCCTTGTTGGTGAATACAAAATAGAGAGAGACAAAACTGTAAAACCTGTACAACTCCCAAAATGACGTGTACCAGTTGCAATGATGAAGCCATTGAAGGATGAACTACAGGACTTGCAGTGCAGAGGCGTCATCACATCTGTAGAATGCAGTACTGAATGGATCAGTGGAATGGTTGTGGTACAAAAACAAGAATGGGAAGCCGAGGGTATGTATTGATCCAAAACCCTTGAACAAAGTGTTAAAATGCAGCCACTTCCCACTACTAACCATTGAGGATGTGCTTCCAAACATGTCAAAAGCCAAAGTGTTTACAGTGTGTGATGTCAAAAATGGATTCTGGCGGGTCAAACTGGAAGAGGAGTCCAGTTATCTGACAACTTTTGCAACCCCATTTGGACATTACAGATGGGTCAGGATGCCCTTGGGGATGAGTCCTGCTCTTGAAATATTCCAGCGAATGCTCTTCATTGGATGATCTCCCTGGTCTGTACATTACTGCAGATGATGTGCTGATCACCGGACAAGGTGAGACTCAAGGGGAAGCTGAGTGTGACCATGACGAAAAACTGAGACTGTTTCTTACCTGATGCAGACAAACTGAAGTTGAGACAAAAGGAAGCAGCATCCATTGGTCACCTCCTGATGGCAGATGGACTGAAAATAGACCCAGAAAAGGTACGCGCTATCACACGGATGCCTGAACCAACTGATGTTAAAGCAGTACAGAGACTCTTGGGCATGGTAAACTACCTAGCCAGATTATGCCCATATCTCTCAGACCACTGCCATGCATTTAGACAACTGATACACAAGGACTGTGAGTGGAACTGGACAACACAGCATGGTGAGGCATTCCTTAAACTGAAAGAAGTCATCACAGATGCTCCAGTGCTGAAATATTATAACCCAGATGAAGAACTGACTGTACAGTGTGACGCCTCAGACACAGGTTTGGGAGCGGCACTCATGCAGAGGGGCAAGCCAGTCGCATCTGCAAGCAGAGCACTCACACAAACAGAGTGAGGCTATGCTCAAATAGAAAAAGAGCTTTTAGCTATGGTATTCAGCATGGAGAAATTCCATCAATACACCTATGGCTGCAAAGTTACAGTGCAAAGCGATCTCATGCCATGAGAGACTATAGTGAAAAAAACATTACTGAGTGCACCTAATAGACTTCTGAGAATGATGCTGCACATTCAGAAGTACGATCAAAAGGTAGTGTATGTGCCAGGAAAAGACATGCTGTTAGCGGGCACACTGAGTCGAGCCTATCTTCCTGAGTGCTCATCCTACGGCTCAGTGGAAGCTGAAATAGAGACTGTTAATATGGTACAATACTTACCCATCTCAGAAGACAGATTAAACGCTATTTGTTTAGCGACCCAAACAATGTGTCAAGGATGTCCAAATGATAAGAAACAGACACCAACTGAAATCAGATATCACTTCTCATTCCAGGAAGAGCTGACCTGTCAAGATGGAATAGTGTTCAGAGGTGAATGTGCCGTCATTCCAGATGCACTAAGGCCAGACATTACTCAGCACCTACAGTACATGCTTCTCATCTAGTTGTAGAGAGATGTCTGCAAAGAGCTAGAGAGTGTGTTTACTGGTTGGGTATGAATGACCAGATTAAGAGGTACGTAGCAAAGTGTGACATATGCAGGTCAGTGGACAACAAACAACAAAAAGAGACTTTAGTATCCCGTGACATACCGAACAGTCCGTGGGCAAAGGTGGGCACAGACTTGTTCTCATTTGACAACAGAGACTACCTCATCACTGTAAACTATTACTCAAATTTTGGGGAAACTGACTATCTGCCAGACACCAAATCCACAACAGTGATAAAGAAACAAAAAGATCATTTTATTTGCCAGGGTATCCCGGACCCTGTCATTTCAGACAATGGACCACAATATGCATCCAATGAATTTCAAAGATTCAGTCAACTGTGGGAATTCCAACATAAGACATCATCACCAGGCTACCCCCAGAGTAGCAGGAAGGCGGAATCAGCTGTCAAGACAGCAAAGAGACTCTTGCTCGCAGCCAAAACTTCTGGACAGGACCCTTATCTTGCACTTCTGGACCACTGTAATACACCTTCACAAGGCCTTGACAGCAGTCCAGCACAGAGGCTTCTCAGCCGCCGCACCAGAACACTCCTGCCCACAAGAGCAAGACTACTACAGCTGGAGATCAAGCAGGTACAACATAATCAAAACAACAAGCAGCAACGCCCATGTGCCTACTATAACAGATATGCCAGAGACCTAGACACGCTTAAAGCACGTGACTGTGTGAGAATACAACCATTCCATCCCCATACTGTCTGGAAAGAAGACACTGTGCTTAAACCAACAGACAACAGGTCCTAAATGGTACAGCTGGATTCTGGTGAGGTTTTCAGGAGGAATCGAAGACACCTCAGACGCACTCATGGAGAGACTTTCATTGAGCCCACTGACATAGAGACTTTGGATCCCTGTCATACAGAGACACCCACCCCAAATACTGTCTCTGAGACAGACACTGCAAAGGTCACTGGAGACAGGAACACAGCTGTTATTACCAGAGTTGGTCGTGTTGATAAACTTCTATGATGCCCTTGTTTCTCTTGAGAATGTTGGTTATTCTGCAACTATGTTTCTCCAACCTTCATCCTGTTTGCTTTGAGAATGTCAGTTATTCTGTAACTATGGTTTTCATCCTTCATCCTGCTTGCTTTGCACGCCACACTGCTGCCGTTAGATTACGTCCAAGGATTCACTCGCTGAAACCAGATAGAATCAGCTCTGCCCTCAGCTGAGCTGGCATATAGTGGAAGGACACTGATACACGTGAGGGGAGCCCTCCCTCCTGCGTGAGGGAGTGGCAGAGTTCTATAAAAACCATAGGACCCACTTTTCGAGCAGCACTCTCTCTTCATACGTCTTGAGAGTTGTGCTCCGGCGCTGTATCTTGTACCATATCTCAGCTTCAGTAAAATAAGTGGAACTAGACTTCATCTCTCTGTCTGGTTATTTAGCCTTCGTATAAAAGAACTGGAGGTTAAGATATTTTAGCACAACAGTCGCAGAGTGACAATGCCACAGTGCTACATGGACTTTGTGACCTCAACCAAACAAGTGTGACCATAATGAACTTTTGGGGGGGAGAGAAGGAAAAGAGGGAAATTTTGGTATTTGACTTAAGTTTTTTGGTTTGGTACTGAATTTTGAAAATTTTATGTCTGTATATAAATGGTGGCCTAGAGGTAGAGCATCAGCCCCACAACCGGGAGGCCGGGGTTCAAATCCCAGCCGGGTCATGCCAAAGACTTTATAAAAATGGAACTTCCTGCTGTCCAGCTTGGTGCTCAGCAAAATGGAACAGAGGAGAGAAATGTTGGTTACCCAGCCACAGGGGATGCAAAAGCCAGGACACTTTGACATGCAGAATGCAGAGGGAGTGGGAATCAAACCACTGATCTTCTGATTAGTAGTCGGCCACAATACACCTGTGCCACAGCTGTTAATGTTAAATAAACTGTTATCTGAACACCCAGATTTTTTGAAGGGGTTCTTTAATTTGTAGTAACAGGAACATTTTGACTTTCGAACTTGGAAGTTATAAACATTGTCAAAGAAGCACTTCAAACTTTGGCCTATGAATACTACGTTAAGACTTTAAAGGACCCCATTGAAGGTATTAACAATGCACTTATGATGACAGACCTTTTTCCTGACCAAAGGCGCATTGCCATAAAGTGCACCAAAATACAGATGCGCATGAGATTGCATGCTGCCACACTACTTTGAAATGAGCCTGTTATGATCCGCTCTGTGTGCCTGCTGTCCTAATTATCTCCACAGCTGCGCGCACACCTGATCGTCTCATCTAGCGGCCTATTTAAGCAGCACTGCCCTCTGGTCTGCACGGAGACGTCAGTGCTCCCATGATCTGGCAAGACCTTCTCGCCTACTCTACACATTCTACTCTGGAGTTCCGCCTCCTCAGTCCTGTCCTATTCGTCGCTTCACCTGGGAGTCTGAGCTCCTCAACGACAAGTAAGCTGTCATCCTTTTCTGCACCTCTCCACTCTTCTTCATCTCCCTTGTGCACAGGTGGAAGCCTCCTGGCGGCGGACCTCCTCCTCCTGGCGGAGGACCTGAGCACTCCACTGTACAAAAATGCACCACTTCACCTTGTCGGCAGCGGCAGCCTAGACACAGAACGACTGGACCGGAGCCTCGGGAGTTCTTCAGTGCTTCAGCTCTCTCCCCTACTTGTAAGACTGCACATTCTCTGACACATTCCTCCAAACCTCAGGCACTTACCCGTCTGTCTGTGTTTCCTCCTAGGGTTGCCAGTCTGAACGGTGCTCTGCTTGCCCTGCTGCTACACTTCTGCACACATGCTCACATCCACACACACACACACTCTATAATAAAAGATAATTGTGTCTATTCTGAGTCCATGTCTGTTCCTGGGTCACCCAATCATGTCAGTACGTCTCCGTCAGAACGACCCAGCAGACGGTGTGCTAGTACAAAAGCTTAACATTATTGAGACTCAGGTAGACCAGTTATCCCACCAGCAACAAGTCATACTCACCCAGCTCATTCAGATTAACACACACCTGGACCGCCTCACAAATCCGCAGCCCTTTCCACCAGCTCCCGGGAGAGGGGGGGAAACAGCCAGCTCTGTTCTTTCTCTTTCCCCACAGTCTCGGCTGACTCCAGTCCCCATGCCCACACGCTTTAGCTGCAAGCTAGGGGAAGCACAGTGTTTTTTGATGCAATGTGGTATAGTGTTTCAGCGGGTGCCAGGGGATTTCCCCACTGGTCACAGCCACGTCGGCTATGTCGTCAATCTCTTAGAGGGGCGGGCCCTAGCTTGGGCTTATGCGGTCATGGCTCGGCCTGACTACGCTAACCTAACATATGACCAGTTTGTGAGGGAATTTAATGAGGTGTTCGACCACTCAGACCGAGATAGTGTGCTCACCACCTGGCTACTCAATCTGAAACAAGGGAATTGATCGGTGGACAATTATTCTGTAGACTTCCGGGTGGTGGCGGCGGAGGTTGGTTGGGAGGATGCCTCCCTTTGCAATATTTTCACCCGCAGCCTTAGCCCTAGCCTGAGGGACAAGTTAGCTCACATAGAGAAGCCTAGCAAACTGAACGAGCTAATTTCCTTAGCGATTAGCATTGACAACTGGCTGAGGGAGCGGGCCAATGAGCGTCGACCTTCCGGCCGCTCGGGCTCACAGTTCCGCCACTCCTCACAGCCCCCCCTGCTGGCCCTTCCACCTTCTGACCCCTTTGACACAACAGAGCCTATGGTGATGGGCCAGTCTAAGCTGCCCCCGGCCGAGAAACAGTGCTGCCGGGAGCTTGGGCTGTGTTTATATTGCGCTAGTGAGGAACATGAGCTGGCATCCTGCCCCATTCGGCCAAAAGAGGGGGTCTGTGGGTCACAATAGGGGGTCTCATGGACTCACTCCAGCAAAATCCCCTTACCAAATTCTTATTGCCCATCCGTTTCATACACAATCACCTGGAAATCTCCACTCACGCACTCATCGACTCAGGGGCCGAGCAGAGCTTTATTTCTGAAGATTTGGCAACCCGGCTGGGGCTCTCCTGCCACCAGCTGAAGACTCCCTTGAAACTTATTGCTCTGTCTAAGGCTCTGCTCGCCATTGTCACCAAGCAGACAGCCCCGGTTTCTGTTCTGATCTCGGGCAATCACCAGGAGCAAACCAGGTTTTTTGTGCTTCCTGTTTCGGCCTCCTCGGTTATTTTGGGGTACCCTTGGCTTCGGCTGCACAACCCGTCCATTGATTGGCGTACGGGAAACATCATCTCGTGGAGTTCCTTCTGCCTAACTGCTTGCCTGCAGTCTGCTGCCTGCGCTCCCTCCGTTCCCCTCTGTGTCCCGGACGCACCCCCGCTTGACCTGTCCAGGGTTCCCTCTGAATACCATGACTTACGCGCCATCTTTAGTAAGTCTCAGGCGCTGTCACTTCCCCCTCACCGCCCATACGATTGTGCCATTAATCTCCTGTCGGGGGCTCCGTTGCCATCCAGTCGACTTTATAGCCTGTCGGCCCCGGAGCGGGAGGCAATGGAGAAATACATTAAGGAGTCCCTGAGCTTAGGCATTATCCAATCATCTTCCTCGGCGGTGGGGGCAGGATTTTTCTTCGTGGGAAAAAAGGATGGCTCTTTGCGGCTCTGTATTGACTTTTGGGAGCTGAACAACATTACTGTTAAGAACAAATACACTCTTCCCCTAATCAACACGGCTTCTGATTCTCTCCAGGGGGCCTCCGTGTTTACGAAATTAGATCTCCGCAACGCATACCACCTGGTGAGGATTAGAGAGGGGGATGAGTGGAAGACGGGGTTCCAGACCCCGAGTGGACATTTTGAACACCTGGTGATGCCGTTTGGTCTGACTAATGCTCCCACTGTACTCCAACGTCTCATCAACGACGTGTTGAGGGATTTCTTAGGCCCTTTTGTATTTGTGTATTTGGACGATATTCTCATCTTTTCACAGTCCCTCGATGAGCATCGAGTCCACGTCAGGCAGGTGTTGCAGCACCTGTTGGAGAATAGGTTGTTTGTCAAAGCGGAGAAGTGCGAGTTTCACGCCCCTAGCACTTCATTCTTGGGATTCATCATATCTCACAACGAGATCATCACCAATTCAGCCAAGGTAAAAGCAGTGGTGGAGTGGCCAGTTCCATCTTCCCGGAAACAGTTACAGCAGTTTCTCGGGTTTGCCAACTTCTACCGCTGCTTCATCAAAAATTACAGTATCATCGCTCTACCCCTCACTCGCTTCACGTCCTCCAAGGTACCCTTCCAGTGAACAGGGGAGGGGGAGGCAGCCTTTATGGAATTAAAGTCTTTGCTCTCTTCTCCTCCCATCTTTCCCCAGGTGGACCCCGTGCTGCAGTGTGTAGTGAAGGTGGACGCCTCAGACTCTGGGGTGGGAGCAGTTCTGTCTCAGCATTCCCCCGTGGATAACAAGATCCGCCCCTGTGCGTTCTCCTCCCGACATCTCACCTCGGCGGAGAGGAACTACGACATTGGGGACAGGGAGCTCCTGGTGGTCAAACTGGCCTTGGAGGAGTGGCGCCACTGGCTGGAGGGGGCCTCCCAGCCATTTGTCGTTTGGACCGGCCACAAGAACCTGGAGTAACTCGGGACCTAGCCCGGCAAGCCCGCTGGTCCTTGTTCTTCGGCAGGTTCAACTTCACCATCACCTACCGCCAGGGGTCCAAGAACACCAAGCCAAATGCCCTGTCCAGACAGTTCTCCTCGGATGTGACCGAGGCACTGTCTCATCCCGTGGTGCCCCCTTCGTGTATCGTGGGCGCTCTCTCGTGGGGCATCAAGGAGAGAGTCAGAAGAGTGCAGGAGACCAAGGCCAACCCGGGTGGGGGGCCAGCAGGGAAGACGTACATGCCCTCTGCTGTCCGGGGCGAAGTCATCAATTGGGCCCACTCCTCCAAGCTCCTGTGCCACCCGGGGGTGGTGCGTTCAGTGACTCTGCTGCAGAGGACCTTCTGGTGACCGCCCCTTTGGAAGGAGGTCAGGGAGTACGTCCGAGCCTGTCCCCAGTGCGCCACCTGTAAGACGTCCTCCTCTCCTCCAGCGGGGTTGCTCCACCTCCTTCCCCATCCCCGGCAGACCTTGGTCTCATGTGGCGCTGAATTTCGTCACCGGCCTTCTTCCTTCTGCTGACAACACAGTCATCCTTACGATCGTGGACAGATTTTCCAAGGCGGTCCACTTCGTCCCCTTCAGGGTCTCCCCACGGCCAAGGAGACGGTGGACCTGCTTGTCCTCCATGTGGTGTGGCTCCACAGCATCCCGATGGACATCGTGTCCGATCATGGTCCCCAGTTTGTCTCGCAGGTATGGCGTGCCTTCTGTAAGGCTACTGGGGCCACGGTAAGCCTGTCCTCGGTGTACCACCCCCAGAGTAATGGCCAGTGTGAGCGCGCCAATCAGGAACTGGAGGCAGCGTTATGGTGCGTCACCACCTCCAACCCAGCATCCTGGAGCTCCTATCTGCCGTGGGTCGAGTATGCGCACAACACCATGGTCTCCTCTACCACAGGTCTGTCCCCGTTCGAGGTCTCTTTGGGATACAATCCCCCGCTGTTTCCAGAGGAGGAGGAAGACATCACGGTGCCCTCCATGCAGGCCCATATGAAGCGCTGTCACCGGCTGTGGAGGACTACCCGGGCCGCGCTTTGGCGCACGGCGGACCGCAATACCGCCACTGCCAATCAGCGCAGGACTCCGGCTCCACCCTACCTGGTCGGGCAGCAGGTATGGCTATCCACTAAGAACATTAACTTCAAGGCTGAGTCCAGGAAGCTGTCACAGCGTTTTATTGGGCCTTTTTCCATTACACAAATTGTGAATCCTGTCGCTGTGCACCTGGCTCTCCCTCCCTCCCTCCACATTTGTCTCACCTTTCACATCTCACAGGTCAAGCCGTTTGTCTCCAGCCCTCTGTACCCCCCTCCCAAGGCGCCACCCCCACCGGTATTGATTGATGGTGACCACGCGTGGAGAGTCAACTCCATCCTGGACGTCCGACGCTGGGGCCATGGACTCCAGTACCTGGTGGACTGGGAGGGTTACGGTCCAGAATGGAGGTCCTGGGTGCATCCCTCCTTTGTGATGGATTCACAACTCATCAGGTACTTCCACCGGACGCTCCCGGGTAGGTTGGATCGGCTGCCGAGAGGCATCCCATGGGAGGGAGTACAGTTATGATCCGCTCTGCATGCCTGCTACTCTAATTATCTCCACAGCTGTGCGCACACCTGATCGTCTCATCTAGCGGCCTATTTAAGCAGCGCTGCCCTCTGGTCTGCACGGAGACGTCAACGCTCCCATAGTCTGGCAAGACCTTCTCGCCTACTCTACACGTTCTGCTCTGGAGTTCCGCCTCCTCAGTCCTGTCCTATTCGTCAGTTTACCTGGGAGTCTGAGCTCCCCACCGACAAGTAAGCTGTCATACTTTTCTGCACCTCTCCGCTCTTCTCCATCTCCCCTGTGCACACGTGGAAGCCTCCTGGTGGCGGACTTCCTCCTCCTGGCGGTGGATTGAGGACAACCCGCACTTCACCTCCACTGTACAAACCTGCACCACTTCATCTCGCCGGCAGCGGCAGCCTAGACACGGAACAACTGGACCAGGGCCTCGGGAGTTCTTCATTGCTTCAGCTCTCCAGCCTACTCATAAGACTGCACATTCTCTGACACATTCCTCCAAACCTCAGGCACTCACCCGTCTGTCTGTGTTTCCTCCTAGGGTTGCCAGTCTGAACGGTGCTCTGCTCGCCTTGCTGCTACACCTGCACACACGCTCACATCCACACACACACACACACACACACTCTATAATAAAAGATAATTGTGTCTGTTCTGAGTCCATGTCTGTTCCTGGGTCACCCAATCATGTCAGTGTGCCTTCTTCTCCAAGTGCAAAGCCGGTGCACTGTCTTCTGGTAATTGGATGGTGTAATACAAAGCGTAAAAGACTGACAATGTGCTGACAGAAACTAACAAAAGCACTGGCGCAAGGTGGGAAGCATGGTGCAAAAATGCACTGTTGTTCATCATAATAGGACCCATACTCTGTTCAGTAACTTCAGATCAGTAAGCTCCGTGGTCTCTCTATTTCTGACTCCTGTTCCAATGACTTTTGCAATGAAATAAAGGGTCCTTTATTTTTCTGCATTGAAGGTGGCAACCCTAGCCGCAAGAACAACTGATTCCAACCACTTAACCAAGCTAATGCTAATGGTCTGATATACCATCACGGTGGAAATATAACAAAATAAGCCAGAATGACACAAGATATGTTTTTGACTGTAGATTACTGAAACAAGGATGTCTGTTAGGGTGACTGAAATCTAAAGAAAAAAACAATATAAACAATGGTTGGTTAGTGAGCTTCCAAGTACCACTGTTAGTTCTGACTAGCGCTATGAACGCTGACTCTGACTAATGCCTTTGGCTCCTCATCTATCTACATGGCAGGCAGCTATGCTGGCCATGTTTATGACATCTCGAAGCAAACCCGGAAGAATTAATATGGCTTGTTGGAGAAAAATGAGATAAAGGTTGTGTATGTTTTTTTTAAGTGAATGTTTTGATATATTGATAATCATGCGTCAATCATTTCCCATTTGGAACCCAGTATGAAAAACAACAAAAATGCTGGTAGAAAGATAAATTTCAAGAATGTACTACAACAAAAATGAAACGTTAAGGTTTGACATATTTTATGTTAACCATGTAATAAACAAATGCTGCTGGATAATTTATAAGATTTTTTTTAGTAATCCTCCTAGGATATACAAAATTAGTCATTTTCACAGACGATAAAAATGGCCTAGTGAGAGCAACCTAATATTTTTTTTTACAAAAAAAAAAAAAAAAGATTACATACATTCATGATCACAACCCCTTACCATTCTAGCCAGTGTCCAGCAATGTAAAACGTCCCATGGATGAGACACAGAAATGGTAAGAGGTTTTTATATCTATTCAACTTCAAAGACAATAAAATAATTGAAAGTAATTCAGTGGTTCTGCTGCTGCTAAGAATTCAAAGGTCTTGTCCAAACATTGAAATTGATGAACCTGATGTAGTAACACAATACGACTGATAGCTATACCAGGGCTGTATGGAGTTGTGGGTGGTGATGATGACATGTCCATTCAGTCTCCTTCCAGCTGTTTGTGCAGGGGAGAACTAAAGCTCTGTTGATGTGCTGTCTGCTTTGCTGTGACTGAAGGTGGTGAATCTGCAGGTGACTGCTGTATGTTGTTTAGTTTGGATTTTGTGTTAGTCTGAGATATGAGCTCAGCTTGGTCTGCAGGGGAGCTGATTGAAATTAATTCAGCACCTCTTGCATTTGGTGGCTTTGGGCCATGATCCTTTGTATCTCGCCTGCTGTGCTGTTCTGTAGAGATGGAGTCTTGCTTTTGTTGACCAGGTGTGCACTCTCTGATCCCTGGAGATATGTTGTGGACAGGTTTCTCCTCTTTTGACTGTTGCAGTGGCAGTTTGTTCACATCTTGTCCTTTTCCAGTGATCATCTCAGTTCGTTTCTCATCGTGTCTGACAAGCTCTTTCAGTGTGATTTCTCCTTTGCTGGCAGACTGTCTTGATGATTTTTCTGTCAATGAATGTGTAGCATTTGCTCCAACTGGTTGCTGGAGTGTTTCTGGTTTTCCTCCAGTAGCTGCAGAGGTCTTCTGACTTCTGTCTGTGAGCACCCCCTGCTGGCAAACTGAAGCCATAACTTTGGTCCATGGATGCAACAGTGTCTGCTCTGCTGTCAGCCTCATTGTGGGGTCGGTCTGAAGCAGAGTTCTGATAAGGTCTTTAGCTTCTGCGCACATAAAAACACACGAGAAAAAAACAGTTTGCATTAAGGTGTGAATATATGTATGACATTTGCATCAACTCACTATGTATTTCTCTTACCCTCTGACACGGGGTCCCAATAAGGAGAAGGGAAGTGAAGCTGTCCTTGTTTTATTAGATGGAACAGCTCTTCTTGATCCCGATCCCGACTGCGAAATGGTGGGAATCCACACAGTAGGATATACAGAATCACACCCAGAGCCCATACATCCACTGCTATACCGTAACCTGATGGGTAAACCAAAAATACTGTATATATTCTCAGAATATGAGAATATTTAAAAAGTCAAAACACCAGCGTTAAGGCCATACCGGTTTCACAGAGGATTTCTGGGGCAACATATGTGGGTGTACCACATATGGTGAAAATGGGTTCAGTCACAACCATGGCAAGACCAAAGTCTCCCAGCTTCAGCCTACAGATGTCATCAGTAACTTTCTCTATCTAGGAGACACAACAAAAACAAGATACACATGAAACTGATCATCTTTAGTAGAAACAACTCTTAGGGTATCTACTCTCTTGGACATAATAGCCACAAAGATAAACAATTATGCTACATTTTTTAAAAATCTGGGTAATAATTTCTTATGTCACCATCCAGCCATCCATCCATCACCACTTATCTGAGGGTCCAGGGGCCTCATGTACAAAGGGTACTTATGCACAAAAACATGGCATACGTCCTTTTCCACGGAAAATTTCAGATGTATCGAGAATGAAATGACCGTGGAAATATGCGCGGTCCCACGGCAAATTCATGGCTGGTGTACGTACGCTTCTACTGTTATCGGTCCATTGGCAACACTTAGAGGTGATGGTAAAATGGTAAATTGCATTCGCTTATATAGTGCTTTTATTCTCATCTCTAGATGACCAAAGCGCTTTACAGATCCTGCTATCCACCCATTCACACACATTCACAGTCCGATGGCGGCGCAGCTGCCATACACTTGCACTGGCCTGACCCACCAGGAGCAACTGGGGTGATGTTGGGAGACTGATAATGACATGAAAATTATTGTACACACCAGAGACACATGATGAACAAACATCCCTGTGTGCGCGATTAGATGAGTGGATATAAAAACAAGAGCAAAGAAGTACAGAAAATGCCTCTAACAACAATGGTGTTAACATTATTAGAAGATACTGCAAATTGCACAGTGAGGAGAGAAAGGGCATTTAGAGACAGAGAAGATTTTCTGGCTCTGGATGATGACTGGGTTGTCAGCCAGTTTAGGTTTCCATGGGTAGTCCTTATGGAACTGTACTCAGAGCTACAGCCGCTCTTGGAGTGCGACACAGAGAGAAGAAGTGTGCTGCCTGCAAGTGCTGACAACACTGGGGTTCCTGGCAACAGGGGCATTCCAGACGGAGCTGGCAAACCGATCAGGAATTTCCCAGTCAACCCTGAGCCGAGCAATGCCAGCTGTGTGGGATGGCATTAGCCAGCTGTCACCAAGTACATCATATTCCCATACAATGCAGATGAACAGGCCAACATCAAAGCGCAATTTGCAGTGAGAGTCAGTGTAATGTAATTGGAGCTTTCGACTGCACACATATTGCTATAAAATCACCTTCACAAGATGAATATATGTATGTTAACAGGAAACATTTCCATTCAATCAATGTACAAATTACATGTGATGCACAAATGTGACTAACCAACATTGCTGCAAGGTGGCTTGGTTGAACGCACGATTCATTCATTCTAATGAACAGCATTGTTGGGAACAAACTACAAGCTGGCACTGTGCAGATCGGTGGCTTCTTGGTGAGTAAATTCATGTACGTAATTGTCCTTGCAAGGACTGGCCAAGTGGTGGAGGAAGTGCACAGGAAACCAGGAATCTTCTTCAGCAAGTGGAGTTTTTATTTACAGTGTCCATTTTAAAAATATTGTAGCATCAAACAAACTTTTGGTCTTTAAAAATCCAAAAGGCAAAAAAACAAAACAAAAAAAAACATAAGAGAAATCCCCAAACAAACAAATGGTTGGAGCAAGTGATGTTACGCTCAACACCGCCCACTCTGTAATATATAATAAATGGCACTTTATTGTGAAGTGCAGTGTGGTGAATGTACTTCCCGTCACGTCACGTCACTGCCCTAGTGTATATAAGGTGAGGGTGTCCATCTTGTGGCCTCTTTGACTGGTGCCGTATGCCAGGTGCCTGCCGTGTAACCGCTGTTCCAGTTACATCAATAAAGCTGTGTTCGCCAACTCATCTTGCTTCATATTTCGCCCAGGTATTTTCCATACATAACATTTGGCGATCGAGGATTAACTCATGGAGGCATGTATTACACCACTTCGTCCCTTTCTCAAGCTTCCAGGCGAATCATCAGTGCCTTGGCCCATGTGGTTTGAGGCCTTCCAGACCTACATCACCGCACTGGACCTCGTTAAGCTTGACAAGCTAAGGGCACGTGGACTTCTCATCCATAACCTGGGTATTGAGGGCCAGCAAGTCCTGCACACACTCGGAGCTTTGGATTCCTTTGAGGACGTTGTGGAGCTGCTAGCCAACCATTTCCACCCCCCGGATAGTGTGACTGTCCGGTGGATTCGTTTTCGGCAGCAACATCAGTGGGTAGGTGAGCCTATTCACCAGTTTATCGCAAACTTAAGGTAGCTAGCTAGCGAGTGTTGCTTTAGGCTGTTGGAAGCTGAAATGGTACATGACCAGCTTATGGAGCACACATGCAGTGCCGCATTGCGGGCTAGGCTACTCATGGCGCCCAATGACAACATTAGTCAGAGCCATCGAGCTAGCTCTCCAGCTGGAGGCTGCAGACAAGCTAGCTTCGCAGCTAACCTGGCGCCAGTCACAGTGGTCGCCGGAGCCACCCGTCGCGGCAAATGTTGCGGACTCAGAAAGCAAGGATATGTGAATGACGACGTTATAGAAACCAATGCTGCCAGCTGTAGGTCTGCCCAGGGAAAACCCCTGTGCAATGGTTGTGGGTCTGCAACACACTGAAATAAGGCGAAGGACTGCCCGGCTAGGGGAAAATGTTGTAGCAGATGTGGATGCTTGAACCATTATGCTAGAGTGTGCCGTGTATCTGAACCAGAGAGCCCACGGAAGAAATCACTCCGCCTGCCCCTGATGACCATCCATACAGTGTCCCCCAGCATGAACGGGTACATGTATTGCGCAGTGGAACTGGACGGCGTGGAGATACCACTGTTGCTCAACACGGGGGTGGAGGAGTCATTGCTGAATTGGGCCACGGTGAGAAAGTTTTTCCCCCACTACAGGATTAGAGGTATCCCGGCACCGTTGTATGGCTATGGAGGTGGCAGGCTGTGCACAGTTGGGACTTTGGAGTTAATGGTCCAGTAAATGTCTGCAAAGATGGTTGACTTCATGTTCCACATGACAGCGTGAGGCAATAACATCATGGGCTGTGATTTGTTTTATGGACTGGGTTTTGCCATAAAAGACAATGCCGGGAACGAATGGTTGGGTTGTGGCCGCTGGAACCCTCTGGTTCCGGTGGTCGAAAAGAATGTTGTGTGGGACGAAGAGCTAACGGACACCACAGTGGTCAAGCAGGACCAGTTTCACTCAGGTTTAGCACAGGAGGGTCTCAGTGCCAGCGCTTGGGACATGGTAGAGGGGGGTACCGAGCGTGGTGGTGAGGCACCTGCGTAGGCGAGTGACACCAATGTACTAGCCCCAGATGCCTCTGGAGCTTGACTGCAGGGTGATGGAGAGTCTGCAGCTACGACGGTGACCGCTATGACAGTTTTAGAAGAGGACGGGGCCAGACTGACGTGCTTGGAGGAACCGCATGCTCAGCAGCGCCACGTCAAGCTGAGCCGGGCCCCGCTGAGGGTTTTGGACTTCGTTCGGGAAGTCGTGTCCGGGAAGATGCTCTGGGTGACGAGGCTGGACGGGAGTCAGTGTTGGTGCAGACGGAGTCGGGCTCCATCGTCCAGAAGATCAGCCATCATCCCAAGGGTTTGCTGCTTCCAGGGGCACGCTTGCAGAGGGGCTGCCCTGGCCCCCCATGCCGGTTTTACCTCTCCCACCCAAGTGACTGTGCTGTAAAAAACGGCTGTTTATAGTTCTTGTGTTTTGCATGCATGTTATGGTATGGGGTTATTTTGTGGGTTTGTATGTTGGTTTAGGAGCATGGCAAGTAATTTTAGTTTGATAAAAGACTTTTCTTTAGATATGGGTGGCAGAATAATCCACCATGCCATGCGGGCTGTGCGGTAGTCCACCCATCAGCCCTATTTTAGGTTGTTTTGAGTGAGTGTGTTAGGCCTATTTAGTACATTAATTTTCGTTATCTTAGTGTGTGAGTCGGGTCCCAAATTGGGGGGGGGGGGGGTTCACCGCTGTTCCAGTTACATCAAAAGCTGTGTTCGCCAACTCATCTTGCCTCACCCTTCACCCAGGTATTTTCCATACATAACACACTCAGCACTGATTCGAGCAATATAAAGTGGAAGTGTCATGAGCAGTGCATCGAGCGCTGTTTCAGCATGCTCACAGTCACATGACTGTAGCAAGCGAGGCCTCGTTATGTTGGTCACATCACGTGACTTGAGGGCTCGTGGGAAATTTGAGAGGGAATTAGTTTTTTTTGTTTGCTTTGTATTGTTTTTTCCTGCCATCCAATTTTGAATAGACCTCGAATGGCCAAATGCTCAAAAAAAAGTATTGAGATTTTTTTTTCAGGTCTTCCACTCAGATGCGGTTCTGACACTCAGTCAGAAGATGGCACTCTTATGAAATGTTTCATAACACTGTGTCGATCATGAAGCTATTGTCTCAAAGTTGCTCATTGTCTCATAAGGCCTCAGTTTCGCCATCACTAGTTGGAGCTAGGCCTATGGCTATTGGGTAGCTAGCAAATGCTCTAACTTGAACTTGCTGTGACAGTCTGTCCAACTCTCTAGAGGGCTTCTTTACTCAGCCTTATATACCTTTAGCCCCTCCCTCTAGAATAAACCAGACATAAAGATTATCAATTAACGTAACCAAATGATACTTTAACATCAAAAGAACATAAATAAATTCTAATTACTACTATTGGCTCGTAAGAAAAATACAAAGTAAATTTAATTAATTTATCATATTTAAAAGTCCTGTAAATTAATGATATCACCTGCCAACCTGCTGTCAACCTGCTGTCAGATCCTGTGAATCGGTGGATTTCTGTGTTTTGGTGCTTGGTTTTTGACTACTTTTCGGCTTCTGATAACTGAATTTGGATTACGAACTGGACATCTTAGTTTCGACCCCTGCCTGATTTAAGACCCCGATAACGGCATTTATGGACTGGGAAACGAGAGCGGAGGGGCCCGCCATTCAGCTAGCTAAACAGCTGTTCATTAGCTGTTTTGTCAACATAAATCGTCTGGGATCATGGGTCCCAAGAAAGCTCAGCAGACTGAGGAGGTGGACGATATTAAAAGATCGCTCGACTTCTTGGCTGAACAGATTTCTGCTGTTAATCTGCAGCAAAAAAACATTCTGGGCCTGCTTGAGGAGGTGAAAGCGCTGTGGATCCAGAACGCCGAGAAGGACAAGAGGCTGGTGTATCTGGAGAGCAGAGTGTTGGACCTGGAGCAATACACCCGGGTGAATGACGTGATCATCACTAGACTCCACATTAAACTCCGATCATATGCTTGGGCGGTGGCCGCAGACAGCGGAGGGAGGCTCAATGAGCTGGAAACTGAATCCACGGTGCAACAAGTGGCGGCCTTCCTGCTGTCCAAAGGAATCCAGCTGGACTGTGACACCATTGCGGCCTGCCACCCTCTGCCCAGGAAAAACAACGACAAACCAGCTGTCATCATGAGGTTTGTCAACAGAAAACACAAGACTGCGCTGCTAAAATAAGGGAGGAAACTGAAAGGAATGAACATTTACATGAACAAGCACTTCACAAAAGAAAACGCAGATATAGCCAGAAAAGCAAGATACATGAGAAAGCAAAAAAAAAAAAGATTCAAAACACCTGGACAACAAACTGCAAAATATACATCAAATTAAATGGATCACCTGAAGAAGCCAATGTCATTGACATCCGAAATATTATGGAACTGGACAAACATCAATGAACATTATGAACTGGAGTCGACAGCAACAAGAGATAACTGTAGGACACTGAAGGATCACACTCATCTGCAACAGGACATATAACTAACTACATGAAACAAAAGATCAACAAACAGGAACAACAGGAACTGAAAGTTTTTGAATATATGGATCACAACTCACAGGACGTAGAATATGACATAGACCCTGATAATTTATTTACCTCCATCAATAATAACTGTAGTTACTACATGGATGAACAGTTTAACACAATGGTCATATCTGACTTTAATATATCAATGATCCACTTCAACAGCAGAAGTCTCTATGCCAACTTTAATAACATTAAAGATTATTTACATCAGTTTAAAGAGCCATTCAATATTGTGGCAATATCAGAGATGTGGCTCAGTGAAGAGAAAGGAGTGGATTTTACCATGGATGGTTACAGATTCACTTCACTTCCGCCCTCCCAAGAGAGTAGACGCTTTTTTTCTTCTCTCCTGCTCTGACTTTTTCCTCCCCTCCTAACTACTGGATCCCAGCTTGCTGTTGTCTGTCTGCGTCCAACTGCGACCGCCGAAAAGAAATTATGGAGTTAATAAGCTGGGCTTTGAACACAATTGACACTATTTTTTCAACAAGGAAAAGTGCTCCGGGGGAAGCTGTCTGCCCCGCTGGAACGGCTCCAGTGGGCTATTTACGTGACACAGGTAATTGGAAAATGCTGTGTCTCTCTAATCTCTCTATCGAAGATATTGAAGATTTGTTTATCTTCGTAATCTTGGTGATTGGGATAATTCTGATTGGGACGGGAATTGTCTTGGTTTACCGCAAATTGCTGAAGATGGATTCAACCTATCAAAATTCTGGCCAGGCGAGGTGCATCCAACAAATTGAAAGCTGCGCAATGAAGGATTAATGTACTGAATCTACAGAAGAAATACAAGTCTTCTCTGTGATCAGTCCTATTTGGCATTATTATTCCCCATGAAAATTCCTCCTGGCTGTCTGCAGACTGTGTTTTTTCAAAATCATGAGCACAAGGCCTTGGACAGCCAGCTGCAGCGCCAGATAAGACTGGCGCCAGACAGACAAAACATCTTCTGCCAAGGGTCCTTGGGTCTCTCTTATTATCATCAACACTGCTCAACACCGCACACACATTGATCCATGAACTGAATAAAGATAACACTGTTCTCTTGTGTCCTGTGAATTCTGTGTGTAGCGAATATATGTGCATCGAGCTTTTTTTTTCCTTGAACTCTTAATATTGATTAAGTATGTAACCAGTATTTTGAATCAATGATTTTTTTGCTCCTTCCTATTGTATCATCTTTATGCGACCTGTACCCTCCTGCTGACAGGCGCGTTGCAGATGCGCCGCGGCACGGAAATGCAGGTTCATTACTGTGTCAAGTCAAATTCTCTCGTATGTTATCAGTGACCTGTTAATGTACTTGGCAATAAATCTTTTTCTGATTCTGAGATTAAATTATATGAATAGAAAAGTGAAAAAAGGAGGAGGAGTTGCAATTTATGTTGACAAGAGCTTGCAATACAAGGTTGTTGAATATTTGTCAGTGACTGTGGATGATTTATTTGAATGTATTACAATAGAAATCTGTTTGGACAATATGAAGAACATAGTAGTGAGCTGTGTATATATAGAACACCTGGATCAAATATTGACTTTTTAAGGACTGGGTGGAAAAAATGTATGCAAAACTTACTCATAAAGTTATGTTCATCTGTTGGGATTTCAGTATAGATCTTATGAATTCAAAACAACATAGTTTGACAGAAGAATTTATCAACACAATGTGCAGTATGGGCTTACATCCAACAATCACCAGACCTAGCAGAATTACGACACACAGTGCCACACTAATAGATAACATATTCACTAACATGGAAAATAATATTGTGAGTGGGCTTTTATCAAATGATATCAGTGACCACCTGCCGAATTTTGTTTTCTATCAATGTGATTATATGAAGAAAAAGTATACCAAAAATATTAAATATATAAGAATAAGAACTGAAGAATCTATATATTTACTGGTAAAGGAATTATTAATGCAAGACTGGAAGATAGTTTGTGATGAAAATGATATAAATAAAGCATATTGTGGAGCGTGTAAATGAGGCGGATTTGACTCAGATGATTTATTACACATCTCACACAAGAAGCATAGACAGAATGACTTCTCAGCAGAGACTCTTCTCTTAAATAACATGGCATTCCTCTAGAAGCTTCTAACACACAAAAGGTCACATTGCATTCACTTCCTTAATCCTTTACCATTCCTCTAGAAGTTTCTAACACACAAAAGGTCACACTGCATTCACTTCATTCATCCTTCACACCTCCGTTATCTCACCAGGGAACCTCTGCTCTTTGTTCTTGTCTAAGATGTTACACAATTATGCTCTCCCCATGCACCGCCATACCACCCCCCCGAGCATCTTGGATAGAACAATAGAATAACAGTCCGTATGATGTGATAGAACCATTAAACATCAATCCACATGCTGCTTGGGCTTCAGTCTTCTCCCGTATCTGCTGTAACCAGGATTCACCGCCTCCGCGGCGCTGTCATGCTGGGGGGTTGATGTTTGGGGGGTAAAACTTTTTGTCTGTCTGTGTGGGTGCTCTGGGGAATCTTTTCTCTGGGGAGCTCCCCATGGGGTTCTTCCACGCCGAGGGGCCCTCGCCAACAGCACTTGCTCGTCCGCCACAACGAAAGCGGGTTTGAGTCTGTCTATGCCAATCTTTTCCCTCCTACCCCCCAAATCTAGCAAAAAATGCTTGTCCCCTGTTTCCAGCACTCTGAACGGTCCATCATAGGGTGGTCGCAGTGGAGGGCGATGGGCGTCGTGTCTGACAAACACAAACTCCGTGTTTTTTAAAGTTTTAGGCACAAAAACGCGCGGAAAACTGTGGTGGGCAGGGCCCGGCAGCGTGCTTTTGTCTATGCTATGCTGCAACAGCTGAGATGGGGAGCTGCCCGGCGCGGGATTATCTGGCAGAAACTCCCCGGGCAGCCGAAGTGGTTGCGCAAAAACGAGTTCTGCCGGGGAAGCTTCCAGATCCTCTTTCGGCGCAGAACGTAACCCCAATAAAACCCACGGTAGCTTGTCTACCCAATTTGCATCCGTCAGTGAAGCCCTGAGAGCCGCTTTCAATGATCTATGAAAACGTTCGCATAACCCATTAGCCTGTGGATTGTATGCGGTTGTGCGGTGAATTGTGACACCCAGGCTGTGGGCCATTGTTGACCAGAGTTCGGAAACAAATTGAGGGCCTCTGTCGGACGTAATGTCCGATGGGACTCCAAAACACGCCACCCATGCTGTTAAAAACGCGCGCGCCACCCCCTCGGTCGTGATTGCCGCCAGCGGAACCGCTTCTGGCCAGCGCGTGATGCGGTCCACCATTGTCAGGAGGTGCGTGTACCCCTGTGATGGCAGGAGGGGGCCCACGAGGTCCACGTGGACATGGTCAAACCTCTTAGCCGGAATGCAAAACGGCTCCAAGGGAGCCTTCGTGTGTCTGTGTACTTTGGCTCCTTGGCACGCCACGCAGGCTGCCGCCCACTCTTTCACTTGTTTGCGAAGGCTCGGCCACACGAATTTCTCTCCTACCATTTTGACCGACGCACGCACTCCTGGGTGCGCCAAAGAGTGAACCGACTCAAACACGTGACGGCACCACGCGGCCGGGACCACGGGACGTGGGTGACCCGTGGAGACATCGCAGATTAGGGGGGGCATGCCATCCTGCAGCACCCTGCTCTCCAGCCTTAACCCTGTTGGTCCAGACTGGAGTGCGCGCATGTCCGCATCACTAACCTGCTCCGCAGCCATGGCTGCGTAATCTATCCCCACGCAGACCGGGGCCACCACGGCACGTGAGAGGCAGTCTGCCACTACATTCAGTTTGCCCGACACATGCTGAATATTGGTAGTAAACTCTGAGATCGCGGCCAGCTGTCTCTGCTGCCGGCCCGACCATAGCTCTGAAACCTTGGCCATCACGAACGTTAGCGGCTTATGGTCAACGAATGCGGTGAAACTGCGCCCTTCCAGCCAGAACTGGAAGTGGCGAATGGCTAGGTGGAGAGCCAGCAACTCTCTGTCGAACGCGCTGTATTTACGTTCACTGTCGCGCAAAGTCCTGCTGAAAAAGGCGAGCGGCTGCCAAGCCCCGGCAACGCGCTGCTCCACGACAGCCCCTATGGCCACATCTGACGCGTCAGTGGTGAGCGCTATACGGGCCGTTGGGTCTGGATGTGCCAGCAATGCGGCGTTTGCCAGGGCTGCTTTGACTTCCGAGAACGCCCGCTCTCGCTCCGGGGTCCATTTGACCCTATCCGCGGGTTTCTGTTTTTTGAGCGCAGCGTACAGTGGTTGCATGAGCTGCGCTGCGCGGGGAAGGAAATGGTTATAAAAGTTCACCATTCCCAAAAATTCTTGTAGCGCCCTGACCGTCTGCGGCCGGGGAAAATCTGCTACTGCGCGCACTTTGTCAGGCAGCGGGACTGCTCCTTCGGGAGAGACGCGGTGCCCCAAAAAATCAATCCCCGTCACCCGAACTGACATTTCGCTGGGTTGATTATTAACCCGTGCTCTTCCAACCTTCGGAAAACTGTCGTGAGGTGGGTTTCGTGTTCGTCTTCGGACGCACTGGCTACTAAGATATCGTCCAGGTAGACTAACACGAAAGGGAGATCGCGCAGCACTGCATCCATCATGCGTTGAAACGTCTGTGCAGCCCCTTTAAGCCCAAATGGCATGCGCAAAAACTCGAATAAACCGAACGGAGTTATTACCGCTGTTTTGGGTATGTCCTCAGCGCGCACTGGGACTTGGCGGTAACCGCGGACCAGGTCTATTTTAGAAAAAACGCGCGCTCCTGCAAGGTGAATGGAAAAATCCTGAATGTGGGGAATTGGGTAGCGGTCGTGCGCTGTGGCGTTGTTCAACCTGCGGAAATCCCCGCAAGGTCACCACGAACCCTCAGCTTTAGGGACCATGTGTAGCGGGGAAGCCCATGGGCTGTTTGAGCGCCTGATGATGCCCAACCTCTCCAGGTTGGCGAACTACTCGCGCGCTATGGCCAGTTTAGCTGCGTCCAAGCGCCGAGGTCTTGCAAAAACGGGCGGCCCGGTGGTGGTTATAAAATGCTCCACCCCGTGTTTAGCGATTGCTGCCGAAAACATCGGGACCGTGAGTGCTGGGAACTGAGTGAGCAGTATGTGGAACTTACCGCATGTAGCTGTGACGTTAGCTTGTGCTGTTGGCTGGGTCACTCGAGCTATACAGGGGAGAGAGTCAAAGGACAGTGCATTAATTAGGCATCTGTTAGCGACATCTGCCAACAAACCATGTGCACACAGAAAATCAGCCCCCAGTATATGGAAATTCAATGCTGCTATGACAAAAGTCCACTCAAATGTACGGCCGTGTAGAGACAAGAGTAGAGTCCTCTCACCAAAGGTCTTAATCCCCAAGCCGTTTGTTGCTGCCATCTCGGGGCAGCTAGATCCTGCCAGCCGGTCAGCGTAGGTCGGCCGGACGAAACTCTTCTGGGTGCCAGTGTCCGCGAGGAAATGCCTCCCCGAGCGTGCGTCCGTCAAGTAGAGCAGCTTGTTCTCCTCCCCGAGGGTTGCGGCTGCTACCGACCCCCGGTCTTGGCGTTTCCTGAGTCGCTTGAATTGGCACGGTGGTATACATTTGCGTGCCCTCTCTGCGAAGCGGCGGCGGTAGAAACAAAGCGTGTCTCCCCCTCGTTCCATGGCCCCTGCTGCTGCTGCCGTCGGTGGCTCTGCTGCTGCCGTTGATGGCTCCTCGCCTCCTCTGGTCGTTGCGCCGAGCTCCGTCGATGCCGCAATGGTCGTGAACTCCCTGGTGGCGACGATGATCCGGTTTGCTTCCCGGGCTAGCGCACGATAGTCCCGCTTGGCCAGCAACGGCGAATTGGCCAGGGTCGCTCTTGCTGCTGACGGAAGATTCCGGAGGAAAAGGTGGGTAAAAATAAAATGGTTGTCGTCTGTGCCCTTTAACCTCAGCATCTTCTCCATCAGGTCTATGGCCGACTCGTCTCCCAACCCGGTCCGCGTCAGGAGTCTCTCTGCTCTCTCACCATCCGAGAGTGTGTAGTGCTGGATGAGCGCAGCCTTCAGCGTGCCGTACTTGCTGTCGGTTGGTGGCTGATCGAGCAGGCTCTCTACGTGCTGAGCCATGCGGGCGTCGAGCGTTGCGACCACATAGTGGAACTTTGTGTCATCCGCCGATATCCCCCGGAGGGCGAACTGCGCCTCGGCTAGGTGGAACCAGGAGCGCGGGTTGTGCTGCCAAAAATCCGGTAGCTTGATCGCAACAGCACATGCGTGGCTGGGGGTTCCCATCGAGGTTGGCTCTGGGTATCTTTCATCGTGTTCCATGATTCGTCTTGGGTCACCAGTGTGGAGTGTGTAAATAACGAGGCGGATTTGGCTCAGATGATTTATTACACATCTCACACAAGAAGGATAGACAGAATGACATCTCAGCAGAGACTCTTCTCTTAAATAACATGGCATTCCTCTAGAAGCTTCTAACACACAAAAGGTCACATTGCATTCACTTCCTTAATCCTTTACCATTCCTCTAGAAGTTTCTAACACACAAAAGGTCACACTGCATTCACTTCATTCATCCTTCACACCTCCCCGTTATCTCACCAGGGAACCTCTGCTCTTTGTTCTTGTCTAAGATGTTACACAATTATGCTCTCCCCATGCACCGCCATAATATGATAAATTTTTACAAATATTTAAATCATTGTACAATAAAAACTGTCCTATAAAACAATACAGTGACAGACAACAAAACAAAAATATTCCATGGGTCACCAAGGGGTTACTAAATGCATATAAAAAGAAGAATACATTATATTGTAGGAATCCAATGTTTCTACTCAGACGGAAGGGCAAGGGGAATGGTCATGGGGGGGTTTGTGTGTTGATATGGGGGTTGGTGTGTTGATGCAAACAGTAACAAAGAGAATGGGAATTGCAGAGTCTTTTATGTTAATGCAGCACCACAGGTCACAGGGAGAGTTGTGTGCTATAAAAGGAGCGGTGTCTGCGACCTGTGAGTCTTTTGATGCTTGTGATTCTGGTGAATGTGTGAGAGAGAGATTAATAAAGGCTGCTCTGCTCTGGACTGCTCTGCCTGATTATTCCTTTCTCCACAATATAAACAATTCATTAAGTGTAGAATGGTAGAGGCTGAGATCAAATATAAAAGATATAAAAACAAGCTAACTAATATAATGAGGTCTTGTAAGAAAGAATACTACAACATAATATTAGAGGATAATAAGAATAACTTAAGAGGAATATGGCAAGTGCTAAATGGGATTATTAGTAACCGATCAAAGAATGCTAATTATCCAGAATATTTTATTGAAAATGACAATTTGATAAATAATATGGAGGATGTGGTTAGTGGTTTCAATAAGTTTTTTGTAAATGTTGGTCCTGAATTAGCAAAATCAATAGTGACACCAGAAACAAATGATAGTGGTTCTGTAAATGAAATAGAAGATAGAAATCCAAACACAATCTTTTTGAGTGCAATAACTGAAAAGGAAATTATCGAGACTGTGAGTAAATTTAAGAACAAAAAATTAACTGACTGGAATGAAATTGACATGACAATAGCGAAAAAAGTAATTGAAGGAATTGTTAAACCACTCACCCACATCTGTAACCTGTCATTTCAAACTGGTAAATTTCCAAACAAAATGAAAATAGCAAAAGTAATACCACTATACAAAACAGGAGACAGTCACTATTTCACAAATTACAGGCCAGTCTGTTTACTCTCACAGTTCTTCAAAATACTTGAAAAAATCTTCACTAAGAGACTGGAAGATCCATCCATCCATCCACCTTCTACGGCTTAATCCTTTTCGGGTCATGGGGGTTTTGAAGCCTATCCCAGCATCTTTGGGCGAGAGGCAGGGTACACCCTGGACAGAGTGCCAGTCCATCGCAGGGCCAACACAGAGAGACAGACAACCATTCACTCTAACAGTCACACCTAAGGACAATTTAGAATCCCCAGTTTGATGCCAATTAACCTAACTTGCATGTTTTTGGCATGTGGGAGGAAACTGGAGAAATCCCGGAGTAAACCCACACAGACACGGGGAGAACATGCAAACTCCACACAGATCACTGTTGGTCGGTGGCTGGGATCGAACCCAGGATCCCCCGGCCAAAGGTGAGTTGCTGTGCTGCCGTAGTGCTAACCACTCTGCCACCGCGCTGCCCGAGACTGGATGATTTAATTGAAAAACACAACCTCCTTACAGTCAGTCAGTATGGTTTTAGAGCAGACAAATCTACATCTTTGGCAATGATCGAACTCACAGAAGAAATTACTAGTTGTCTAGATAAAAAAAAGTTTGCTGTAGGAGTATTTATAGATTTAAAGAAAGCTTTTGACACCATAGACCACAGAATTTTACTGAGGAAATTGGAAAGGTATGGGATAAGAGGGGTCGGACTAAGTTGGGTGGAAAGTTATTTAAGTAACAGACAACAATTTGTACAAATTGGTGAGCACAAATCACCCTTCATGAACATCTCTTGTGGTGTGCCCCAGGGGTCAGTTTTGGGACCCAAACTCTTTATCTTGTATGTAAATGACATATGCCAAGTATCAAAAATTCTGAAATTTATTTTGTTTGTGGATGACACAAATATCCTTTGCACTGGTGAGAATTTGCAGCAGGTTTTAGAGGTGGTCACAACTGAAATGAAAAGGTTAACACAGTGGTTTAACAAAAATAAATTATCTCTAAATCTGAATAAAACAAAGATTATTCATTCATTCATTCATTCATTCATTCATCTTCTTCCGCTTAATCCTTTTCGGGTTGCGGGGGGGCTGGAACCTATCCCAGCATCTTTGGGCGAGAGGCAGGGTACACCCTGGACAGATCGCCAGTCCATCGCAGGGCCAACACAGAGACAGACAACCATTCACTCTCACAGTCATACCTAAGGACAATTTAGAATCCCCATTTTGATGCCAATTAACCTAACTTGCATGTTTTTGGCATGTGGGAGGAAACCGGAGAAATCCCGGAGTAAACCCACACAGACACGGGGAGAACATGCAAACTCCACACAGATCACTGTTGGTCGGAGGCTTGTTTGGTAATTATAAAATAAATCATGAAATAATGATAATGATAGATGATACCAGAATAGAAACAGTACAGGAAAATAAGTTTCTGGGGGTGACACTAGACAATAAAATCTGATGGAAACCTCACATCAGTCACATCGGGGCCAAGTTGGCAAAATGTATAGGGATACTGGGGAAGACAAGACACATTCTGGACTATAAATCATTGTTCTTATTGTACAATTCACTGTTTCTACTATAAATCATTGTTCTTACTATACTACTGTGTAGAGGTCTGGGGAAACACCTACAGGACCAACCTACAGCCAATATGCACATTACAAAAAAAAGCTATAAGGACAATAAATAATATAGGATATAGACACCATACCAACTCGCTGTTTTTAAAGTTACATGCCATAAAGTTCATGGATTTAGTTAAATATAAGACAGCACAAGTAATGCACAGGGCAATTAATAATCAACTCCCAACTAATATACAAAAATATTCAAAAAAAGAGACAATGATTATAATTTGAGAGGAGACTTAAACTTTACAAAACCTAAGGTACGAACAACTAAGAAAAGTATCTGCATATCTGTCTGTGGAGTGGATTTGTGTAACAGTCTGGAGCTGGAACTTAAACTATGTACAAACAGAACTCAATTCAAAAATAAGTATAAACATTATTTCCTGAAAGGATATATGCTAGAGGGGTAGTATTAATATGTACAATTCACTATGCTCACTCTGGGACACTATGGTATGGGACAGTACTGTGCATATCTGTGTTGTTTGGGGCTAGGTTTAGATGTATGGACCATATGTATGTTGGGATGGATGGGTGTCAATGTTGATATGTACAAAATATAGTTAATTGTCTACTTGGGGTCTTAAATGAGGTAATATGTATATATTCCACATGGATTGTATTTAGGGAAAAGAGGAGTTGGAGTAAATAAGTGTTAACTTCTTCCTTCTCTCTTTTGAGTACTGTATACTGTCACTTTTATTGCACTTGTCATTTGTTTTGTTTTTTAACTTTTTGTTCGAAATAAAGTATGTATGTATGTATGTATGTATGTATCTGTGGCGGGTTTGGAATAACCCCCACAACAGACTAAGGACAGTCAGCTCGCTACTTCTGGTTTTTTCCGCTGCACTACTGAGATGTAATGTGCCATTCATGCATTGTGATGTTAATGTGCCATTCATGCATTGTGTTCATGCGTCCTGTCCTTACTGTGACCTAGAGACTGAGATCAATATGTAGATGTGCCTTGTAACCTCTTTGTCCTGCAGCTGGAGCAGAGGCCAGCAATCTACCTATTGTTATGTATGTCTCTCATATGCTAATGCCCATACCAACTGCTGTGAATGCTCTTTCATGTATTGTTGTAACTGGGTATATACAGTGGGGTAAAAAAGTATTTAGTCAGCCACCAATTGTGCAAGTTCTCCCACTTAAAAGATGAGAGAGGTCTCCAATTTTCATCATAGGTATACCTCAACTATGAGAGACAAAATAAGAAAAAAAAAATCCAGAAAATCACAATGAAGGATTTTTAATGAATTAATTGGTAAATTCCTCTGTAAAATAAGTATTTGGTCAATAACAAAAGTTCATCTCAATACTTTGTTATATACCCTTTGTTGGCAATGACAGAGGTCAAACGTTTTCTGTAAGTTTTCATAAGGTTTTCACACACTGTTGCTGGTATTTTGGCCCATTCCTCCATGCAGATCTCCTCTAGAACAGTGATGTTTTGGGGCTGTTGCTGGGCAACACAGACTTTCAACTCCCTCCAAAGATTTTCTATCGGGTTGAGATCTGGAGACTGGCTAGGCCACTCCGGGACCTTGAAATGCTTCTTATGAAGCCACTCCTTCATTGCCCAGGCGGTGTTTTTGGGATCATTGTCATGCTGAAAGACCCAGCCACGTTTCATCTTCAATACCCTTGCTGATGGAAGGAGGTTTTCACTCAAAATCTCACGATACATGGCCCCATTCATTCTTTCCTTTACACGGATCAGTCGTCCTGGTCCCTTTGCAGAAAAACAGCTCCAAAGCATGATATTTCCACCCCCATGCTTCACAGTAGGTATGGTGTTCTTTCTCCTCCAAACACGACAAGTTGAGTTTTTACCAAAAAGTTCTATTTTGGTTTCATCTGACCATATGACATTCTCCCAATCCTCTTCTGGATCATCCAAATGCTCTCTAGCAAACTTCAGACGGGCCTGGACATGTACTGGCTTAAGCAGGGGGACACGTCTGGCACTGCAGGATTTGAGTCCCTGGCGGCGTAGTGTGTTTCTGATGTAGCCTTTATTACTTTGGTCCCAGCTCTCTGCAGGTCATTCAGTAGGTCCCCCCATGTGGTTGTGGGATTTTTGCTCACCGTTCTCGTGATAATTTTGACCACACGGGGTGAGATCTTGCGTGGAGCCCAAGATTGAGGGAGATTATCAGTGGTCTTGTATGTCTTCCATTTTCTAATAATTGCTCCCACAGTTGATTTCTTCACACCAAGCTGCTTACCTATTGCAGATTCAGTCTTCCCAGCCTGGTGCAGGTCTACAGTTTTGTTTCTGGTGTCCTTTGACAGCTCTTTGGTCTTGGCCATAGTGGAGTTTGGAGTCTGACTGTTTGAAGTTGTGGACAGGTGTCTTTTATACTGATAACGAGTTCAAACAGGTGCCATTAATACAGGTAACGAGTGGAGGACAGAGGAGCCTCTTAAAGAAGAAGTTACAGGTCTGTGAGAGCCAGAAATCTTGCTTGTTTGTAGGTGACCAAATACTTATTTTACCGAGGAATTTAGCAATTAATTCATTAAAAATCCTTCTTTGTGATTTTCTGGATTTTTTTTTTCTCATTTTGCCTCTCATAGTTGAGGTATACCTATGATGAAAATTGGAGACCTCTCTCATCTTTTAAGTGGGAGAACTTGCACAATTGGTGGCTGACTAAATACTTTTTTGCCCCACCGTATGCTGCACGATTCTGTAACTCATCCTCTCATTCCTGCAACTGCTGCTGACACACTCACTCTTGTGTCTCTTTGCTGGAGAGCCTCTGGGCTCGCTCCCGGCGCGCATGCACGGTGCCGGGCGGAGCTCATGATGGCGGTATGATTTAATAAACCTGCTTAAAACCTTCACCACGCTGCTTTATTTCATGCCGCCGCACTGGTGACCCTGATAGAAAGCACACGTTTTGTGTGACGCAACCTTCTGGTCTGGACAGCTACACTGGTGACCCGTTCTTCATGGTGAGATCTGCACGTCTGAGATCTGCACATCCACGCTGGGACCGGCTGCTCTCACAGCTTCTGACACACGATTCTGTGTCTCCACACGAGAGCGCACGCACCTCGTCCTCTCTCCACGACGGCGACCTCCATGGCCGACGGAGAATGCAGCGCGTGGACCTGAACGCACCATAGCCGAGCGAGTGACAAAGATCGTCTCCTCCCTCTCACCGCTCCAACGCATCTGCACGAGCCCGAGGGACAAAGATCGTCTATTCCCTCTCACCGCTCCAACGCACCATGACCAATCTACAGCCACAGCTCAACATGGATGATTATCGGCGCCGATTGCGCTGATCTCCACCAAGATTCTGGACCCTGACTCGCCCCTCCAGCGGCCCACCCACGCACGGAACCCCGGCACATGCACCGGGGAGACACGAGGACGATGCACCACGCACGGGACAAAAAAGGCTCTACAGACCGCCATCGTCCTTCGCCGCTGCACACAGAGCCTTCAGGGCTGCTCGTACACCTGAAGCACGCAAGCAGCTCGCTCACAGGATTTTCTAACGGTCACAGCCACGGCGCACAAGGGGATTCAGCCGTCAGCTTTTCCCGAAGGCTTTAGGGCTGCGCCCGCACCTAAAGTCAACACGCCAAGTCCCTCTGCTTTGGTTTCTTTTTTTCTTACAGCCGCTACGCAGCCTCGCCGTTCCTGTTTTTCTTCATGGCCGTGAGAGGAGTCAGAGGCTAATTTTTCTTCTTGTGATCTCCGCAAGTTCAACGGGACAGCCCTCGACATCGCGGAGCAACAAGCAATTTTTGCGCGGCCCGGACGATTTCACCGTCCCCGGCTGGCATTTACTACCCCCCACCCCCCTCCACCTTCGCCTGCACAGAGCTTTTCCTGCTCGCTGCCAAGCTGCACTATCGAGGTCTCGGCCCCCTGCCGAGCCCTCTGGGGGGGAGCAGTGTGGCGGGTTTGGAATAACCCCCACAACAGACTAAGGACAGTCATCTCGCTACTTCTGGTTTTTTCCACTGCACTACTGAGATGTAATGTGCCATTCATGCATTGTGATGTTAATGTGCCATTCATGCATTGTGTTCATGCGTCCTGTCCTTACTGTGACCTAGAGACTGAGATCAATATGTAGATGTGCCTTGTAACCTCTTTGTCCTGCAGCTGGAGCAGAGGCCAGCAATCTACCTATTGTTATGTATGTCTCTCATATGCTAATGCCCATACCAACTGCTGTGAATGCTCTTTCATGTATTGTTGTAACTGGGTATATATGCTGCCCGATTCTGTAACTCATCCTCTCATTCCTGCAACTGCTGCTGACACACTCACTCTTGTGTCTCTTTGCTGGAGAGCCTCTGGGCTCGCTCCCGGCGCGCACGCATGGCGCCGGGCGGAGCTCGTGATGGCGGTATGATTTAATAAACCTGCTTAAAACCTTCACCATGCTGCTTTATTTCATGCCGCTTCATATCTATCTATCTATCTAAAATAGTGCTTAATGGGGGAAAACAAGAATTCTCCCCTATTTCTCCACAACATAGTTTCTCCCAATAAACTCCTGCTATAAAAGGAATTGGGATCCTCCTCTTCCTGTTTGTCAGCCCAGACACCCACAAGGAAACCAAAATGGTTGGAACCCACACACAACAACCCTCAAAAAAGATAACAACCACTTCATGATCCCCATATATTTCTCACTGTTGCACTGAAGAAGTGTTTCACCAATATCTTAAAGAAATTAGCTCAACAAGTAAACATTTAAACCCCCAATTGGCTGGCTTTATGTACAAAGAAAATTAAGGATCTTCAGTGTGCTGCTGGCTAACCCAAAAGACATTTTAAAGGGCACGGGTCACCCCGTGACATTTCCCCCTCCCTTCTCTAAGGACGGCACTTATACTGTCCTGGAAAGGTAGTCAGCTGCACAGTTCTCGTTTCCACTCCTGTACAGAACATCGAAGTCAAATGGCTGCATGGCCAAAAACCACCTTGTTATCCATGAGGTGGAATCCTTCATGTTTTTCAGCCATGACAAAGCTCGATGATCCATCTCAAGTATAAACTTTCGTCCGAGCAGATAATAGCGAAGAGAGTCCAACGCCCTCTTTATGGCAAAACATTCTTTCTCCACAATCGAATATTTGACTTCATGCTTGTTCAACTTCCTGCTGATGTATTACACGGGTTGAAGCTGCCCTGGTTCACCACAGCAAGGCAGCTCCAATACCAAAGTCGGAAGCATCAGTCTGCACCACAAATGTCTATTGGAAATCAGGGCTTTTAAAGGGGACCTGTGGTGGTCGTGAAATAAAAGATATTATATTGAGCCCCTGTCTCACATTCTAGTTCAAGTTTAAGTTCAAGTTCAAGTTCAAAGCAATGCGATATAAATCCATTGCTGATGTGCTGGTTCAGCTATGTCAGCAAAACATGGGCGCAGCCATACTAGCGGCTACATGGCCTGCCAGGACACTTCCTGTGACGTACTGTTGTGGCTACCGCGATCTGGATCAATATTGGCTGAGCCTGGAGTGCCTGGATGACCAGTGGCTTTCGGGATATTCAAATTCAAATTCAAACGTTTATTTCAAACTCAGGGTTCATATTAAATGCAGAACTAAAACGAGTAGAAAATAAATAAATAAATGCTTAAATTCAGCGGGTCGTCTCGTCTGATCTGAGGTCGTAACGGCCGCCAGACGGCCGATGATTCGGCGCTGGGCTCTTCCCTCGCCGCTAAAAGTATATACAGATCAGCAGACACTCGGCGCTCTTGTAACAACAAAAACATACAATGCGATATGGATATCGCAACATGGCGGAATGTAAAGCCTTTGGATGTCTCAATAATAATCAAAAAAACAAAGATAAACACTTCTTTTGTGTACCCAAACCCAGCTCACCTTGTCGGAAGATCGTAGCGGAAAAGTGGTTGCGCAATCTCGGAACAGGGCACAGACGTTTCCTTTCAGATGAAATTGCGTTGTGTGTGAGGACCACTTCGTCACTTTCACCCTCAGAAGACCTTTCTGGCTCAAACCTGTAGCCATGTTGGACGAATTCTTCCTCAGAGTCCAACAATTCAGCCATAATAGAATAAAAACACTCACAAAAGCACCCTAGTCGCTCATACAGGTGGAGTATTGACTTTTCAGTAGCAACGTAGTGACGTCACATCCGCATGTGTCATGGCTGCGCGCATAGTTTTCATTGGCTGGCCATGCCTGCGGTCGTATTTGCATATTTCTCTGGTGGTATATGGCTGGCAATAATTATTTAACCAAATAACGAATACTTTGCCTAATGTTTTCAAGTTGAATGTGTTTAGACGACCACCACAGGTCCCCTTTAAGTATTGGATCCTTGCATAGAGCAGCTTTAAAGGCCTGGAAAGACTCCTCACATTCATCTCTCCATTGAATCTTATTTGGCTAGTTTTTACCTGGTTAAGTTGGTAAGAGGAACTGAAAGTGTAGAAAATCCTGGAATAAATCTATACCAACCCACCAGGCCCAGGAACGACTTGACTTGGGACTTTGTTTTTGGCCTCTCAGCAGACATGATGACATCAACCTTTCCCACTTGAAGCCGGATGACACCTTTCCTCAGGACAAACCCAAGGTATTGGGATTCCTGCTTAGCCAAGGCACACTTGTCTGGGTGAATGATCACGCCTGCATCTTTGATTCACTGCAGCACCTCTTTCAGGTGGACCAAGTGCTCCCTCCAACTGGTGCTGCAGATCATGACATCATCCAGATAAGCTGCAGCATAGGATTCTGTGCCAACCAACAGTTTGTCCATCATTTTCTGGGAAGCCGCTGGGGCCCCATGAAGACCAAAGGGAAGGACAGTGAACTGGAAGTGTCCAAATAGAGTCTGGAAAGCTGTTACTTCCTTACTTCCCTTTGTCAGTGGGACCTGCCAGTACCCCTTACATAAGTCTAACATGCTAATGTAGGTGGCACTGCTGAGTCGCTCCACAAGATCATCCACTCTGGGCACTGGATACAAGTCTATTCTGCTGACCACACTGACCTTCCTGAAATCCAAACAAAACCTCAGTGTACCATCTTTCTTGGGAATCAAAATGATTGGGCTACTCCATTCACTTGAGAAGGGTTCAATCACTCCCATATCTTTCATCATCTCTAGTTCCTTCTTCAATACAGGCAACAACCGTTCTGGTACCCTGTACACAGGCTGTTGCAGTGGAGCAGTTTCTTTTCATGAAATGTGGTGATGCATAATCTCTGTCCTTCAGGTGTCTGGCGAAAAAGGTCAAGGGTATGGCTGTGTTGTGAGACATGTATATGTTGGACACTGCATATGTGATTTAACCTCACGATGAAGGAGAGCCAGCCCCCTGCGGTGCGGAGCCACAGAGCCTGGACCCCCTGCGGAGGACAGGGGACAGAAGACTTCCTGACCACTGAGGCTCGAGAGGAGAGAAGGGGGAGTTATGTAAATAAAAGGCTAATGAATGTGAATAAAGAGATTTTGAGAGAGATGTGTGATTTCCCCCGCGAGGGAAATGGTTTGATGTCAGAATGTTTAAATGAGAGAACTTTGGTGTGTTCACCCTCTTTGTTCGCTGCTCAGGAATGAGAGCAGACAGTGGAATGATTACTTGAATAAACTGGAATGAAAGACAATTCGGTTTCGTTATTCAAGTCTCCCCACATTGGTGACTGACGACGTTGAGAATGAACGAAGAAATTCTCAGGGTCCCGGACTCACAGCGCTCAGAGCTGGCGAGCGCAGTGGCCGTTAAGCTGCCTGATTTCTGGCAGGATAACCCACGGTCGTGGTTTCTGCAAGCAGAGTCGCAGTTCGCGCTCGCAGGAGTAACGGTGGATGACACTAAGTTCCACCATGTCATCGCTAAACTGGACAACAGCACAGCTCGGTGCGTGCAAAGCTTGGTGGAGCAGCCACCCGCGACCGACAGGTACGGCAAGCTGAAATCCACCCTCATCAAGTTTTTCACCCCCTCGGCTGAAGTGAGGGCGAGGAGGATCCTGTCTTTGCTAGACCAAGGTGGACACAGGCCGAGCACCCTGATGGAGGAGATGATACAGCTGAGAGGGTTGGACAACGATGATTTCATTTTTCAGTTCATCTTCCTCTCCAACCTCCCGGCGCATGCGAGAAGCACGCTGGCCGGCAAAAAGTGTCACACCCTGGAGGAGTTCCGGGAGCTGGCCCAGGAGGCAGATGGGATCCTGGACGCCTGCGGCGGGCAAGCAACCACAGCGGCGACCCGAGACAGCGGGGAGCCAGAGGCGGCAGAACCAGACTGGCCGACGACGGCGGCAACACGGCCGCGACGAGGTGGAGCCAATAGCCCGGCGGCAGAGGCGCAGGCACGACACAGCGGAGGAGAAGATCTCTGCTTTTACCATCGGAGGTTCGCAGAGAAGGCACGCAGGTGTGTGCCGCCCTGCATCTTCAGGAGTTCGGGAAACGGCAAGACCGGGGGTCGCTAGCAGCTTCGACCCTCGGAGAACGCAACAAGCTGCTCTACATCACGGATGCGCGCTCCGGACAAGAGTTCCTCATCGACACCGGAGCACAAGTGAGCTTCATCACCCCAACATACGCGGACCGGGTGGCTGGACCCCACGGTAGCGGAGCTACAGCGGCAAATGGCTCGAACATCAACACCTACGGGAGAAGGACCTTGCCTTTGTGCTTACATGGCCGCACATATGAATGGACTTTTGTAATAGCGGCGGTGAGTTTCAACATGTTGGGCGCGGATTTTTTGTGTTCACACAATCTGTTAGTTGATCTTGCTAATAGACGGCTGGTAAATGCACTCTCTTTTTACTCTCTCCCCTGTTCAGCTCGAGTGTCCCCGCCACCAGTACAGACCCACGTCGCTACAGCAGGTGGTAAGTTTCACACACTCCTCACCCAATTTCCAGCGCTCACTGTGCCCACTTTTTCAGCGACGGTCGCAAAGCACGGGGTGAAACACTTTATCCCCACTTCTGGTCCTCCCGTGTTTGCAAAAGCTCGGCGCTTGGATGCAGTTAAGCTCGCCATTGCGCGCGAGGAGTTCGCCAGCCTGGAGAGGCTGGGCATCGTTCGTAGGTCGAAGAGCTCGTGGGCTTCGCCGCTGCACATGGTACCGAAAGCCGATGGCTCCTGGAGACCGTGCGGGGATTACCGCAGGCTAAACAACGCTACAGCGCACGATCGTTATCCCATCCCGCACATTCAGGATTTTTCGGTGCACCTGGCGGGGGCGCGCATTTTTTCAAAGATTGATCTAGTTCGCGGCTATCACCAAGTCCCGGTCCAACCGGAGGACATTCCTAAAACAGCGGTAATAACCCCGTTCGGACTTTTCGAATTTTTACGCATGCCGTTTGGTCTCAAAGGGGCAGCGCAAACATTTCAGCGGATGATGGATGCCGTGTTACGCGATCTCCCTTTCGTGTTTGTGTACCTCGACGACATTTTGGTCGCGAGTACTTCAGAGGACGAACACGAAACGCACCTCACAGCAGTTTTTAGGAGGCTGGGAGAGCACGGCTTAATAGTTAACCCAGCCAAGTGCCAGTTCGGCGTCGAGCGGATCGATTTTTTGGGTCACCGCGTCTCCCCGGAGGGAGCGGTTCCGTTACCAGAGAAAGTACGCGCGGTAGCGGATTTTCCCCGTCCACAAACGGTCAAATCACTACAGGAATTCTTGGGGATGGTGAATTTTTATAACCGATTCCTGCCCCACGCAGCTCAAATCATGCAACCGTTATATGCCGCGCTCAAAAAACAAAAACCGACCCAGGCGGTCGAATGGTCCCCGGAGCGGGAGCGCGCGTTCACAGAGGTTAAAAAAGCCTTGGCTGACGCTGCGCTCCTGGCCCACCCAGACCCTGCAGCACGTATCGCGCTGACGACAGACGCTTCAGATTTAGCCATAGGGGCCGTTATTGAGCAACAGGTAGCCGGAGTTTGGCAGCCTTTGGCTTTCTTTAGCAAATCTTTAAGCGCGGCTGAACGAAAATACAGCGCGTTTGACAGAGAACTGTTGGCGCTGCATTTGGCTATTCGTCATTTCCAGTTCTGGCTGGAAGGACGGTGCTTCACCGCTTATGTGGACCACAAGCCGCTCACATACGCCATGGCCAAAATTTCAGACCCGTGGTCCGGCAGGCAGCAGAGGCAGCTGGCCGCAATCTCGGAATTTACCACTGACATTAGGCACGTCGCGGGCAAATTCAATGTAGTAGCGGATTGTCTATCACGCGCGTTCACGACCCCAACACGCGCAGAGGCAGAACGGGCCACCGTGACCGCGCCGCAGGAGAGCGGCACGGTGGCGCGCGCAGCCCCGGTGCACGTGGGTATAGATTACGCAGCCATGGCAGCGGACCAGGGGGCGGACGCAGACGTGCGCGCGCTCCAGTCTGGACCAACAGGGTTGAGGCTGGAGAGCAAGTGTTTACAAACCGGTATGCCCCCCCTGATCTGCGACATGTCGACGGGGCGCCCGCGTCCGGTGGTTCCGGCCACGTGGCGCCGCCGTGTTTTTGACTCGGTCCACTCACTGGCGCACCCGGGGGTGCGTGCGTCGGTGAAACTAGTGGCGGAAAAGTTTGTTTGGCCGTGCCTGCGCAAGCACGTGAAGGAATGGGCAAAAACCTGCATTTCCTGTCAACGGGCCAAAATTCACAGGCACACAAGAGCCCCGTTAGAACCGTTCCGCATTCCGGCCAGAAGGTTCGACCATGTGCACGTCGACCTTGTGGGCCCCCTACCGGCATCACAGGGGTTCACGTATCTTTTGACAATGGTGGACCGCACCACACGTTGGCCGGAAGTGGTCCCACTTGCGACGACCACGGCCACGGAGGTGGCTCGCGTTTTTTTAACGGCTTGGGTGGCGCGCTTCGGGGTTCCGTCGGACATTACGTCCGATAGAGGACCGCAATTCATCTCTGAGCTGTGGTCAGCGATGGCCAACGGCTTAGGAGCCAAAATTCACCGCACTACGGCTTACCACCCTCAGGCCAATGGTTTATGCGAGCGTTTTCATAGGTCTTTGAAGGCAGCACTCAGAGCGTCGCTCACGGATGCAGATTGGGTGAATAAACTTCCATGGGTTTTATTAGGGTTGCGTTCTGCGCCTAAAGAGGACTTAGACGCCTCCCCAGCGGAGCTGGTATTCGCACAAACTCTGAGGCTGCCGGGCGAGTTTTTACCAGAGCACCCAGAGCCCCCACCTCTCTCGGCTCTGGGACCGTTAGTCGGCACGGGGGCAGACACGCTCCCGGGTCCGGTTCATCACGCTTTTCCACGAGTTTTCGTCCCCAAGGCTTTGAAAAATGCTGATTTCGTTTTTGTCAGGCGCGAAGCCCTTAAAGCAACGCTCAAACCACCTTACGAAGGGCCATTTCGAGTGCTGGAGGCAGGTGATAAGCAATTTGTGCTAGATTTTGGAGACAGAAAAGAGACAGTCAGTATTGACAGACTAAAACCTGCTTTTGTCATGAAGGACGTGTCTGTACCGGTCGCAGTGGCGCCTCGACGAGGCAGGCCCCCGCAGGGGGCAATTAATCACTCTCTTCCTCAGTCAACAGACCCGAAGCAGAAACGCACCGCAGGCAAGGCGGGGCCAACGCACAGCAGATTCGGCAGACGGCTGAAGCCCAAGCGGCGCACAGACTGAATGTTGGTGTTGATTATTCAGTAGTGAGTAAGGTGCTATTTAATTTTAGGAATTAGTCTGTTCTTCATCGTTTGGGGGGGGTTATATGGCTGTGTTGTGAGACATGTATATGTTGGACACTGCATATGTGATTTAACCTCACGATGAAGGAGAGCCAGCCCCCTGCGGTGCGGAGCCACAGAGCCTGGACCCCCTGCGGAGGACAGGGGACAGAAGACTTCCTGACCACTGAGGCTCGAGAGGAGAGAAGGGGGAGTTATGTAAATAAAAGGCTAATGAATGTGAATAAAGAGATTTTGAGAGAGATGTGTGATTTCCCCCGCGAGGGAAATGGTTTGATGTCAGAATGTTTAAATGAGAGAACTTTGGTGTGTTCACCCTCTTTGTTCGCTGCTCAGGAATGAGAGCAGACAGTGGAATGATTACTTGAATAAACTGGAATGAAAGACAATTCGGTTTCGTTATTCAAGTCTCCCCACAAAGGGGACAGATCTCGAGCAGCTCCTTTTTCCTTCCATCAGACAGATGATCCAAATCCAGCTGGGTTTGTTCTTCACCAACAGGAAGAAACTGCTCATCTATTTCCTCCTCCTCTTCTACTGCCTCACTTACAGTTCTTGATTGGCACGGGGATGCCATTTATTTAGCATGTTAATATGAAAAGTCTGGAGTGATTGTTTCCTCTCTGGCATATAAATCTGGTAAGTCACATTTCCCATCACTTCAGCCCTGGACCTTTCAGAAAGCATCTGTACAGATAACCATCTGCTTATCTGTACAGTAGGCCATTTTCTACAAAAAAAAAAAAAAATAAATACTCTGATAATAAATAAAAGTCAGCATGAACTTTCTTAAAACATTCACTCAGTGTTGGATCATTCTGCTGCTGTGATAACATATTGCCACAAAAAGAAAAATCACTATCAGTTAGCTCTGGAGTCCCAACATTTTGGTCTGGCTGCTCTTGTGACTGCAGTAACAACTCCCCAATCTACTCCCTGCGGTTCTCTAACCTGTTCTCTGGTGTAACTTTGGATACCCCATCTACTTCTTTATTGTAAAATGGCATCTGACAAAGGAGACTCAGGTGTAACATGATTAGCTGGGTGTGACAGGCACCCATTGCATCATCGAGTGATTATCACTTCCTGTGGTCATGTATCGTCACTTCCTGTATTGCTGTCTGGTGTGGTTTGCTCTGCGCTTAGCTCTCCTCACTCTCCTGAGGATCATTGCCTTTAATTGCACTTGAATCACTTTTTCCATCTACCGTCACCTCTCACTGCTGTTTAACAAGCCTCTTGCACCTGTGTGGGCACTCATTGTCACCTAATCACCCTCTTAAGCCTTCTGTTCACCTTTCATTGGTGTTTGTGTTAGCTTTGGGTTAGCCACTAGCTATGGCTACTAGCTCTCCTTCCCCTTCTCCTCTGGTGTGCTCTGTGTGTCAGATGTTTAACTACACCTCTGCCTCTTTTAGTGATAATGGTAAATGTAATAAATGTTGTCTTTTTGAGGCGCTCGAGGCGAGGTTGTGTGATTTGGAATCCCAGCTCCGCTGCATTGAAACACTGTCAGCGCTAATTAGTAATGACAGATTCACATTAGCTGCAGCAGAGCGCTGTAGGATAGGGCCTGCTAGCTGTCCCCCGGCAACCACCTCTGAGAAGGAAGTATAGTCACAAGCCCCTGGATCACCACAAACCTGTTCATGCTTCTAATCGCTATTCCCCACTCAGCGACACACCCGCTGAGGAAAAAACTCTGATCATTGGTGACTCTATAGTCAGAAACATGAGCCCAGAGACTCTAGTGGCCATAGTCAAATGCATTCCCGGGGCCAGAGCAGGTGACATTGCGTCAAATTTGTAAATGCTGGCTAAAACTAACTGTAAATACTCCACAATTGTTATCCACGCCGGCATTAACGACCTCCGACTCCCGACAATCGGAAGTCACAAAACTTAATGTGGAATCGGTGTGTGACTTTGCCAAAACGATGTCTGCCTCTGTAGTATTCTCTGGGCCCCTCCCCAATCTGACCAGTGATGACATGTTTAGCCACTTGTCATCCTTCAACCGCTGGCCGTCTGTGTGGTGTCCTGCAAATGATGTGGGCTACATAGACAATTGGAACTCATTTTGGGGAAAACCTGGTCTTATTAGACGAGACAGCATCCATCCCACTTTGGATGGTGCGTCTCATTTATCTAACAATCTGGCACCATTTTTATCCAAAGTTCCAAAGCCTTGACTACTCAGAGTTGGGACCAGGAAGCACTGTAGCAGCCTTACACGCCTTTCTGCAGCTTCTCTTCGTCCGTCACCCCTCAACTTAGCCCCTGTCTTCCCCATCAGAGAATCACTGTCTGCTCCCTCTAAAGTAAAATAAAACTATAATGTAGAAGCATCCCAAAGTGATTAAACAAAAAGTCTGTCAAACGCAAATTAAACATGTAGTCTCTAAATCTAATGACTTGGCCTCTGTTCCTCCTCATAATTTAAAAATTAAATGCGGTTTGTTAAATATAAGGTCTTTATCTCCCAAGTCTCTGCTAGTCCATGATCTGTTAATTGACCATCAGATTGATTTACTATTCCTTACAGAGACTTGGTTAGGGCAAGAAGATTATGTTGGTTTAAATGAATCATCTCCCTCTGGTTATTTAAACTATCAAAATCCCAGAAGTTCTGGTCGTGGAGGAGGAGTAGCAACAATTTACCATTACAAATTACTAGTTAATGTAAAGCAAAAAACATGCTATTCCTTATAAAGGTGTAAAGGTGATGGACTGGCCAAGCATGTCTCTAGACCTAAACCCTATTGAGCATCTGTGGGGCATCCTCAAATGGAAGGTGGAGGAGCGCAAGGTCTCAAACATCCACCAGCTCCATGATGTCGTCATGGAGGAGTGGAAGAGGATTCCAGTGGCAACCTGTCAAGCTCTAGTGAACTCCATGCCCAAGAGAGTTAAGGCAGTGCTGGAAAATAATGGTGGCCACACAAAATATTGACACTTTGGGCACAATTTGGACGTTTTCACTTAGGGGTGTACTCACTTTTGTTGCCAATGGTTTAGACATTAATGGCTATGTGTTGAGTTATTTTGAGGGAACAGCAAATTTACACTGTTATACAAGCTGTACACTGACTACATTGTATCGAAGTGTCATATCTTCAGTGTTGTCCCATAAAAAGATATAATAAAATATTTACAAAAATGAGAGGGGTGTGTGGCGGTTTGAGATAACCCCCACAACAGACTGAGACAGACACAGCGCTCGGCTACAGCAAATAACAGAACAGTGAAATGTGTGTATTAATGTCTACAGGCAGCCCCGCTCCTTCTGGCTTGTTCCGGCTCAGTATTGTGATGTTAATGTCCCATTCAGGCATTGTGTTCATGCTTCCTGTTCTCACTGTGTCTCTCAAATGCAAATGCCATACCTACTGCTGTGAATGCTCTTTCGTGTATTGTTGTAGCTGGGTATATAAGCTGACCGAAATTCATGTTCAGCTCTCACTCTCTTCAACTGCTGCTGCTGACACACACACACTCTATGTCTCTTGGTTGAGAGCCGGAGGACACACACTCAGCCCGCCTGCACAAGGGCTGGGGTGCTGTTCCTATGATGGCGGTATGATTTAATAAACCTACTTAAACCTCACTTCGCGGCCTTTATTTTATCATCCGCCATATTGGTGACCTGACGCTGAAAAAAACACGCTGCCAGCGAACGCAGCACCCGGCGGTGATGCTCCGACGACAAGCGAACGCAGCAGCTGCCTTCTGCTTCAGGGGAACTCTCAGGACATCACCCACGACCGGGAAAGCCGCAGCAAACTCCATGGTGGGATCTGCACGCCTAGATCGGCACATCCACGCTGGACCGGCCGCGCTCACAGCTCCTCCACATGAGAGCGCATGCACCTCGTCCCCTCTCCACGACGGCGACACCATGGCCGACGGAGAATGCAGCACGTGGACCTGAACACATCATGGCCGAGCGAGTGACAAAGATCGTCTCCTCCCTCTCACTGCTCCAACGCATCTGCACGAGCCCTAGGGACAAAGATCATCTATTTCCTTTCACCGCTCCAACACATTGAACAGGGATGATTAAGCTCCCTGACCCTGTCTCCTCTCCAGCTGGCCCACCCACGCACGGAGCCCCGGCACACGCACCGGGGAGTTACGAAGACGGCGCACCACGCACGGGACACATACGGCTCCACTGATCGCCTTCCTCCTTCGCTGCTGCACACAGAGCCTTCAGGGCTGCTCCCACACCTGAAGCACGCACGCAGCATGCACGAAGGATTTGCTAATGGTCTCAGCCACGGCACACAACGGGAATTCAGCGGTTTGCAGTTCCCGAGAGCTTGAAGGTTGTGCCCGCACCTAAAGTCAACACGTCAGTCCCTCTGCTCTTAATACAGCTGCCACGCAGCCTCGTCTTTTCTTCACGGCCACTATTAATCCTTGCAGGACTTAATCGCGAGAGGAGCCAGTGACTAATTTTTCTTCTTGTGATCTTCGCACGTTCAACGGGACAGCCCCTCGACATCGCGGAACAACAAGCAATTTTTGCGCGGCCCGGAAGATTTCACCGTCCCCGGCTGGCAGTTACTACCCCCCACCCCCCTCCACCTTCGCCTGCACAGAGCTTTTCCTGCTCACTGCCAAAGCTGAACTATCGAGGTCTCGGCCCCCTGCCGAGCCCTCTGGGGGGGGAGCGTGTGGCGGTTTGAGATAACCCCCACAACAGACTGAGACAGACACAGCGCTCGGCTACAGCAAATAACAGAACAGTGAAATGTGTGTATTAATGTCTACAGGCAGCCCCGCTCCTTCTGGCTTGTTCCGGCTCAGTACTGTGATGTTAATGTCCCATTCAGGCATTGTGTTCATGCTTCCTGTTCTCACTGTGTCTCTCAAATGCAAATGCCATACCTACTACTGTGAATGCTCTTTCATGTATTGTTGTAGCTGGGTATATAAGCTGACCGAAATTCATGTTCAGCTCTCACTCTCTTCAACTGCTGTTGCTGACACACACACACTCTGTGTCTCTTGGTTGAGAGCCGGAGGACACACACTCAGCCCGCCTGCACAAGGGCTGGGGTGCTGTTCCTATGATGGCGGTATGATTTAATAAACCTACTTAAAACCTCACTTCGCTGCCTTTATTCTATCATCCGCCATAGGGTGTACTCACCTTTGAGAGATACTGTACAATGGGAGGCAGAGCCTTAAGTTATCAAGCTCCTCTCTTTTGGAACCAGCTGCCAATCTGGATTTGGGAGTCAGACTCGATCTCTGTTTTTATGAATAGGGTTAAAACCTTCCTTTTTGATATAGCCTATAGTAAGGGTGGGATCAAGTGCCCCTGAACCCTCCCTTAGTTATGCTGCTAATAGGTTTAGACAGCCAGGGAGCCTCCAACAATGCACTGGGCTTCACTCCTTTCTTCACTTTCAATGAAATATTTTTGCTGGTCATTAACATCTGTTTGTTGTCTCCCATAGATTGAGCCCCCGTCGTGCTGTTTGCTCTCTACATGTCTGTTCTTTTCTTCTTCTTCTCTATCCCCTCACCCCCCAGCCAATCACAGCAGATGGCTGCCCCTCTCTGAGCCAGGTTCTGCTGGAGGTTTCTTCCTGCTAAAAGAGAGTTTTTCCTCTCTACTGTCACCAAGTACTTGCTCACAGGGGATCGCTTGATTGCTGGAATCTTTTTGCAATTGTGGGGGTTTTCTCTACAGATGAAAGTGCTATGAGATGACTGTTGTTGTGAAATGGCGCTATATAGTGGTGTGAAAAAGTGTTTGCCCCCTTACTGACTTGTAATTTTTTGTGTGTTTGTCACACTTAAATGTTTCAGATCATTAAATAAATTTAAATATTATATATAATATAATAAAGCACAAAATGCAGTTTTTAAATGAACGTGTTTATTATTAAGGGGAAAAAAATTCCAAACCTACATGGCTCTGTGTGAAAAAGCGATTGCCCTCTAAACCTAATAACTGGTTGGGCCACCCTTAGCAACAACAACTGCAATCAAGCATTTCCGATAACTGGCAATGAGTCTTTTACAGCACTGTGGAGGAATTTTGGCCAACTCATTTTTGCAGAATTGTTGTAATTCAGCCACATTGGAAGGTTTTTGAGCATGAACTGCCTTTTTAAGGTCATGCCACAACATCTCAATCGGATTCAGGTCAGGACTTTGACTAGGCCACTCCAAAGTCTTCATTTTGTTTTTCTTAAGCCATTCAAAGGTGGACTTGCTGGTGTGTTTTGGATCATTGTCTTGCTGCAGAACCCAAGTGTGCTTCAGCTTGAGGTCACAAACAGATGGCCGGACATTCTCCTTCAGGATTTTTTGGTAGACAGCCGAATTCATGGTTCCAGTTACCACAGCAAGTCTTCCAGGTCCTGAAGCAGCAAAACAGCCCCAGACCATCACACGACCACCACCATATTTTACTGTTGGTATGACGTTCCTTTTCTGAAATGCTGTGTTACTTTTACACCAGATGTAATGGGACACTGTCATGAATTGCCCCTCGGGGCAGAGAGGAAGACCCACGCGCTGAACTGTGAGTTTGTGAGATTTAATGAAAACAACAAAACATAAAATCCAAACAATGCTCCAACACAAAATTCAAACAAATGAGTAAACTTACGGATTAGCACACCAGAACTAGGGCTGCGTTCTGGTGGAGACGGGGAAAGGGAAACTCAAGACTGCGGCAATCAGTCTTGGTGGAATCCCCCCACTCTCAGATCGTGACAGAACCCCTCCCAAGGAGTGGACACCAGACACCCCAGCAACATCGAAAGAAAAGAACCCCCCCACCCCCACAATTCAATTCAATTCAATTCAACTTTATTTATATAGCGCCATTTCACAACAACAGTAATCTCATAGCACTATCAACTGTAGGGGGAACCCCCACAGTTGCAGAAAGACCCCAGCAATCAGGTGATCCCCTGTGAGTGAGCACTTGGCAACGGTGGAGAGGAAAAACTCCCTTTTAACAGGAAGAAACTTCCAGCAGAACCAGGCTCAGGGAGGGGCAGTCATCTGCTGCGACTGGCTGGGGGGTGAGGGGACAGAGAAGATGAAAAGAACAGACATGTGGAGAGCAAACAGCACGATGGGGACTCAATCTATGGGAGAGAACAAACAGATGTTAATGACCAGCAAAAAAAAAATTTCATTGAGAGTGAAGAAAGGAGTGAGGCCCAGTGCATTACTGGAGGTCCCCCGGCTGACTAAACCTATTAGCAGCATAACTAAGGGAGGGTTTAGAAACACATGATCCCTCCCTAATTGTAGGCTATATCAAAAAGGTAGGTTTTAGCCCTATTCTTAAAAACAGAGATCGAGTCTGACTCCCGAATCCAGATTGGCAGCTGGTTCCACAGGAGAGGAGCTTGATAACTGAAGGCTCTGCCTCCCATTGTACTTTTGGAGATTCTAGGTATTACAAGTAATCCTGCATTTTGGGAGCGTAGTGCTCTGTTAGGATAATACGGTAGTATCAGATCTTTTAAATAAAAGGGAGCCTGATTGTTTAGAGCTTTGTAAGTAAGAAGAAGGATTTTAAACTTAATTGTAAACTCTATGGGAAGCCAATGAAGGGAGGTCAGAACCGGAGAGATATGATCTCTCTTTCTAGTACCTGTTAAAACTCTTGCTGCAGCATTTTGGATCAGTTGAAGACTTTTTAAAGATGTTTTAGGACAGCCTGATAATAAAGAATTACAATAATCTAATCTCGAGCTAACAAAAGCGTGGATCAGTTTCTCAGCATCACTCTGAGACAAGATGCTCCTAATCTTGGCAATATTACGCAAATGATAGAAGGCAGTCTTAGAAACAAATTTAATATGTGAATTGAAGGACAGATCTTGATCAAAAATAGTTCCAAGGTTCCTCACAGAGCTATTAAGAGAAAGAGTAACCGCATCCAAACTGAAAGTTTGATTTGGAAAGGTATTTCTAAGGTTTTTTGGACCAACAAGAATGACTTCAGTCTTATCTGAATTTAATAGCAGGAAATTACAAGTCATCCAAGCTTTGATTTCCTTAAGACAGGCTTCTAACTTGGCTAATTGATTACTATCATCTGGTTTCATTGACAGGTATAATTGTGTGTCATCTGCATAACAATGAAAATGTATACAGTGCTTTCTAATAATGTTGCCTAACGGAAGCATATATAAACTAAAAAGAGTAGGGCCTAGCACAGATCCCTGTGGAACTCCATGACTAAGCTTTGAGTTGAAAGAAAACTCATTATTTACATGAACAAACTGGAACCTATCAGATAAATAAGATCTAAACCACTGCAATGAAGTTCCATTAAGTCCAACATAGTGTTCTAATCTATCAAGTAGAATATTATGATCAATAGTATCAAAAGCTGCACTAAGGTCTAAAAGGACAAGTACAGAAACCAGTCCATTATCAGATGCGATGAGGAGGTCGTTAGTGACCTTCGCTAAGGCTGTTTCAGTACTATGATGGATTCTAAACCCAGATTGAAACTCTTCAAGTAAACTATTTCCCTGCAGATGGTCAAATAATTGCGTAGCAACAACTCTTTCTAAGATTTTTGAAATGAAAGGGAGATTAGAGATTGGTCTATAGTTAGCTAAAGCTCCTGGATCTAGCGTTGGCTTTTTGAGTAAGGGTTTAATTACAGCCGTTTTAAAAGCCTGCGGTACATGGCCTAAAGTTAATGAAGAATTGATTATATGAAGAATAAAGCTACCAATAAGTGGGAAGACTTCTTTAAATAACCTGGTAGGAATAGGGTCTAAAAGACAAGTTGAAGGTTTGGATGAGGAAACTATTTTGTCTAACTCACAAAGGTCGATTGGAGTAAACTCATCAAGACAGACATCAATTGAAGGAGTTGTAGTAGTTACAGTATTTAAGTTAACTGTGGGAAGAATCTGATTGATTTTATCTCTGATGGATGAAATTTTATTATTGAAAAAGTTCATAAAGTCCTGACTAGACTAGACCACACACAAAACTCACCCCAACAAGAAAACAACCCCACCCCGGGTGGGAGGAGGGGGACCCAGGCACAGTGGGACCGAACCAAACCAGAGAAAATAAGAAAAACTCTCAGAATAAATATCCCAACAAAGCCCAGACTAAGAGAAAACAACAAAAAACAAAAGCCCTGCTCAGCACCCACACAGAACCAGGCACCTAGGCCCCCTAGACCAAGGAGCAAGACTGTTCCGGTGGCCAGCTGAAGTCTCAGGCCTGGCAGACGGCGAGGTGGTAAGAGTCGGGTGGTCTTCCAGAGAACATGAGCCACCCAACCCAACGGCACAGTCTGTCAGGCGGTTGGCCAGAGTTCTTTAACCACCACCACAGAGAAGGTGGTCCAGGGGGTGGTCACCCAACCGGGACAACCAGAGGTGTGGAGGGTGGAGAAATAGGGGGAGCTGTGATGACGTCCAGCAGAGAAGGGGGAACCACGACAGCTCCAGGCAGAGGAGGAGGAACAACGACAGCATCTGGCAGAGGAGGGGGAACCACAACGGTGTCTGGCAGAGGAGAGGGGACCACGACAGTTTTGGACTGCTCTGCAGCACCCTCGGTGGTTCCGGACTGGGACATTGCAGCACCCACGGTGGCTCCGGGCTGGAGCACAGCTGCACCACGGTGGCTCCGGACTGGACCAAAGCTGCACCCTCAGTGGACCTGGACTGGGCCAGAGCCGCACCCACGGTGGCCCCCAGGCTGGAGCATAACGCTCACGGTGGGCCCACACTGGAGCGCAGCACCCAAGTAGGTTTCAGGCTGGGGCGCAGCACCCACAATGGTCCCCGACTGGGACTCAGCACCCACGGAGACCCGGACTGAGGAGAAGCTGCACCCACGGAGCTCCCGGGCTGGGATGGAGCACCCGCAAAGACCTCATCCAGAGGGGAAGCAGCACCCATGGAGGTCCTGAGCTGGGACGGAGCACTCGCGACGACCTCAGCCGGAGGAGGAGCAGCACCCACGAAGGTCCCGGGCTGGGACGGAGCACCTGCGACGACCTCAGCCAACGGGGAAGCAGCACCCTCAGAGGTCCCGGGCTGGGACGGAGCACCTGTGACAACCTTGGCAGGGGGAGCTGGACCCACGGAGATCTCAGGTGGTGAGGCCGGACCCACGGAGACCTCTAGCAAAGCTGGACAATCCTCAGTGACCCAGTGGAAAAGCTCGGGCAAGAGAGGCAGAGAAACAGGGTCAGGGTCACCGGCAGCAGTAGAGCCCGGCGAGGTGAGCTCAGGTGCAGCTGATGGCTGCACTTGGCTCTCCCCACCAAGCCCCCAACAAGATCTCTCCAAAACTGAAACAATGAAAACAAAGGAGAGCTCTTGCCTGAGCTCGAGCGCCACTGCTGTCCAGGGCTCTGTCGATCCAGGAAACGACGTCTCGGGCCCGGCCCTCTGGAGATCCAGCTCCGGCTCTGCTGCGGTGGCCCCTGCAGCAGGCATGGCGGTTGGTGCAGTCCCGGGACCCCCCCCCCCCAGCGAGGTGACCCACGCAGATGGCTCATCCGGCGTGGATTCAGGAGGTCGATCTTCCGCTGGCGCTGGATCCTGTTCTGCTGAGGCCAGGGGATGCTCCATCATTGGCAAAGGCTTCAGCTCAGTCACAGCGCTTTCCCTCCATCCAGACTGTGGCTGCGGGACTGGGACCAGGTCCTCCAGAGTCGCAGGCTCCTCTATCGTCTGGTGGCTCAATTCTGGGGCCGTCAGACACTCAGAGGGGAAAGGAGGAGACACGGAGAGAGCAGGTGAAAAGTCTTTAGCTGCAGCAGGCGGTGAGAGCTCACAGGACTGCGACGGCTGAACCTCACCACCAGGAATCAGGCAAGATAATTTATATGTTGGTAATAGAGAATGAAAAGACACTTGCCTGTGTTTCCGGAGCATGATGTTTTCTGCTGCAGCAGGTGTAGAATCCACCCTCTCCGTGGCTTCAGCGGTTGTGTGCCCTTCAGTGGAACATGGAGGAGCTGCCCCTGCAGACACGGTGACATGTGGAGCCAGGAAGGAAACAGCCGACCTCTCAGCAGTGGGAGAGAATGTCGAGGAGAAGCAGGAAACAGCAGCTGCGGAGAGGGAAGAAACTGACAATACAGCCGGAGAGGAAAAACACTGAGTGGGCACTGCTGCGGGAGTCTTCTGCGTTGGTGAAGGGGGAGTTGCTGCCTGAGAGGAGGGAATATTCCTCCGGGGGTCCGGAGCTGGATGGTGGCGTCGTGGAGCAGATGGAGCTGGAGCAGGAATGGGGAAACTGGAGGTGGAACAGGGCGTCTGCAGCAGAGTGCGCTTCCACGTTGGCTTTGGGCTCGATGGAGACGGCCCCCATGTCAGCCCGGGGAAAGACTGCTGCAGGACGGAGAGCATAGCCAGCAGCACCGCAAACTGGGGGAACCGCCACAACCCAGGGTGCGCCTCGACTATAGCGGTCGCCAAATCCACCTTCTCCCAGATTTTCTTTGGGCTGCAGGAGGTGAGGGCTTCATCCACAAAGCCCTGCATGAATTCGGCGTCCCATTCCTCCTCCAAACTCGGGGATCCTGCTGCCGATCTCCCTTTGATTGTCGGAGGTCAGCGTGCTGGGGACATGATGAGCTCCACAAACAGCTCAGTGAATCAAAAAAACAAAAACAAAAACAAAACCCACAACTCACAGCAGCTGGGTCTCTTACTGGCCGCGGTCTTCTGTCATGAATTGCCCCTCGGGGCAGAGAGGAAGACTCACGCATTGAACTATGAGTTTGTGAGATTTATTGAAAACAACAAAACATAAAGTCCAAACAATGCTCCAACACAAAATTCAAACAAATTACGGATTAGTGCACCAGAACGAGGTCTGCATTCTGGTGAAGACAAGGAAAGGGAAACTCAAGACTGCGGCAATCAGAAATGAAAATAACAGGCCTTAAATAGGCCCAGAAACAAATAAAACAGGTGTGGGTCATGTGAGCGGGCAGAAGGTAACAATGATTAATAATTTGGACCAGCTGGAAGCAATAAGAGGGGAGCGAGCAAGCTGACAGCTGACAGGGACCCCGCCTACGCGGCGCAACAACCCGGAAACGTCACTGACAGCTGTCAACCCAGAGGGAGAACACAACAGAATAAAAATACAATGAGATGGAAAAATAATGAGTAACCTCAAAAATGTAAATAAACTATAATGAGTGTAAACATGAAAATAAATCATACTAGCAAACAATACAGAATATGCGACAAATCAACCAAGGATAAAATAACAGGAACTGCAACTCAAAACGACAACACAGTACAAATTTGAAAAAAGGCAAAAAGACTGACACAGACCTTCCAAAAAGTTCAGCTTTTGTCTCGTCAGTCCACAGAGTATTTTCCCAAAAGTCTTGGGGATCATCAAGATGATTTCTGGTAAAACTGAGACGAGCCTTTATGTTCCTTTTGCTCAGCAGTGGTTGTCTTGTTGGAACTCTGCCCTTGCAGGCCATTTTTGCCCAGTCTGTTTCTTATGGTGGAGTCATGAACACTGACCTTAACTGAGGCAAGTGACGCCTGCAGTTCTTTGGATGTTGTTGTGGAGTCTTTTGTGACCTCTTGGATCTGTTCACACTCCGACAGGCAGCGAAAAGTAAGCTAGTTGCAGGAAGACAAAAGAAGAGGAAAACAGCAGCCTTGTGTGTAGCAGAATGGAATGTACGCACTCTGTTGGACAGATCAACATCACAGCGCCCAGAAAGACAGACCGTGCTTGTGGCCCTGGAAATGAACAGGTACAATGTAGACATAGCTGCACTTAGTGAAACAAGATTGCCTGGATATGATAGCTTGGAAGACCATGGGTACATCTTCTTTTGGAGTGGGAAATCAACTCAAGAAAGGAGAGAAGAAGGAGTGGGCTTTGCAGTTAGAAAGGAGATAGCAGCAATGCTTGATGAGGAACCAGTGCCAATCAACAACAGGATAATGACTATGAGACTCCCACTACAGCGGAAGATGTATGCCACACTCATCAGTATATATGCCCCAACAATGACCAACACAGAGGAGGTGAAGGAAGAGTTCTATAGTGATTTAATATGAGACTATCAGGCATGTACCGACTGATGACAGGCTGATACTCATTGGAGATTTTAATGCCAGAGTTGGTTCGGACACTGAGAAATGGAAAGGAGTGCTAGGCAGTCATGAAGTAGGCAAGTGCAATGCTAATGGAGAACTTCTACTTGCACTATGTTCAGAGTACAACCTTGTGATAACCAACACTCTATTTAAGCACAAGGACACACACAAGAAGATATGGATGCACCCAAGATCCAAGCACTGGCACTTGTTAGACTACATCATAGTAAGGCAGAGAGACACAAGGGATGTATTGGACACCAGAGCAATGAGAGGTGCGGACTGTGGTACTGATCATGTTTCGCTGAGATCTAGATTAAGGATTTGCAGATGAAAACAGCATTGCAGGACGGGTGCAAAGCCACCACGGAAACTAAACACTAGTGCACTGAAAGGCCAAAAGAAGCAGGAAGAACTTACACAGGAAATGGATGAAAACTTGAAAGACTGGGACAGCAACAACTCAGAGAATGACACAGAAGAGAAATGGGCAACACTGAAGGATACGGTGTATCAGACTGCGAGTGATGTATTAGGCCACCCTGAGAGGAAACATCAAGATTGGTTTGATGAGCATGATGAACATCTGGAGAAACTACTAGAAGCGAGGAATACAGCTAGGCAGGAAAACCTACAGTGTAACACAAGGTTGAAGAAGAAATACTCAAAGGCTCAGAGTGAGCTACAGAAGTACACCAGAGAGATGAAGTCCAACTGGTGGGATGAAAAAGCGGAGGAACTTCAAACTGCAGCAGACAGGAAGGACATGAAAACATTCTTCACAGGTTTGAGAGAAATCTATGGCCCTAAACCAAGACGATTGATCCAACTAAAGGCTATGGATGGTGAAACAGTTTTGCAGGAGAAAGACAAGATCCTGGACAGATTTGCAGACCACTTTGACCAACTACTAAATGACCCTGGAGATCTCACTGAAGAGGTTAAAGAAGCTCTAGCACAGCAACCAGTTGTATCAAGTCTGGATGAACCACCAAATCTTGATGAACTAAAGGCAGCTATCAGGACAACACAGGATGGTAAAGCTCCAGGAAGGGATAGAATTCCAGCAGAAGTGTGGAAATTTGGTGGTGTTCAGCTGACCAACTGCCTGCACAAGCTCATCCAAGAGATATGGGCTGTCCAGAAAGTACCTCAAGAGTGGAAGGATGCAAGTGTTGTGCCTTTGTTTAAGAAAGATGACAGAAAAGATTGTGGAAATTACTGAGGTATATCACTGCTAGCCACTGTTGGTAAGATCCTCTCACGTGTACTACTGAACAGACTCAATGAACACATCTTGCAGAATGTACTACCGGAAACCCAGTGCGGCTTTAGAAGTGGAAGAAGCACAATGGACATGATTTTCTGCTTGAAACAGGATCAAGAGCAGATTACGGTTGTTGTTCTGATTGGCATCAGGTGTGCTGGCAATGGAGTAGGTGTGTGCGTTGCTGGCTCCTGCTATATTTTTTTTCAGCTTTACTTTTTAAACCCTACTTTGCTGTAAGCTATCAACGTTTTGGACGTTTAATACGTGCGGAATCTGTTTTGAGTTGAGAAATATGTCTAAAACAAGAAAGCAGATTGAAAAGGAGGCAGCAGTGAACAATGCTAACACCAGCTTAGCTGAGGATGCTAATATAAGCCTTAACCCTGCACTTGTTGCCTTGCTTGAGCAACACAGAATGTCCATAGCTGCTGACTTTAAAGCTTCATTTGATCTTATTAATGGCAAGCTGGACAAGATTCAAGCAGATGTGGCTAACCAGGAACAACGCATTGGCGACCTTGAAAGCAACGCGGGGGACGTCAGCCAGCGCCTAGCGGCGCTTGAAGCTACATGTGAGTCAATACAGGAGGAGAACAAGCTTTTGAAAAACAAACTTTCTGACCTGGAGGGAAGAAGCAGGAGGCTGAATATTCGTCTGGTAGGTCTGCCGGAGTCCTTTGATGTGGGACCACGGCCATCTGAATTTTTTTCTCGGCTGTTGGTGGACGTTTTTGGCAAACTTTGCCATCTCCCCCAGAGCTGGATAGAGCCCACCGCAGCCTCACGCTCAAGCCGGGTCCGAACGGGAAGCCGTGCGCTGTCATTATGTGTTTCCACCGGTTTCGGACCAAAGACTTGGTGATGAGAGAAGCGCGGAGATGCCTTGGGACTTTGGAATATCGTGGACATAAACTTCAGTTCTACGAGGATTATAACGCCGACGTTCAGAAGCAACGAGCCGAATACAAGGAGGTTATGTCCGAGCTGTACAAGAGAGGTTTTCGTCCTTCTCTTCTCTTCCCCGCCAGGCTCCGGATAACTCTTCCAGACACCAAAAACCAGTGGCTGGCATCCATCTTGGAGGCCACCCGCTTCATGCAAACCATGGAGAGAAATCAGCGATTTTCGCCTTGAACTGGACATTCCTGGGTTGACCAACTACCACACTGGACTACTTGATTATTACTTCATTAAAGCTGCACTGACTGGACATTGATGCATTTTTAGATGTTCAAAAACAAGGTAAAATTGGCTCCCTATATGTTGTTGTTTACTTAATTTTTTTTTTTTTTAGGGTAAAATGTTCATACTATGCAGAATTGAAGCCAGTTGTATGGGAGTATTTTGTTAGGATGAGAATAGAGCAGGAGATGGAGCGGTTGCTGTTCTTTGCAACCGGCTGGAGTGTTGTTATAGGTTTGGTTGTTGAATTTTTATTTTTATTTATTTATTTTTTTTGTTATCGATTTATTAACACCCCCCCTCACCCCCCCTTTTTTTTACCCGTACCTCACCCCATTCTTTTTTGGGCTACACAACACAATATATAAATTTTACTCTTTGAATGAATAGTAATCTTACTTTGGTAAGCTGGAATGTGAAGGGGTTGAACCATCCAATTAAACGAAAGAGAGTCATGTCATGTCTAAAGCAATTTAAGCCTGCGGTACTGTTTTTGCAGGAAACCCATTTGCAGGATTCCGACCACTTGCACTTGTCAAAATGTTGGCCAGGACAATTTTTTCATTCAAATTTTAAAGCTAAGGCCAGGGGCACCGCTATTCTTATTGATCGAAATATCCCATTTATTCCCTCTAATGTTGTATTAGATAAAAATGGACGATTTGTAATAGTATCAGGTAAACTTGGCAATAAACATGTCACCTTGGCTAATCTATATGCGCCGAATTTTGATGATGTACACTTTTTTCGCAACCTTTTTTCGCAGCTTCTAGATTTAAATACTCATTCTCTAATTCTTGGGGGTGACTTTAATTTGTATATGGATCCGATCTTAGATCGCTCATCCTCAAAACCTGCTAGTCTTAATAAATCTGCAACTTATGTTAAGTCTTTTCTTGAGGAATACAGCCTTACAGACCCTTGGCGTTTTTTACATCCTAACGGCAGGGACTATTCTTTTTTCTCTCACGTACACCCTACTTATACCAGAATAGATTATTTTTTTGTTGACAATTTATTAATTAATAACCTTAGCTCTTGCAGTTATGATAGCATCTCGGTTTCTGATCATGCCCCTCTTGTACTTAAAATGATCCTCCATGGATGTGACTCCATGAGAAAGCACTGGAGACTGGATCCATTATTACTTACAGATGAAAAATTTGTTGCGAATATTTCTTCTAAAATTAAGTTTTTTTTGAAAGAAAATAAAACTCCTGGTATGCCAAACAAAACGATATGGGAGGCCATGAAGGCACTTCTTAGGGGGGATTTTATCTCATTGGCGGCATTTAAAAGACGATCCACAATAAAGGAACAGAAGGCTATTTTAGATCAAATCTTGGACATTGACAGACAAAATGCTCAATCTCCATCACCCGCTCTGTACAAGGAAAGTTTGACATTACAAACTAAACTTAATTTACTCTCCACTCGACAAATTGAAGGTTGTTTAATAAGGAACAAGAGTGAATTTTATGAACATGGCGAAAAAACTGGTAAACTTGTAGCTAATCAACTGCGCGATATTACAGCTAAGCAAATCATTACTGGAGTTAGGACAGATAAAGGAGAGGTGACATCTGATCAACAAGTGATTAATGATATCTTCAGGTCATTTTATTCCAAATTATATACCTCAGAATATACAACAAACTTAAAGGATCTGCAAGATTTTTTTGATTCTATTGATATTCCTTCGATTTCCTCAGAATCTCGGCAAATTCTAGAAGCTCCCATCACAAAAGAAGAAATTCAGCTGGCAATATCATCCATGCAATCAGGAAAATCCCCAGGACCTGATGGGTTTTCCACTGATTTTTTCAAAAAATTCTCTGACGACCTTGCCCCTTTCCTTTGTCAGGTTTTTACAGAGTCGCTTGACTCTGGTACACTTCCTCCTTCATATTATCAGGCCTGTATCACTGTGTTGCTTAAAAAAGACAAGGATCCTGTTGATTGTGCTTCTTACAGGCCTATTTCCTTGTTAAATACCGATGTTAAAATTTTGTCAAAGTTTTTAGCTTCAAGGTTGGAAAAGATTCTTCCTTTTATAATTTCACAGGACCAAACCGGTTTCATTAAAAATCGCCATTCTTTTTTTTTTAACTTGCGGCGGTTGTTTTATATTATTTATACTCCTCACCACAACATACCTGAATGTCTTATTAGTTTGGATGCTGAAAAGGCATTCGATAGGGTTGAGAGGGAGTATTTGTTTTTTTACTTTGGAGAGGTTCGGTTTTGGTCCTTCCTTCTGTTCCTGGATTAAACTTCTCTATGCTAGTCCTTTAGCTTCAGTGTTAACTAATTGTCGCTATTCTGACTATTTTAGGCTTTACCGTGGTACGAGGCAAGGCTGTCCTTTGAGCCCGTTGCTCTTTGCCTTGGCAATTGAGCCGTTAGCTATTACAATCCGTGGGAGCCGGGACTTTCTAGGCATTTGTAGGGGCGGCATCAAGCATAGGGTTTCACTCTATGCCGACAATCTTTTATTATTTCTCTCCAACCCACTTACTTCATTACCTGCTATACTCAACATTTTGGATAGTTTTAGTAGGTTTTCTGGTTATAAAATTAATTTCAATAAGAGTGAATTGTTTCCGATTAATGAAAAGATTCGAGTTCAGGATCTTGAAAATTTTCCTTTCAAGGTTGTTATTGATCATTTTAATTATCTTGGGATATGTGTTACTAAACAATTTAATTACTTGTTTAAAAATAATTTTCTCCCCTTATTTGACCAGTGCAAGCTAATACTTTCCAAATGGTCCCCATTATCCTTGTCCTTAATTGGCAGAATCAGTTCTGTAAAAATTATGTTACTTTTAAAGTTTTTATATTTGTTTCAATGTCTCCCCATTTTTATTCCTAAATGCTTTTTTAAGTCTTTGGACTCTCTGATTACCTCATTTATTTGGAATGGTAAACATCCGAGATTGAGGAAAGCTTTTCTTCAAAGACCCTAATCAGTGGGTGGCATGGCTCTACCTAACTTTCAATACTACTACTGAGCAGCAAATATCAGGTGCATGTTATATTGGAAACATTTCTATCTGGAACCCAAATCACCCATTTGGATCCTTATGGAGTCACATGTGGACAATCAAACCTCCCTACCAGCAATTTTAGGTTCACCACTTCCCCTTGCCTTGTCTACACCGGGTAATAACAAAGTAGTTCGTCAGTCTCTTAGAATTTGGTCTCAATTCAGGAAAAATTTCGGTCTTCAGTTTTTCTCCATTAGAAGTCCAATTGCTGCAAATCATTTATTTACCCCATCAACTATTGATAGTGCATTTCATATATGGCACAGAAAAGGTTTAAAATCTTTTGCGGATTTATATTTTGATGGACAATTTGCAAGTTTTTCTCAACTTTCCACTAAATTCGACATCACTTCTACACATTTTTTCCGCTTCCTCCAGGTCAGACATTATGTGCAAACCATGACAAAACAGTTCCCTCAAAAACCTTCTGATAATCCTCTAGATGATTTTTTATTAGTTAAACCAACTTCTAAGAGGGTAATATTAGTTTTATATAATTTAATTTCAAATTTACAATCTTCTTCTCTGGCCGCTATTAACCCCTTGCACTCCGGTCAATTTCCCTAAAAACGCCAAAAAATAACGTGCGCAAAGTAAATCGAAAGCTGTTCTTCAACCCTTTGCAGCATCTTCATGGGGTTGGTCTCATTTAAAAGAAAACACTTCGAATTTTTTGGCAAAACAGTCATAATCTCTCTAAGTGCTCCGGCCACTGAGTTACAGTCATCTAAACATACTGAACTTGAAGAAAATAAATTTGGCCTGGGTGTTTTTTTGGATACAAATGCTTGCAAATAACACACAGCTTCAGATCCAGGCTGGAAAATGCAACAGAAATGTAGAACCAAGTGTTATCCAGCTGAGGTCCAAATTTTGTAACAATACCACAAAAAATGAATATATTACACAGCTTTTTCCTCAGGTAGTTCCCAGGCGTTTTGGAACTGTGCCAAATTGTGCCAAATGGCACAGTTTGGAAAAACGTCTGTAACTTTTGAATGATTCAATGTAGAAGCTTCATTTTGGGCTCTAATGAAAGGTGACACTCAGGGCTGTGTGTGTGTGTGGGGGGGTTGCCCCCCCCCCTCGCTACAGAGGACGGACATCGGCCATCGCTACATGACAGAATAGACTCATGTGGCGATGTGGCGACAGCGGCGCAGTCACCGCAGCTCCCCCCCCCCCCCCCCCCCCCGCTACAGAAGAATAGTGGGGACGGCATTCACGGTCTGGACGCGGCGCACGACCCGTGTACCGCGGCGCATGAACTTCAGACTTTGTGCGCCGCACAGTTGCAATTTACCGATTGGCCAAAAGTCATTTTTGATTACAATTTTCAGGGATAAAGAATAATTTAGCTTATAACACCTTACCTCTTCACAGCAGTGTCCTGGCGAACTTCTCTTCCTCATTGTCAGACGAACGCGACGCTGGTCTGCTCGTGGTTCTGGTCTCGCGACCCGATCAAAACATAATTCCATTATTGCAGTTTTGCGCTTCCATGATTGCGGTTTTTGGCAAACGGTTTTTCAAAACAAATAACAGTAGTAATTAAAAAAAGAGTGGCGAAGGCGTGTGTGTCACTCAGCCTTCGTCGTCGGCCTCCGTCGGTCTATGATGACCATGGAAGAAAATCATAACGTCTACTCTGCTGGAACAAAAACAAAATAATCACTGCCTGTGGCCGAACATGCCGATGCGCGAATGGCAGTCACTGTCACACAGGTTGCACTTGTGGGTGGTCTCCGTGCTGCTGGGTCTGTGACGGTTCTTCCTGCGTGACCTTTTTTCATCTGCTGCAGCAGTCTGTCTTCACCCAGCCTTAAAAAAAACAGCTCGTGAACTTCTCTGCTTCAATTGGCTCACTGCATTCACAGCTTTGGTAGGCGGGTCCTTCTTGCTAGGTTTTCAGTCATTGGTTCTTCAAGGTTTTAGAAACCCAATTCAAGGCTCTTATTAGTCAAATGAGAGGTCAATCAGATGAACTAATCTGTTCGCGGCTGTGTCTGCAGTGGAGGAAATGCAGCTTTTATTTTCAGTGCGCGCTTGCAGCTCCATCGTGCGTCCTAGCGTGCACGAGGGTGCACGAGAGCGCCCTCGTGCGTTCTGGGATGCAGAGACTTGCCCGCCCGCGGTACAACGGCGTGCAAGAGGTTAAATTAAATTGGGAACAAGATCTTAATTTTACTTTTACTGATGAACTGTGGGACTCTATTCTTAGCCAGGTTCACACTGCATCAATGTGTGCTCGTCACGCTCTTATTCAATTTAAGATCGTGCACCGGGTGCACCTGTCCAAGGTTAAGTTAGCACGTATTTACTTGGATATAGACCCAACTTGTGAAAAGTGTGGTAGCGCTCCTGGCACTTTGCTTCACATGTACTGGTCCTGCCCTTCATTGATGAATTTTTGGCATTCTGTTTTTATCACTATGTCTGAAGTCCTGCAATATCAAATCAAACCTGATCCATTATGCGCCATTTTTGATGTGGCTCCAGAACTTGTCTTGCCAAATTCCAAATTAAAAGTATTCAAATTTTCATTATTATTGGCCAGACGTGCTGTATTACTGAAGTGGAAAGACTCTTCGCCCCCTTCACATTTACAGTGGATAAAAGATATAATAAGATAAGATAAGATAAGATAAGCCTTTATTAGTCCCACAACGGGGAAATTCCAGGATTGCAACAGCACAGGGATAGCAACACTCAGAGCAACAATCAGAAGGCAAGAAAAAAACAAGCAAGCAAGAGCAGCTAATATACATATGTACATATTACTATAAAATATATACAGTATATATACACACACACACAGACACACAGTGCAGAGCATTGTAGCTGGATGGAATAAATATATGAATATATGAACACACAGTGCAGAGCATTGTAGCTAGATGGAATAAATATGTAAATATATAAACACCCACAGTACGGAGCATTGCAGCTAGGTGGAATAAATATGCAAGTATATAAACACACACAGTGCGGCGCAATGTAGCTAGATGGAATAATATGTAGATATATAAATATATAAACACACCCAGTGCTGAGCATTGTAGCTAGATGGAATAAATATGTAAATATATAAACACACACAGTGCAGAGCATTGTTGCTAGATGGAATGAAACAGCATAACCGTCTACTGAGTTATCCTACATGGTATGATTATGTGCCCATACATATTCTCACCCTCCATAGCGACCGGTATGTTCCTAGTTGTATGCCGGAGGGGACCATTGTGTAAGTCTATTGCATCTTTTGCATTCAAAAAACTATTAGTTTGTTACGTCTTTTTGCTATCTCTGCGAGCAGCCCTAACCTGTCCTGTTTGGATTTAGAAAAAATCAGCTATACAGTTCGTGGCTCTGAAAACAAATTCTATAAATTATGGCGCCCGTTTCTTGATTTCTTTGAAAGACCCACGATTATAGTTTCTGAGTAGCTCATATCCCCTTTACCCCACCCCCACCTCACACACACAATTTTTCTTTTTTTTTTGTATTTTTATTATTATTATTGTTTACTTAATGGTTTTTGTGTTTTGAAGCATCCACATTTGTTAGTTTTAAATTCTATTTTTGCACTGTTTGGTTAAAACAAAAATGAAAATTTCCAATACTTTGTATTGTATTGATACTTCACTTAATAATAATAAAAAGACCTTTGAAAGAAAGAAACAGGATCAAGAAAAGTGTATTGAACAGAACATGCCACTTTATGTAGTCTTCATAGACTTCAGTAAAGCCTTCGATACTGTTTCATGACAAGGACTTTGGCAGGTACTCAAGAAATATGGCTGTACAGAGAAGTTTGTCAGCCTGATCGAGGCACTTCATACAGGTATGCAAGCAAACGTGGCAATGAGTGGTTCAGTATCTAAAGACTTTTCAGTAAGCAATGGGGTGAAACAAGGGTGTGTGCTGGCGCCTACACTCTTCTCGCTATATCTGGCAGCCATGCTTGAGGTGGGCTTCAAAGACACTTCAGAAGGAGTACACATTCAAACAAGGAAAGAAGCAGACTTGTTCAATGTGGCACAGTTTAAAGCCAAGAGTAAGACATTGATAAAGGTAGTAAGAGAAATGCTCTTTGCCAATGACAGTGCTCTAATTGCACACAGTGTGGAAGATATGCAATCTTTAGTGGAGAAATTTGCAAGAGCAGCTAGCCAATTCAGCCTCAAAATCAACATCAAGAAGACAGAGTGCCTTTATCAACCACCAAAGTTCCAGTTATCGACATCACTACCAGAAGAGATCAGCACTGGTACAGAGCCACTAGTCAAGTGCAAGACTTTCAAGTATCTAGGGAGTACTGTTTCAGAGAATGCTAGGCTGGAGGATGAACTATCTCTCAGAATGGGAAGAGCAAGCGCTGTGTTTGGAAACTTGAGGGAGAGACTGTGGAACAATCGACATGTGTCTATCCGTGTGAAATGCAAAGTGTACAGAGCGACAGTACTGGCTGCTCTATTGTACGGTGCTGAAACTTGGACTGTCTACAGAGTGCAGGTAAAGAAACTCCATGCGTACATGATGAGACACCTTGGTGCCGTTCACCCTCTCCACAGCTGCACCGTCAATGATCAGGGGGGGGGGGGGGGTACTGTGTGTGACCCCTCCTGAAGTTGACCACAATCTCCTTGGTTTTTCCCACGTTCAGGAAGGGGTTGTTGTCTTTACACCACTGGACCAGTTGGCTCACCTCGTTTCTGTAGTTGGCCTCGTCGTTGGTGATGAGGCCCACTACCGATGTGTCGTCTGAAAACTTGACGATGGTTGGTGTTGCAGGCTGGCACGCAGTCATGGGTCAGCAGGGTGAAGAGCAGCAGGCTGAGCACACACCCTTGTGGGGCCCCTGTGCACAGTGTGATGGTCTGGGAGGTGTTGCTGCCAACCCGCATTCTGTGGCCTCCCTGTGAGAAAGTCCATCACCCAGTTACACAGTGAGGTTTTGAGTCCTAAGTGTCTGAGTTTTTGTATCAGGTACTGGGGGATGATTGTGTTGAATGCTGAGCTGAAGTCCAAGAACAGCATGCGCTCGTACGAGTTTTTTGAATCCAGGTGGGTGAGGGCTGGATGGAGAGCAGCAGCGATGGCATCTTCTGTGGATCTGTTCAACCTGTATGCAAACTGGAATGGGTCGTGAGAGGGAGGCAGGGTGGACTTGATGTGCTGCATGACTAGCCGCTCAAAGCACTTCATTATAATGGGGGTCAGTGCTACTGGCCGGTAATCATTGTAGCTGGATGGCACGGGCTTCTTTGGGAATGGCATTATGGTGGCAGTCTTGAAGCATGTGGGGACAACAGCTTGAGACAGGGAGATGTTGAAGATGTCGGCCAGGAAATTCTTAAGCTCCTCTGCGCAGTCCTTCAGGACCAACCCGGTATGTTGTCTGGGCCAGCTGCCTTGTATAGGTTGATCCTGCAGAGGGTCCTCTTCATGCTAGCCGGATCCAGACTCAAGGCTGCTCGTCCGGAGGAGGAGTGGTCTTCTGTGCTGGTCTGCTGTTTTGTGCTTCAAATTGGCCAAAGAAGTCGTTTAGGCTGTTGAGCAGTGTGATGTCACTCACACAGGTCTGAGGTGGAGGTTTGTAGTTGGTGAGGGTCTGTATGCCACGCCAGAGAGAACGTGCATCTCTGGTGTTGCTGAAGTGTCCGGACATTTTCTTGCTGTACTGTCATTTTGCCTCCTTGATGCCACGGGACAGGTTGGCCCTAGCTGTTGTTATTCCTGCATTGCCGCCAGCCCTGAAGGCTGTGTCCCGAGCCCTCAGGAGTCTGTGGATCTCTGCTGTCATCCATGGCTTCTGGTTGCCACAAACAGTGATGGTCTTGCAGTGAGTAACATCATCAGTGCATTTGGCTATGTATGCCACAACAACCTCAGTGTACTCCTCTAGGTTTGTGTGTCCATTGTGAGTGGCTGCATGGTTGAAAATGTCCCAGTCTGTGGTGCTGAAGCAGTCTTTCAGAGCATCAGAGGCCCCCTCTGGCCACACATGTATCTGCTTCTTTGTTGGTCTGATGGCTTTCACGCTAGGTTTGTGTGCCGGCCTTAACAGGATGGTGATGTGATTAGAGAAGCCCAGAGGGGGGAGGGTTTGTATGCATTGTTATGGGTTGTGTACACCAGATCCAGCAGGTTGTCTCCCCTTGTTGCAAAGTTTACATGTTGATATAGATTCGGTAGGAGGGCCTTTAAATTTGGGTGGTTGAAGTCTCCTGCTGTGATGAGAAATCCATCTGGATTCGCTGTTTATGTCTCACTTATAGCTTGATAGAGTACTTTCAGTGCTTCCCTCCTCTCACTGGTGCCGGTGTGCAGGACATACACGGCAGCAAGTAAAACCGATGAAATTTCTCTAGGCATGTAAAAGGGTCTGCACTTGATGATCATAAACTCTACCAAAGGAGAGCAATGTCTGTGAACAACAACAGAGTCACGGCACCAGGCATCACTGATGTACAAACACACGCCTCCACCCCAGGTTTTTGCTCCTACCGTTAGCACTCTGTCACTGTGATAGCATGTTAGCCCAGCTAGGTGAATGGCAGAGTCTGGTATATTGTCATTTAACCACATTTCCGTAAAGATAAAAACACAGCAGTTCCACGCATCACGTTGTGTAGATCTCAGGAGTTGTATGTGGTCTATCTTGTTATCAAGTGAGTGTATGTTGGCCAGAATCAGTGAAGGGATCGGGGGTGTGTGTGGCTTAGCAGTTAGCTTCGTCCGTATACCTCCACATTTACCTCGCTTCCGTCTCCTTTCACACCGTCTACGGTGTCTCCATCTGGGATGGGGCACGGCAGTCAAGTCCGAGGACGTGGCGGACTGGCGGAGGATCCCTAGGCCACGAAGCTCCTCTTTAAAGCTTTCATCCAGGGCATAATCTGTGGCTTTACTCCTTATCTCCAGAAGGCTGTGGCGACTGTAGCTCGTGTGCAGCATCGTATATGTACATGAAACAGTTTAACAACACTAAGTGGCACAAAACACGAAAAATAGAGAGAAAACCTGAAGAGAGGAGAGAGGCTGCTGCGTGTTCACATGCCACCTATTAAGTGTGACAAACACACAAAAAAATGAGAAATCAGTTAGGGGGCAAACACTTTTTACAACACTGTATAAATATAGTTGAATTGAACTGAATTGCTATTGTAAATGAATGCACAAGTGTGCCGGGGAAAGGGTGACACTGTTGCATTTCAAACTTATGTACGTGTTTATTGACATAACTACTGTACACACAGAGGCAATTGGGGGCTTGGTAGAATGCTGTGAAACTGTACTTTAATCAGCAAAAAAAGGAAGTCATTTACTCGAACCACTGACATGTAATGAAGCCTTGAAGACAGGGTGGTATTTGTGGGCGCACAGGCGCGTTGCGCATGAGGTGGGTTATCTAGGACAATTACATGAATTTAGTCACCAAGAAGCCACCCATCCGCACAGTGCCAGCTTGTAGTTTGTTCCCAGCAATGCTGTTCGTTAGAATGAATGAATCGTGCGTTGAACCAAGCCACCTTGCAACAATGTTGGTTAGTTGCGTTTGCGCATCACATATAATTTGTATATTGATAGAACTAGTGCATTGCCCATAGAACGCAAGTATTCCTGTCTGGAACGAGTATCCCAATTAGGTTTTACAGGCCCAAATGTAGGCTGTGTTTGAAAATGGAATACAAAGAGGTGTAGGCTATACAGTATGTCGGTAATCACATGTTAGACTTTGACAAATATAAAAGGGAATTGTCATGAGCCTGGGTTTGGTGGTTCCAAACCCAGTTCTCACTTATGGTTATTTTGCCCTATTTTCCATCAGGCGCTTCAGGGAGCTATTGGGCCTTTGTTCCCTGACAGCTCGGGCACGCCCCCTCCTCCTGTCAGTGCCATCAGCTGTGCCTCGTTATTGGGTGTTTTCACACACATACACGCACACTTCCATTCATTCCCATTCACACTCTCAGACACTCACTCGTGCACACCTGGGATTTATTATGTTCAGTCCACGTTTCCTCACACCGGCGGTCTCTTCCCTCGTTAATATTATTATTACATAAAGGCTGTGTTAGTGGGAAGAGATCGTCGGAGCATTCAGCTTCATACATGGCAGACGGTTCCTCCGTGTATGTTTGTTGCTACTACCTACAGTTCATTCGGCCTGACGTTTCAAGTTCGGGTACTCCCCAGGCGTTAGCGGCTGACCCTGCCTCACCCCCTCATCCACCGGACTACATGGACAGCCCTGGATCGTTCCAGCCGTAAGTACATGTTTGCCTTTCTCTTCACGCCCACCGCTACGGCAGCACTAGGCATTCCCTCTCCCAGGCTGTGGAACATCCAGGTGGCATCCCTGTATGTCTGGTGGCCTTAAACTCATCATTCCAACCCTCTGTGATTAGCGTGGTCATTACTGCACTTGTTATTTTATTGTGTGTGTGTGTGTGTGTGTGTGTGTGTGTGTGTGTGTGTGTATACTGTATATATATATATATATATATATATATATATATATATATATATATACACTACCGTTCAAAAGTTTGGGGTCCCTCAGACAATTATTTTGTGTTTTCCATGAAAAGTCACACTTATTTACCACCATGAGTTGTAAAATGAATAGAAAATATAGTCAAGACATTGACAAGGTTAGAAATAATGATTTGTATTTGAAATAATAATTTTTTCCTTCAAACTTTGCTTTCGTCAAAGAATCCTCCATTTGCAGCAATTACAGCATTGCAGACCTAACATGATTGCACAAGGGTTTTCTAATCATCCATTAGCCTTCTGACGCAATGAGCAAACACTTTGTACCATTAGAACACTGGAGTGATAGTTGCTGGAAATTGGCCTCTATACACCTATGTAGATATTGCACCAAAAACCAGATATTTGCAGCCAGAGTAGTCATCTACCACATTAGCAATGTATAGAGTGTATTTCTGATTAGTTTAAAGTTATCTTCATTGAAAAAAAGTGCTTTTCTTTCAAAAATAAGGAAATTTCTAAGTGACCCCAAACTTTTGAACGGCAGTGTATATATATATATATATATATATATATATATATATATAGTTATCCAGCAATTGGGTTTTTCATTCCTTCCCTCGTGCGCTGCGTAATGGCCCACGGGGAATCATAACAAAATGCTCTGACCAGTCAGAAAAAACCCAGCGGAGTAGATGTGCGTTTTTTCTTTTTTTCTTCTCTCGCTCTTTCCCATGGTGGTCTGGACAGACGAGGAACAGGAGGCACTGGACCTGCTGGAAGAGGCGCTCTTCTCTGCCCAGTGGCCGAAGCTCCCTGAGGACGTTCAATGGGCGCGGCTCGTTGCTGAAAATATTGAGCGGCGCTATCCCCATCGCCTGGTAATTCCGAGGGTGGACGACATCCTCTCATTCCTCCATCCCTTGCCGAACGCGGAGCCGGAGGGGGCCTCTCCGACATCGGAGCCACCCCCCCACCCCCGTAAGAAGAAGCACTCCCGGCAGAAGAGGACATCCACCTCCCGTGGTTCTCCCGCTCCTCCATCGCTCCCTGGGCCGGTGCCCGCCCGGTCCTCGGATGTAATGATGGAGGAGGAGAAACTGGGCCTGCTTGCCCTGATAAACCATCGGATCGAGGAGGAGTGCCGTGAGGAGGAGCATAGACTGGCCCTACTCGACCGCCGGATTGAGGAGGAGCGCCGTGAGGAGGACTTGGATAAGGATCTCCCAGCACTCGAGCTCCTCATGGCCACTCCGCTTCCTTCTCTGGAGAATACGGAGCTTCTCGGCACGGATGACTCGCTGTCCAGCGCGGCGCTTCTTATCCCGGATTATCTGGTTCCTGAGCTGTCTGGAAGGAAGAAGAGGAGGAACTCCTGTCGGAAGAAGCTTCCGGCCTCGCTGACACAGCTCGAGGAGGAACGCCAGGAGAGGAGAGGAGACGCCTCGGAGGCCACTGGGGACGTCCAGTGCCAGGAGAAGAGGCAAGTTTTTCCTCATTTAACTTTCTCTTTTGATGAACAATTTTGCCTTCCTTCTGGCGAGGAGACTTGGGGTGTGCCCAGAGTGCTCCGCCCCAGCGGCATATAGTGTTCCCTCACCCAACCTCACCAAGCCTTTTTTTGTGTGCCCCTATGAGCTTGCCTGCTCTGGAACCAGGTCGCTTGAGGGGAGAGGAACCAGAGGCCCAGGAGGGTCCAGCTCATGGGCCAGCGGTGAGGCCGTCCTCAGCCACCATGCCAGAAGAGCCAGTGGTGTGGAAGACGGTGCACGGGAGCACTGAGACTGCAATCACCATCACGCCTGCTGTGGGGCCGCCGCAGCAGAGCCATCCTCCGGACCAGACCTCCAGCCGACGGGACCCCGAACATCATCGTCGGCATTGCCGGAGTCCTGGATGGTGGTAGAGCTCGACACAGGCACGTAATCTCTCCTGCAGTTCACTTGTCAATTATTGAGAGATCTTGTCTGGCTCTTGGGGAGGAGAGCTGGGTGCATCCCCCAGCTGCATCTGGACTCCCCTTGCTGGGCTCTGCCACTGCCGGTGACCTTACTAACCGTTCCTCCTCTCCTATCTGCTTTGAGCTCCTTCCTAGGGTCACCGGAGAGGAGCTGCCACAACCTGGGCTGCCCATGGACGACGACATGGGGCTAGCTGTCCCAGAGGAGGTTGACGGGGGTACAGCACCTAGCGAACCAACGGTACCCACGCACCCCAAGTCATCAGAGTCCTGGACAGCGGTGGAGCCTGAGTGCAGGCAAGTGTGCCCCATAATGGCTGTCATGTCTATGTCAATGTCACACTGCCTGACTCATGGTGAGGGGGGCCCGGGGCTGCTCACAGTAGCCCTTGGGGCCACCTCACCGGGCTCTGCCGCTGCTGGCGACCCTGACTCGGTCTCTTTTTCTCTCCCTCCGGGTATGGAGCCCCCTGCCAGGGTCGCCGGAGAGCAGCTGATCCCACCAGAGGCCGCCGAGGATCTCGGTCCAGCGCCAGGAGTCGTTGAGAGCCCTACCTCCCTCGCTGGGGAGGCCACCACGGGAGCAATGAGGCCCCCGATGGGGGACTATTGCAGGTGCAACGGAGCTCCAGCCGGAGTCCACCATCGGTGCAGCAGAGCTCCAGCCGGAGTCCACTGCCGGTGTAGCAGAGCTCCAGCTGGAGTCCATTGTGGGTGCAACCACGTCCTGGACCAAGACCATCGCGGGTGCAGCCATGTCCCAGACCAGGACCATCGCGGGTGCAGCCACGTCCCAGACCGGGACCATTGCGGGTGCAGCCACGTCCCAGACCGGGACCATCGCGGGTGCAGCCACGTCCCAGACCGGGACCATCGCGGGTGCTACAGTCCCTCTGCTCCAAGCTTCAGAGGGCAGGGGGGATCCTGTCCCTTGGCTTGGCCACCGAGGTTCACGGGTGGGTAGGCTGCCTCTCCGCCTTCACCTCTGGTTCTGGTGGCTCCACCATGCTGGTCGGCCACTCAAAAGACTTGGCCTTTGACTTCCGGTTATGGCTGCCACGTAGGACGGACGTGTCTCGCTCTGCTCTGCTCCTGGAGAAAAAAATCGGCAAATAACTCTCTCATTTGGGACAGAACGTATCCCAGCATTTGGGCGAGGATATGTCGGCGAAGCCTAAGGCTGGAAAACCAGGAAAAGGAAAAAGCGAGCCGCCGAAACAGTCCAAATTAACGGACTTTCAGGTCTGTGACGCACCAAACAAAACTCCATATATGGCGGAGGAGGCTGGCAACGGTGCGATTTCTGCGGGGAATGGCGCAGATGCGCTGATGGCTGCCATGAGTTCAATGAGAGCAGACTTTTCCTCTAGATTTGATGGGATTATGACAGCGTTGGAAGGAATAAGAAAGGAATTGGGTGACTGTGTAGAACGAACGGCGCAGATGGAGCTCCGTCTCGCTAGTGCTGAAGATGACGTCACCCGTCTTCAATTAAAGGTGCGCACTTTGGAAAAAAAAAAAAAATCTCTGGAAGATAATATTTTGGATTTGGAATCTCAGTCGAGACAGAATAATTTGAGGCTGGTGGGTCTTCCAGAGGAATCAGAAGGTCGGGACGTATGTTCCTTTCTGGAAAAGTGGATTCCGGAGGTGCTGGGCAGCGAGGAGTTGCAATCAGCAGTGGTTCTGGAAAAAGCACATCGTATTGGCCCACGGAGAGATAAGGGACCGCCGAGGACCTTAATTATGAAGTTTCTTAGCAACAGAGACAGGATGAAGATCTTCAACGCTGCACGTGCTAAAGGAGAGATTAAACACCAGGACCAGCAGGTGCGGTTCTACCCAGATTTGGCCACAGGAATCCAGCAATTGAGGAAGCAGTTTGATCCCGTATGTAAGGAGCTGCGCAACCTTGGGATTCGTCATGGTGTAATCTATCCTGCGAGACTGCTGACCACGTATGAGGGCAGAACCCACATCTTCAAGACCCCAGAGGAGGCGCAGGAGTTCATCAAGAAGATCAAAGAAGAAGAAGAGACTGGTGGGAGCTAAGCATGAACAAAATATAAGGTAGAATAATTAAGCATTTGCACAGGCATCTGACTGACTTGAAGTAAATAGTAAGTTTACAAAATATAGATTGTATTATATATTAAAAAAACAAAACAAAAACAAAACAAACAAACAAAAAAAAAACTATGATGTACAAAGTTGTTAAAAATTTTGGAGTTAAGTTGGAAAACTACAGAGGAGAGTTAATGTTACGTCATTAAAAGCAGTAGAGTTAGGGTGATTGGGAGGATGAAGAAGGAGTGGCTTAGGCTGTTCCCCGTGGGTGTGGAACGGTCGATGGCTATATCGGGAGACAGAATTTTTCTTTTGATTTTGGGGGGTTTGCCACAAGTGTGGGAAGGGGGAATTTGTTTGTGTGTAGTTTGTAGGATGAATGTTCAACCTCTCATGTTTTTGCTTCTCTGTATGAGCATGTTTACACTGCAAGGTAATCCCAAACTCTCTATTGATCATGGACCAAAGTGTTAATCTTAATTTAACTTCATGGAATTGCAGAGGTCTACAAAATTTAAAAAAACTTAAACAAGTTATGAATAAAATAAAGGACATGGGTTCAAGAATTGTGTTTTTACAAGAAACTCATCTGATAGAGGAGGATGTTAAAAGAATTAGGAGTAGATGGCAGGGAAGTGTATTCACCTCTTCATTTTCATCCCGAGCCAGGGGAGTTATGACTCTCATACATAAATCAGTTCCTTTTCAAGTGAAAAATGTAATTGGAGACAAATTTGGAAGATATGTAATCATTCAAGGTTCTTTGCTATTAGAAAATATAAATCTTGTGAACTTATATGGTCCCAATATAGATGATCAGAAGTTCTTTGCTAATTTATTTCTCATCTTATCATCACTTACAGGGCAACATATAATAGCAGGGGATTTTAATTGTACATTGAATCCAGGTGTGGATAGATCAACAGGACTGGATTGTACGCACATTGGATGTAGGATGACTATTAATCATTTTATGAAAGAATTGAGATTGTTAGATATATGGAGAGAAATGAAACCACAAGTTAAAGCCTATTCTTGTTATTCCAGTACCTACAAGACATTCTCACGTATTGATTATTTTTTGATTTCCACAGAATTAAGGTCCAAGATTCAAAACTGCTTTTATGATAACATCGTGATCTCTGATCATGCACCCTGTTGTCTAATATATGTAGATAAAAAATTGACAAAGGAATCAGGTAGATGGCAATTTCAGCATAAATGGCTTCAGGATGAGGAATTTGTCAAGTATATAGAAAAACAGATAGACGAGTTCTTTGACATCAATACTACACAAACATCAGCATGTGTAAAGTGGGAGGCTTTCAAAGCTTTTATTAGGGGACATATTATTAGTTATACAGGATCAAAATCTAAGAAGACTCGAGAGGAGAGAGCTAAATTGGAACATAAAATAAAAAATCTTCAGGAAAAAGTGTATGCAGGAAGTGACCCAAGGTTGGAGAATGAATTACTGATTTTGAGAGCTGAATACGACAAAAAATCAGCGAATAGAGCTGCCTCGAGTCTTCTAAGATTGAAACAATCTTTTTATGAACAAGGTGAAAAATCAGGAAAATTATTAGCATGGCAGATTAAACAATTGGAAATTAAAACACCAATTACTAGTATTATAAGTAACGGACAGGTAGTTATAGATCCTTTAGAAATTAATAGAGCCTTTAGAGATTACTATGAAAAATTATATGATACCAAAAATGAACCTGATTTAACAAAACTAAATGGGTTTTTGAACGAACTATCTATACCGTGTATTCCAAATGAAAATAGGGAGATATTGGAGTCTAAAATTAGTCAAGAAGAAGTTGGGCTAGCCATTGATAATATGAAATCAGGAAAAAGTGCAGGACCAGATGGTCTTCCAGTTGACCTTTATAAAAAATTTAAGAATAAATTAATAAAACCTTTTTTGGAAATGGTTTTAGAAGCATTTCAAAAATAATAATTTACCATCATACATAAATAATGCCTTAATTATACTGCTGCCAAAACCAGGTAAGCCCTCTAATAAATGTGAAAATATGAGACCAATAAGCCTATTAAACGCCGACCTTAAGATTATCTGTAAAATTTTAGCAAGACGAATACAAGAAATTTTACCAAATATTATTAATCGAGATCAGAATGGTTTTATAAAGGGTAGACAAGGCTTCCATAATGTAAGAAGACTATTTAATATTATTTATTTTAATAAAGAAGCACCGGATACAGCTCTCCTATCATTGGACGCCGAAAAGGCCTTTGATAGAGTTGAATGGCCCTTTCTTTTTGAAGTCCTACAAAGGTTTGGACTTGGAAATAATTTCATAAAATGGGTTCAAATAATATACAATAATGCTACAGCAGAAATCCTAACAAATAACAATATTTCAAAACCAATAAAAATCAATAGAGGATGTCGACAAGGCTGTCCACTTTCACCTTTACTGTTTACTATGGCAATTGAACCTTTAGCGATAGCGATACGTTTACATTCACAAATATATGGAATTAAAGTTGGACCAACAGAACATAAAATCTCCCTGTACGCCGATGATATAATTTTGTTTATGTCGAATCTAAAAAAATCAATTCCAACCTTGTTGAATTTAATAAAGAATTTTGGGGAAATATCAGGATATAAAATAAATAAAACTAAATCTTCAATATTAATGCTAAATGAGACCCAGAGAAATTACCTGTCACCATGGGGTGAGATGCCGGCTCGGCGCTCAGCCCATGCTCCTTTTATCCCTGCCTCTCATTGGGCAGTGCCTCAGCTGGTTCCCAGCTGTCAGTGTCACGGGACGGCTGGGGCCAATTAATCCTCATCAGCTGGGGCGCTGTTAATGAGTATAAAGAGGAGCAGCTTCGATCATTCGGGGCTGCGACATAAGCACTGCTAGGCTGAAGCCCCTTCGTCTGGTGTCAGCCTCAACTCCCCTTGCAGCATTCCGGTGTTTGTATCCCGCTAATAAAACATCTCGACTCACTGGCTTGTCCCTGGCTCTGATTGCCCGGCTCCCTAGAGCCGGATATGACATTACCCAGCCCCTGAGGTAAATCAATTCAATGTTGTAAATCAGTTTAAATATTTAGGAATCCAAATTATGCCTAAGCTAGAATCAGTCGCCAGTGTCAACTATGAAGCCTTAATGTCAGATATCAGTGAGTTAACTCAGAGATGGATGTCACTACCAATGTCGATGATCGGGAGAATCAATATACTTAAAAGTAATATTTTACCTAAAATACTTTATTTATTTCAATACATTCCCTTATCACCACCTTTAGATCTATTCTCAAGAATAAAAAAAAAGTTAGTGGAATTTATATGGAACAACAGGAGGGCTAGATTACGTTTGTCTTTATTATATTTACCATTTGATCGTGGAGGTCTGAAATGTCCAAATTTTATGTTGTATTATTGGTCGGCACAACTGAGGTCTATGACATATTATTTTTCATCAAATGATCTCCCTCACTGGACTGAAATGGAATCATACAATTTACCTTTACCTCTTCCCATATTCATATACTCAGATTCGGCAAAAAAATTACAAAAACAAGTTAAAAATCCATTTGTAAAGCATATGATCAAAATATGGTGTGAAGCTAAAAACTATTTAAAAGAACCACAGTTATTGTCACAATTTAGTCCAATATGGGGTAATCAATATTTTAAACCAGGGAGAGCGGACGCTGTATTTAAAGTATGGAATTTAAAAGGGATACAAAAGATTCAGGATTTATATTTGCCATGTGCAGACAACATAATGTCTTTTGAAGAGCTGAGGATCAAATTTAATCTCAATAGAACACATTTTTTTAAATATCTTCAACTTAGAAACTTTATTCGATCAAATCAAAATAAAGCTCTCACTCGACCTATTTATTCATCCTTGGAAAAAATGATGATGAAAGATAGTAAAAGAAAGGGTATTATTTCAGAGTTTTATAACTCATTGACACTATCTTCAAGTGAAAATTCACTGAAAAGATTAAACTACTGGAAAGAAGATCTGCAAATTGAAATTTCAGAGGAACAATGGGAATTGGCTTGTACAGAAGCTCAAACCAAATCAATAAATGCACGCCTTAAATTGAAACATTTCAAATGGTTAATGCGGATGTATGTTACACCGGAGGAGTTAAATAGATATAACAAAAATATACCAGATACATGCACAAAATGCATGGAAAGTAAAGGAACCCTATTTCATTGTTTATGGGAATGTAGATTAATAAGAATGTTTTGGGAAGAGGTGAGGGTAACAATTGAAAAAATAATCTCAAAACAAATCATATTGAATCCTAAACTGTTTTTGTTGGGTCTGTACCCAGAAAAGCATAATTTTAATAAAAGTGAAAGAACATTCATAGACCTCAGTTTGCTTAATGCCAAAAAATGTATTGCACTATTATGGAAAAAGACTCATAGACCAGATGTGACTCAGTGGTTAAGACAGATGTTAACAAACCTTCCATTAGAAAGAATAACATATATACTAAAATCAAAGGAAATTGTGTTTGAGAATATATGGAGACCTTTTATTGATTATGTAAAAAATTTAAACATAACTCTTGAAGAAGAAGGTGAATGATGTGTGTGGACCTTGTAAATTCCAAACTGGTGAACATAATATGTATACTTATGTATTGGATTGTCTAGACTAAACAGAGGAGCATTGTTGAAGACTTGATTTTGTTGGTGGTTGTTGGTGTTTTTAGTGCATTTTTTTTTTTGTAGTACTTTAGTGTTAGTGTTTGATTGTTTGTATCATGTTTGTTAAAAAAAAAAGGTTCAATAAAGATATTGTGGAAAAAAAAAAAGACTTGGCCTTTGGGTCGGGTGTCCCATCGACCCGGGCAGGCTGCCGGACACTATTTTGTGGGCCACCTGCTGGACGTGGGACTTTCAGTCATCCCTCGCCATGCTGGAGGCCTGGTACTCTGGTCAACCCCTTGAACTTTGGACTTCTGGGGAGGGATGGGTTAGTGTCCTAGGTGGGGGCTGTTAGCACGCTCACTGCTCTATATTTGCATATTATTTGTTGTATTTTTCACTGGTTGCTTCCCTCTTAACCAGTTTTCCCCCACCTCCCATCCTGGGTAATTATTTGTTTCGGGGGGGGAGGGTTGTTGTGTGTTTTTGTTTTCGGCTGATGGCACTGGGGTTTCTGGAATCCACCCATGAACCTGGGTTTGGTGGTTCCAAACCCAGTTCTCACGTAAGGTTAGTTTGCCCTATTTTCCATCAGGTGCTTCAGGGAGCTATTGGGCCTTCGCTCCCTGACAGCTCGGGCATGCACCCTCCTCCTGTCTGTGCCATTAGCTGTGCCTCGTTATCGGGTGTTTTCACACACATACGCACACACTCCATTCATTCCCATTCACATGCTCAGACACTCACTCATGCACACCTGAGATTTATTATGTTCAGTCCATGTTTCCTCACACCGGCGGTCTCTTCCCTCATTAGTATCATTATTACATAAAGGCTGCGTTAGTGGGAAGAGATCGTTGGAGCATTCAGCTTCATACATGGCAGAAGGTTCCTCCGTGTATGTTTGTTGCTACTACCTACAGTTCATTCGGCCTGATGTCTCAAGTTCGGGTACTCCCTTGGCGTTAGCGGCTGACCCTGCCTCACCCCCTCATCCACCGGACTACACGGACAGCCCCGGATCGTTCCAGCCGTAAGTACATGTTTGCCTTTCTCTTCGTGCCCACCATTACGGCGGCACTAGGCATTCCCTCTCCCAGGCTGTGGAACATCCAGGTGTCGTCCCTGTATGTCTGGTGGCCTTAAACTCATCATGCCAACCCTCTGTAATTAGCGTGGTCATTACTGGACTTGTTATTTTGTGGTTTATGTTAATAAGGTGCACATTCTACTCCAGGAATTGGGTTTTTCATTCCTTCCCTCATGCGCTGCATAATGGCACACGGGGAGTCATAACAGGAATAAATGGCACTAAGATTGATTTGATTGGGTGAATATTAATTACAGAATACCTAAATATTGAAAATGAATGGGACATCCATTATTAGAGACTGTTTCAGATCCCTTGTGTATTTGTTTGTCAGATCACTTATTTGTGTGATGTTTTGTCACTTATATTCAAGATAAATGTGTATCTTGCACTTTGGGAAATGGGAGATGTTCATTCATCATTATAATCAGTTTAGTTTATATCACTGTTCAGTGATGGAGTTAAGTGTAATATTGAATTTCTTCTGTGTATCGTCAATAAACTCGTGCAGTACTACAACAGGACATGTTTACAAATATTTGAGACCTATTGTAGTGCATCATTATATACTTTAGCAATATTTTGTTATTAAAAGGTTTTTAAAACTGTAATCAACCGAATTAACTACAAAACACCCAACATTATTAAACACAGCAGAAGGACCCCTTTGACTGCAATCGTTGCATCACAGTTGCCCATTTGTCAGTAAATATTTAACTAAAAATGATTTATTTCGTTATTTGGGCGTTTTTGTGTCCTGCGTTTAGGCCCTGTCACACCTAGACAATTTAGGCAGCATTTGCAAAACATATGAAAAATCTGGAGAATACGCTGGCGTACATCGAATCAGTTATGGCTGAGTTTTGTCTAAGTTACGAGCATGCTGAAGAATGCTGAAGCACCATGAAGCATGCTGGTATATGGCATAGTTCGCCGAGCTCCTCTGCAAATGTTCAGCATGCATGCTGAAAATTTTCCGACGTATCCAGCGTATGGTTGACAAGTCCCGCATTCACGGAGCAAAGGTTGTTCGGAAGTTATGCGTTCGTTTACACGTTACTTGTCAGCGACTCATAGTTGCTCAAAAGTTGAAATACACTGAGACTAATATCTAGCGTACCCCATAATTATTTTTAACATATGAGTAACACTCTTTGAACCTATGTCTAACTTATTGAACAGGTTTCTAACTTGGAGCTACCCTATAATGGCATATTTGCAGCATTGGTTCACAGGAAAAACCCTTACAGAGCCCTGCTCAGCTGCTGCCTGCAGCTCTCACACACACACACATACACACACACACACACACACTCAGAGCTAAACACACATACTTGTTCATATAATGGGACCTGTTGGGGATGTGCCTGAGCACTTTCAAGCTACAAGATAAAGATCCAAATCACTGTTTAGCCCTCCCCCATGTGCGTGTTTTTGTTTGTTTTTTTACCTTTGACTGCAGTCTGTACCATCAGCTGTCCAATGCTGTTCTGATAGATATACCAAAATGTCAGAACACCGGAGGAGGTGGATCCAATCAGCTGATCGCTCAAAGCGCAGAGCTCAACTGTTTTCCATGATAAATCACACTTTGCTGTTAGCTGCACCTCCTGGCAAAACACACTCCATGCATTATCTTGTTTTATTTTCACTTTATTGAAAATAACTTTTTTTTTTATCGCCATCAGTTAGCGTGCTTTTGAACAAGGTTGTGTTGGGCCACTGCTTCTCCCAGCATGTTCTGTGTTGGATACACTGGTATTCTTTGTCAGACCCAGGTCCCTGCTGACTCTCTGCCCAGTCTGCTCGCTCACCTTGCGTTCTCCATATATGCCGACTTATCCTTTAGACTTACGCAATCACGGCAGCTTTATGGTATAATTTTTTTAAGCATTAAATCTTCAGTATTATCTTTTTCTTGTTAAATTTGGCATTTTTCACTTCCTTGTTTTGTTTAGTGAACACCGTGGTGACTGACGTCATGATGACACGTATTATCCAATCAGCATGGTCATGATGCCGCGTATTTTTCAGTCAGCATGGTCGTGATGCCATGTATTATCCAATCAGCATGGTCATGATACCGTGCATTATCCAATCAGCATGGCCGTGATGCCGCATATTATCCAATCAGCATGGAGTCAATCCAAAACCCCACCCACATTTCCTGAAGCCAGGGCATGAAGAGACAGAGCGGTAGCAGAGCAGTGGCTAAACTTTTATTGATAAAAATTACATATTTTGACTGAGTGATTCCATACTCGGGGATGCACACCCTCGTAACCTCAGCAAAGCACATATAAAATCTTAGGCCAGTCTGACAAATGGTTTAAGAGATATGCGTGGAACAGACACAGATAGACACACAGACAGACAGACAGACAGACACACGCACACACAGAGACAGAGATTCCATGCATTTACAGATAGACGGAAATGTTTCCTGTTAAAATACACATATTTATCTTGTGATGGTGATTTTATAGCAATGTGTGTGCAGTCCATCGCTCCAATTACATTAGGAAAACTGGCTCTCGCTGCAAATTGCGCTTTGATGTTTGCCTGTTCAACTGCATTGTATGGGAATATGACGCACCTAGGTGACAGCTGGATAATGCGATCCCACACAGCTGGCATAGCTCGGCTCAGGGTCAACTGGGAAATTCCTGATTGCTTTGCCAGCTCCCTCTGGAATGCCCCTGTTGCCAGGAACCCCAGTGTTGTCAGCATCTGCACTGGAATGGGCAGCGCACGGCTTCTCGCCATGTCGCACTCCAAGAGCGACCATAGCTCTGAGCACAGTTCCACAAGGACTGCCCGCAGAAACCTAAACCGGTTGACAAGCCAGTCATCATCCTGAGCCAGAAAATCTTCTCTGTCTCTAAATACCCTTTCTTTTCTCACTGCATGGTTTGCAATATCCTCTAGTAATACTATAATAGTATTAATAATACTAACGTCATTGTTGTTAGAGGCATTTTCTGCACTTCCTTGCACTTGCTTTTATATCCACTTATCTAATTGCGCACACTTGGATGTTTGTTCATCATGTATCTCTGGTGTGTACAATAATTTTCACATCATCAGTCTCCCAACATCACCTCTAAGTGTCGCCAATGGACCAATAACAGCAGAAACGTACGTATGCCATCCATGAAGTTGCCGTGAGGCTGCGCATATTTCCACCGTCATTTCATTCTTGATACAGCTGAAATTTTCCGTGGAAAAGGACATATGTCATGATTTTGTGTGTAAGTAGCCTTTGTACACGAGGCCCCTGAGACCTTATGTACAAAGCCCCAGGGCTTGACATTAACACCTGCCGACCTGCCCCTGGTGGGTATATTTCGACTGTGGTGGGTAAGACAGCGACTCCCACTAGTCACTTTGGTGGGTTGCAGTTTTCTCAAACGACATCTAAATAATAAACCTATCGCAAAGTGAGACTCCCATAAGCACTATCTGTGGACACACAGGCTACGGTCACAGTGCAGGTCTTGATGCTCAATTCCGATTTTTTGCTGAGATCCGATTTTTTTGTGTGGGCATTCACATTACAACTTCAATGTGACCCCCATCAGACTCCAGTGTGAACAGTCTACAGCTATGAAGTGACCCGCATGCGTAGAAGAAAACGTAACGTCAGACACAGCATTGTAGAACGACTGGGGAGGGGTCAGAATTTCCTAACCCTAATGCAGTGCAGCAAAATAAAAGGTTAAAATCATAAATATGAGACCAGCTTCATTTCTCTACAGGCCAGATGACCGCTGTGATCAGCTATGCTTTAACAGAACTGATCGATTAAACAGCCCTTAAATGTACCGTTACCGTGTGCCTGTAATGTCTGATGGTTTCAGCCACCCCCCCCCAAAAAAAAAAATTGAAGTTATTGTGCAGTCACAGCCAACCAAATTACAATCCAGTGATAAAGGGAGGGAGATTGATTAAAAAGAGAGCACAAATCAGCTGTGTCTGCCATGCTGGCTGCACCCTCCACCACAGAATTGTTGCGTCTGTCTCACTTCAATGAGGAAAAAGTCGGATGAAATGTGACATGACTGTTCAGACGGAGGTCGCTTTGGAAAATATCAGATACGTATCTGAAATAGGACCACATATGAAAGTTGGGTCTGGTGTGAAAAAATTGGATATGTGTTGTTCAGACTGTCATTAAAAAAATCAGATATGGGTTACATTTGTGCAAACAAATCGGAATTGAGTATTAAAACCTGCAGTGTGACCGTAGCCACAGTGTATTCTCATTGGTCCACTGTCAGCCAGCTGCAGCCTAGTAGTCTGGCTCCGCAGGTTGGCTCATTTTCTCTTTCCAGTCTGGAGAGAACAGACAGTAGTCGCTCTCAGTGATCAGATCACGGGGACAACTGCCCCTGATCTCCTGTTGTCCCAGCGGTAAGAACAACCTGTGCTCTCCCCCCATATCAGCTCCTACCTCTGTAGTTAAATATGATTATTTTTAGAGTAAGAAGTTCCCGTTTACTGTCTGCAGTTGTGTAAATTTAAGTTTTCATATGACAGAGAGAGAAAAAGTGATTAAACTTTATGTTGCTGTGAAGCGCAAATGAAGCTTCTTCTGAGGTGAACGTTTGTTTATCTGCGATTATCTATGATATCTGTGATTTGCAGCTATTTCGTGGAAGTAAAACCTCTAATTATGTATTTTTAATTTGCTAGTCCAGGGGTGTCAAACATATGGCCCGTGGGCCAAAAACGGCCTGCTAAGTGGTCCAAGTTTTTCTCTGAATTTACAGCTTTCTTTCTAGTAAATTTTTGACTTTTTTCTACTGATTAAAATTGTTCATGTAAATCTGAGACATTTTTCTCCTTAAGATGAGACTTTTTTCCTCATCAGTTTTCTTTTTCTTCTTTTTTTTCCCTGTGAAAACAGGTAGTGTAGATTTAGATTAAATCCATCAGCAATTACTAGTGACATCGTGCAGCCCTGAAGGGATGTCCCAAATCATCTGGGTTATTTTCAACCCCTACCCCTTGGCCTTCGAGTTCAAGGACCAAGGGGTGGGGGTAGGCAAAGGGGAAGAGGTACAAATGAGAAGTGGAGCAGACCCCAAATCTACCTGTCCTTCACTCTCATATTGCAAATATTTTTCTTGGCTACTTTACGGTATTTACTCCTGTTAATAAATAAACAGTGTTTCTCTTGCTATTTTTATATATGTATAAGGGTCATTTACATTTTAAAAAGGTTGTAAATTTAGTTCAATTAAAATTTAGCATGTGATAGTCAAATTTGATCATATTAAACATAATTTTCCAACCACAAAATTGTGGTTAGTGAAAAGGCTGACTGGCTAGTAATCTTGGAAAATCGCTAGCCACAGTGGCCGGTGAGCAAAAAAGTTAATAATATACAATACGCATCAATTATTCTTAAACATCTACTACACGCAAAATATGACATAGAAAAACAAGTTATAAAATTATGTTAGACCAGGGACCAGGGGTGGCCACTGGGGGGGCCCAAGTGGTGGCGGTAGCCCCCCCCCCTCCTTCCTGGGGGGCGTCTCTGCTCCTTTGGGTACACTGGGTCCTTCATGTAACTTTTTCATGGAGGATCTACTGGACCACTCTTCTGTGAATAAAAGATTTTATATGACAAAAAGGTTTTACTAATGAGATCAATGTATGTGAGAAACTCAGAGAGCTGGGCTTCAGACTACTGTAAACATTAAATTATAGTTTTAAGATAACAAACGTAACTTATATTATGGTCAGTACATGTTTATATATTATTAACAGAGGGAAATGACAAAAACTAGAAACTGATAATTAGATTCACTGCCAAAATAAAAAGGATAATGGATTTATTTACGGGCGGCGCGGTGGATGAGTGGTTAGCACTATGGCAGCACAGCAACTCACCCTTGGCCGGGGGATCCTGGGTTCGATCCCAGCCCCCGACCAACAGTGATCTGTGTGGAGTTTGCATGTTCTCCCCGTGTCTGTGTGAGTTTACTCCGGGATTTCTCCGGTTTCCTCCCACATGCCAAAAACATGCAAGTTAGGTTAATTGGCATCAAAATGGGGATTCTAAATTGTCCTTAGGTATGACTGTGAGAGTGAATGGTTGTCTGTCTCTCTGTGTTGGCCCTGCGATGGACTGGCGATCTATCCTGGGTGTACCCTGCCTCTCGCCCAAAGATGCTGGGATAGGCTCCAGACCCCCCGCGACCCGAAAAGGATTAAGTGGAAGAAGATGAATGAATGAATGAATGAATAATGGATTTTATTTATTTATTTATTTAAAATTTAAGCATACTGAATAATTTCACTATAAAATAAGGAAAGAAATATTGCCACCTTGCCATTTTTCGTATTCTGTCTGGTGTTCTTCTGTGATATACAGTTACAAGCATATTGCGGCAGAGGCCATATCCAACCATTGGGACTTATTGGGTTAAATGAGACTGTCCAACAAAATTTTCATGATACCAGCATTTTTACCAGCAGATTATATGCCCTCTATGTACCTTTTGCCATAAAATGGACATTAAGCAACCTTTAGTGATTGTGGAAATAATGACATGAAGAAACATGGTGGAGGGATGGAGTTGTTGCAGCATGTGACCAAACCTTGCCCCTTTTTTGCCCTATCACTAACACTTTCCCAAGATTTAACCCAAATATTTTTAGTGCCTATTCCTTTCTATGGTATTTGGGACATTCACTGAAGATGATTCAGTGAGTTCCACAAATTGCCCTTAGCTGAAGTTCCATAAGATCAAAACAGGTCAAACTAAATAAGAAAATAAATAAACTGAAATGGGCTAAATTAAGCTCAGCCTAACACTCATTTTAAGCAAGTTCCAACTGAATGACTAATAAATTAAAATACATATTGTAGAGAGATCTTTAAGTGTCAAATAATGAATAATAAAAAGATAGAAATAAAATACTTCATTCAAGACCAATGCCTCACTATTAAACACTGACCTTAATTTTTTTTTAATGCTGTTCACCATCCCCTCCCACCTTCATACACAGATTTATGAAGCCATCAGAAATATTCCCACCAGCCATCAGAAATACTGACTCCCTCCCTCAGTTTAAATCCGCTCTCAAAACTCACCTGTTCAGATTAGCATTTTCATTGTAATTGCCATGGTTTTTATGATTGTCGTTTTTGTGTTTTGTTGTTTATTGTTACTGTGTTTTATCTATTTCTGTAAAGTGTCCTTGAGTGTCTTGAAAGGCGCTTTTAAATAAAATGTATTATTATTATTATTTAAGCATGACGTAATGAAGACAGTACATCTGGACTTATTCTATGGTAAGAAACTAATGATCATCTTGTGAGTTGGAGGACTTATTGGCTCAAACATACTTCAGAACCTTGTATGTCAATAATCTGACCTGATACCCACCAGCAGATTCTCTGGTTTGAGGTCTCGGTGAACGATGCTCTTGCTGTGTATGTAATTCAGAGCCTCACTCACATCCGACACCATCATTCCTGCCTCGGCTTCAGTGAACTTCCCCTTCTCACTTATGGCCTCAAACAGATCTCCTCCACTCACCAGTTCCATCACCAAGTAGGAGTGAGTGTGTGTGTGGTGGTGTGCCAACAGCCGCACTATGCGAGGGTGACACAGACTACCCAGAAGGCTCAGCTCATTTTGCATCATGTGTTCTCGACCAATCAGCTTGACACGTTCAACAATCTTGATGGCAAGTGTTTGCCCATTGTCACGTCTGCGGCATTCTCGCACCACTGCAAAGTTCCCATCTCCAACCACACGTCCAATTTCATAGCAGCGCTCGATGTCTGACAGTGGGACTTTACTGCCATTTGAAGAAAGCTCAAAGGCTCCCCTCTTCTGTGTGTCTTTCAGTATTGCACCCACATCTGGAGCTGGATTTTTAAGCTCTACTTGTATAAGACTCTTCTCCTCATCTCTGCTGAGTGGTTGAGGAAATGAAGGTCTGTGATAATCATTCAACTTTTTCTGCTCTGTATGAGAACTTCCTTTTTGCTTTCTTGACACAGGAGGAAGAGGAACCCTTCCTGAGAGTGTGTTAATCAGTTCTGGACCATGACATTTAGCTCTCATTGCTAAGCAGTTTTCACACAGTGTAGGCGATGGCATGTCTACATCTCTTCGAGCATCTTCCTGTTTAAATGGACCAATCACAGAAGGCTGTTGTGCCCTGAGCCCACCCCTAACATGCAATCTCTGCAGGTGATTGGGAAGATGAACAGGTTTTCTGCATGAATTCCTTTTGTGAGACTTCAGTGTATCAGATTTAAAGTTTTCTGGCTGGTGTATGTTTATACGTTGAGAGGTGTGATTGTGAGTCTTGACATCTGCATTTGTGTTTTCATTTGGCTCTTTGTTAGTCCCGCCGCTGTCTGTCCCCTCACTGTATCCACTGTCTGCTTTAGCAGCTTTATCTGGTGCAGGCCGCAGTCTCTTCTCCCAGGTCCGGAGTGCCTCAGATCGGTATTGTGAATGTTCTGGAAAGAGTTCTTCCAAAGCTTCCTGCACACTACTTAACTCAGGGCGGGCCTTTCCGAGGGCCAGGAAAGCCATCTCACCCCTGAAGAAATCACATACACCCTTTACCTAGAACAAAAAGAGAAAGGCTGGTGATTGAAGACCGAGTCTTAAATGATAAGGTGTCAGTCTGATCAGCTACTTCACTCAAGAAAAAAAAAATACAGGACAATAACAGAGCAAGTAACAAAATACATTGGAAAACATTTTTCCTTAAATTGACTTTTTAATCAATAAGCCCCATCAGACTGTGCTCTGGGCTCTTTGAACCTTCAGGTACAGTCTTTGTTGAGTGATTTGTACTAATTTAACCCGTTATTTGAGGATGTTTACACTGTCGTTTAATAGCAGTGTTGCGTGTAATGCGTTGTAATGTAATAGTCTGTAATAGTAATAGTAATAGCAATAGTAGTCTAATAAATGTAGCAACCCCGTTACAGTTACTAATCCGAAAGATTGCGTTACTAGCAGTTCTTTTTAACCACTTACAAAACGGGAAAATAGCTGCACTGTTTTGAATTGCCAGCTGCCAATAAACAGTAGAAGAAACAGGAGAAAAAAAAGCTATGCGGGTTTACGTAGGACCTCCAAACAAATGGCACTTGCAGTGGCCGGGGGGAATCATGCAAAGGGAAGAGCTGAGTAACTTGGCGTTTGGTGGGTGGAAATATGCTCATTACTTCAAATATGTTGAGCGAAAGGACAAGAACATGACGGTAATGTGCAAACTTTGTCCGGGCAAGAAACAGCTTTCCACCACTGTAAACTCGATATCTAATCTCTCTAAACACCTCCAAAGGCAACCTAACGTAAAGCTTGTTTTTGATTTGTGACCTCTTGGATGAGTCATCACTGTGCTCTTAGGGTAATTTTGGTCAGCCGGCCACTCCTGGAAAGGTTCACCACTGTTCATGTTTTCGCCATTTGTGGGTAATGGCTCTCACTGTGGTTTGCTGGAGTCCCAAAGCTTTAGAAACGGCTTTATAACCTTTTCCGGACTGACAGATCTCAATTACTTTGTTTCTGAATTTCTTTGGATCGCAGCATGATGTCTAGCTTTTGAGGATCTTTTGGTCGACTTCACTTTGTCAGGCAGGTCCTATTTAAGTGATTTCTTGATTGAGAACAGATGTGGCAGCAATCAGGCCTCGGTGTGGCTAGAAAAATTGAACTCAGCTTTCCAAATATGTGATAACCCACAGTTAATTTATGTTTTAATGGGGGGGGGTGTCACTTTTTCACACAGGGCCATGTAGGTTCACATTTTTTCCCCTTAATAATAAACACCTTAATTTAAAAACTGCATTTTGTGTTTCCTTGTGTTATCTGTCTAATATTCAAATTTGTTTGATGATCTGAAACATTTAAGTGTGACAAACATACAAAAAAAAAGAGAAATCAGGAGGGGGCAAACACTTTTTCACACCACTATACAAGAAATAATAATCCAGACACAGTGGGGGGGGAAAACGGCAACAATAAATACAAACAGCGTGATACAAAAAAGGGATGTTGTGGTAGCCACACATATGTGACCTACTTTGTGACTGATGTAAGGCCTCACATTTTAGATCAGAACAAAGACAGAGCTTCCTTGGAGATGACAGGAAGCTGCAAGGATGTTAGCTTTGGTATGCAGAGCTGAGACTGTGGGGGTGTTATTAGAGGATTAAGGAGGAGATGCATGGTAAACTGTGGGGATGATATCAGAGAGAGGAGATGCATTGTTACTGCCGATTATAATGCAATGTGACTTGTGATGCATGTGACTTGTGAACTGTGAGAGTCCTGGTATATAAGGACGAGAGTTCCCTGTAATGTCCTCTTTCTTCTTTGAGATGTTGGCGAATGTGAATAAAGCTGACTTGAGAGAAACCTGTCTCGTCATTCCCACATTCCCACACTGGTGACCCAAGACGAGCATGCAGCGAGAGGAGAATTCCCCCGGGTCAGCCTCGTCAGGAACCCCCAGCCAAGCGAATGCCGCTACGGTCCAGCTACCGGACCTTTGGTAGAACAATTCGCGCTCCTGGTTCCATGCGGTTGAGGCACAGTTCAACCTCCAGGGGATATCGGTAGACGACACAAAATTCTACCATGTGGTCGCAAAACTGGACAACCACATGGCCCAGCATGTGGAGAGCCTGATCGACCAGCCGCCGGACAGCGACAAATACGGCGCGTTGAAGGCTGCACTCGTCCAGCACTTCACCCCCTCCGTTGAGGAGCGAGCAGAGAGACTCCTAGCGCTGACTGAGTTGGAAGATGACATGCCTGTGAACCTTATGGAGAAGATGTTGAGGTTGAAAGGCTCTGACGATGACCACTTCATTTTCACCCACCTCTTCCATCAGGACCCTACCGTCAGCGGCGAGAGCGACCCTGGCCAGTTCGCCACTGTTGGCCCAGCGGGACTACCGCGCGCTGGCCCGGGAGGCGCAGCGAATTGTCAACGCCTGCAGACAGCGCGCGGCCACGGCCGCTGCAGAGGAACTCAGCACGACGACCGGAGATAGCAGGGGGCCAGGGGCAGCAGTAGCAGACCCACCGACGACGGCGGCAGCGGGAGCCAGGGAATGCGGAGGAGACGTCCTTTGTTTCTACCATCGCCGCTTCGCAGAGAGGGCACGCAAATGTGTATCACCGTGCCAGTTCAAGCGTTCGGGAAACGCCAAGACCGGGGGTCGGTAGCAGCCGCGGCCCTCGGGGAGGAGAACAAGCTGCTCTACTTGTTGGACGCACGCTCGGGGAGGCATTTCCTCGTGGACACAGGCTCCCAGTTGAGTTTCATCACACCTTCCTACGCGGACAGGCTGGCAGGTTCCAGAGGTCCCGGGGTGGCAGCAGCAAACAGCTCGGAGATTAAGACCTTTGGTGAGAAGACTCTTCTGACCAGGCTTCTGTCTCTACACGGCCATACATTTGAGTGGACTTTTGTTATAGCAGCAGTGAATTTCAATATGTTGGGGGCTGATTTTTTGTGCTCACATGGTTTATTGGTTGATCTCACTAACAGGCACCTGGTTAATGCATTTTCTTTTGATTCTATTCCCTGTACAGCGCGAGTGGCCCCGCCAACAGCACAAGCCAACGTCACAGCTGCAAGCGGTAAGTTCCACACACTGCTCACTCAGTTCCCAGCACTCACAGTCCCCACATTTTCGGCAACAGTCGCTAAACACGGGGTGGAGCATTTTATTACCACTACCGGACCGCCCGTTTTTGCAAAAGCTCGGCGCTTGGACGCAGCTAAACTGGCCATAGCGCGCGAGGAGTTCGCCAACCTGGAGAGGTTGGGCATTATCAGGCATTCAAACAGTCCGTGGGCTTCCCCGCTACACATGGTCCCGAAGGCTGACGGATCATGGCGACCTTGCGGGGATTTCCGCAGGTTAAACAACGCTACAGCGCACAACCGCTACCCAATCCCGCATATCCAAGATTTTTCCGTTCATTTGGCAGGGGCGCGTGTTTTTTCTAAGATAGATTTGGTCCGCGGTTACCACCAAGTCCCAGTGTGCGCTGAGGACATACCCAAAACAGTGGTAATAACTCCATTTGGCCTATTCGAGTTTTTACGCGTGCCATTCGGGCTTAAAGGGGCTGCACAGACGTTCCAACGCATGATGGACGTGGTGCTTCGCGATCTCCCTTTCGTGTTCGTCTACTTGGACGATATTTTGGTAGCCAGCGCGTCCGAAGACGAACACGAAAAACACCTGGCCACAGTTTTCCAAAGGTTGGGAGATCACGGGTTAATAATCAACCCAGTGAAGTGTCAGTTCGGGGTGGCGCAGATCGATTTTTTAGGACACCGCGTCTCCCCCGAAGGAGCAGTTCCGCTTCCTGACAAAGTGCGCGCGGTGGCAGATTTCCCCTGGCCGCAGATGGTCAGGGCGTTGCAGGAGTTTTTGGGAATGGTGAATTTTTATAACCGTTTTCTCCCCCGTGCGGCGCAACTCATGCAGCCGCTGTATGCCGCGCTCAAAAAAAGAAACCCGCGGATAAGGTCGAGTGGTCTCTGTAGCGGGACCAAGCGTTCTCGGAGGTGAAAGCAGCCTTGGCAAAGGCTGCGTTGTTGGCACACCCAGACCCAGCGGCCCGCATAGCGCTCACTACTGACGCGTCAGATGTGGCCATAGGGGCGGTCGTGGAGCAACATGTAGCCGGGGTTTGGCAGCCCCTCGCCTTTTTCAGCAGGACCTTGCGCAACAGCGAACGTAAATACAGCGCGTTCGACAGGGAGCTGCAGGCTCTCCATTTGGCCATCCACCACTTTCAGTTCTGTCTGGAAGGACGCCGTTTCACCGCGTTCATTGACCACAAACCGCTAACATTCGCGATGGCCAAGGTTTCCGAACCATGGTCAGGCTGGCAGCAGAGACAGCTGGCCGCGATGTCAGAGTTTACCACTGGTATTCAGCATGTGGCGGGCAAACTGAATGTAGTGGCAGATTGCCTCTCGCGCACCGTGGCGGCCCCAGTCAGCGTAGGAATAGATTACGCAGCCATGGCCGCGGAGCAGGTTAGTGACGCGGATGTGCGCGCGCTCCAGTCTGGACCAACAGGGTTAAGGCTGGAGAGCAGGGTGCTGCAAGACGGTATGCCCCCCCTAATCTGCGATGTCTCCACTGGACGGCCACGTCCAGTAGCACCGGTTGCGTGGCACCGCCGCGTTTTTGACTCGATTCATTCTTTGGCGCACCCGGGAGTGCGCGCGTCGGTCAAAATGGTAGGGGAGAAATTTGTGTGGCCGAGTCTTCGCAAACAAGTTAAGGAGTGGGCAGCAGCCTGCACGGCGTGTCAACGAGCCAAAGTACACAGGCACACGAGGGCTCCTTTGGAGCCGTTTCACATTCCGGCCAAGAGGTTCGATCACGTTCATGTGGACCTCATGGGACCCCTCCTGCCATCGCAGGGGTGCACACACCTTCTGACAATGGTGGACCGCACCACGCGCTGGCCTGAAGTGGTTCCGCTGGCATCAACCACAGCCGAGGAGGTAGCGTGCGCGTTTTTAACAGCTTGGGTGGCGCGTTTCGGAGTTCCGTCGGACATTACGACCGACAGAGGCCCTCAATTTGTGTCCGAACTTTGGTCGACTATGGCCCACAGCCTGGGTGTCACAATTCACTGCACAACCGCGTACAATCTGCAGGCTAACGGGTTATGCGAACGTTTTCACAGGTCATTGAAAGCGGCTCTCAGAGCGTCACTGATGGATGCAAATTGGGTAGACAAGTTACCAAGGATTTTATTGGGGTTGCGTTCTGCACCTAAAGAGGACTTAGAAGCCTCCCCAGCGGAGCTTGTGTTTGCGCAACCACTTCGGCTGCCTGGGGAGTTTCTCCCAGATAACCCGGCGCCAGACACCTCCCTGTCGCAGCTGTTGCGGATTAACACAGAATCAAGCACGCTGCCTGGCCCCGTGCACCACAGTTTTCCATGCGTTTTTGTGCCTAAAGCGTTGAAGAACGCGGAGTTTGTTTTTGTCAGACATGATGCACATAGACCCCCGTTGCGACCACCTTATGACGGACCGTTCAGAGTGCTGGAAACAGGGGACAAGCAGTTTTTGCTAGATTTGGGGGGTAGGAAAGAAAAAGTTGGCATAAACAGACTCAAACCCGCTTTTGTGGTGGCGGATGAGCAAGTGCTGTTGGCAAGGGCCCTGCGGCGAGGTAGACCCCCACGGGGGGCTTCACAGAGTAATGTTTCCGCAGAACACCCGCAGGGACTGACAAAGGGTTTCCACCCCCAGACGGCAAACCCCCAGTGTGACAGCTCCGCGGAGACGTTGAATTCCAGCTACAGCAGATATGGCAGGAGACTGAAGCCTAGACAGCATGCGGACTGATGTGTATTGATTCTATCACGGCATGCATGTTGTTATTCTCTTGTTTGTTCTAAAATGTTGGGGGGGCTGGTGTGGTAGCCACACATATGTGACCTACTTTGTGACTGATGTAAGGCCTCACATTTTAGATCAGAACAAAGACAGAGCTTCCTTGGAGATGACAGGAAGCTGCAAGGATGTTAGCTTTGGTATGCAGAGCTGAGACTGTGGGGGTGTTATTAGAGGATTAAAGAGGAGATGCATGGTAAACTGTGGGGGGCTTTATAACCTTTTCCGGACTGACAGATCTCAATTACTTTGTTTCTGAATTTCTTGGGATCGCAGCATGATGTCTAGCTTTTGAGGATCTTTTGGTCGACTTCACTTTGTCAGGCAGGTCCTATTTAAGTGATTTCTTGATTGAGAACAGATGTGGCAGCAATCAGGCCTCGGTGTGGCTAGAGAAATTGAACTCAGCTTTCCAAATATGTAATAACCCACAGTTAATTAATGTTTTAATGGGGGGGGGGTCACTTTTTCACACAGGGCCATGTAGGTTCACATTTTTTCCCCTTAATAATAAACACCTTCATTTAAAAACTGCGTTTTGTGTTTCCTTGTGTTATCTGTCTAATATTCAAATTTGTTTGATGATCTGAAACATTTAAGTGTGACAAACATACAAAAAAAAAGAGAAATCAGGAGGGGGCAAACACTTTTTCACACCACTATACAAGAAATAATAATCCAGACACAGTGCGGGGGGGAACAGCAACAATAAATACAAACAGCGTGGTACAAAAAAGGGACGTGAACATAAGGAAGCAGCAAAGGACACAGACTGAAAATCCACATATATAGACAGGGAAGCAATCAGGACGAAACAGAACAGGTGAGCACCGTCAAGGCCATCAGACGGCACAAGATGGGTGGGGCAGTACAAACACAAAGAGGATACACACCAAATATGATAATTTTTTTTGTATACTTTATTGATCCCCAGAGGGATATTCAGGGCATCCACGTAGATGGATGAGGCAACCACAGTGCGGCACCAATCCCTTCACCATTCACACACACTTTCACACCTAGGGCCACTTTAGAGTCTCCAATTAACCTAACTTGCATGTTTTTGGCCTGTGGGAGGAAAAACCGGAGGATCCGGGGTAAACCCATGCAGACACGGGGAGAACATGCAAACTCCACACAGAAAGTTCACTGATGGTCAGGGGGTGGGATCGAACCCATGATCTTCTTACTGTGCTGCCACAGTGCTAACCACTGCGCCACCGAGTTGCCCGAAATGGATCAAGACCGCAGCCTTGTCTAGACCACTACAGTACCCCCCCCCCTTTAAGGGTCAGATTCCAGATGACCCTAGGGCAACACCCATAAGAGAGAGAGAGAGAAAAAAAAGAAACCCCAAAAACCCTCACAGGGTAGGTGGTGGGGGAAAAGGCAAGGTGGCCAAAACAAGCTCCCTCCCCAGCAAAGTCCAACACAAAACAGGTCAGGTAGTCTTCCAGAGTCCCAGGGCCACCGGACCGGCGAGCAAGGAGGGTCAGGGGCCCGATCCAAGTTCATGGGGCCCCAGACCAGAGCACAGAGCACATTGGGTGGTCTACCAGAGTCTCTAGACCACCAGATTAGAGAACAAAGTGGGTTGGGAGGCCTAACCCAGTTCATGGGCCTCCAGATTTCAAAACATAACCAGTCGGGTGGTCTCTCAGAGTCCCTGGTCCACCAGACCGGAGAGCAGAACAGGTCTACAGATAATTGCAGGGGCTTTTTAAGCTCAGGTGAAAATGAGAAGGAATTCTTAAACTGAGGGACAGATAACAAAGAACCCTTAAACTCAAGAGATGCTAACACGGAAACCCTAAACCCAGGAGATAACATGGAAATGTTGTATTCATGCGATAATGACATTGAACACTTACACTCAGAAAATAATAACATGGAACTTTCAAACTCTGGAGGAGTCCTCATGAAAACTTTATCCTCAGGAACTGGCAACAAAGAATCTTTATACTCAAGAGATGACAATGCAGGAGTCTATAGTTCAGAACATAACAACACAGGAGTTACCAGTCCTGGGGTGAGTATCTGAGAGGCCTTCGGTACAGGGGCCAACAGCAGTGTAAAAGCAGCGACCCCAAGCAGCGAAGATGGAGCGGACTGCTCGGCCTCCTGAATGACGGTTGGAAGTCCACCGACTTCTGGGATGACGGCTGGAGCGTGGTCCTCCTGCGACCCCATCTTCGACACGGCCACCTCAGACGATGGAGGGAAACAGGGTTTCAGTGAGATGACGCCACAATCATTAGCAACAGAGACTGGTGAGGAGGACTCAGCAGCTGGTGGGATGTGCGCTTGGGTCCCCCCATAAGGAGCAAGACAAGTCTTTTCACAAACTGTGTTTGAACATAAATGAAAAGGTACTTGCCTTAACTTCTGGTCTTCTGCTGCCGGGGTGACCACCTCATGATCAGGAGCTGGAATAGTGGGCTCTGGGTAAGCTACAGATGGAACAGGTACAAAAGCTGGGAGGCGGAGTGGAGCAAGCACTGGAACTGGGAGGTGTAGCGGAGCAGGTACTGGAGCTGGGAGGCGCCGTGGAGCACTAACCTCTGAATGAGACAGCTGGGGCGTGCTGACCTCAGGGTGAGATGGCAGAGGCGCATCTGGTCCAGATGCCCAGGAATCCCTCTCTGATGCAGCCACCTTGGGTAGGGGAGAAGAGGTACAGGTTGGAGCAGAAGCCACACCCAAACAGTCAGCAGAATAGCTCGGTGGGGAGGGTTCAGAAGCAGATGGAGGCTGCAACTGGAGTGGAACTGGCTGCGGCTGCCTCCCACTGCTGAGTTCTCTCCACCCCACTCTGCATTTAACTCTGCTGCCCTATCCATCCATCCATTCTTACCTGCTTCTCTGGTTTCCAATTCTGTTTTTGTGAGAGACTGGCTATACTGGTTGGCAATCAACTGGTCTGGGATGAGCCGGCTGCTGTGCACCCCCCCCTTCCCCGGAGAAAATGTTAAACTGAGGACTGTCACCAGCACAACCACCAGAGCAATCACTAGTGGAGACTGTGAGGTCCACCACAGACGCACCACATTTACTCAATCTGTGCTATTAGTGAGGGGCACCAAGATCTGGAATAATATACTATCTGCAATCAGAGAACATGCCACACTAAACACTCTTAAGACTCATTGTAAAAACTGGCTTTTAAACAACCAAAACTGCTCCTATAACTAGTGGCTGCTCTGCGGCATGTCCATACAGTATATATTGAGGGGTTGCACCGACGTCACACGGGTCATGTGTCTTTTGTTTACTGCGCCATTTTGGACGGCAACGAACAGTCAAATTACCAACAACAAGCATGAGTGAGTGTAATCAACAAGATAAATGGCTACACACCAGTCAACACCATGGTCCAACGATGAGATGCAGACTTTTCTGTGCTTGGTACCTGATTTAAGAAATCCAGAGGGAGCTGGACAGAGCAACCTAAAATGAATTCACAGGCACAGTGAAGGCAGACGGGAGGCAGAGTGGCGTCGACCCGACCACAGCATCATCATTGTTGAAAACAGTGATAGAGGATGGTGAGTGATATGATATTATGCATCTTTTCCATTATTTATCCCAGTGGTGGAAAGCTCACTTTGAACAAACAACACCATTGTCTCATTTATGCAGAAAATGAGCTAGCTAGTTAGCCATCAATGCTAACTCCATGCTCTGCTTGTATTTTGCACTTGTGTCGACATCTGATGAAATAAGCTAGTGTAGAAGTGTGTGCTCAAATGACGAGGCTGCGTTTAGTCATAAACCAGCTTTATTTGACAGAACACAACTTCTAGCATTCTCAAAGCAGGAAAGCGAAAGAATCATATCTCAACACCCCTTATATACATTTCCAGCATCAGGATTCAAGTCACACGGTGTCTTCAGTAAACATACAGTTACAAAGCATCCCTTTGAAGCTTCACCTATTGTCTCTCATTTCCTGATGAACCGGAATACTCTCCGGGGCATCTTCTGTGGGACAAAGAGACAAATCTCACACTTCCTTGTTATCTTCTGCAGATTCGAGTCCTTTTGTCCTTGCAGACGTGACACCCCACAATACACATGCAGTCCTGTCTCTGTGGCAACGTGAGCCCACAATGTGTGTCGGCCACACTACCCCCCCCCCCCCAAACGTCTAGTAAGGCAGAACCTGCATGGCATAACAGAAAAAAAAGGAAAACACAAAGCACTCCATACATCGCTAATCAATCCACCAACTGCCTAGGTTTTAACCTTCTGCCGAATCTGCTGCAAACTGGCTTGGCTGCACCTGCAACATCTCTCTGCACCTGTGGATTAAAGCTGTTAACACCTTTCTGTGAAGACTTTGGAGAATGTCCTCTCGGCGGCCTGCCACGGCGGGGGGGCCTCGCGAGCTGCACCTCCTCGTCAGCCAGAACAAAAGCGGGTTTGAGCCTGTTTATGCAAATCAGCTCCCTTCTGCCCCCTAAATCTAGCAGAAAATGCTTCTGCCCGGTCTCCAGCACTCGAAACGGTCCGTCGTAAAACGGCCGCAAACTTGGACGCTGAGCATCATGTTTGACAAAAACAAACTCCGCATTTTTTAAAGCCTTTGGCACAAAAACGTGTGGGAAACTGTGATGGACTGGGCCAGGGAGTGTGTTTGCTCCTGAGCCGTTCTGCCACGGCTGAGCAGGGGGGCCATTAGGTGCGGGATTATCGGGAAGAAATTCCCCCGGCAAACGGAGCGGTTGTGCAAAAACTAATTCAGCCGGGGAAGCATGCAAATCTTCCTTAGGTGCAGAACGCAACCCCAATAAGACCCATGGAAGTTTGTCTACCCAATTTGTATCCGTTAGCGACGCTCTGAGGGCTGCTTTCAATGACCTGTGAAAGCGTTCGCATAAACCATTAGCCTGGGGGTTATACGCGGTAGTGCGATGAATCTTCACCCCCAAGCTGCAGGCCATCGATGACCATAGCTCGGAAGTAAATTGGGGACCCCTGTCGGACGTTATGTCCGACGGTACACCAAAACGCGCAACCCACATTGCTAAAAATGCTTGCGCAACTTCTTCCGCTGTGGTTGATGTCAGAGGAATCGCCTCTGGCCAGCGCGTGGTGCGGTCTACCATCGTCAAAAGATGTGTGTGCCCGTGTGATAACGGAAGCGGGCCGACCAGGTCAATGTGCACATGATCAAAACGCTTAGCGGGGATGTGAAAAGGCTCTAACGGGGCCTTAGTGTGTCTGTGTATTTTGGCTCGCTGACACGCTACGCAGGCTGCTGCCCATTCCTTGACCTGTTTGCACAACCCGGGCCAAACAAATTTCTCCCCCACCAATTTGATCAATGCGCGCACCCCTGGGTGCGCGAGAGAATGGGCCAAGTCAAAAACACGGCGACGCCACGCGGCTGGCACCATGGGGCGGGGCCGTCCCGTGGAGACATCGCAGATTAGCGGGGGCATACCGTCTTGTTGCACCCTGTGTTCCAGCCTTAACCCTGTTGGTCCAGACTGGAGCGCGCGCACGTCCGCGTCGTTAACCTGCTCCGCAGCCATGGCTGCATAATCTAACCCAACACAGACCGGGACTGCACGCGCTCCCGCGTCACTGCCCGGGCCCGCGGCCATGGCTACAGAGTCTGCCCCTATGGGGCTTGGCGGTGCTACTGCACGCGAGAGGCAGTCTGCCACAACATTGTGTTTACCCGCGACATGCTGAATATCAGTAGTGAACTCCGATATGGCGGCTAGTTGCCTTTGTTGCCGGCCTGACCAGGGTTCTGAAATTTTGGCCATCGCAAACGTTAGCGGTTTATGATCCACAAAAGCTGTGAAACGTCGCCCCTCTAACCAGAACTAAAAATGACGGATGGCCAAGTGTAGGGCCAAAAGCTCCCTGTCAAACGCGCTGTATTTCCGTTCACTATCGCGCAAGGTCCTGCTGAAAAACGCGAGGGGTTGCCAGGTACCTGCCACAAACTGTTCAACTACCGCCCCCACCGCTACATCGGAAGCGTCAGTGGTGAGCGCCATGCGGGCTGTTGGAACTGGGTGCGCTAACAAAACTGCGTTTGCCAGGGCTGATTTGACCTGGGCAAAAGCGCGCTCCCGCTCCGGAGACCATTCAACTTTATTTGCGGGCTTTTGTTTTTTTAACGCGGTGTACAATGGCTGCATGAGTTGTGCTGCGCTTGGGAGGAATCGGTTGTAAAAATTAACCATCCCTAGAAACTCCTGAAGCGCCTTGACCGTTTGAGGTTGCGGAAAATCCGTTATGGCACGCACTTTATTTGGAAGGGGAACTGCTCCCTCTGCCGAAACGCAATGTCCCAAAAAATCAATCTGTGCCACCCCAAACTGGCACTTCGCTGGGTTAACTATTAACCCGTGCTCTGCCAGCCTCTGGAAAACTGCTGTGAGGTGTTTTTCATGTTCGCCTTCGGACGCGCTGGCTACCAAAATATCATCCAAATAAACGAACACGAAAGGCAGGTCGCGTAAAACTGCATCCATCATGCATTGGAAAGTCTGCGCGGCCCCCTTGAGGCCAAAAGGCATGCGCAAGAACTCAAAAAGGCCGAAAGGGGTTATGACCGCTGTTTTGGGTACATCCTGCGCGCGCACTGGAACCTGGTGATAGCCGCGCACCAAGTCTATTTTAGAAAAAATGCGCGCCCCCGCCAAATGAACAGAAAAATCCTGAATGTGCGGAATCGGGTAGCGGTCATGAGCTGAAACGTTGTTCAACCTGCGGAAATCGCCGCAAGGTCGCCACGAGCCGTCGGCCTTGGGGACCATGTGTAACGGTGAAGCCCAAGAGCTCTTGGAGCGTCTAACAATGCCCAGTTTTTCCAGATTAGTGAACTCCTCGCGCGCGATGGCCAGTTTAGCTGGGTCCAAGCGCCGAGCCTTTGCAAAAACGGGAGGGCCTGTGGTTGTTATGAAATGTTCTACCCCATGTTTGGCCACCGTTGCCGAAAACGTGGGGACTGTGAGTGCTGGAAACTGAGCAAGCAAAGTGTGAAACTTACCACCCGCAGCTGAGACGCTGGTATGTGCAGTTGGCGGGGCCACCCGAGCTGTGCAGGGAATAGAATGAAAGGACAGTGCATTAATCAGACGTCTATTAGCAAGGTCAACCAATAAACCATGTGAGCACAAAAAATCAGCCCCTAACATGTTGAAACTGACTGCTGCTACAATAAATGTCCACTCAAATGAACGGCCCTGTAAGGACAGAAACATGGTCCTCTCACCAAACGTTTTAATCGTGGAGCCGTTCGCTGCTGACACTGACACCCAGGGGGCTTTAGAAGGCGACAGTCGTTCCGCGTAGGTGGGTGTGACGAAGCTCAGCTGAGAGCCCGTGTCCACGAGGAACTGTTTCCCCGAGCGTGCATCCGTTAGGTAAAGCAGCCTGTTCTCGTTGCCGAGGGTCGCAGCTGCTACCGGCCCTCGGTCTTGGCGTTTCCCTGGCGCTTAAAATTGCACGGTGGGACGCACCTGTGCGCTCTCTCTGCAAAACGGCGGTGGTAGAAGCACGAGCCGTTCTCCGCTCCGCGTCGTCTGGCTCCCGTCGCCGCCGTCGTTGGTGCGTCTGGCGCCGCGGCCGCTGGACCTGCGCTGTCTCCGGACGCCGTTCCCGGACTGGCTGCCGCGGCCGAAACCGCGTTCCGCTTGTGGGCGTCAACCAACCTCTGCGCCTCCTTGCTCAACCCATGGTAGTCTCGCCTGGCCAATCGGGGTGACTCTGCCAGGGCCACTCTCACTGCTGGTGGTAGGGTTCGAAGGAAAAGGTGGGCGAAAATGAATTCGCCATCCTCAGAGGCTTTGAGCTGCAGCATCTTCACCATCAGGTCCGCAGGTCTATCGTTTTCTGCCTCCGTCAGCGCCAGGAGCCCCTCTGCTCGTTGTTGGACTGAGGGGGTGAAATGGCTGATCAGCGCGTCCTTCAATGCGCTGTACTTGTCGCTGTCTGGTGGGTGGTTTACCAGATCCTCCACTCTCTGGAACGTGTCGCTGTCCAGCTTCGCTACCACGTGGTAGAATCTTGTGTCATCGCTGGAGATTCTCCGGAGGTTGAACTGCGCCTCGACTGCGCTAAACCATGAGCGCGGGCTGTGCTGCCAGAAATCAGGCAGCCGGATCGTGGAGGCGACCATCAGGCTGGCTTCCGCCGAGCCCTGCTCGGGAGAATTCTGTGTGCTCATTTTCCGTCGTAGGTCACCAGTGTAGAAGTGTGTGCTCAAATGACGAGGCTGCGTTTAGTCATAAACCAGCTTTATTTGACAGAACACAACTTCTAGCATTCTCAAAGCAGGAAAGCGAAAGAATCATATCTCAACACCCCTTATATACATTTCCAGCATCAGGAATCAAGTCACACGGTGTCTTCAGTAAACATACAGTTACAAAGCATCCCTTTGAAGCTTCACCTATTGTCTCTCATTTCCTGATGAACCGGAATACTCTCCGGGGCATCTTCTGTGGGACAAAGAGACAAATCTCACACTTCCTTGTTATCTTCTGCAGATTCGAGTCCTTTTGTCCTTGCAGACGTGACACCCCACAATATACATGCAGTCCTGTCTCTGTGGCAACGTGAGCCCACAATGTGTGTCGGCCACACTAGTGTTAATCTTGGTTAAAAAGTAGTTTTGTTGCACTTTCGTGCTGTGCATGTACTTAAGTTGTGTGAGTATTTTCATTCTAGAGTGCTACCGCAGGCTGAAGATCTGCTGAACCAGGACGAGCAGCACATCCAGTTGCTTCTCTGTGAGGCAAGAAAGCATGAAACGGGAACAGGTCAAGTGGACCCCTGACCAAGTGAGCACCCCATGTGACCACCCCAAGTGGACCCCTGGTCCAATCTGTACATGTACAAGTATATTTTCAATCCAGTAACTTACAAACCGATTCAGAGCTTTCTAAAGCCTCATTCAGAACATTATAGTCCCACATACCTATTCTGCAGATTTTCATCTGGGGGCAGTCAGTGGTGCCAAGCAGCAGCGATGGAGAAGAAAAGTCTTTTGAAAACAGAAACGGAGCTAAAAACCTTCTCCGGGTCAGCTTAGTTGTCATCTTCCCTATACAGGTGCATCTCAATAAATTAGAATGTCATCAAGAAGTTGATTTATTTCAATAATTCAATTCAAAAAGTGAAACTCATATATTATATAGATTCATTACACACAGAGTGATATATTTCAAGGGTTTACTTCTTTTAATTTTGATGGTTATGGCTTGCAGCTCATGAAAACCCCAAATTCAGTTTCTCAAAAAAATTAGATTATATTGTGGAGAGAGGAATGACCAGGCCAAGCATTCAGAGCAGATGAACTTTATTCCCTCTCTCACATCTCTCAGAATCAGAAAACATTAACATTCTGTAGCAGGGGCTCTCTTTTATATTACCACACTCACACGTCCCTGCTGCCTGAGGTCCTGCATCACAATTCATTCTCGCATCACAATCCCTTTTGTCCCCCAGCCCCTTAATCCCCCTGCTCTTCCGTCAGAGGAAATTACTGCATCTCCCTTCCTTCCAGTCTGAGATGAATACCACAGCATGGGTCCCCCATACTGCCCCCCCCCAAGAGTCTCAGCCTGAGTTTTAACCCTCAAGACCTCTCGGCTTCAGCCTCCGCCCATAGCTGCTGTAACGGGGGGTCTTCGGCTCCGAGGCGCTGCTGTGCCAGCGGGGGGTTCCTGGGGGTGTGTCCGTCTGTGGGTGGACAATGGAGGGAGGGGGGGAACAGTCAGCATGCTCGTGTGACTGCTCTGATGAGTCGTTTACCTGGGGAGTTCTCAGGGGGGGTCTTCCACGCCGAGGAGCTCGAGCCAACTCCACCTGCTTGTCTGCCACCACAAAGGCGGGCTTAAGCCTGTCTATACAGATTTTCTCCCGGTGACCCCCCAAGTCTAACACAAAATGTTTGTACCCGGGTTCCAGCACTCTAAACAGGCCATCGTAGGGTGGGCGCAATGGGGGTCGGTGGGCATCGTGCCTGAGAAACACAAACGCCGCGTCCTTCAAGGTTTTTGGCACAAAAGCGCGTGGAAAACAGTGGGGGGTCGGGCCAGGTAGCATCCCTGTGTCTGCGCTACGCCATGAACGCGGGGACAGATGGGTGTTCGGCGCGGGGTTATCTGGTAAAAATTCCCCAGGGAGCCGCAGCGGCTGAGAAAAAACAAGCTCTGCTGGGGAAGCCTCCAAATCCTCTTTTGGTGCGGAACGCTACCCTAATAGAACCCATGCCAACCAGTCCACCCAGTTTGCATCCGTAAGCGAAGCCCTGAGCGCTGCTTTCAGTGACCTATGGAAATGCTCGCATAACCCATTGGCCTGTGGGTTGTACGTGGTCGTGTGATGAATTGCGACGCCCAGGCTCTGAGCCATTGTGGACCAGAGGTCGGAAACAAACTGAGGGCCCCGATTGGACGTGATGTCCGAAGGGGTGCCAAAACATGCCACCCATGTTGTCAAAAAAGCGCGTGCCACGTCTGCGGATGCGGTGGAAGCTAGCGGGACTGCTTCTGGCCATCATGTGGTGCGGTCCACCACTGTCAGGAGGTGCGTGAACCCCTGCGATGGCGGGAGGGGGCCCACGAGGTCCATGTGAACGTGGTCGAACCTCTTAGCCGGGATATGGAACGGCTCCAAAGGGGCCTTTGTGTGCCTGTGCACTTTGGCTCATTGGCACTCCCCTGTTTGCGCAGGCTCGGCCAGACGAACTTCACTCCCACCATTTTGACTGACGCGCGCACTCGTGGGTGCGCCAGGGAGTGAACCGACTCAAAAACGTGGCGGCGCCAAGCACATGGGACCACCGGGCGCGGGCGTCCTGTGGAGATGTCACAGATTGGGGGGGGGGCCCCGTCTTGCAGTACCCTGCTCTCCAGCCTTAACCCTGTTGGTTCAGACTGGAGAGTGCACACATCCGCATCGCTGATCTGCTCCGCGGCCACGGCCGTCTAATCTATCCTTACGTAGACTGGGGCCACTAAGGTGCGCGAGAGGCAGTCCACCACTACGTTAAGTTTACCAGCCACATGCTGAATGTTGGGCGTAAACTCCGAGATCGTGGCCAGCTGTCTCTGTTGCCGGCCCGACCATGGTTCCGAAACCTTGGCCATCACGTACGTTAGCGGCTTGTGGTCCACGAAAGCAGTGAAGGTGCGCCCTTCCAGCCAGAACTGGAAGTGGCATATGGCTAGGTGGAGAGCCAGTAACTCTCTGTCGAACGCGCTGTATTTACGCTCACTGTCGCGCAAAGCCCTGCTAAAAAAGGTGAGCGGCTGCCAAGAACCGGCGACGCATTGCTCCACGACGGCCCCTATGGCCACGTCCGAGGCGTCGGTAGTGAGCGCTATCCAAGCCGCCGGGTCCGGGTGCGCCAGTAGTGCGGCGTTTGCCAGGGCTGTTTTAACCTCAGAGAACACCTGCTCCTGCTCAGGAGTCCAGTCGACTCTGTCCGCCAGTTTTCGTTTCTTGAGTGCGGCGTACAACGGCTGCATGAGCTGGGCTGCGCGGGGGAGGAAACGGTTATAAAAGTTAACCATCCCCAAAAACTCCTGCAGCGCCCTGACCGTCTGAGGCAGGGGAAAATTTGCCACTGTGCGCACCTTGTCCGGCAAGGGTATCGCTCCCTCCGGTGAGATGCGGTGTCCCAAAAAATCGATCCCCGTCACACCAAACTGGCATTTCGCCGGGCTGATTATTAACCCGTGCTCCTCTAACCTCCGGAAAACCATCCTGAGGTGGGTTACGTGTTCGTCTTCAGACACGCTGGCCACCAGGATGTCATCCAGGTAGACGAACACAAATGGCAGATCGTGCAACACCGCATCCATCATGCACTGGAATGTCTGTGCCACGCCTTTTAACTCGAAAGGCATGCGTAAAAACTCAAACAGACCAAATGGGGTTATTACTGCCGTTTTAGGTATGTCCACCGTGCGCACCGGGACCTGATGGTAACTGCGGACCATGTCTATCTTAGAAAAAATATGTGCCCCGGCGAGGTGAACAGAAAAATCCTGAATATGGGGGATCGGGTAGCGGTCGTGCGCTGTGGCGTTGTTTAATCTGCAGAAATCTCCGCAAGGTCGCCACGATCCCTCAGCCTTAGGGACCATATGTAGTGGGGATGCCCATGGGCTGCTTGATCGTCTGATGATGCCCAGCCTTTTCAAGTTGGCAAACTCCTCGCGCGCTATGGCCAGTTTAGCTGTATCCAGGCGCCGAGGTCGTGTGAAAACGGGTGGCCCGGTGGTGGTAATAAAGAGCTCCATCCTGTGTTTAGTGATGGCCGCCAAAAACATCGGGACCGTGAGTGCTGGGAACTGGGTGAGCAGTGTGTGGAACTTACCACCTGGAGCTGTGACGTTGGCTAGCGTTGTTGGCCCGGCTCCTTGAGCTGTACAGAAGAGAGAATCAAAAGACATTGCATTAATCAGGCGTCTGTTAGCAACATCGACTAGTAGTCCGTGTGCACACAAAAAATCAGCGCCTAAGATTGGGAAACTGCATGCCGCTATGATGAATGTCCACTGGTACGTATGGCCGTGCAGGGATACAGTCAGTGTCCTCTCACCAAAAGTCTTAATGTCTGAGCCGTTTGCGGCCGTCAGCTCGGGGCCACTAGCTCCCGCTAGCCGGTCGGCGTAGGACGGCAGGATGAGGCTCTTTTAGGAGTTCGAGTCCACGAGGAACCGTCTCCCCGAGCACAAGTCTGTCACGTAGAGCAGCTTGCTTTCTTCACCGGCGGTCGCAGCCGCTACCGACTGCTGGTCCTGGCGTTTCCCAAACGCTTGAATTGGCACGGTGGCACGCATCGGCGTGCGTCCTCTCCAAAATGGCGGTGGTAGGAGCAGTGCGTGTCTCTCTGGCACTTCCTGGCCCCCGCTGCCGCTACCATCGCTGGCTCCTCGCTTCCACTGGCCGTTTCGCTGGGTTCCGACGCCGCTGCGTTCACTGTGAGGGCTCTGGTGGTGAGGATGATCCAATCTGCCTCCTGGGCTAGCGCACGGTAGTCACGTGCGGCCAGCAACAGCGAGTTGGCAAGGACCGCTCTGGCCACCATTGGGAGGTTCCGGAGAAAAAGGTGGGCAAATAGAAAATACCCGTCGTCCGTGCCCATCAACGCCAACATCTTCTCCATCAGTTCGACCGCCGACCCGTCTCCTAACTCGGAGCGCGTCAGGAGCCTCTCCGCTCTCTCGCAGTCCGAGAGCATGTAGCGCCTGTCATACCCGGCTCTAGGGAGCCGGGCAATCAGAGCCAGGGACAAGCCAGTGAGTCGAGATGGTTTATTTTGGGTAAGGGATAAGGGATGAGGAGAGCACAGATACTCATGCAGAGGTACACTCACAGGTTGCACAGCGCAGAGGTAAGCAGCTCGTACCGGACGTGGGGGTAGCAAGACGTACATCCTCACAGCGGGATACAAACACAGGAATGCTGCAAGAGGAGTATAAGCTGACACCAGACGAAGGGGCTTCAGCTTAGCAATGTGTTTATGTCGCAGCCCCGAGTCATCGAGGCTGCTCCTATTTATCCTCATTGGCAGCGCCCCAGCTGATGAAGACTAATTGGCCACAGCCGTCCATAATGCTGCCAGCTGGGGCCAGCTGAGACGCCGCTCAATGGGAGGCAGGGATGAGGGAAAACATGGGCTCAGTGCCGAGACGGCATCTCAACCCATGGTGACAGAGCCCCTCCCTCAAGGTCGGGCTCCTGAACGACCAGGAACATCCCAGCCCCCCCCCCCCCCACCACCTAGGGTGGGAGGAAGGGAGGCGGACCGGAGGGGAAGAAGCCAAGGGAAGGACAACACCAATGGGGCAATGTAGGGTAGCGGGAAAGAAAAACCCAAATACAATACTGACAAAACTGAATAATTAACCCAGGTACAGATGGGGAGAAGAACTGGGTCAACACGCCGGTTACATACTACCCAGAGAGTACCAACCATGCGTGACCCAGAGCAAGAAAAAAAAAAAGAACCACCAAAAAGGTACAGGGCAAAAAATGCTGAGTATGGTCAAATAAAGGGAAAACACAATACACAGCACCAATATAAGTACATACACACAGTCACCAAGAAAAGTGACTGGAACAAATGGACAATTACAGAGCATGGTGTTACGGAAAACAAGGCACATGACTCTATAATGAACCAACAGGGCATAAAAAAGAAATACTGAGTGCAGGCAAAGAAAAACCCACACACATGAATATATAAATACCCACAGTCACCTAAAGAAATGAAAGTGACTGGAATGAATGGGCAACTGCAGAATATGGTCTGAAAGGGAACAAAACATAACTCTACAATGCAAAAACGAGACTAAAAACATGGTACAAAAAATAAAATGCTGGGTACGAGGGAAGGAAAACGCACAGCACTATAAATACACATCCACCAACAGGACAGACATTACACCCAAGTGACCTTAATAACGATAAAAGAAAAAGTGACACCCGAGGTGTATGGCAGGCAGAGTCCAAAAATAGCCGAGATGGCTCCGGAGATCTCCCCGCCCATTGTCCAGCTGGCGAATCAGGGGAAGAAGTGTTCGGACGGCGAACTCTGGACCCAGATCCCAGGAATCCAGTCCACCGGCAGCCGAACCAGGCTGCCCAGAGGGAAACACAGACCAGTGGGGGGAACCAGATCACCGAACCGAAAGTTTTGCGGGTCGGGTCGTCGACCCGCATCACTCAACCACCAGGACCGTTGAGACGGACGAAGGGTCAGAGCGGATCCCGGTGGAAGAGGCTCAGGGGAGAGCCGATGACGAGGGCGGCGGGCCTCAGGGAAACGGCCACCTCCTCACCGGACCTGGACAACACTGGGGCAGCACCCACGTCGGACCCCGATCGGGCCTCAGGCGAACCCACGTTGGACCCCGATTGGGTCTCGGGCGAACCCACGTTGGACACTGCACCAGAACCGACCTCCAACGTTGAACCCGGACCCTCCAGCACCACGAGGAACAGCAACTCCTCGCCGGTGACCCTGGAAGAAGGCTCAGAAGAGAAAACAGAACCGGGATCAGGATCACCGGCAGCGCCAGAACCCGGCGAGACGAGCTCAGACGCAGCGGGCGGCTGCACCCTGCTCGTCTCCCCTGGAGATAGGCTGAAGTGCTCAAAGATAAAAAGAGAGAAAAGAAAGGAGAGCACTCGCCTGATCTCGGGTTCTGACGCCGTCCAGGACTGCGAAGATCCAGGATCCGTCGTCAGGAGGTCGTTGTCAGGCTCCCATCTAGCCGCGTCGGGCCCCGCAGCCAGCACGATGGTCAGCGCAGCTTGAGATCCCTCCAGCTCAGGTAACCCCGCCGACGACCCACTCGGCGTGAAGCCAGAAGAATCTCGTCCCGCTGGACCGAACCGCTCCTCCGTGGAGACCCAGGGACGCTCAGTCGTCAGCGTAGACTCCACGCAGCAGTCAGTCCCCCTCCTCCGTCCGCAATGTAGCTGCGGAACCACAGGCCCTCTCCATATCCCACCACGTTGACCCGGAGCCGGGGACCGCTCGGCGGAGAGAGACACAGAGGATGCGGGATTAGGAATACAGGTTACAGCAGGTGGGGAGAGTTCAGGGAGCTGCGAACCCTGAACTTCTCCTCCAGGGATGTGACAGAGCAAATCATTAAGCAGGTGTGAAAAAACAATGACTTGCCTGCCCCCTGGAGGTTGAGTATCGCCTGCTGTAGTGGAATCTGCTTCTTCCTCTCCCCGCCCGGCGATAACGGAGGACCCCCCGGGAATTCGTCTGAGGGTCGCTCGCGTTGTCTCCAGCAGAGAGCTCACCAGGCCGGGATTCCAGGCACACACAGCGGTCAGGAAGCGCGTCGAGGAGGAGGGGGAAACAGCCGGGGTGAGCCAGCCCGAATGTCCAGGAATGACAGCGGGGGAACGAGGCTCAGGGGACGAGGCTGTAGAATCTCCACACTGATGAGGCGAAGGGATGACAGCTGCGTGGGAGGAACGGTCCTGACGATGACCCAGAACTGGATCCGGACGAGGTTCGTGCAGAGGTGACTCGGCGATGTGATGACGACTACTCCCAGGGAACGAAGCGAGGGGGAGACCCAGGATTCGCCGCTCCAGATCGGAGATCGAGACGAGGGAGGCGTCGAGCACGGGAAAGCTTCGTAGCCCTGAAGTCCTCACCATCAATCTCACTGCCGCCGCCACATGCCTGAAGGTGGTGACAGGAAACACAGTAGAGCTCGCGACAGCCACTCGACCCCGGACATAACTGCTGTCAGCTGCGGCTCCTTGAAGGGAATCCCGAGTGACGTGACGCAGGTCGGGGGAAGTCCTCTGGTTGGCGCGAACTCCCGGACTGGAATGGCGGCAGGAACGGGACTCCGAAGCGGGGAAAGACGTCGCCCACTTCGACTCCCTGCCGGGATTTCCATCCACCCCGTGGAGCTTCTCTTGCTGTGTACCTGCAGCGTCTATCCTGGCACTGTCCTCCAGATGGTACAGAGAGTGAGGGTGACAGTCCAGGAGTTCCTCAGCACGGCCCGGATGCCAGCGTCTCGCGTTGGAGGCGTCGTGCAGGGTGAAGAACGTCCCGTCGACAGCCTCCGAGATGGACCTCAGCTCGTCGCCCTGGCGCCGGAAGTGACTCCTGGGAAACGGCATGCTAGCAGCGCTGACACCCGGACAGAAAGGTACATTTCCACAGCGACTCACGGCCGCCGGCAACTCTTCTGGCTGCGACATACTGTCATACCCGGCTCTAGGGAGCCGGGCAATCAGAGCCAGGGACAAGCCAGTGAGTCGAGATGGTTTATTTTGGGTAAGGGATAAGGGATGAGGAGAGCACAGATACTCATGCAGAGGTACACTCACAGGTTGCACAGCGCAGAGGTAAGCAGCTCGTACCGGACGTGGGGGTAGCAAGACGTACATCCTCACAGCGGGATACAAACACAGGAATGCTGCAAGAGGAGTATAAGCTGACACCAGACGAAGGGGCTTCAGCTTAGCAATGTGTTTATGTCGCAGCCCCGAGTCATCGAGGCTGCTCCTATTTATCCTCATTGGCAGCGCCCCAGCTGATGAAGACTAATTGGCCACAGCCGTCCATAATGCTGCCAGCTGGGGCCAGCTGAGACGCCGCTCAATGGGAGGCAGGGATGAGGGAAAACATGGGCTCAGTGCCGAGACGGCATCTCAACCCATGGTGACAGCGCCGGGTCAGCGCAGCTTTGAGAGCCCCGTATTTGTTGCGGGCTTGGGGCTGTTGGGGCAGGCTTGCTACTTGCTGAGTCGTGCGTGCGTCCAGTGCTGCGACCACGTAGTAATATCTGGTGTCATCTGCCGTTATTCCCCGGAGCGCGAACTGGGCCTCGGTGTGGAGGAACCCAGACTTTGGGTCGTGCAGCCAAAAGTCTGATAGTTTGACCGAAACGGCGCAGGCGACCAGGCCAAGCATTCAGAGCAGATGAACTTTATTCCCTCTCTCACATCTCTCAGAATCAGAAAAAATTAACATTCTGTAGCAGGGGCTCTCTTTTATATTACCACACTCACACGCCCCTGCTGCCTGAGGTCCTGCATCACAATTCATTCTCGCATCACAATCCCCTTTGTCCCCCAGCCCCTTAATCCCCCTGCTCTTCTGTCAGAGGAAATTACTGCATCTCCCTTCCTTCCAGTCTGAGATGAATACCACAGCATGGGTCCCCCATAATATAACATTAATTTAAAAAAAAAAGATTTTTAATAGAAATGTTGGCCAACTGAAAATTGTGTCCATTTACACACTCAATACTTGGTCAGGGCTCCTTTCGCATGAATTACTGCATCAGTGCAACATGGCATGAAGGCAATCAGCCTGTGTTACTGCTGAGGTGTTATGGAAGCCCAGGTTGCTTTGATAGTGGCCTTCAGCTCGTCTGCATTATTGGGTCTGGTGTATTTCATCTTCCTCTTGACAATGCACCATAGATTCTCTATGGGATTTAGGTCAGGAGAGTTTGCTGGCTAATCAAGCACAGTGATACTATGGTCATTAATGGTATATGTACTTTTGACAGTGTGGGTAGGTGCCATGTCCTGCTGGAAAATGAAATCAGTATCTCCATAAAGCTTGTCAGCAGAGGGAAGCATGGAGTGCTCTGAAATTTCCTGTTAGATGGCTGCACTGATATTGGACTTGATTAAACACAGTGGAAAAACACCAGCAGATGGCATGGCTCCACATATGAGATGAGATGATGAGATTCAACTTTATTGTCATTACACATGTATGAATACAAGGTAACGAAACGTGACTTGGCATTTGGGCACGCTCTGCAGAGCGCATCCAAGGCCGGGGCAGCCGCTAGGCGCCAGTCAAATCATCAGTCATATTCATCATTGACTGTGGAAACTTCACAGTGGACCTCAAGCAACTTGGATTCCGTGCCTGTTCACTCTTCCTCCAGACTCTGGGACCTTGATTTCCAAGTGACAGGACTTGGCACCTGATTTGGGGAGCCATGCCATCTGCTGGTGTTAGTCCACTGTGTTTTTTCAAGTCCAAAGTCAGGCCAAAGTATTGAGTGTGTGCATGGAAATACTTTTAGTCGGCAAACATTTCTATTAAAAAAATCAATTTTTTAAAATTGATCTTATGTAATATTCTAATTTTTTGAGAAACTGATTTTCGGGTTTTCATGAGCTGCAAGCCATAACCATGAAAATTAAAAGAAATAAACACCTGAAATATATCACTCTGTCTGTAATGAATCTACATAAAATATGAGTTTCATTTTATGAATTGAATTACTGAAATAAATCAACTTTTTGATGATATTCTAATTTAATGAGATGCATCTATATATATTTTTTACACTTCTTGGTGACCGGGAAAAGTCTTTCCAACAGTTTTACACAAATTCTTATTGTTTTCCTTTTTCATGTTTACAAATCACTGGATTGAGAATGTACTTGTACATGTACAGACTGGATCCCAGGGTCCACTTGGGGTGTTCATTTGGGAGTGCTCACTCGGTCAGGGGTCCACTTGACCTGTATCCCATGAAACTACCTTGTGAAGGGGGAAGATGGTTCAGAATGCTGCCTTCAATCAAGCGTTCCTTGGTGTGCTGGGCCACCTGACGAAGGCAATGAGTCGACGTGTGTGGCCGGCGTGCATGACCCATTCTGAGATTTTTTTACAGTTTAAAGTTTGAATTTTGCACATTCTAAATAATTTGGATTTTGCTGGTGATTGTAATAAACAATTTAGTGACTTACGTGTTGTAGCATCATCGTCTCCTCAAACCAAGACAGAAGATCACTTCTCTTCATTTTATAGGAATTTCACTTTATTCATTACACAGGAATATCACTTTTCTGCCTTTTCAGGAATATCACTGGCTTTTATGTCGACTCATGCCAGGCCTCTTCCGGGCCTGACCAAAGATGCTTGCTTTCCCAGGACCCCAATGTAAACAGTTGCCTCTTGCAGAGATTGTAAGGATCAGAATTTGCTTTTAAAGGCTCAAAGGAACATAAAACTCAGGAGACCAGACCTCTCAACGTGAACACTGCATTTGATAACGTACCTTTTCACAGGAAACCAATGTTCTTAAAAGAGTTATAAACCACTTAATCTGACGGGTTTCTAGCCGATGCTATCCAGGTTTCTTCGCTCAGATACTAAAGGAAATCATCTACAGCTCAACAGTACCTCCTAGCGGATGCCTACGGAATGTGTTTTCAGTATGTAGGATGACTTTTAATTTGTTCTAAACATTAAGTTTCTTTCAGCTTATCCTCTGGATCCTAAGGACACTGAAAATCATCCCTCTTTTATCACCAACCATGGTTTGCTGCCTGTTTTTGCTACATTTTGATCTAAATGTGAATGCATGTATTATAATTATGTATAAGAAATGTTATATTCATGAGTGTTATTGGAGTAATGGTATAAATGCATGATCACCAAATATTAGCTAAGTCATTTAATTTAGTTAGATTTTATATTGAGCATTTATTTTATAAGAACTGACTGAGTGTTGATTTTCCCTCTGAAATTTCATGGGATGGTGTCTTCATTTGATTGGCTGCTCTCAAACAAAGAAGTGTTCTCACATTGGATAGCAGCCATTTCAAACTGCTTCTAAAAAAATCGATTGGTCAGTCTCGCGACTGACATCATCAGTTTTATGACCCGACGAGGTAACTTTAAAAGAGAGAAGTTAGATTTGAGTTTAGTCAGAGATCAGCAGAGTAAGAAAAAGTTAAGAAAAAGGTTAGAAGTAGAGACAACAGGCAGGAAGATTAGAACAGCAAAACGGTGATAAGATTAAGAATTAGAAACACAGAAAGAAGAAAGAAAGAGATTTTGAGAAGGATTAGGAACTAAATTAAGATTAAAGAAGCAGAATAGTAATCTAGATCTCAGAAGAAGATTTTATTCCACCGTTTCAAGGCCCTGTGAAGTTTTATTTTATTCTCTGTGTGTTTGTCAAGTCTTTCGTTATATTCTGGTCACTGAGGAGAAACCATTTTTCTTTAGAGCTCGTTCCTTTTAGAGAATCAAATTCTCAAACTTTTTCCTTCACCTCAGAAGCCATTCTTATCCTAGTAAATGTTTCTCTAATATTTTTTTTTTCATGACTTTTCACGCCATTAAAGTGGACCTTTAATTTGCCTAGTTTAAAGTGAACAGAGACTGAGAAGATTTTCCTTCAGTTTTTTTGGTCTATCCCGCTACAAGAGACCTCAAAATTGGGATTCTTTTCCAAGGACTTTTCACGCCGCCCTGAGACAAATCATCCACGGCTGCAAGTGTCTCCTTGAAGGGCCCCCCAGCTGAGTTATCACCTCCGCGGCTTGTGAGGATAGCAGCCGCTTCCTCCAACGTCCTAACTCCCAACTCGGCCGGTATCGACCCGCTGAAACGTGGACCTACAGCTGTCTTGTGAGTGAAACTCTTATTTCTCCTATCTACTGGGTTAAAACGTGATGTCCTAACAATTAAATTACAATTGAATATGGCCCGTATTTCAGGGCTCAATTAGTCTCTCAGCCACAGGATGGAGCTGTAAACTGAAGGAAAACTCTTAGTCATTTTTAAGTAACTGCCCTTAAATTTTTGTAGATTAATTCAGGAGTCATTTTTAGATAATTAGCTTGTGAATTTTCCCCATAAAATTGCGTTGTTTTGTTAAAACATTCCAGCCTCATTTACTGTTGAAACATAAGTCTAGTTTCTCCTTGGTTATACAGCGGTGTAATGCTGGATTTTATGTTCAGGAACCCAATATCAGTTGATGTGATATATTACGCTGTTATCATCTGAATCTGTTTATTCATCATTTGAACGCCATGTCATGTAACCTGAATGAGTTTAATAAAAGAGTGAATGAGAGCAGTTGAAGCGTTTTCCTTTCGCATATACAGGTTTCCTAATCACGGCAGGACAAAAACTCACTGAAACTTTGAGACTGATTCATTAAGTAATTTAAGGTACAAAGTTAATTAAAATTAAAGTTAATATTATTGTCTGTTAGGACTGGTGCCCCTTTCACGAGTGCTTTTATTTAATTTAGCGGGTGTAGAAGTGAAGGTTCAACTCCACCCCCTTTCACACCCACTATTAAATAAATAAATAATTCCTGTACCTTATGACAAATATTTTTTATTGGCAATTCACCCTACAGTTTAGTGGTGCGCCCGCTGTGAGGCCTCTGTAATTGGGAAACGTATATGCAAAAAGAAAATTCATTGAAATCATAATTTTTTTTTTCCCTGTAAATATTGATCCTGATCCACTATTCGGCGAGTCTGTGTGTTTGTTTGAGAGACTGAGGCTGCATCTGCTCCTGCCTGTGTGTCTGCTGTGCTTGTTTACCTAACCTCCCGCTGAGGAGGCTGGTGGCTATAGCTGCAAAGGGGGGTGAGTGATTCACCCACTAAAGTCAACAGTTTTTGATGCATGCAAAAAGAAATTTGAAGCATTATATGCTGGATTAAGAAACATAAAGGCCTAGAGTGACAGAAACGCAAAGAAAACCATCCTGTCTCTCGCCAGTTTAACCTTCCGGCGATTATCCCAAAAGGAGTAATTAAACTGGCCAGTTCTGTAATTTAATTACCCAAGCGTGGTGACGTCAGATTAAGCTGGACGCAGTTTGATTTGGTCACTGGATAAACCGATGGGGAAATAGCGCTAAACTATACCCGGAATTAAAGGGGTAACATTATTTGTGAAAGTTGGAGATTAAACTCTCATTTTGAAAAGCAAGGCGTGGCGTTGTCGCTGAGACTCACGCCCGCATCACGTGTCACGTGTCACGTGAACGCGCACAGTCGCGCGCGTGACCGAAAGGCGTGCACGAAAAACTGCGCATGAGCAGAGTAAACGTGCAGACGCCATTTTGAAGGCGCTAAGAGGGAGTCACCCTAGCCGCCATTTTGAGTGAGACCGGTAGACCCGCCCAGAGCGACATCACCAGTGTCTCCTCCCCCTGGGAGGGCAGAGACAACTGCCTCCATCGTGTGGTCAACTATAGGAGTTGCATTTCTTGCATGAATGCACACTCGGATTAAAGCAGAGCAAATCTATTAAGCTGATTTATAATCAAACAGAGCTTCCAAATTGACTTTAAATCAATCCGAATTATCTGGAACAATCTAAATTTAAACCCAATTCAAAGTTTTATCCCAAGAACCAAAAAAGAAAAGGAAACTTGTGGGTTTGAAGTTTGTTCTCATTGGTGGAAGAGCTTTTGACTGCATATATACACACTGAAAGAACATAAAAGCATAGACTTTGTATTTACTCACGTATGTTAACCACATATCTTAATCTTTTTAGTTAAAAGCATATATTCACACATCTTACGCTAAAAGTCTGCAAACTTTTTAAGCTATATATATGTGTTTTGTTTTTAAATATCACTTTGTGCGATTTCTTTCACGGGAAGCCATTCAACTTAGAGATTCAAATAAATGACAATGTTCATTTAGACTCAAGTTAATGTTAATCCTGTGCATGTTGGTAAAAGATTTAGTGACTTACTAAATATTTAACCAAAATTCTCCAAAATTAGGAAACCACATCCAGCAATTGACACTTGAAAGCTTTAGCTTATTTACAGTCAGTGTTGCTTTTGATTCATGTTTCCTCCCCAGGAGAAGGAAAACATTTAACCAACCCACTATTTCTCACCAGAATTTGAAATAAGTCAAAAGGTGAAAACTTTGACTAGTCTGTAAAACATTTTTTTTTCTTCTTCTTCTCTTTTTAAATAATCATTAACTTTAATCCTAAGGAAGCCTTAGTGACAATATGCAAAGACAGTTCATTTGTTTCCTAACTTGTAAATGTTAAAACATTGAAAGGCTTTAAATGAAGATAAGCTTTAACAAACAGAACAAAGCCAATTCTAACTTTAAAACAAAGTGAAGACTTATACTGTAACTCTAAAGCCTTAAAGCATTTAACCTTTTCTATTTTTGTTGCTTTCTTTTTCTTTTGTAAATAAAATCATTACTTTCAAGTGAGATTCAACAAAAAAATTCACAACCTAGTTGAGGACTATTCCAAGACTACACTTTGATAACTGAACTGAAAGAAGTCAATCGACACAAATTTTTTTTTTTTTGCTTTTGTCTTGTGAAATACAAATCAAAATACAGTGTCAACAAATAAACTAACACGTATTCCACATTTCTAAAGAATTCCAAAATATTTGCTTTCCTTCTTACAAGCCTGGAAGTTTAAACAAACTCCAAAAAGAAGCTTGTAATTACTCTCACTGTAAAACGACACTCAAGGTTAACTCTTGACGCACAACTTTAGCTATAATCAACGAATTGATTTCAAGCTAAGCGTTACACAAACGGTCAAACATGTCGAATCCACTTGACGAATTAAATGACCTTCAAGTAATATTGGAAGAGTTGGCTTCCTATCTTATACCCGGTTTCTCCAAACAAGTTCGGGATACTCCACCAAAAGATTTGAAGCAAATCACGAAAAAACTTTCCGATGAATGCGAAGCTAACCCACCGAAAGCAAAGGAAATCCCCGGTGTGTTAGGAAAGTTTGCACTAGCATTAGTTGCAAGGCTAAAACGAGCTGAAACCCAAGTACTCCACGCCGAAAAGGAACTGGTGAAACGACAAACAACCATCCTTTCTCTTCAGGAAGAGAACAAATCCCTTGTGAAAAAGCAGGAACAAGCTCGCATAGAGAAAACAGACACCCAAGCTACGCTCGATCAGACGTTGCTAAATCTGGAACAAGCAGAGGAAGAAAAGCAACGACTAGAAGACAACAATACCTCACTTCAGCAAGAAAACGAGGAATTGAAAACCGCCCTGCTTCACAAAGAGAATCAACTCAAGGAAGTTGAAGGTCAATTGGACGAAACAAGCTCCGATTATGGGAAATGCAAACTGCTCCTACGAGAAGCACAACAAGGTCTTCAGGACGTCCAAGAAGAGCTGGAAGACCACCGCAAACAAAGGGATCTGAGATCAGAATCCATGAACAGGACGGTTCCCTCGACAAAGGGGGGCATCCCCTCATGGGATGGGGACTCCCCCGGCTCACACTCACCTGACCCGTTCAGACCCGAACGGCAACGTGAAAGACGTGTGCAAATTCCATCCGATGGAGATCTCAATAAGATCGCTCGCCACGTCACGAAATTTGACCCCTCAACCAGTGGGTCACCTGATACCAGGGCTTATTTGCAAGACATCGACTACTACTTGCGTAAATACCCTGATGCTACTGTTGACGACCGCATTTATTTGATCAAGTTGACATCCAACAGGTCGGTATCAAAATTTATAGATCGGCAACCATTTGACATCAAGATGAACCACCGGAAGCTCTATGAAGCCATCGAAAGAGAGTTTTCCGACGACTGCTTACAGTCAGGGCTAGCGACAGCCCTAGCTGTGAAACAGGGTCGCTTAGAGCCCCCACAGGCATACTACCAGCGACTCCTGCACGCATATTTTGGATCTCAAAACACGCCTGAGATGGAAGAAGACCACAATTTCAAGGCTCTGTTCATTCAGAATCTCCATCCCACGATTGGACACCACCTTGGAGTCATGGCTAACCCAAAGACAAACTCGATAAACCAGCTAAGAGAGTTCGCACATTATGCATTCCAGAAACAGCGACAAAGCAATCAGAAGCATACCGAGTCTACCGCGGTGTTAGCTGTCAACACCGTATCAGACACCCTGGACCTAGAGGGCGCCCCAAGGCCAGCCCCTGTTCCAGCATCTCGGTCACAAATAAAACGACGACAGTCCTCTAGTCAAGATAAGTCGAGTCATGACCTGGAAAATTTTTTGACACCAAGTTCCAAGACAACATCACCAAAACCTGACTACCGTCGGAGACTGAGTCCACCAGGTAAGTCACGAGAATACGGTACGGATACCCGGGATGACAGATATCGATTTCGAAACTCGCATAATTGCGGGAGGTGGTCACCTCCTTCGTACCGCCGAAAAAACTTCAACAGGGAAGCAAGACCTCCCCCTGGAAAGTTTAACTCCAAACCCTGGGAGAAGAAAGAAAAGCCCATTTTCAGCCAAGAAGACCTGGAGACTCTCCAACGCATACTTGACGACCTGAAGAGGAAAAAGGAGGCGAAAGAGGACAAGAAACCAGATGTCCTAGCCATAAATATTGTGACCACCCCAAACGATCCTTTAGGTTTGCCACAAGTCAACCCTGAGGATTCTCCTACTACAAAGGGGAAGGATACCGAAGACACAACCGAGCATCCTCCACCCGAAACTCAGGAGGAGCTCCAAAATGCAACGCCACCCAGTGCCATTTTGGTAGTCCAGCTACCTGGGAAACCTCACTCGCCCGAAACCGGCGACTGTTTAATCTGCGTTGAACCACCGGTCCAAGAATTTCTGTGTGATTTAACCGAAAGGGGGGTTGCACGAAAATTTTTTCTGTCATTGACCTTGGAAGATGTGATGACGCATGAAGCCCTACTGGATACTGCAGCGGACATCACACTCATGTCGCGTGACCTTTTCGAACACCTACGTGTCACTGCTAACCTTGCGCACAAAGACTTGAAACTAAGACCTTGCTCCTTAGCTATTCAACCTTATGCACCCTCAAACACGACTGTGTCACACATGTCATTGATACAAATCTCCATTGGGCCCATGACCTTGATCCACCCGGTCTATGTGTCCAATCTCAACTCAATTCCATTGCTGATAGGCAAGGATCTACTTAATCGCTTTGAGCCTCTGATAGACTTCAAGAATCTCAAGCTATGGGCTCAAGTTCGACAACCTCTTCCAACCACTCTACCTGAAGCAACCGGATCACAGTGCTACACTCTTGACACCTTGGATGTTCCAGGAGTCAACCCACTCGCACTGCTGACCCAACAAAGTTTGACGGAAAGTGACCTTGGGGACCAGGCTGAAACAGACACCCCTTTTCAGGTCACCACATCTGACAACCCAACCTTAAATGAACACAGTTCATTTCTTTGCACCCTGAAACCAGGGGCAGTCGATGAAGAGTACTGCCCCCAAGTGGTCAAAGGACTAGCTATCCAAAGCTCCCACGTAGAAGACGTGGTACTGGCTCTCTGGGCTGATAAATCTGCAATCAGCCAGACACTTTTCGACTCTCTACACGAGAAATACCCTGACCTTATGGTCACTAACAAGTCTTTTCATTTCCCTGCTGGGACCAAATCAAACAAAACATTGGTCGCCAGAAGTATCTGCGCCCTCCACCTTCAGTGGAACCACAAACTGCTAACGCATCCCTTCTTGGTTGTTCCCGACCTGCCACATGCAGTCTACATCGGCAGAGATCTTCTTGTGAGACTTGGAACCCAGGTTGATACCATAAACAATGTCTTATGGTCTCTCACCTCAGGTCGAGACGCTCACTCTAAACCAGATCTTGACACTCTAAAGTCAGGCCAGACCATCCCTGAGGCCTGCCAGGTACTGAACACTCAACATTGTCTCATACCTGCTAATGTCACGTGCTACCCGGTCCAACTATGCATTCAAACAGGACAGAAACTTATGCATCCACAAGCATTTTTCCAACCGGCTCCTTTGCTTGACAATCTAGGCTTAACTCTGGAGGCCATGCCCCTTCTAAGCCTAGAATACAGAACCACCACATTACCGGTTAACAATCCCACGGCAGAGACCATCGTCCTGCCCAAGGCCACGCCTCTTGGCTGGCTCATCACCACAGATTTCCACGATTTTGAACTGACTGTTCCTGTGCTAGGCAGCCTCCCTGATTCTCTTTGGGCCGACTCTCTTGAACCTACAGTCATTTACACTAAGCCTTCTAAGGCCATTGCTCTTGTGTCAATACCAACCCCTGACAAAGAGTCAGTGGGACGAATCGACTTGACTAACAATGACCAAATGCTTGTCCAAGCCATTGAACTCCTTCCATCGGAGTCCGATCAGAAAACCAATGACAATCCCAGCGATGCTCCGCCGAAACCAGTCCTCACTATCGCTGAAGAGATTGCACAGGTGGTAGCTGATGCTGATGCCCTAACCTCTGATGAAGAATGTGAAAAACTTCACCAAGTTCTTCTTAAGTATGAACAATCCTTCTCCAAAGACTCCTTGGACTGTGGACTGACCACAATCCACTCAGTACGTATTCCTACACCACCTGACGCCCCTCCAACCTACGTCAGGCAGTACAAGATTCCCTTGGCCTCGTACGGCCCAGTACAAGAAATAATCGATGATTTACTGGACCGTGGCATAATCAGGCCATGCAACAGTACCTACTCGGCTCCCTTATGGCCTGTCCTAAAGCCCAATGGTAAGTGGAGACTCACCATTGATTACAGGAAATTGAACACTCAAGTTCCTCTCTCTAGGTGGCCTATGACTCAACTGGAGCAAGAACTCCCTAGAGTCAAAGATGCCAAATACTTCTCAACACTGGACATTGCTTCTGGTTTTTGGACTATTCCTGTCCAAGCTGAAGACCAACACAAATTGGCCTTCACGTTCGCGAATCGCCAATACACATTCACCCGATGCCCTTTCGGTTATGCCAACTCTCCTGCAGAGTTCAACATTTTCTTGAACAAAGCATGTCCAGACGCCCGAGACAGAGGTAACCTCATCTATGTTGATGACATTCTCATTCGGAGTCCAACTCTGGACACCCACCTCACTGAAATTGACCATGTCCTTGGCCAGCTCACGCGAGCTGGAGCCAAAATCTCTCTCTCCAAATGCCAATGGTGCAAAACCAAAGTCAACTATGTCGGTCTCTTGGTAGGATCCAAAGGGGTACTACCACAAACGGCACGAATTCAAGGTGTGTTAAACATCAAAGCCCCTACCAACATCTCCGAACTCCGGAGCTTCCTAGGGGTATACAATTACTCACGTCAGTTCATGGAGGATTATGCAGACGTGGCAAAACCCCTTACAGACCTCCTACGAAAGGACACCCCTTTCATTTGGTCTGAGGCTCAAGAACAGGCTATGCTAGCGTTGAAGCAAAAGTTATGCACAGCACCATGTTTGGCCTATCCCAACTGCGACCAGCCATTCTTCTTACAAGTGGGGTTCTCTGCCAACTGCTTAAGTGCTGGATTATACCAAATCTACGACCACGACAAACGAGTCGTGGCCTATGCCAGCAAAACCCTCTCTGGTCCGGAACTGAAATACTCGGACTGTGAAAAAGCCCTTCTGGCCACTGTATGGGCAGTCAAACATTTCTCCAACTATGTAGGAGGCCAGAGAATCCCAGTTGAGACTCACCACCAACCAGTGGTCTTCCTCAACAGTCAACGCATCAGAGAAGGTGTTGTAACAAATGCCAGAATAGCCTCCTGGTTGATGGCTCTACAAAGCTTTGACGTGGAGGTCCGCTACGCACAAAAGTTGAGAAGCCCTCTCGGCACAGACTTGGCTGCCTGCCAACGGTGCTCTGAGGACACTCCAGGACCATCCATTCGTGCAGAGCCACCTACAGTCACTGAAGACCCAAACCATCACTACTTTGACCAGAACATTTGCCAAGATATGGTCACCGCCTATGTCGATGGTTGTTCTTTTCACCATGAAACTCACATTCGTACTGGTGTGGGTGTGGCATGGCTGAACAATCAGCCTTGTGAACCCCACAACTATCAACTGGGTTCCCAATCATCTCAGTATGCGGAAATCGCAGGTGTGCTCATTACACTGCAACTTGCTGTAGACCATGGCATTCGCACATTGGTCATCTGCACTGACTCCAACTATGCACGCCTCAGTTTCACTTGTCATTTAGCACTCTGGAAGGCCAAAGGTTTTGTAACCTCCAACCGCAAACCGGTTAAACATCAAGATCTTTTCAAGGCATGTGATCACCTGGTCACCTCCAACAACCTCCAGGTGTACTGGAAAAAGGTCAGAGGTCACTCGCGCACACCAGGTCAGGACAAAGAATGGAATGACCTTGTGGACTCACTTGCAAAACAAGGAGCTATACAAGGCACACCCTGGTCCTTTGATTCTGCTCAGGTGCCGACTTCACAGTCCCACCCACCCACCCCTACAGTCTGCGCAGTCACTAGGGCCCAGACAAACAGGGCCCAAGACATGACACAAACCACAGGTGCCCTTGCGGTTGACCCTGCTTTCACTGACGCTGACGTTATCTCTCTTCAAAACCTTGACCCTGCGGTCCATAAAATGATACAATACATCTCAGATCCTGCACTTAATGCACCATCCGACTCAGATCTCGCTGACACTCCAGACTTGAAGCCACTTTTTGCCGCACGATCATCCTTGCAGCTGCGAAATGGCATTCTAGTTCATGTTTCCGATGAACTCCCTACGCCTGCGCTTGTGGTCCCTCGTAACCAGAGGGGGGTGATGATTGTTCATGCCCATGATCTCCCAACTGCAGGACACAAAGGCTTCAAAGCGACGTACAACACGCTCAAACAAGTGGCATATTGGCCATACATGCGAAAGGATGTAGCCGACTACATCAAGGGATGTCTCGTATGTTGCCAGTTTCAACCAACCAACCCGATGCATCGAGCACCCCTACAGAGAAGAGGCATTTCATTCCCATGGTCTGACCTCCAAATTGACTGGGTAGGTCCCCTTCCATGGTCAGCCAGAGGAAACAAATACTTCCTCACAGTCACATGTGCTTTCACCAAATGGGTCGAGTGCCTGCCTGCTCCTAATGACACGGCAGAAACCACAGCCTACTTGTTGATGAACCACGTATTCTCTAGGTTTGGTCTGCCAAGCCGAATCAACTCTGACCGCGGCACTCATTTCACCGCCGAAGTCATGCGACAACTGTGGGAAACCTTGGGAGTTAAAGCTAACTTCCATATTAGCCACCACCCACAATCCTCCGGACAGGTTGAAAGAACCCACCGAACTGTGATCAACATACTGAAGAAGTATGTTTCACCACACCAAAAAGACTGGGATGTAAAACTCCCTCTGGTCTTAATGGCCATCCGGGCCACACCCCATGAAGCTACGGGGGTGTCACCTTTTGAAATGATGACAGGCCGGCAAATGACTTTGCCCCTGCATTTACTCTACCAACCTGGAGAAGCCAGTGTTGCTACAGCTTACACTACTCACCAGTACATGACTGACCTGACCAAACATCTCCGACAGACTTTTGCCTTTGCCCAAAAACATTTGGACCGATCAGCTGAAGGACGCAAAGCCTACTACGATCAGAAAGCCTCACATGACGAACTCCAAGTGGGAGACAAGGTTTTCTATTATGCTTTCATTCCTCAGACAGGACAGACCAACACACGAGCAGGAAAACTCGCTCGGAAGTTCCTCCCCAGGTGGACAGGTCCACACACGATCACAGATAAACTCTCTCCGGTCGTTTACCAAATCAAAATAAGCAAAGGTCGCCAGGACCCCATCTCCAAATGGGTCCATCGTAATCAAATCAAAGCTTACAAAAACCCCATGGGACTTGTCAGGGACAACACTGTTCCATTAAGTCAGTAAACAAACCTAAATCTTGTTTGCGCCCGATAGATAACTGTTAGCTGACTATCCGCCTCAGACATTCTTGGTCGCATTTCTCTTCCTCAATCAGGTAACTGCATTAAACCTTCAAAAGGAGAAAGTTAACCCAAACTAACTGACTTCCTTAAAATCTAACCTTAAAAGACCCCGCAAAATTTCATTCAGTATCATCAAGTTACTATTTCAAAGTAGTACAAACAAAATCAACAACATCACTAGCTTAAGGCAATAATCACAAAACCCTCTAAAGGTGATAAACACTAATAGCTTAGAGCTCAGTCTCTAACAAAGTTGTTCCACCTCTAAGAATAACTTTCACCTACCACTCAGGTACCTCAAGAAAAGGAAAACTGACACGAAGCTCAAGATTAAAATGACTCACTTCTATTCGTTGGCCAGGACGATAGCCCTCCTGTTTTTCAGTTTAGCCCTCTACCTAGCACTCTCACCTACTTTCGCCCAGTTAGAACTGGACAGAACCCAGACAAGAAGTCAACAATCCTTAAGTAGATTCTCAACCACGGCCTCATCATTAGGGCCCCTTGCTAGCCTTAGCCCGTCTACTGTTAAATCTGTCAACACCGCTACACTGAAATGCCAGATAGTTGAACCACCAACTGTTACCAAAACTTTGCAAGATACTGTGTTGGTTTTGAATGTTTGCTCCAAAGCCTCATTCAAACTCAACAAGGTCTTGGACTTGTCACTCTTCATGTTAGAGGGTGACCCTGCTCACCCACATCTAATGCCTGTGTTTCTTCGTAAGGTAGCTAAAAATATTCGACTTTCAGCTAACACTTTGACAATGAGTCTGCCTTCACTGCTTCTTGCCCTTGTTTCAGATGTCACAAAGTTATTCCTCATTGCCACTCAAAGAACAATGATGACTTTCCATGTTCGCTCAGTCTTCCAGAACAAAGGTCTCAGACACCCTCTGAGTAAGACCTCTGTGGAACCATGGTTTAGTCCAGTTAAACCAATTCAGTTCGAACCTCCTTGAATTAACTCAATATTGCTTAACCTAAACATCTACCTCAGATAAGCAATACATTTTTGTTTTGCATTTTTTGTTTTGACTTTTATTTTTCTTTATTTTTAGAATTTTTGAAGTTATATGCATGCTTATATACAAACCTATATTTTTATATATAGCTCTTGCACTCCATTTTGATTTTTGTACCCATTCAAACTATTTTTTTTTAAACAACTATGATAGCTATTTCATCGTGAACCAAAATTCCTATCTCAGGTATGTAAGACTACGCACTTATTGTTGTAGCTAGAATTTTTGAGTCATTTCAAGACCTATGCCTTAGCGTACTACTCCAAGCCAATTCTATAATCTACATTTGTCCATATTCAAATTATTTTTGGAAATTCATGGAAGTCCTTCCAGTAAACCAAAGTCAAAGATCTGTACTTAGTAATAGATACTGTTTGCATGCTAGTGTGTATGGACATCACAAAAACCTTTTAACCCAGTATTTAGGTCAAGTGTTGCCAAGGAGACGAAGCTGCCATGGGTGTGTACCAACGCTGACCGATGCTCACCATTGCTACAAAGGGGGAAACTGTAGCATCATCGTCTCCTCAAACCAAGACAGAAGATCACTTCTCTTCATTTTATAGGAATTTCACTTTATTCATTACACAGGAATATCACTTTTCTGCCTTTTCAGGAATATCACTGGCTTTTATGTCGACTCATGCCAGGCCTCTTCCGGGCCTGACCAAAGATGCTTGCTTTCCCAGGACCCCAATGTAAACAGTTGCCTCTTGCAGAGATTGTAAGGATCAGAATTTGCTTTTAAAGGCTCAAAGGAACATAAAACTCAGGAGACCAGACCTCTCAACGTGAACACTGCATTTGATAACGTACCTTTTCACAGGAAACCAATGTTCTTAAAAGAGTTATAAACCACTTAATCTGATGGGTTTATAGCCGATGCTGTCCAGGTTTCTTCGCCCAGATACTAAAGGAAATCATCTACAGCTCAACAGTACCTCCTAGCGGATGCCTACGGAATGTATTTTCAGTATGTAGGATGACTTTTAATTTGTTCTAAACATTAAGTTTCTTTCAGCTTATCCTCTGGATCCTAAGGACACTGAAAATCATCCCTCTTTTATCACCAACCATGGTTTGCTGCATGTTTTTGCTGCATTTTGATCTAAATGTGAATGCATGTATTATAATTATGTATAAGAAATGTTATATTCATGAGTGTTATTGGAGTAATGGTATAAATGCATGATCACCAAATATTAGCTAAGTCATTTAATTTAGTTAGATTTTATATTGAGCATTTATTTTATAAGAACTGACTGAGTGTTGATTTTCCCTCTGAAATTTCATGGGATGGTGTCTTCATTTGATTGGCTGCTCTCAAACAAAGAAGTGTTCTCACATTGGATAGCAGCCATTTCAAACTGCTTCTAAAAAAATCGATTGGTCAGTCTCGCGACTGACATAATCAGTTTTACGACCCGGCGAGGTAACTTTAAAAGAGAGAAGTTAGATTTGAGTTTAGTCAGAGATCAGCAGAGTAAGAAAAAGTTAAGAAAAAGGTTAGAAGTAGAGACAACAGGCAGGAAGATTAGAACAGCAAAACTGTGATAAGATTAAGAATTAGAAACACAGAAAGAAGAAAGAAAGAGATTTTGAGAAGGATTAGGAACTAAATTAAGATTAAAGAAGCAGAATAGTGATCTAGATCTCAGAAGAAGATTTTATTCCACCGTTTCAAGGCCCTGTGAAGTTTTATTTTATTCTCTGTGTGTTTGTCAAATCTTTCGTTATATTCTGGTCACTGAGGAGAAACCATTTTTCTTTAGAGCTCGTTCCTTTTAGAGAATCAAATTCTCAAACTTTTTCCTTCACCTCAGAAGCCATTCTTATCCTAGTAAATGTTTCTCTAATATTTTTTTTTCATGACTTTTCACGCCATTAAAGTGGACCTTTAATTTGCCTAGTTTAAAGTGAACAGAGACTGAGAAGATTTTCCTTCAGTTTTTTTGGTCTATCCCGCTACAAGAGACCTCAAAATTGGGATTCTTTTCCAAGGACTTTTCACGCCGCCCTGAGACAAATCATCCACGGCTGCAAGTGTCTCCTTGAAGGGCCCCCCAGCTGAGTTATCACCTCCGCGGCTTGTGAGGATAGCAGCCGCTTCCTCCGATGTCCTAACTCCCAACTCGGCCGGTATCGACCCGCTGAAACGTGGACCTACAGCTGTCTTGTGAGTGAAACTCTTATTTCTCCTATCTACTGGGTTAAAACGTGATGTCCTAACAATTAAATTACAATTGAATATGGCCCGTATTTCAGGGCTCAATTAGTCTCTCAGCCACAGGATGGAGCTGTAAACTGAAGGAAAACTCTTAGTCATTTTTAAGTAACTGCCCTTAAATTTTTGTAGATTAATTCAGGAGTCATTTTTAGATAATTAGCTTATGAATTTTCCCCATAAAATTGCGTTGTTTTGTTAAAACATTCCAGCCTCATTTACTGTTGAAACATAAGTCTAGTTTCTCCTTGGTTATACAGAGGTGTAACGCTGGATTTTATGTTCAGGAACCCAATATCAGTTGATGTGATATATTACGCTGTTATCATCTGAATCTGTTTATTCATCATTTGAACGCCATGTCATGTAACCTGAATGAGTTTAATAAAAGAGTGAATGAGAGCAGTTGAAGCGTTTTCCTTTCGCATATACAGGTTTCCTAATCACGGCAGGACAAAAACTCACTGAAACTTTGAGACTGATTCATTAAGTAATTTAAGGTACAAAGTTAATTAAAATTAAAGTTAATATTATTGTCCATTAGGACTGGTGCCCCTTTCACGAGTGCTTTTATTTAATTTAGCGGGTGTAGAAGTGACAGTTCAACTCCGCCCCCTTTCACACCCACTATTAAATAAATAAATAATTCCTGTACCTTATGACAAATATTTTTTATAGGCAATTCACCCTACAGTGTTTGCATCCTGATTTTCTGTTTTGTCTGTTAAGACACTGGTGGGAAGAGTCTACAGTACAAACCAAACATTTATCAATGACATTGAAAATAATGGCTCATTTTTATGAAAAAGTAACCAAAACAATTATTTTATTTACTGAAGACTGTACTGTTGGATATGCCAGTGCAGAAAACACTGCACACTTTAGTGACAGTACCAGTATATGGAGGAATTCTGGGCCATATTAGCATCTGTATTTCCTAATAATGAGTTAGGATTTAATGAGATTTAACATGTTTTAACACAAACTATTTTATGGCTCATAATCCTGTTGACAGACTTAAACCAAACCAAAAGTGATTTCTCAAACTACTGAATTATTTAGACAGCTTTTCCAATCTTTTAGCATTTAATTTAGGTATGTCACTAAATCTTGTGTAGCATCATCCCACTTGGCTCCTCAATAAAAATTCTTCTGCTTAAAGACATTGTTTCACCCCGGAAAAGGACAGTCAAAAAACTGCTCTTTTACCCCAGGCCACAACTGAACTCGCCATTCCTTTGTTAAAACCAGTCTAAGGAATTCACCCTAATGCATTTCCTATTTGGACTTTTATGGCCCCCATAAACATGGAGACATGGAACAGGCCCCTGGAGCCCCTCATCACTACAAAGATCCACAGCTCAATATTGCCCCTTTTGGCAATTCTGGGACATACAGATCTAACTATCTGTCTATCGATCTATCGATCTATCTCTAAGTGCCGCTTTTCATCACATCTGTGTTAACTCAATTCTAAACCTTCTCTTCTTTTCCAGGACCATGAAAAGCAAATGGACTCTTGATGTTTATTCTGGACAATCAATAATAGGTTTGAAATATATTAATCCGTGATTTTATATATATATATACAGTATATGCATGTTAAAAATGTTAAATGAATGTTTATTCCTGCATGTTAATTTATAAGCACTGGGTATAAGTTGCATGATCACTAAGACTAGGTTAGAGAATATACATAAGTGTATAGAAGAATATTCCAGTATTAAAAATGGGTATTAGAGTGCAAAGCGTCATGTGACTGCCAGCAGCCAATCTCTGCATGACAACAGCTCTCTCTCAAAAGTTCCAGACAAAAGACTGTTTGTTTATTGGACTAAAAGTTCATAAAGCCCACCCACGAAGGAAGCCTATTGGCTGGGGGCTCCTGTCAATCACAGAGGCCCGTGAAAATTCTCCACAGATAAAAGGGAAGAGACTCTCTTTTCGCCAGCACTTTTTTTTTCCGGCTTTTCGACTTCCACTGTCTTCATGTCTACACAGCAGAGAAAACCACTGGAGAACAAAGGGACTTCTCCCACGTGTTTTCCTTCCTACGATCACGGAGCTTGAAGTATCATGTTTTGTTGTAACCTCTTTGTATTTTAATGTTTTTCTTTAAATGCCTAGGAATTCTTCCTCTCTGAGCTCATTCTAATCAGGAGTTAAAAACTCCAATCCTAGACGTTTATTTCTATCGCTTTTTTTTGTTAAACTTTCTGTAAAACCACCGCTTTTAATTTTAATGTAAGCTTTAATCTTGACTTTATTTTTTAAAATATTTTTATTGACCAATCCCACACTAGAAGCCCTTTTATCTAAAGTCCGAAACTCTTTTAATTTGAGATCAGATTAGATATATTTAATTATTATTGAATTTCTCTGGGAAGCCGCTTGCCAACGAAGAGGAAAGGAGATGCAGCTCCCCCACGATCACGCGCAGCTGAAGGAATCAGCACGCCTTGGCTGGATTTCAACCATTGGGATCAAACATACCAATCTCATCCCTCATCAAAGAATATTTGCTGGTCAAATATTCCGACCTTTGGAGCCATCTAAGAACTACAGGACAACGCAGAAGGATTTTCAACTTCAACCATCACGCCAGTCACGTGAGCTGTATTTTTATTCATCTGCTGAGTTAAACGTCTGAGGTTCGATAATAATTTGATATCTAATCAGATGCAAATTAAGGATCCATTAACATAACTCCTCTTTTCATTAAAATTCCATTTTTATTTTCTTAAGAGTAATCCAGAACTTTTCATATATTAGTAAAACTTTCTCTATAAATTTGTTATGTTTTCCATAATCTGTTAACTCAAACTGATCTAAATTCGTTTCACAGTTAACCCTGGTTCTGCAAATGTTGATATTGTTAATCTATTAATTTTATGGTTAATGAAATCATTGCAATGTCTGTTAATCACCATTTCGTTTAATAAATATGTGAAAATGAGAGAAGTTGTTGAGAATTTATTTCATTCTGAGGCTGGTTCAAGTCCCCAGTATCAAATTCACTAAAATTTTGAGACTGATTATTAATTAAATTATTGAGTGATTAAACAGGTATAAAGTGAAATTAAAGATTAAATTGCTTCTTAGAGATAGAAGCTGGTGCCCCACGAGTGTTATTAGCTTTTCCAGTGTATATGAACCGAGAATTCATCTCCGGTTCCAATACATTAATATAAATTAAATAATTTTTATACCTGATCATAATTATTAATTCATACACTGTTACACTTGGTAACCTTCACAAATAAAACAAACAAAAGTGGAGACATATCTGCAAAAGGCACAAAAGTTTATTGTAAAAATTCCCAGTGCAATACAAAAGGAGAACATAGTACATTATTCATACATAGAATATATATTTATACAATACATGTAAATCCATGTATTTTCCATGTAGCCTTGTGACTGCGTTATTTTAATTGCTTTTAATCCTAGATGAAGTTTGTTTTGGGTTAAAAATGCATCATAATTGTTAAATATATTTTATTATACCTAACTCAGTACTGTTTACCTGTTGAAATATATATTTTATGGCTAATTTAACCTTATAACTATAATATGGCATCTAAGGATCAATTTTTGCCAGCTGATCACTTTTTGCCACGACACCACCAGCTGAAGCAGGTACATCCCATGATGTCTCAAAAGTCTCTCCATGATTTTCACACAGATCAGAGCAATTTGTAGCACAGGAAGCTAAACGTTTCTACAGACATTCTGAAGCTCTGCAATTGCTGCGGTTCGTGAAGCTGGAATGACATCCCACCATTGGAGATTGGTTGAACACCCAGGCTGACGGTTTGAAGTGATAATTTTGCCACAAGTGAGCCATCTGAAACACACATACACACACAGCATACATATTTTAGTACCTAATAGCGCTAACTTGCCATGATTACAATGTAGTGTGGGGGACTTATTAGTGCTAACTAGCATTAGCAATCATTAGCTTACCTTCATATGTCATCTAGTTCCTATCCTCACGTCTTCCGCTTCATGCTGCTCCATGGCTTCCTGAATTCTTCAGTACTTTTTCAGTGTTTCGTCTCGCCACCTGTAGCCTTCTCTGGCTCTCCTTTTTTGCCTTTACTCTGACAAAAAGCCAGCCAGCAGCAGGCTTGCCTCCATATCAATCTTGTGTTTTTCTTGTCACATACAAACAATGTCATGGGAGTGCTGGGCTGCCTTGCTTTAAAGATCTCACTCACTTAAGGTGGTATTCGGTTGTAATGGAAAACGAACAACACCGTGGCGAATCAGACTGAGTATGTGCTAGTGGAATTATTATTATTTTCAACACAGGGTCCAGGCTATTTGCGGTCCAAAATGGCAGGAAAACAATGTGGCATGTGACCATGACGCCACGTGCAACCCCTCTATACAGTGGTGTGAAAAACTGTTTGCCCCCTTCCTGATTTCTCATTTTTTTGTATGTTTGTCACACTTAAATGTTTCAGATTGTCAAACAAATTTAAATATTAGACAAAGATAACAGAAGAAAACACAAAATGCAATTTTTAAATGAAGGTGTTTATTATTAAAGGGAAAAAATCCAAACCTACGTTGCCCTTTGTGAAAAAGTGATTGCCCCCTAAACCTAATAACTGGTTGGGCCACCTTTAGCAGCAACAACTGTAATCAAGTGTTTGTGATAACTGGCAATGAGTCTTTACAGCGCTGTGGAGGAATTTTGGCCCACTCATCTTTGCAGAATTGTTGTAATTCTGTCACATTGGAGGGTTTTCAAGCATGAACTACCTTTTAAAGGTCATGCCACAGCATCTTAATCAGATTCAGGTCAGGACTTTGACTAGGCCACTCCAAAGTCTTCATTGTGTTTTTCTTAAGCCATTCAGAGGTGGACTTGCTGGTGTGTTCTGGATCATTGTCCTGCTGCAGAACCCAAGTGCGCTTCAGCTTGAGATCACAAACAAATGGCCAGACATTCTCCTTCAGGATTTTTTGGGAGACAGCGGAATTCATGGTTCCATTTACCACAGCAAGTCTTCCAGGTCCCTAAGCAGCAAAACAGCCCCAGACCATCACACTACCACCACCATATTTTACTGTTGGTATGATGTTCCTTTTCTGAAATGCTGTGTTACTTTTACGCAGGATGTAATGGGACACACACCTTCCAAAAAGTTCAACTTTTGTCTCGTCAGTCCACAGAGTATTTTCCCAAAAGTCTTGGGGATCATCAAGATGTTTTCTGGCAAAACTGAGACGAGCCTTTATGTTCTTTTGGCTCAGCAATGGTTTTCATCTTGGAACTCTGCCATGCAGGCCATTTTTGGCCAGTCTCTTTCTCATGGTGGAGTCATGAACACACCTTAACTGAGGTAAGTGAGGCCTACAGTTCTTTGGATGTTGTGGGATCTTTTGTGACTTCTTGGATGAGTTGTCACTGTGCTCTTGGGGTAATTTTGGTCAGCTGGCCACTCCTGAGAAGGTTCAACACTGTTCCATGTTTTTGCCATTTGTGGATAATGGCTCTCACTGTGGTTTGCTGGAGTCCCAAAGCTTTAGAAATGGCTTTATAACCTTTTCCAGACTGATAGATCTCAATTATTTTGTTTCTCATTTGTTCCTGAATTTCTTTGGATCGCAACATGATGTCTAGTTTTTGAGGATCTTTTGGTCTACTTCACTTTGTCAGGAAGGTCCTATTTAAGTGATTTCTTGATTGAGAACAGATGTGGCAGTAATCAGGCCTAGCTGTGGCTAGAGAAATTGAACTCAGTTTTCCAAAGATGTGATAAACCACAGTTAATTTATGCTTTAACGGGGGTGGGGGGAATCACTTTTTAACACAGGGCCATGTAGATTTGCATTTTTTTTACCCTTAATAATAAACACCTTCATTTAAAATTGCATTTTGTGTTAACTTCTGTTATCTTTGTCTAATATTTAAATTTGTTTGATGATCTGAAACATTTAAGTGTGACAAACATAGAAAAAAAAAAGAGAAATCAGGAAGGGGGCAAACACTTTTTCACACCACTGTATGTGCCCGTGCGTTACACACCTATGCCCTGCCTCTTGTTTGTTGCTGTTGTTTGTTGTTGCTGTGAGGTGCTTGGGTGCATGTGTAGTATGTGTGTACACATACAGGGCACGTCACTCGTGTGACATTTGAATGTTTTGTCTTGTAGCACTTTAACTCTTACACTTTAGCATATCCACTTTGTACAGTTTCATTGCAGATGTTCTCGTGTTTGTGTGTTTTTGTGATCCACCGGGGGACTACAGATGCAAATTTAGCAGTATTGCTAAATCTGGCATACTTACATTTGTATTAATGTTCATTCGTATGTAATGTCCCATTCAAATAAACATTAAACTAAACACTGCTCCAGCTCCTGTGTCTCATCCTGAGGAGGTCACCCCAGCAACAGAGGGCCAGGAGCTCAGGCAAGTGCTTTTCTTTACTTTTATAACATCAATACTCGTTAAGACTTGCCTAGCTCCAGGTGTTTTTGGTGACACCTCACCCTCTCCAGTTCTCCAGTTGGAGGGCCTATGGACTTTGGCAGACCCCCCCGACCCATTGTTTGTTGTGGTCCGGTGGCCCATGGACTTGGGTAGATCACCCGACCTGCTTTGTTTTGGGTGTTGGGGCCTTGGACTTTATTTGGTCCGCTTGCTTCAGCCCAACTGGCCTTGTACCCCCACCACCCACCCTGAGTTTTTTTTTTCCTTTTGTTGGTGTTACTCTGGGGTCATCTGGAAGCTGCTCCTTAAAGGAAACCAGTACTGCTGATTATAACAACATTAATTGCGCTTTAGGTATTACTTATAAACCAAAAATGCATTTATTCAGTAAAAATAACCCCCTAGAGTCAGTATACTGAATAATTTTGTCCCATGAAAACCGCTCGGTCAAAACCAATGGAGAGCAGGCATTGCCGGCCGGAAGTGACTTACACTCGTTGATTCCGGCTTTATTGCGGACGAGTAAACGTGTTTACCACAGACAAGTAAATGTGTTTACCGTGGACGAGTAAACGTGTTCAGCAGATGCTCAGTGGGTCGAGATCCGAGTTGAAAACAGTGCAAAATCTGCACGGATATAAACTGCACAAACCTTGGAAATGGCCTTCATTGATGGCATGAGCTGCAAGTACCTCTGGGGACCAGCAGCTTGAAGGGGACCTGACGAACAGGCAAGTTCCCAGTCAAGTAACTTCAGAACATGTTGAATAAATCTTGATATACTAGAATTTTATTTCATTAAATTATATGCGGATAGATTTGCTTGCACATGGTTGTAAAAAATTACATAAATAAATAATATGGGAGCCTTTTGCTCTGAACAGAACAAGACTGTCATATCCGGCTCTAGGGAGCCGGGCAATCAGAGCCAGGGACAAGCCAGTGAGTCGAGATGTTTTATTCTGGGTAAGGGATAAGGGATGAGGAGAGCACAGACACTCATACAGACGTACATTCTCAGGCTGCACAGCGCAGGGGTAGGTAGCTCGTACCGGACATGGGGGTAACAAGACGTGCATACTCACAGCGGGATACAAACACCGGAATGCTGCAAGGGGAGTTGAGGCTGACACCAGACGAAGGGGCTTCAGCCTAGCAGTGCTTATGTCGCAGCCCCGAATGATCGAAGCTGCTCCTCTTTATACTCATTAACAGCGCCCCAGCTGATGAGGATTAATTGGCCCCAGCCGTCCCGTGACACTGACAGCTGGGAACCAGCTGAGGCACTGCCCAATGAGAGGCAGGGATAAAAGGAGCATGGGCTGAGCGCCGAGCCGGCGTCTCACCCCATGGTGACAGAGCCTCCCCCTCATGGTCGGGCTCCCGAACGACCAGGAACATCCCAGCCCCCCCCCTCCCCACCTAGGGTGGGCGGAAGGGAGGCAGGACCGGAGGGGAAGATGCAAAGGGAAGGACAAAAAAAAAAAAAAAAACAATAGACCAATGTAGGGCAGCAGGGCAGAGAAAAAAAAACCCAAATACAATACCCTACAACACAGGGAAAAGGATTAACCCAGAGCACAGTTAGGGAGAAAACTGAGTTAGGACACAGGTAGGGAAAATACCAAATACGACTACAGACAGCATACAAATAACGTATAGATCGGGGCAAAAAAAAAGAAAACCAAAAACCCACCAAAAAGGTGGCAGGAATGAATAAAGCAATCACAGAGTATAGTTAAGGGGAACAAAACACACTACTCCATAATGCACCAACAAGACAAAGGTCAGGACAAAAAATGATGAAAAACGCTGTGCATGGATACTAAAGAAAACAAAACACACAGCACTGAATATATAAAAGATCACCTAAAGAAACAGAGGTGACAAGGACAAATGGGTAATAATGAAGTACAGTTAAGTGGGAATGAAACGCATTACTTCAAACAATAACAAACACAGTCAATGTTAAAGTCGGGGCCAGGGAAGGCCCCCCACGAGGATAATAAGACAGAATGGGGTGATCACAGAGTATGGTTGAACAGGAAACCACACGCATACTCCATGATGCACCGACGAGGCCAAGGCTAAGGTAAGGATGAATGAAAACGCTGAGTAAAGATAAGAAAATGCAATACACAGCGCGATACATAAGGTGAGTCACCAAGAGGAAAAAAAGGTGACAGGGTAACAGGATAACAATACGATAAAAATGCTGAGTATGGTTAAAAAAAAACAACACACAGCACAAAAACATATATTCCCCTAATGGACAAAGAAACTACACCCGAGTGACCTCAATAATAATAAAAGAAGTAAAGGACACCCGAGGAGACGGCAGGCAGAGTCCAAAACGGCCGGAATTGTTCTGGTAATCTCCCCGCCCATTGTCCAGTTGGCAACCCGGGGAAGAGAAATGTTCGGACGGCGAACTCTGGGCCCAGATCCCAGGAATCCAGTCCAACGGCTGCTGAACCAGGCCGCCCAAAGGCAAACAGACCAGTGGGGGGAAACCAGATCGCCGAACCGAAAGTTTTGCGGGTCGGGTCGTCGACCCGCATCACTCAACCACCAGGACCGTTGAGACGGACGAAGGGTCAGAGCGGATCCCGGTGGAAGAGGCTCAGGGGAGAGCCGATGACGAGGGCGGCGGGCCTCAGGGAAACGGCCACCTCCTCACCGGACCTGGACAACACTGGGGCAGCACCCACGTCGGACCCCGATCGGGCCTCAGGCGAACCCACGTTGGACCCCGATTGGGTCTCGGGCGAACCCACGTTGGACACTGCACCAGAACCGACCTCCAACGTTGAACCCGGACCCTCCAGCACCACGAGGAACAGCAACTCCTCGCCGGTGACCCTGGAAGAAGGCTCAGAAGAGAAAACAGAACCGGGATCAGGATCACCGGCAGCGCCAGAACCCGGCGAGACGAGCTCAGACGCAGCGGGCGGCTGCACCCTGCTCGTCTCCCCTGGAGATAGGCTGAAGTGCTCAAAGATAAAAAGAAAGAAAAGAAAGGAGAGCACTCGCCTGATCTCGGGTTCTGACGCCGTCCAGGACTGCGAAGATCCAGGATCCGTCGTCAGGAGGTCGTTGTCAGGCTCCCATCTAGCCGCGTCAGGCCCCGCAGCCAGCACGATGGTCAGCGCAGCTTGAGATCCCTCCAGCGCAGGTAACCCCGCCGACAACCCACTCGGCGTGAAGCCAGAAGAATCTCGTCCCGCTGGACCGAACCGCTCCTCCGTGGAGACCCAGGGACGCTCAGTCGTCGGCGTAGACTCCACGCAGCAGTCAGTCCCCCTCCTCCGTCCGCAATGTAGCTGCGGAACCACAGGCCCTCTCCATATCCCACCACGTTGACCCGGAGCCGGGGACCGCTCGGCGGAGAGAGACACAGAGGATGCGGGATTAGGCATACAGGTTACAGCAGGTGGGGAGAGTTCAGGGAGCTGCGAACCCTGAACTTCTCCTCCAGGGATGTGACAGAGCAAATCATTAAGCAGGTGTGAAAAAACAATGACTTGCCTGCCCCCTGGAGGTTGAGTATCGCCTGCTGTAGTGGAATCTGCTTCTTCCCCTCCCCGCCCGGCGATAACGGAGGACCCCCCGGGAATTCGTCTGAGGATCGCTCGCGTTGTCTCCAGCAGAGAGCTCACCAGGCCGGGATTCCAGGCACACACAGCGGTCAGGAAGCGCGTCGAGGAGGAGGGGGAAACAGCCGGGGTGAGCCAGCCCGAATGTCCAGGAATGACAGCGGGGGAACGAGGCTCAGGGGACGAGGCTGTAGAATCTCCACACTGACGAGGCGAAGGGATGACAGCTGCGTGGGAGGAACGGTCCTGACGATGACCCAGAACTGGATCCGGACGAGGTTCGTGCAGAGGTGACTCGGCGATGTGATGACGACTACTCCCAGGGGACGAAGCGAGGGGGAAACCCAGGATTCGCCGCTCCAGATCGGAGATCGAGACGAGGAAGGCGTCGAGCACGGGAAGGCTTCGTAGCCCTGAAGTCCTCGCCATCAATCTCACTGCCGCCGCCACATGCCTGAAGGTGGTGACAGGAAACACAGTAGAGCTCGCGACAGCCACTCGACCCCGGACATAACTGCTGTCAGCTGCGGCTCCTCGAAGGGAATCCCGAGTGACGTGGCGCAGGTCGGGGGAAGTCCTCTGGTTGGCGCGAACTCCCGGACTGGAATAGCGGAAGGAACGGGACTCCGAAGCGGGGAAAGACGTCGCCCACTTCGACTCCCTGCCGGGATTTCCATCCACCCCGTGGAGCTTCTCTCGCTGTGTACCTGCAGCGTCTATCCTGGCACTGTCCTCCAGATGGTACAGAGAGTGAGGGTGACAGTCCAGGAGTTCCTCAGCACGGCCCGGATGCCAGCGTCTCGCGTTGGAGGCGTCGTGCAGGGTGAAGAACGTCCCGTCGACTGCCTCCGAGATGGACCTCAGCCCGTCGCCCTGGCGCCGGAAGTGACTCCTGGGAAACGGCATGCTAGCAGCGCTGACACCCGGACAGAAAGGTACATTTCCACGGCGACTCACGGCCGCCGGCAACTCTTCTGGCTGCGACATACTGTCATATCCGGCTCTAGGGAGCCGGGCAATCAGAGCCAGGGACAAGCCAGTGAGTCGAGATGTTTTATTCTGGGTAAGGGATAAGGGATGAGGAGAGCACAGACACTCATACAGACGTACATTCTCAGGCTGCACAGCGCAGGGGTAGGTAGCTCGTACCGGACATGGGGGTAACAAGACGTGCATACTCACAGCGGGATACAAACACCGGAATGCTGCAAGGGGAGTTGAGGCTGACACCAGACGAAGGGGCTTCAGCCTAGCAGTGCTTATGTCGCAGCCCCGAATGATCGAAGCTGCTCCTCTTTATACTCATTAACAGCGCCCCAGCTGATGAGGATTAATTGGCCCCAGCCGTCCCGTGACACTGACAGCTGGGAACCAGCTGAGGCACTGCCCAATGAGAGGCAGGGATAAAAGGAGCATGGGCTGAGCGCCGAGCCGGCGTCTCACCCCATGGTGACAAAGACAGGAGCCCTTTGCTCTGAAGATAACAATATGGGAGCCTTTTGCTCTGAAAATGGCAACATACTGTAGGCACCTTTTGCTCTGAAGACAACATATGAGAGCCCTTTGCTCTGAACATGACAACATAGGAGCTTTTTGCTCCAAACATAACATAGGAGCCTTTTGCTCCTAAAATGAAGATAACAGCACAGGAGCTTCCTGATCCAAAGATGAAGATAACAACATGGAAGCTTTTTGTTTTGAAGATAGTACCTGAGGGGCCTTCGACACAGGGGCCAACAGCAGCTGAGGAGCGGCGACCCCAGGCAGAGAAGGTGGAGCAGACTGCTCAGATGGCCTGGGTGGAGTGGACTGCTCAATGCCTTGGGCAAAGGCTGTAGGTCTCCTGACCTCTTGGACAAAGGGTGGAGGTCTCCTGACCTCTTGGACGAAGGGTGAAGCGGACAGCTCGACCTCCCGGACGACGGGGAAAGCGGACTGCTCTGAAGACGGTGATGACTGAGTAGCATGCTCCGGTGATGGAGATGAATGAGCGTGGTCCTCCTGCGGCTCCATCCTCGACACGGCCACCTCAGATGATGGAGGGAAACAGGGGGTCAGTGAGGCAACACCACAGTCATAAGCAGCAGAGACTGGTGGGGAGTGTGCTCGGGTCCCCCCCATCAGGAGCAGGGCAAGTCTTTTCAAAAATAGTGATAGAACATAAATGAAGAGGTACCTGCCTTAACTCCTGGTCTCCTGCTGCCAGGATGACAACCTCAGGAAGCACTGCAGAAGGTCGGTGGAGCTGGTACTGGAGCTGGGAAGTGCCAAAGGGCAGGTACTGGAGCCGAGAGGTGCTGTGGAGCAGGTACTGGAGCTAAGGAGTGATGACGAGCCAGCACTGAAGCTGAAATGTGCATCATAGAGACCACTGAAGGTAAAGCGTCCTCCTCCATCCCTGCCACAGTCACCTTGGATGGGAAGAAATAAACACAGGATGGGTCGCCATGGTTGTCAGCAGCAGAGACTGGTGGACAGGACCCAAAGGCAGATGCGAACTGCACTTGGGACCCCCCACCAGTAGCACGACAATTTTTTTTCAAAAATAGATGTTGAAAATAAGGGGAAAAGCACTTGCCTTAACTCCTGGTTCACTGCTGCTGGGTTGTTGGTCTCAAGTGAAGCTGCTGGTGGTGTGACGACATTAGAAGACCCAGGAGGAGCTGGTATAATGGCCTCTGGAGACGTTAGTGGAACGGCGGAGGAGGCAGTCTGAAAAAAAGCTGTGGGCGAGGGCACCAGCAAGCAACTGTGGGAGCCGGCACTGCAACTGCCATAGAAACTGGTGTAGGAGGGCCCTCCAGGGCTGGCAAACTCTATGGGCTTGGAGCAGAGGCAGAAGAGCAATGAGGAGGAGGAAAAGCTGGACCTGTGGGTGTTGGAGGCTCAGCTGGCAGTGCAGCAACAGAGTGCCGGGAGGAGTGGCATCTCCCAGAGCCTCCTTTCCAACCCAGACCGCCATGCATCCTGTAGATCCCGTTGTATTCCACAGGGACGGAGGGAACAGAGGTAGATGGCGGGTCGGGGAAAACGGGCTGTGAGGCTGGTGAAGCTAGCGTTGAAGCTGAAGGGCGAGGAGGAGGGGAACACTGTCTCGACTGCACAGGCTCCGGGCTTTTCACCAGTCCATGGAACGAATTTAGTGAGTCGTACAAAGAGGTGAACAATCCAGTCAGACTGGGGTAGTCCTACAGACTGGGGTGATCCATAACCACTCTGGCCACTGCATCCAGGAACATCATGGCCTGCTCCCGAGTGTGGCATGACCGGGCTTCAGAAACATACGCCTCGATCAGCTGAGCTGCCCCACGCTAAACCCTGTCCAGCCCAAACACGCTGTAGTCCGTACACGCAGAGTCTTGAGGTGGCATCATTCTGTCATGGAACAATCTTTGGTGAGCAGGAAGGATGACTCCTTAAGGCGAATACGGCTTTAGTTGTATGAGTGATTTATTACATACAAAATAAATGCGGCACAGGGGCTGTGAAAACACAAAAGGTCTTAGCGGCTGAGAAAGCTCACATATGATGATGACAGTTAAGGTGAAGAGGAACCAAAGGGTAAATCCTTTAATGATGCCACAAAGAGAAATGAAAACCGCGGGTATAAATAGGGACACAGAAATTAACTAACACATGATAGCTGGGTAACTAATTAGGCCCACACCACAGACCTGCAACAGCTACAAATCTCTGTTGAACAGGCTGAATGAATTCTCTGCTTGCTTTGAGGTACTCAACAGTGCACAGAAGTCACCACCAACTCCTGGCGACCAGGTGATTACACTGTCCCCAGACAGTGTGAGGAGATCCCTTGCCAGGATCAAGCTCCAGGTCCTGACAACATACCTGTTCGTGTACTGAGACCCTGTGCAGAGGAGCTCACAGGTGTCTTCATGGACATCTTCAACATCTCACTGAGACAGGCTGTTGTCCCCACGTGCTTCAAAGCCACCACCATCATCCCAGTCCCCAAGAAGTCGTCTCCGTCCTGCTACAATACTACTGCATTAATCTGTCTCTAATTTCCGGAATAGTGCCACAAATAGCAAAAATTGCAAGTGATAAGAAAGATTTGACTAATTGACCAGATGCAGTAATGATTTTACCTCTAAAGATGTCCAAACACTCGCTGTAATGTAGTGTACTCTCCTCACGCACGCTCCTGCGACGGGATGCTTTAGGGGCAGGCGCATGTTTTTCAACACAAACCCAGCGCTTCGCACACGCGGTCAGGATGGAGACATGGCGAGGCGTCCACGGACAGGCTGGGGGAGATGGAGGAAGGGGCGGTGTTGAGTGAGTGTTTTTTTTTTTTTATTTAAGTTTTTGTAAAGGGTATACAGGTCGTTACAGCAATGCATTGTTTACATTTTCATCACATGTTCCCTTATTTTCTGATATCTGACAACATTGGAAGATTAATTCTTACAACACCCCTTTTTTTTTTTTTAAAGTGAAAGAAAAAGTGAAATTAAAGAGAAAAAAAAACAAAAAACAAATAACAAAAAAAACAAACAAACCAGTAAAAAACAAACAAAAAGAAAAAGTAAGTAAATAAAGATAAAAGAGCATCTGAGTAGCTGGAACAAAGAGCGGAACCATTATTGAAATGGTATTTGTCAAAGATTAGATCTAATGGAAGACACATATGCGGTCCAGGGTTGCCAAAAGTTCATGAACCCATCCATGTCCTGTCTCAGTGCGAATGTCAACTTTTCCATCGAGTAAATGTCTTGGATCACGTTAGTCCAATCTTCAGGTGTAGGACAGTCCTTCAACATCCATTTTTTAGTTAGAGCTTTTTTGCTTGCCAATATTAAAACATTGAATAAGTATTTTTCTCCTCGTCTTTCCAGTGAGTCCGGTAGTAAACCCAAATACAAAGTTACAAAAGAAAAGGGAACTGTAATTTTGAATATTTTCCCCAATATTGTCTGTACCTTGGTCCAATATTGGTGGATAACTGGGCATGACCAAAACACATGAAAATGATTTGCAGTCTTTTCACCACACAAGCGCCAACAGTTCAATCCCTTATGGGTAAATTTGTTTTGTGCAGGTGTTCTGAAAAATCTTGCCAAGTTTTTCCATCCAAATTCTCTCCACTGCAGGGATGAGGTACTTTTCCATTGCTGTTTATTTAGCTTTTCCCATATTTCCAGTTGTAAAGTGAAATTCCCCTCTTTTTCCCATCTCTCTTTTATATAAGATGTGTTGTCTCCTTTTAAGTCTTGAAGACCTTGGTATATTTTAGAAATGTATCTGATCCCTGGGATCCCTTTATATGCCATTAAGAAGACCTTCAGAACACCTGACTGGGCCCTTTCCAAAACCTCCTTTTTAAGTATATTGTTTATGTGGTGTCTAAGCTGGAAGAACCTGTAAAGGTCTTGATTTATTAGGCCTTGTTTTTTCAAATCTTCAAAACTTCTTAAGATTTGCCCTTTAAAAAAATCGTAATATTTTATCAGCCCTTTCTCCTTCCACTTTTTAAATCTGGTGTCTGTTTTATTAGGAGTAAAGTCCTGATCTTAGGCGATCCATTGCAGAAGTCGATAGGGCTCTTTAGTTTGATTCTCTCTGACTATCTTAAACCAAATTTTTAGCGGGGTCTCTATCCACGGGTTAGTGTTATTCAAAAGCTTAGGTAAGGCATTGTTCCCTATTATCGCCTGTAGGGGGATGTCACTTGTTATTTGGCATTCGATCTCCTTCCATTGTGCAGTGTAGACTGGGTTACATATTTCTACTAAAGTTTTAATTTGTGCGGCTTTAAAGTAGTCCCTGATATTTGGCAGCGCGAGCCCACCTTTGTCTTTGTTTAGCTGTAGGGTTCTATATCTGATTCTAGGTCTCTTGCCCTGCCATATGAATCTTGAGATCCTTCTGTCCAGCTCCTGCCATGTTTTTTTGGGAGGTTCTACCGGTATTGTTTGGAAAAGGTATAGAAGACGTGGAAGTATATTCATTTTGACTGCTTCAATTCTTTGTGCAGTACCCAAGAATGGTATCATATTCCATCTTGCTAGGTCAGATTTTATTTTTGTCACCAGTGGATCATAGTTTAGTGATATAATTTTGTTGAGTTGTTTCGGGATATTGACCCCCAGATATTTCATAGATTCCGACTCCCAGTTAGTTTTGAGTTTGCTTAGTGAATAATGATTTGGGTCATAGTTGAATGTTAAAACTTGGGTTTTATGCATGTTTAATTTGTACCCCGATAAATCTCCATACTCTGAAAAAACTGAGGTTAGTTCTGGTAAAGAAGTGTCCGGCTGCCCTAGGTATATTAAAATGTCATCAGCAAAGAGTGCTATTTTATGTTCCTTCTGACCAAGTGTAATACCTTGAATTTTTTGGTTTTGTCTTATCCATTGGCTCAGAGGTTCTATGAAGATTGCAAAGAGCAGTGGAGACAGGGGGCAGCCCTGACGACATCCTCTTTCCAGTTCAAAAGATGATGATAAATTACCGTTAATCCTTATTTTAGCTGTTGGTTTTTTATATAATGCCTGTATAGTTCTAATGAAGTTGTTATGAAAATTGAAACTGGATAAGATTCTATATAGAAAAGACCAGTCAACCGAATCGAATGCTTTTTCAGCATCTAATCCCAATATGACTGCATTTAAGTTATATTTTTTTATATGATGAATTATGTGTAAAGTGCGTCGAATGTTGTCTTGTGTCTGTCTTTGTCTTATAAAACCTGTTTGGTCTAAATGAATTAGGTCTGTCAGTATATTTTCTAACCTTTTGGCAAGGATAATGGTAAAAAGCTTATAGTCCTGATTTAGTACACTGATTGGTCTGTAGTTGGAGCACTCTAGTTTATCCTTTTCAGGTTTAGGTATAACTGCAATGACCCCTTCTCTCCAGGAGGGGGGGATTTCCCCTGTGTGGAGGACATAATTAAATGTTTTCAGGAGGAGAGGAGATAGTTGCTGTTTAAAGGTTTTGTACCACTCTGCTGTATAGCCATCAGCTCCTGGGGATTTGTTAGCTTTAAGTTTCATAATTGCTTTTTCCAATTCTTTAGGATGTATTTCTGACAGTAGTGTTTTATTTTGTGACTCCGTAAGTTGGGGAAGGTTTAATGTGTTTAGGAATGCCTCGGATGCGTTTTTATGTTTTTTGTGGGAGTATAAGTTCTTATAGTAATTCTCGAAGTTTTTAAGAATATCCTGAATTCTGAATTTTATTTCCTTTGATACTGGGTCTCTGATTTTGTAGATTGCTCTTTCTGTTTGATGTTTCCTCAATTTATAGGCTAGCAATTTTGCCGATTTACTGCCTGCTTCATAGTATTTTTGTTTCAGAAATGTAAGTTTCTTCTGGATTTCTATTGTGTAGATCTCATTTATTTGGTTTTTAATTTCCTTAATCTTGAGCGAGTCAGTAGAATGAGTGTTGCCTTTGTGTTCTTTTTCTAGGTTCCTAAGTTCTGACTCTAATGTGGATAGTTTTTCTTGTCTTAGTTTCTTTTGGGTTGCCAGTTTTGCAATAATCTTTCCTCTTATTACAGCTTTGCATGCATCCCACAGTATTAAAGGGGATACTTCTCCATTATCGTTATCTTCCAAATATCTGAGAATATCTGATTCCAATTCATCTTTCAATGGTCCTTTCAGGACATTTGAATTTAACCTCCAAGAAAATGTATTATTTGTGTATTTTTGGATATTTAAGTCCATGTAGATCGGACTGTGGTCGGAGAGATCCATCAGTCCTATTTTACATGTTTTTACTCTTCCAATGTCTCTATTAAACATAAAAAAATAGTCAATCCTTGAGTAAGATGAATGTGGAGTTGAGTAAAATGTATAGTCTTTTACACTGGGGTTGAGTTCCCTCCACACGTCACAGATTCCCAATTCTTTTAGTAGCATCCGAGTCTTCCTGTTTTGGGTGTTATTTTGATGTGGGGAATTACCAGAAGCATCCCAGTATGGATTCAGTCTAAGATTGAAGTCCCCACCACATATCACTAAACCTTGAGCTTTAGTTATCATTAGGTCGAATACATTTTTATAAAATTTCCAGTTAGCCCCTGGGGGAGCATACACATTCAGCAGGGTGATATCTTCTCCCTCTAGCCGCCCAGTTACCAAACTGTATCTCCCTTCTTTATCTTTGTGTTCTGATTTTTTTTCAAATGTAATTTTGGTTGATATCAATGTCGCTACTCCCCTCCTCCTCCCTGATTTATATGAAGATGAAGAGATCATTTTAAACCCTTGTCTACTGAGTTTATTGTGTTCCACGTCTGTTAGGTGGGTTTCTTGTAAAAATATTATTCCTGCTTTGTCTTTTTTCATTTTGCCTAGAATCTTGGATCTTTTAACTGGATTCAGGATTCCTTTTACATTATATGAAATTATTTTGGTTACACCCTGTTTCTCCATTGTGTTGTTTTGTTTAGTATAACTGTGTGGTGGCCCTCTTTTGTGCTACTCAGAAACTGAAAGAACATTAAAAACAAGAAAAACATTAAGAACATAGTGTAAAAAACTTTAAAACAAAAAGCTGTCATAAGAACTTCTTGAGCTGAGGTCTTTTTAAAGACCCTGTAAGAGCCTTGATGGAGTGAAGGCCCTGAGGGAAATTCCTCAAACTCTGTTACGTGTTGAGGGCCCTCTCTTACCACTGAAAGTAGTCCCATGCTTTTAACGTGAGTTTCAGAACCCAATCCAAACTTGTAATGTTTTTTTTTTTTCCTTTTATGCCTAAACCCTGTGAAATTGTGTGCACCCTCCCACCCCCATCACATCAAACATTCACGCAAAAACAGTATTTGTTAGTATGAGGAGAACATGTGGATTATTGTCACATTTCTATTTTAACAAGTTTTTTTTTTTTTTTTATTACAAAGATTTATTTGTTTCAAATAATATGATTGTTCCATGAAATGTTTTACCACATGCTGAATATGCATCTCCTTTAAAGTTTGTTACCTTGTATGAGGGGGGTTGGATGTGCGGATTGATTCAAGAGAAAGGAAAAAAAAAAAAAAAAAAGGTCGCTATTCCAACCTGAAAACGGATAGTTTATCCGCGACGCTCTGGTGCTGGGTTTCCCGCTGCTGGTCCGTGGATTTTGAGGGTCTTTGTGTTGTCCATGTTTGCGCTTTGATCTTCTCACTCGGGTCTGCTGCGGGTTTAAATACCGTTACCGGGAGCCCTCTTTTCGCCATGTCAGCTGTTGCTTCTTCCGCCGAATTATAGAGACACGTTTCATCGCCGTAGAAGACCCTTAACTTCGCAGGAAATGGTGTCTGAAAGCGCAATTTCTTCTCTCTTAACACCTTTTTCGCGTCATTGTATTCCCTGCGCTTTTTAAGGACCTCCGGGGCGTAATCGTGTTCCACGTAGACTTTTCTCTCCTGGTGCATAAATTCTTTTTTCTGCCAGGCCAGTCTTACAACCTCTTGTTTTATTTTGAAATTGGAAAATCTTACCAACACCGAACGTGGGGGCGCTTCCGCCGCCGGCCTAGCGGCTAATGAACGATGTGCCTTTTCTATCTTCAAGTCGGTGGTTTGTGGAATATCCAATTTCTCTCTTAGTAAGGATTCCACGCATTCTGCCATTGAGTTAAAACCATTTTCGGTTCCTTCTATCAGACCATGAATTCTTATGTTGTCTCTTCTTTGTTTTCCTACTTGGTCGGTTAGCTTAGCCTCTATAGCTGCTTGTCTTTTGCGTAGGTCCAGCACAGAATCTTCGAGCACTTTTATTCGATCTTCTGTTTCCAAGATTCGGTTCTCGGCCTGGTCCACTCTGCTGTTTGTCCTTTTCAATTCTTCTCTGAATTCCCGAAATTCGGCCGTAACTTCTCGGCGAAATCGTCGTAGCTCCTCAAATAGTGATTTCAGGCTAACCCTTTTGTTAGCTATCACCAGTTCCTCGTCTTCTGAACGGAGATCTTCCAGTTCAGATTCTCCGGCCGATACGTGTCCTGGCCTGGAGAATTTCAGTTTCTTCTGTTTTCCTTTAGACATGATGATTTTGTCTTTTGATTTTCACTCCTCCAAAAATCCGTTAAGTTTGATTTTCAAGGTGTTATCCTGGATTGGGTCTGAGAGCTTCAGTGTTAAGCTGCAGTCGCCATGGCGTCCAGACCCTAGTGGTTTTTTTTTTTAAATCACACACTGTTTGCAGATGTGTTCCGTTACTCACTGTAAACCTTCCGGTTCCGGTTCCGCCGGACCGGCGGCGCCACACGAGTTGGCTGCCCGTTGCAACTGCCTTTTTCTTATCTTCCTTCTTCTTTCTACACCTTTCACTCTATACATATATCACGGACACACAGATCTCCCCAAGGGTCTCCCGAGTCGGCGGACGGAGCCACTGTTTGCAGCGGGGGACGATACAGCAGGGAAGAGCTCCAACCGCCACCCGGTGCTAACGGAGAAGCTCGACATGCCGAGGAACTGTGGCGAAAACGACGCGGGTGCCGGGCTGGAGTTTAGGCGGCGTGCAAGAAATATAAGACAGAATAATAAAGAGCGATGGCAAGAACCAAGCAGACCGCCCGTAAATTTACTGGAGGAAAAAGCCCCCCAGGAAGCAGCTAGCCACCAAGGCTGCTCGAAAAAAGCACTCCGGCCACCGGCGGAGTGAAGAAGCCTCACCGTTACAGGCCCAGTACCGTGGCTCTGAGAGAGATCCGTCGCTACCAGAAATCCACGGAGCTGCTCATCCGTAGGCTGCCCTTCCAGCGCCTGGTGAGGGAGATCGCTCAGGACTTAAAGACCGACCTGCGCTTCCAGAGCTCCGCCGTCATGGCTCTGCAGGAGGCCAGCGAGGCCTACCTGGTGGGTCTCTTCAAGGACACCAACCTGTGCGCCATCCACGCCAAGAGGGTCACCATCATGCCCAAAGACATCCAGCTGGCCCGCCACATCCGTGGAGAGAGAGCTTAGACTTTCTGCTGCACATCCACCAACCACAATGCTCCGCACTGTGTGTCTATATATATATATATATATATATATATATATATATATTTATAGTAATATGTACATACGTATACTAGCTGTTTTTGTTTTTTTCTTGCCTTCTGATTGTTGCTCTGAGTGTTGCTATCCCTGTGCTGTTGCAATCCTGGAATTTCCCCATTGTGGGACTAATAAAGGCTTATCTTATCTTATCTTAAACTATAAATTCACTACTCACTGTAAACACGGAAGTGAACACAGTGCAACGATCCATTTGATTGGTTAGACTGAGCGTTTCAGCGCCAGTTAGACAAATTTGATTGGTGAAATTGGCGGAAGTTGACGAGGATTGGCCAAAATTGTGGGAAAGTTGCGGTGATTGGACAAAGTTGCAAGGTCGTGCAATAGTTGCGCTGATTGGCTGATTTCATGTGAATTGGTGTGATCACAACATCACCAAATCCTGGAGGGACTGATATACATATGTGTGTGTGTGTGTGTGTGTGTGTGTGTGTGTGTGTGTGTGTGTGTGTGTGTGTGTGTGTGTGTGTGTGTGTGTGTGTGTGTGTGTGTGTGTGACTAAGCTAAAATCAGTGATTCATGCACTCTTATAAACTTGTAATTATATAATTGACATGCAGCAAAATAAGGTTTCATTTAAGCAATTTTCAAACATGCACACATTTAAAATTCAAAGATTATTGAAATTATTCAAATCCATTATGATTTTCCAGCACAGAATGGTATGTCGGAGTCCCGCTTGATTTCGCAGGGTGTCCTGAAAATTATCCTGAGGAATGAAACTTGAAAAGAGAACCAATTTCAGTCAAAAATACACAATTGTTGTTAAATCCAACATTTCCCTGAGTTGCTAGAAGATGGCAATGTTGAGCTGTAGATATTTTCCTAGAGACTTATGAAAGCCAGTCACAGAGTCTGGAAGATGTCAAAAGGGTTATTAACCAACAAAATGGTCTTGAGAGGAAGGAAGTTTCATTTATTTATGAGGTAGACTAATCTGTTCCTTGCACGAAATGGGATCCTTATTGTACCTTCTTAACAAAGGAATGTTGTCTCAGTGGTGGTCCCTAGATGAAGGAAAACAGTTCTTGACCAGGCTTTTTGAGTGAAACAATTTCCCTGAGGTGGAATGTCAATTTTATAGATGAGCCAAAGGAGATGATGCTACAATTAAGATGACATCTTTAGTTTATGATCAATATTTTCTTCTTTCAGTGGAGTGAGGTGGATCAAGGCATCATCTCCTGGATCATCAAAACAGTGAGTTCTACCAGCTGTTGAGACTAATTTTGTTTATTTTTATTTATTTAACCAAACCTGTCAAGTCGTTGAAGTTTCTTATTTACTTATTTTAATGACACGTGCATAATTAAAATATCAGAATTTATAAGTGTTCTCCAGTGTTTTTTGTCCACTTCAAATTGGTGGTTAAATTGAAAAAATGTTATTTTTGTTATTTTCAACTCGCACATTTGTTCTCTGGGCTAAGCCCCGGATCTGCTAAAATCCTAGCTCCGCCCCTAATTTGCCTCCTTCCTGATTTGTTATATTTTTGCAAATTTGTCACATTTAAATGTTTCACATCATCAAACAAATTTTAATATTAGACAAAGATAACCCGAGTAAATACAAAATGCAGTTTTTAAATGATGATTTCATTTATTAAGGGGAAAAAAGCTATCCAAACCTACCTGGTCCTGTGTGAAAAAGTAATTGGCCCCCTTGTTACATCACGAATTAACTGTGATTAACCACATTTTTTGGGAAAGCTGAGTTCAGTTTCACTAGCCACACTCAGGCCTGACCACTGTCAGACCTGCCGAGTGAAGAAATCACTTAAATAGAACCCTTTTCACAGCACTATAGCTCCTGGGATCATTAGGGCATACAAACCCCTCCATCACAATAAGGTGGCACTCCACGGAGGGATCCCCGTATCCAAGAGTTGTTTACATCAAGAGAAAGCAATTAAGTTTGAGAGGAATATGTTTGTTCCAGAAACTAAACATACGGGCTATCATATAAAAAATGAATGGGTCTCATTCAACAATATTTTCCAAAGTATTTTCTTAAATTATTTCTCAAGTTGTTCTTAAGAAAGTTGCTATGAAAGCCCTTTCCAGATTCATGAACATGTTCTTAAACTACATATTTTTGTGCATCTGTGATGAGGTTGATGAATGCTAAATCCTGTTAGAACTCAATGGGTATCCCAGTTGGGCCTTTTAAACAAAGGTAAACACCCCTAAAAAGCCCTCAAAAGGATGTGAAACTAAAGGCTCATGTGTAGGTACAGAGAGAAATCACACAAAAGTCAAGTGGAGAGAAACTGTCAAACAGTTAAGACAGGGCACTACATTCAAAATTGCTGTAGCAATGGTTTTTAAAAAGTGAAGCACACGGTTAAAAAAAATGTTACAAAACTATGTATGTTGTTGAACAATATAAAGTAATTTAAAATGAATGAATTTATGCAAATTGGCCGAAAAGGATTTTCTGTTTGAACGTAATTACAAGCAGCCAAACCTGATTTAAGTGCAAGGGGTAGGCATGAATAAGCTGTTACTTTGGCATCAAACTTTTTTTTTGTCTACACAGATGATTGATTGATATACTATATCTCTGTTGATGGTTTTTTTTTTGTTATTGTGTGTCCACAGACACAGAGAAATGGGAGAAAAATGTTACATTAGTTTTTGTTATGAATTGAGATGTGATGTTAGGATCCTGCCCACGCTTGATGTTCATCTGTGTTTTCTGTGTGCTCCCTGATTTGGTTTTGTAATTATTTATGATTATTATCTGCATTTATTGCCCTCTGTGTTCCCCTGAGGCCTCTGTTATTGTCTGCTGTGTCATTCCCTGCTTTGTCCTGGGTCTGTGTGTATATCTGTTTACCTGTTTTTCCAACTCCCCATGTTTTCTGTGTCCCTTGCACTGCCCTCTCTGCATTACTCTCTGTATTGTGTCCTGCATGTTCATTGTCATGTCTCTTGTGCATTCCCTGTCTGTGAGTGTGTGTGTAGCCGTGCCCGTCCTGTTTTCCTCACCTGATGCCCCTGATGATTAGTCTCAGCTGTCTCACGTTAAGTTCATTATCAGTTCTCCTATTTATTTGTGAGTTTTTGCATGTGCTCTGTCTGGTGCCCATGTCGTTGTTCCCCAGTGTTCTCCCTGTGAGTTACCATCTTGTGTAAGTTTCTGCCCTAGTGTTTTTGTGTTTTCCACCCCCATGCAGTTATTTATTTGTTCCTTTGTGTTTGAGTTAATAAATCATTATTGCACCATGTTCCTGCCTGCAACCCTGAGTCCTTCCTTCTACCCTCTTCTGCCCGGAAGGCAGAATCATGACAGTAGGATGCCAGCAAACATGAACTAAGCAGGCAGAGATTTTGGGAGCATGGGTCTGGACGCAGATCCGGTGTGGGCGGCCGAAATCATACAGGCCCTCGTCTCAAGCGTCTGCAAATCCCGCATGCTACTGGAAGCCCTGGGGCGTCTAGATGCTGCAGCGGATGTGGTGAAGGCATGCCCTAGCCTGCAGAACTGTCCTGAGCTGGTCGGGCTATTGGATTCAGTCACCCACCTCCGACACAGGTACCATGAGATGGTGTGGCGCATGCCTGGTACACTGATCACCCCAGATCAACAGCTTGAGCATGAGCTGGAGCAGAGCGCTTCAGATGAGACGGAGTCTGTGCCGATAAGCCAGCATCCCCTTACTTCGACATCATTCTCATCTCCATGCCACTCACCAGCCAAATGGGAGCTTGTGCCGACAGTAAAACATCCCCTGGCTCCATCTTCCACACCATCTATGCCAAAGCCTGTGCTGACGAATAAGCATCCCCTGCCTCTACTGCTTTTTGCTCCAGCTTTTTCCCCTCCTCATGCCACTGCAGCTCTGCAGAGCTCAGCTATGCTGGCCCCCAGGACTGTTGTTACACTGGCTCCTGTGGCAGCTGTATTGTCGGCTTCTCCTGCAGTGCCAGCTTCCACATCTGCTGCATGGGGGGCCCATGCCCACTGCCCCATCTGCATTCACCACAGCTCCAGTGCCTGTTCCGTGGCACCTCTCAGCCCCAGTGCCAGCTCCATGCCACTTCCAGGTTCCAGTACCTGCTCCAGTACCAGCTCCAGCTTCTCACGGTATGCGCGTCACAGCTCCAGCCGTCCCTGAGGTGCACACAACAGCTCCAGCTGTCCCTGAGGTGCGCATGACAGCTCCCGCTGTCCCTGAGGTACATACTATGGCCTCTGCTGTTCCCGAGGTGCACATAATGGCTCTCACTGTCCCTGAGGCACATGCCACAACTCCAGCTGTTCCTGTTCTGCCCAAGGTGCATGCGTTGCTGGGGCTCATTCAGAGGTGGTCACCCCAGCCACAGTAGACCAGGAGCTCAGGCAAGTACTTTTTTTTTTAACTTTTTAACATCAATATTAGTAAAGTCTTGCCTAGCTCCTGGTGATTATGGGGACGCCTCACTCACCCCCTGCCTTTCTTCCCCGTCTGAGGTGACTGCAGTGGGGGTGATTCCCCAGGCATCAAGGTTGGACGTCCCTGCACCATCAGCCCCAGAGGTCATGGGACCTCCACCTGCCATGCCAGAGGTCATGGGACCTCCGCTTGCCGTGCCAGAGGTCATGGGACCTCCACCTGCCATGCCAGAGGTCATGGGACCTCCACCTGCAGTGCTGGCAGTCGGGAGACCTCCACCCATTGTCCTAGAGGTCTGGAGACCTCCACACGTTGTCCAAGGGAGAGAGCAGTCCACTCCACCTTCGCCGCCTGAGGTTGCCGCTCTTCAGCTGCTGTCAGCCCCTGCACTGAAAACCCCTCAGGTACTGTCGCCAAAGCTAAAAGCTCCACTATTGCCATCTACTGAGCTCAAAGCTTCTATGTGGTTTTCTCCAGCACAAAAGACCCGTCAGTTGTTGTCTTCTGAACTAAAAAATCTCAGTTATTATGTCAAGGGCAAGAGGCCCCAATGTTTTCCTCTGAGCTAAAAATTCATATATTGTTGTCTCCTGAGCAAACTGTTCCTTTGTGGTCTCCAGGTCAAAAGGCTCCTTTGTGGTCTCCACAGCAAAGAGCCCCAGTGTCATCTTCTGAGTGTAAAAATCTCTGTTGTTTTCTTTTGAGCAAAATAAACCTATGTCATCTCCTAAATTAAAAACTTCTGTTATCTCTAGAGAAAGAAAATCCCATGTTATTTTCTCCTGAGGGTAAAGTACCTGTGTTGTCACTGTCTCCTGAGTTTAAGAGTACTAGATTTTCACCTCTGGAGTTTAAAGTGTCCATGTTGACACCTTCTGAGGTTAGAGTTTCCATGTCAACTGCTCCTGAGATTAAATGTTCCATATTACTATGTGAGGTTAAAGGCTCCACAATGACACCTCCTGAGTTTAAAAGTTCCATATTGTCATCTCCTAAGTTTGAGAGTTCTTTGCTGTCATCATTTCCTGAATGCAAAATTTCTTAGTCATCATCTCCTGAGTGCAAAATTTCTTTGTTGTCATCACCCCCCCCCCCCCCCGAGTACAAAATTTTCATGTTATCATTTCCAGAGTCTAAAGGCTAAATACTGCCATCTCCAGAGTTTAAGATCTACATGTTTTCATCTGAGTTTAAAGTTCCCATGTGGTCATCTCCTGAGTTAAAGGATTTCATGTCATTTTCTCATCTGTGTGAAGTTTCAGTGTTATTGTCCTCTGTGCAAGAGGCTCCTATGCTATCGCTTTTGTTAAAGGCTCCTGAGCTTAATGCCTCTATGGTACCATGTTCTTTCATCAGGTGGCCTGTAGACTGTGTCAGGCCGCCCGACGCGCAGTGTTCACCCGTTTGGTGGCCTTTGGCCTCTGGTAGGCCACCCAACATACTCTGTTTCCCCGCCTTGTGGGCCATGGACATTGGTAGACCACCAGATGCTTCTTGCCCCGCCTGCTGGTGGTTGTGGGACTCTGGCTGACCACCAGATGAACATTTTTCATTGCTTTTGTTCTTGTTTTGCCTGCCATGCCTTGTCCCCCTTCTCCCGCCCGTTTGGGATGTTCTTGATTTGGTTTGATGGGCATCTAGAATCCACCCTGGGGGGGGGGGGGGGTTATGAACTGTTATGAATTGGGACGTGATGTTAGGATCATGCCCACGCTTTATGTTCATCTGTGTTTTCTGTGTGCTCCCCTGATTTGGTTTTGTAATTATTTATGATTATTATTTGCAATAATTGCCCTCTGTGTTCCCCTGAGTCCTCTGTTATTGTTGGCTGTGTCATTCCCTTTTTGGTCCTGGGTCTGTGTGTATATCTGTTGTATGTACCTATTGTTCCAATTCCCCATGTTTTCTGTATCCCTAGCCACTGCCCTTTCTACCCTTTCCCATTGTGTCCTGCATGTTCATTGTCGTGTCTCTTGTGCATTCCCTGTCTGTGGCTGTGTCTCAATTCAGGTTCTGCATCCTCCAAGTGCACATTTCTAGGCCAGACATGTCACTGTGCTGTCCAAGGCTGTCTCATTCCGTGGGCTACTTCACATGCGGCTGACAAATGCAGCCTTCAAAACCCCGAAAACTAAGGATCCATGAAAGTATCCTTGTGGCTTTAACATATCCCAGCATTCAGCGTGTGGCTGAGCCTGGCTTCTTCTTTTTTTTCCCCTTGGCTCTGGCAGAAGTGGAATGAAGTCAGAAACAGTTCAAAGTAAGTTTTTTGCTTGAATTCTGCAGTGGTTTGAATGCAAAAACACCAATAATCCAGAAAACAGCAACATCTGATTATTTAAGCTCATGTTACATGACATTATTTTTTTCTGATGTGCTGTATACTTCACTTATTGTATTAATTAAACATGTTGAACTGTTATTTTTTCTGAAGTCAAACCTTTTTTTCCATTAATGTCAGTTTATTAACCAAGTCAGTAATATAAAAATACAGTATGACTGGTTGAAATAACTTGCTTTAAGATAGCTTTTAAAGTCCCGTAGAGACATTGGTAAGTTGATGTTCGCTGTGTAATCTGCAGTGAATATATGAAATAGCAGCGAGCCCAAGGTGCAGTATGTAACGTGTTTATTTGCAAAGAGTAACTATACAACAAAGTCCAAATAATAGTCACTATAACATGGATGACACAACCGGCTACAGCTTCGTTGGCTGGAGTTAAATGCCAAGCGCGCTCCAGACAGGGTAGGAGCGGAGAGGACAGGCATAAACGAGGGGAGACTTACATATATGGTGGAGCGGAAAGGCTCTGAGGAACAACATGCTTCAGTCCAGGGAAAAAGCCAACTGTAGCGAGCCAGGAAATCCAATGTTGACGTTTGAAGCTGCCGCAACAACTGGTCGCACTCAACTCTATTAATACACGAGCCTAAATGAGCACAAGTGGACACAGCTGTGTAGTGACAGGTGCGTGACTGATTGAATTAAGTGTGTGTGTGTGCGTGTGTGCGCGTGTGTGTGTGTGTGTGTGTGTGTGTGCATGTGGTGATTCAAGCAACTGGTGAGCATCTGGTACGAGGGGAAAAGCATGACTGTAGGACTGACAGAGAGCAAGGTTCAATCTGCCAGCTGGAATTAATAAGACATAATCAAAACCTACAGCCACAAGTCATGGACGGGGTGGCGACCCCGAACATGACAGTGCCCCCCCTCCTCAAGGGGTGGGTACCAGACACCCACCAAACCATCAAAACAAAGAGCAAAAACACACCTCCCCCACCCGAAAGGCCAACACCCCAAACTAGGGCAGGAGGTGGGGGAAGACAGGTTAGGAGGGATCAAACAAGGATGGAAAAACACCATAAAACAACACAATAACACTACCCAACCTCAAGACAAGCTAACCCACCCCACCCCCAAGAGTCTCTCGGTTCGGGGGGGGGGGGGGGGTTGGCCAGAGTCCAAGGCCCAGCGGGTGGCTGTAAGTTCAGGAGGCTGACCCAAGTCCCAGGGCCAGCAGGTGGCCTGCAGAACGGCATCAGGCAGCCTGCCAGAGAAAAAAGGCCACTTGACCAGGGAACCTAATCCTTTGAGCGGCCTGCCCACACGATTGGGCCACCAAGACCGGAGGAGCAGATGAGGCGGTGGCTTACCCACCGGAAGACTGAGAGGTGGGTGGCCAGACAGGGGAAGCGGAACCCCTGTGGTCGCAGGCGGCGAAAGGAAAAGGACCCCGATGGTGCCCAGCAGAGGGAAGAGGAACACCCACAGGGCCTCCAAAAGGAAAAGGAAGACCCCGGTGTCTCCAAACTGTCCTGTGGCACCCCCGGTGGTCCCGACGTAGGGCTGGAACTCAGCTGCACCCTCAATGGTCCTGGCTTGGGACTGAAATTCGGCTGCACCCTCGATGGTCCCGGCTTGGGACTGGAGTTCGGCTGCACCCTCGATGGTCCTGGCTTGGGACTGGAGTTCGGCTGCACCCTCGATGGACCCCGACCGAGCCATGGTCGCACCTGCGCTGGAGCCCGGGAGGACCCTTGCTGCACCCACGATGGGACCCGGCTGGGCCACTGCTGACCTCCACTTCGTCCTGACCCTGGGCCAGCCGGCCCACACAAGAATCCAGACCAGAAGGCGGTCAATTATAGGCCTCCCTGGGGAACTGGGCAGCCGGGGAGCTGAATCCAACGGGGCCACAGCGGGGCCACAGCAGGGCTGGCAGCGGCGACGATAACTTCCTGGGGTGAGCCTGGATTCCCCGTCTCGTCAGGCGACGTGGACCTCTCTCCGACGACCCTATAAAAAGGACTCAGATACAGAGGAGGAGGGGTCAGAGTCACCAGCAGCGGTAGAGCCGGGCAAGGCAAGCTCAGGTGCAGCGTGTGGCTGCAGCTGGCTCTCCTCACCTGGAGCAAGGCAAAAATGCTCTATAAGGGAAAGAAGAAAGACAAAAGGAGCACTTGCCTTAGCTCAAGCTCCACCGCCATCCAGGACTTAGACAATCCGGGCGATGTCCTCCCAGGGTTGGCCTCCAAGGGGTGCAGCTTAGGCGCTGACTCTGCTGCGGCGGCCTCTGCAGCAGGCATGGTGGTGGTCGCAGTCTTTGCCTCCTCCAGAGAAAGTTCTCACATGGGTGGCTCTCCCAGCATGGATTCTGGAGGTGGAGTTTCACCTTGCGCTGGACCCCAGAACACTGAAGCCAGGGGACGCTCAATCGTCAGCGCAGGCTTCAGGTCGGTCGCAGTGCCCTCTCTCTGTCCATGGAAGCTCTGCGGAGCTGCAGGCTCCCCCTTCGTCCGGTGACTGAGCTCCCGGGCCGATGGATGCTCAGAGGAGAGAGGAAGAGAGATGGAGAGGGTAGGTGAGTTGCTTTCAACAGCAGCAGGTGGAGAGGGCTCAGGGGACTGCTCCTTCTAAGCCTCCCTACCAAGAATCAGGTAAGACATTTCATTATGTGCTGGAGAGGAATGAAAATTAACTTGCCTGTTAGCCTGGCCGTGGATGCTGCCTGCTGCTATACATTGTGGGGTGTCATCCCTCTCCCTTGCTCCGGAGAGCTTGGACCCCATCATGGGAGGAATAGGAACCACCCCCGGCGTCATGGAGACAGAGACGTCCGGAGATGGCATGGACAGCCTCCGAGCAGCGGAAGGAGCCACCAAGGAGACGGACTGTGCGGCAGCTGGAGAAGAAGGACAGGCTGGCGTGATAGCTGGCGAGGACGAGCTGGAAGAGGGGGCTGCCGCAGAAATGGTCTCACAGGATGAAGGACGGGCTGCTGGCAAGGAGGAGATGGGGGTTCTCCGGCGATCCAGGGCTAGAGTTGAGGTGGGTTGGAGCTCCGGTGACAGGAGCGGGGCTGGAGCGGACAGGCTGACGCCGCGAACGCCGCCTCCATGTCGAGGGCTGCTCCAACACTGACAATTCCCTCTCGGGCTCCTCCTTCGTCTGGAACCCCAGGGTCGGTGAACACTCAGAGGGAGCAAGAGGAGATATGGAGAGGGTAAGTGGGATGACAGTGGCTACAGCAGGTGGAGAGACCTCTGGGGACTGTACACCCAGAGACTCTCTACCAGACAGCAGGCAAGAATTTTCAATAATTTTAGAAACAGAAGGGAGGAAAACTTGCCTGTTCTCCTGGCTGACGGTGTCTCCTGCTGTAGATAGCAAGGGATAGCTCGTCACATTGGTTGTAGCGGGGCTGGACTCCTCCATTGACTGTGGAGAAACCTCCTTGAACAGCGCTGGAGAGGAAATGGCGGCCACCGATCTCTCTTCCTCCAGGCGGTGATCAATCTCCTCCAGCAAAGTCAATCTGCGTTTCTCCCACCCCCGCGGAGAATGAGCAGACCCGAGTTCTGGAGATACGGGCGGGGCGGGAGCGGGAGAGCTGAGGAAGGAGGTATGCCTTTCACGTCCCGAATGCCTCTTCCACATAGGGTGCCGCTTTGCTCCTCTCTCCGCAGCGTGAGGATGGAATGAAGAATGTCCGCCGACTCAGGGAAACACAACAGGTCGGGACATTCCTGTAATACCTCCGCTGCGGTATCCTGGATGACACGAACAGCCTTGGAGGAATATTGCCCCTGCGCCCGGGAAAAGGCTTCCTTCAAACGGACCAGCCCATGCCGCTCCACGTTGCTCCAAAAGTCCATTACGGTTCCAACAGCAGGTAGGAAAAAAATGCACAAAAATGAAAAAAGGCACGGTACGCACTGCTTGGGCTCTATTGGCGGCAGCTTACTGTCATGTTCACTGCATAAACTGCAGCAAACATATGAAATAGCAGCGAGCCCAAGGTGCAGTATGTAACGTGTTTATTTGCAAAGAGTAAATATACAACAAAGTCCAATTAACAGTCACTATAACATGGATGAGACAACCGGCTACAGCTTCGTTGGCTGGAGTTAAATGCCAAGCGCGCTCCAGACAGGGTAGGAGCGGAGAGGACAGGCATAAACGAGGGGAGATTTACGTATACAGTGGGGTAAAAAAGTATTTAGTCAGCCACCAATTGTGCAAGTTCCCCCACTTAAAAGATGAGAGAGGTCTCCAATTTTCATCATAGGTATACCTCAACTATGAGAGACAAAATAAGAAAAAAAAAATCTAGAAAATCACATTGAAGGATTTTTAATGAATTAATTGGTAAATTCCTCGGTAAAATAAGTATTTGGTCAATAACAAAAGTTCATCTCAATACTTTGTTATATACCCTTTGTTGGCAATGACAGAGGTCAAACGTTTTCTGTAAGTCTTCACAAGGTTTTCACACACTGTTGCTGGTACTTTGGCCCATTCCTCCATGCAGATCTCCTCTAGAGCAGTGATATTTTGGGGCTGTCGCTGGGCAACACGGACTTTCAACTGCCTCTAAAGATTTTTTATGGGGTTGAGATCTGCAGACTGGCTAGGCCACTCCAGGACCTTGAAATGCTTCTTACAAAGCCACTCCTTCGTTGCCCGGGCGGTGTGTTTGGAATCACTGTCATGCTGAAAGACCCAGCCATGTTTCATCTTCAATGCCCTTGCTGGTGGAAGGAGGTTTTCACTCAAAATCTCACGATACATGGCCCCATTCATTCTTTCCTTTACATGGATCAGTCGTCCTGGTCCCTTTGCAGAAAAACAGCCCCAAAGTATGATGTTTCCATCCCCATGCTTCAAAGTAGGTATGGTGTTCTTTCTCCTCCAAACACGACAAGTTGGGTTTTTACCAAAAAGTTCTATTTTGGTTTCATCTGACCATATGACATTCTCCCAGTCCTCTTCTCGATCATCCAAATGCTCTCTAGCAAACTTCAGACTGGTCTGGACATGTACTGGCTTAAGCAGGGGGACACGTCTGGCACTGCAGGATTTGAGTCCCTGGCGGCGTAGTGTGTTTCTGATGTAGCCTTTGTTACTTTGGTCCCAGCTCTCTGCAGGTCATTCACTAGGTCCCCCCATGTGGTTCTGGGATTTTTGCTCACTGTTCTCGTGATAATTTTGACCCCACGGGGTGAGATCTTGCGTGGAGCCCCAGATCGAGGGAGATTATCAGTGGTCTTGTATGTCTTCCATTTTCTAATAATTGCTCCCACAGTTGATTTCTTCACACCAAGCTGCTTACCTATTGCAGATTCAGTCTTCCTAGCCTGGTTCAGGTCTACAATTTTGTTTCTGGTGTCCTTTGACAGCTCTTTGGTCTTGGCCATAGTGGAGTTTGGAGTCTGACTGTTTGAGGTTGTGGTCAGGTGTCTTTTATACTGATAACGAGTTCAAAAAGGTGCCATTAATACAGGTAACGAGTGGAGGACAGAGGTGCCTCTTAAAGAAGAAGTTACAGGTCTGTGAGAGCCAGAAATATGGCTTGTTTGTAAGTGACCAAATACTTATTTTACTGAGGAATTTACCAATTAATTCATTAAAAATCCTTCAATGTGATTTTCTGGATTTTTTTTTTTCTCATTTTGTCTCTCATAGTTGAGGTGGGCAATATAAGCTGCGGCTTCAGCCATCACCCATTTCGGATAACTTACTTTGAATTGTATAATCAGAGGAGTTATTGTCTAATTTGACCTTGTTGGATTTTCTTTCCCCCTTTGTTATATTATTCAGTCTCTTTTAACCTGTACTATCCGAAAATAAATAAAAGGTATACCTATGGTGAAAATTGGAGACCTCTCTCATCTTTTAAGTGGGAGAACTTGCACAATTGGTGGCTGACTAAATACTTTTTTGCCCCACTGTATGCTGGAGCGGAAAGGCTCTGAGGAACAACATGATTCAGTCCAGGGAAAAAGCCAACTGTAGCGAGCCAGGAAGTCCAATGTTGACGTTTGAAGCTGCCGCAACAACTGGTCGCACTCAACTCTATTAATACACGAGACTACAGCCATGGACAAAATTGTTGGTACCCCTCTGTTAATGAAAGAAAAACCCACAATGGTCACAGAAATAACTTGAATCTGACAAAAGTGGTAATAAATAAAAATTCTATTCAATTCAATTCAATTCAACTTTATTTATATAGCGCCATTTCACAACAACAGTCATCTCATAGCACTATCAACTGTAGGGGGGAACCCCCACAGTTGCAGAAAGACCCCAGCAATCAGGCGATCCCCTGTGAGCAAGCACTTGGCGACGGTGGAGAGGAAAAACTCCCTTTTAACAGGAAGAAACCTCCAGCAGAACCAGGCTCAGGGAGGGGCAGTCATCTGCTGCGACTGGCTGGGGGGTGAGGGGATAGAGAAGAAGAAAAGAACAGACATGTAGAGAGCAAACAGCACGATGGGGACTCAATCTATGGGAGAGAACAAACAAATGTTAATGACCAGCAAAAAAAAATATTTCATAGAGAGTGAGGAAAGGAGTGAGGCCCAGTGCATTACTGGAGGTCCCCCGGCTGACTAAACCTATTAGCAGCATAACTAAGGGAGGGTTCAGAAACACATGATCCCTCCCTAATTGTAGGCTATATCAAAAAGGTAGGTTTTAGCCCTATTCTTAAAAACAGAGATCGAGTCTGACTCCCGAATCCAGATTGGCAGCTGATTCCACAGGAGAGGAGCTTGATAACTAAAGGCTCTGAAGGCTCTGAAGGCTATAGACAAGCATGTTAAAGGTAAAGGCTATAAGACCATCTCCAAGCAGCTTCATGTTCCTGTGACTACAGTTGCACATATTATTCAGAAATTTAAGATCCTCAGGACTGTAGCCAACCTCCCTAGACGTGGCCGCAGGAGGAGACGGATAATACGAATGGTAACAAAAGAGCCCAGAACAACCTCTAAACACATTCATGGTGAACTCCAAGGTCAAGGTCCATCAGTGTCAGATCGCACCATCCATCGTTGTTTGAGCCAAAGTGGACTTCATGGGAGACGACCAAGGAGGACACCACTGTTGAAAACAAATCATAAAAATGCCAGACTGGAATTTGCCAAACTGCATGTTGACAAGCCACAAAGCTTCTGGGAGAATGTTCTACGGACAGACAAGACAAAACTGGAACTTTTTGGCAAGGCATATCAGCTCTATGTTCACAGATGCAAAAATACAGCATACCAAGAAAAGAACACTGTCCCTACTGTGAAACATGGAGGAGGTTCTGTTATGTTCTGGGGCTCCTTTGCTGCATCTGGCACAGGGTGTCTTGAATCTGTGCAGGGTACAATGAAATCTCAAGACTATCAAGGTATTCTAGAGAGAAATGTGCTGCCCAGTGTCAGACAGCATGGTCTCAGTCGCAGGTCATGGGTCTTGCAACAGGATAATGACCCAAAACACACAGCTAAAAACACCCAAGAATGGCTAAGAGCGAAAAATTGGACTATTCTAAAATGGCTTTCTATGAGCCCTGATCTAAATCCTGTTGAACATCTGTGGAAGTAGCTGAAACATGCCATCTGGAGAAGGCACCCTTCAAACCTGAGACAACTGGAGCAGTTTGCTCATGAGGAGTGGGCCAAAATACCTGCTGAGAGGTGCAGAAGTCTCATTGACAGTTACAGAAATCGTTTGATTGCAGTGATTGCCTCAAAATGTTGTGCAATAAAATATTAAGTTAAGGGTACCATCATTTTTGTCCAGGCCTGTTTCATGAGTTTGTTTTTTAAAATAATTCTGTTGAACCACAATTCAAAAGCATTGTCTGATTTTCATTGGTTAATTTTCATAGAATTTTTATTTATTACCACTTTTGTCAGATTCAAGTTATTTCTGTGACCATTGTGGGTTTTTCTTTCATTAACCGAGGGGTACCAACAATTTTGTCGACGTGTGTAAATGAGCGCAAGTGGACACAGCTGTGTAGTGACAGGTGCATGACTGATTGAACTAAGTGTGTGTGTGTGTGTGTGTGTGTGTGTGCGTGCACGTGTGTGCGTGTGGTGATTCAAGCAACTGGTGAGCGTCTGGTACGAGGGGAAAAGTATGACTGTAGGACCTGACAGAGAGTAAGGCTCAATCTGCCAGCTGGAATTAATAAGACATGATCAAAACCTACAGCCACAAGTCATGGACGGGGTGGCGACCCCGAACATGACAATGTTCTTTATTTGCTTATGTGGTGCTGTAAAAAAAAAACACCTAAGGTTATTTTTAGAGAAAATGGAGCACTTTATGAAGCTGAGGGACAGGACATCTGTAATAATTTTATTATGCTGATCTTAAAAATGTCCATCACATCTGAAGTGATAATCAGATTTCTCTAATATTTTTCATTTTTGTCTGGTTTATTTCTAAGGCCCACGGTGGCGAATCTGCAGCTGTGGAGAGAAGAGGCTGGACTCAATATTTATAAAACTGATATGTGACTGAAATAACTACAATAAAAGGGATTTGATGAATTGTTTTCTTGATTGTGATTTTTTAGCAGTTTAATTTGCAAACTGAAACAAGCTAAATAAAAATATTGCATATTTACTGTTAATAGTTAGAAAAACTGCATTTCAGTGAAGTAGTTTTTTTTTTTAAAAAGATTATTTTTTGCAAGCTAATTCTAAAAGAGACTTTCATATATTTATTACACACAGAGTGAAACATTTTAAACTTCTTCTTCTTTTAGATTTGATAGGCGGTTGGCAACCAGCTTACAGATGCATTACCGCTTGATTTAATCACTCTATAAATTCAAGAAATATCTGTGTGTCAGTGTGTGTATCATGACCAAGTATCATAGGACCGCCTATGATGTTCGTATGATGTCTGCATGATGTCCTGTGATGTTCCTATGTATAACGACTCCTTATGTGTGAAATGTCCTATGATGTCTCTATGTAACAAAGGCAGGCATCACTCACGATCATAGGACTCACTATGACATCATCAAAGATCAAACGCAGGCATCATTTCTATCATTTGCGTAATATTGCCAAGATTAGGAGCATCTTGTCTCAGAGTGATGCTGAGAAGCTGATCCACGCTTTTGTTAGCTCGAGATTAGATTATTGTAATTCTTTATTATCAGGCTGTCCTAAAACATCTTTAAAAAGTCTTCAGCTGATCCAAAATGCTGCAGCAAGAGTTTTAACAGGTACTAGAATGAGAGATCATATCTCTCCGGTTCTGGCCTCCCTTCATTGGCTTCCCATAGAGTTTAGAATTAAGTTTAAAATCCTTCTTCTTACTTACAAAGCTCTAAACAATCAGGCTCCTTTTTATTTAAAAGATCTGATACTACCGTATCATCCTAACAGAGCACTACGCTCCCAAAATGCAGGTTTACTTGTAATACCTAGAATCTCCAAAAGTACAATGGGAGGCAGAGCCTTCAGTTATCAAGCTCCTCTCCTGTGGAATCAGCTGCCAATCTGGATTCGGGAGTCAGACTCGATCTCTGTTTTTAAGAATAGGGCTAAAACCTACCTTTTTGATATAGCCTACAATTAGGGAGGGATCATGTGTTTCTGAACCCTCCCTTAGTTATGCTGCTAATAGGTTTAGTCAGCCGGGGGACCTCCAGTAATGCACTGGGCCTCACTCCTTTCCTCACTCTCTATGAAATTTTTTTTTTTTGCTGGTCATTAACATTTGTTTGTTCTCTCCCATAGATTGAGTCCCCATCGTGCTGTTTGCTCTCTACATGTCTGTTCTTTTCTTCTTCTCTGTCCCCTCACCCCCCAGCCAGTCGCAGCAGATGACTGCCCCTCCCTGAGCCTGGTTCTGCTGGAGGTTTCTTCCTGTTAAAAGGGAGTTTTTCCTCTCCACCGTCGCCAAGTGCTTGCTCACAGGGGATCGCCTGATTGCTGGGGTCTTTCTGCAACTGTGGGGGTCCTCCCTACAGTTGATAGTGCTATGAGATGACTGTTGTTGTGAAATGGCGCTATATAAATAAAGTTGAATTGAATTGAATCATTCATGATCATAGGACTTGCTATGACATCAGCAAAGATCATAGGACTCACTATGACATCATCAAAGATCGAAGGCAGTCATCACTCACGGTCATAGGACTTGCTATGACACCACCAAAGATCAAAGGCAGGTATTACTGAACGAGTGCTGACGTGCTTGCTTACACCCTTGCTTATACCTACCTGCTTTCTACAGGCATGCAGAAATACTTGCTTATATTTGGTTTCTATGGGCATGCACGGGTATGCATGGGCCTGCAGAGATATGCACTAGTATTGATGATAATGATTATAGTTTTTAATAAATGACAAATCCTGATTTTCTAATTTAGTGAGATGGTACAACTGAGATGAAGCTGAAGATTTTTATTTTTTATTTATTTATTTTTTTTGTTACTTATTTGTACCCGTAGGTAGACTTGGTTTGCAGTCTGGTGACAAGCCACCGGCTGCTGGTCGCTGCGTGCGCGAGCGCCCTAAACCTACATGTTTTTGGTGTGCGGGAGGAAACCGGAGAAATCCCGGAGTAAACCCACGCAACACGGGGAGAACATGCAAACTCCACACAGCTCACTGTTGGTCGGGGGCTGGGATCGAACCCACGATCTGATGATCCCCACAATCCCCCGGCCGAGGGTAAAACTGTGCTGCCACAGTGCTAAACCACTGCACCACAATCTGTTCTACTGCTGTTGAAAATCATTGAGGGTCATCATCCTACAATATAGGACTGTGGTCTGCTTCAGAACATTAAAAACTAAATGTCAGAGCTGATACAAGGCAGAACATCAAATTATTTAGTTACATAATGGTTATAAATGATAACAGCAAACTGTTATATTTTCTACTGGTCATGTAATGTAATTAACAAGATATGTTAGAGTTCAATCTAACTGGTATACAGTACATATTGAAAGTAATAAAAATTAATCTATTTTGTGGTTTTAATTATCTCCGCCAAAGGGGGAGGTTATGTGATCATCGGTGTTGGTGTTGGTCAGAAGTCTTAACAAAAACTTCTCACAGATTCAGGACTATTTAAAACAGCTAAACAGAAAATTCACAGCTATAGCAGTCTCTGAAACCTGGCTTAATGAAGACCAGGCTCCCCTGATGGCAATAGAGGGATATCAGATGTTTAACATTAACAGATCTCAAAAAAAGGGTGGTGGTGTTGCACTGTATATTGATGACCTATATAGATGTAAGCTTGTAAATGAAATGTCCTCAGCACTACCAGGGATTTTGGAATGTGTTACTGTTGAGATTGACCTAGACAAAACAAAAAATCTAATCATAAGCTGCATATACAGAACGCCGGGAACTTGCATTGAGACATTCAGAGATAAATTAGTCGAGCTGTACAATAATATTACTAGTAAGAAAATGGTAGCAATTTGTGGAGATTTCAATATTGACCTACTTAATCCACATCAACAAAATGTAGTTACAGAGTTCATGAACTCTATGTACAGCATGAGTCTATATCCCACAATAACACATCCCAGTAGAATCACAGCTCACTCTGCTACACTTATTGACAACCTGTTTGTCAATGTTCTCGACAAGAAAATAGAAAGTGGATTATTGATAAATGATATAAGCGACCACTTGCCAATCTTTGCACTTATCCATGGCCACACGGGGCCCAACCCAGAAAAAATCTCAAAATCGTTCAGACACAAATCACCAAACGCAATCAGTTCTTTTAAAGAGGACTTGCTGAAGCAAGACTGGACAGAAGTCTATGTATCAGATGTAAATGAAGCCTATGACGCATTTACAAACATTGTAACCACTCTTTATGAAAAAAACTGCCCATTAGTTAAAAAAAAGCTTAAACACAAATTTACTGACAAACCATGGCTAACCAAAGGACTACAAAAGGCGTGTAAAAAGAAAAATTTATTATATAAAGCTTTCATAAAGAAAAGGACAAAAGAAGCAGAGCAGCGGTATAAAACATACAAAAATAAGTTAACATATATAATAAGATGTAGTAAAAGAGACTATTACAGTAAAGAACTGGAAAAAAACAAAGACAATATTAAAAATACATGGACAATAATCAACAGTATCCTTGGAAATAAAAGCAGAAATACCAGCTACCCAACTAACACTCCAAAAAATAATAAATCGACTCCGAATGTGAATATAGCTTCACCTGCAGATGAATTTAATAATTTTTTTGTTAACATTGGACCTAAACTGGCCCGAGAAATACCCACTACGGTGCCAACAGGTGATTCAATATGCAATAACACTGCTGTAAAAGACACCATCTTCATAAAGAACACAGACGAAAGAGAGGTCATTGAAATTGTTAAATCGTTCAAAAGTAAAACATCTACTGACTGCGATGGTATTGATATGCTACTAGTCAAAACTGTTATCGAATGCATAGTGAAACCACTGACGTATATCTGTAACCTGTCTCTCCAATCAGGTATATTTCCCAATGCAATGAAAATAGCTAAAGTAATTCCGATTTACAAGACAGGCGACAGAGGGGAACTCTCCAACTACAGACCAATTTCACTATTACCGCAATTTTCCAAGATACTTGAAAAAATATTCTATGAGAGAATTGACAACTTCATACTGAAGAATGATTTATTGTGTGAGCAGCAATATGGTTTCAGACACAAAAGGACAACAGCATATGCCTTAATGGAATTTACAGAAAAAATATCAACAGCCATTGAAAATAAAGAGTATTCAGTTGGAGTATTCCTGGATCTTAAAAAAGCATTTGATACAGTAGATCACAATCTATTATTAAAGAAACTACAAAATTGTGGTATCAGAGGGGTAGCACTGTCCTGGTTAAGAAGTTACTTAAAGAATAGATATCAGTTTGTATGTGTTAACAACAAAAACTCAGAGCTACTGAAGGTCACCTGTGGAGTCCCACAGGGTTCAGTTTTGGGACCATTATTATTCAATATGTATATAAATGATATATGTAAAGTTTCAGAAAAAATGGACTTAATATTGTTTGCTGATGACACTAACCTGCTATGCAGTGGAAACAACTTGGAACAACTTCTGGATACACTCGGAAAGGAATTAGGAAAGCTGAAACTGTGGTTTGATTCGAACAAATTAACGCTCAATTTAAGCAAGACAAAATTTATAGTCTTTAACAACCATCACAACTACCCAGTACCCAAACTCAGTGTAAATGGTGTAGAGATTGAAAGGGTATCCGAAACTAAATTCCTTGGAGTAATAATTGATAACAAACTGTGTTGGAAGCCACATATTAATTATATAAAAGGTAAAGTATCCAAATCAATTGCAATATTACACAGAGTGAAAAATTTGCTGAATCAACCCACACTATACACCTTGTATCATTCATTAATACTCCCATACATGACATATTGTAATGAAGTATGGGGAAATACATATAAAACAAACATATATCCACTCTTTATGCTTCAAAAGAGAGCTATTAGAATAATCAACAAAGCAGCTTACAGGGAACCAACAAACCCACTTTTTCTTAAACAAAAAACTCTCAAGTTGAAAGATCTGATCGACTTTAAAACCGCAATAATAATGTTCAAAGTGAAGAATCTATCACTGCCCGCAAATATCCAAAAGTTGTTCCAAACAAGGGAGAAACGATATCACTTCAGAGGAACATGTATATTTCAAAAGCCTACAGTGAGAACAACTACCAAGCAACATTGTATTTCAGTGCAAGGTGTCAGATTATGGAACGATTTTGGACCTGAATTAAAATCATGTACAAAGCTTGGACAATTTAAACAAAAACTAAAGGAAGAAATACTCCAAACATATTTACAAGACGACATGTAAACTCGCATAAGGATTGACATTTCCAGCCTGTGTTGTGTTATAGCTTAGTTTTTCTTTTTTCTCTGTGACACTATGTCTTAGATTTGTTTTTGAATAGTAACCGCTTAACTTAGACTAGCTCAGTTTTCTTTTTCTCTCAGTCATATTTTGTCTTAGCCTTGTTTTAAATTGTAATCGCTCTTGTCTTGTTTTCTCTTTTTTCTCCTTTGAATTCTTGGATGGAATATGGGTGGGCAATATAAGCTGCGGCTTCAGCCATCACCCATTTCGGATAACTCACGTGGAATTGTATAGTAGAAGGAGTCTTTGTCTAATTTGACCTTGTTGTTATATTATACAGTTTCTTTTAACCTGTAATGTACTATCCGAAATAAATTCATTCATTCATTCATTCATTCAAAGATAACTCAAAAAGTTATGGACGGATTTTCATGAAATTTTCACAGATTGTCAGAAATGGGGTATCCTACAGATGATTAGATTTTGGTGGTGATTGAGATCCGGATCACCATCCACAAAAAAACCGCCATTACGCAAAATGCAATTTTCGTGAATAACTACTAAACCACTAATCCTATCATTGTCAATCCAATTGCTTTTCATATGTTTTCATGGTCAAGGAATCTGAAAACGTACACACAAACACTGTATGGGGGGAACTGTGGCGCTAAACCGCCATTACAGAAAATGCCATTTTCGTCAATAACTACTGAACCACTAATCCTATCATTGTGAATCCAATTGCTACTCATATGTTTTCATGGTCAAGGAATCGGAAAACGTACACACAAACACTGTATGGGGGGAACTGTGGCGCTTGGCGGAGGTCTGCACTCTCCAAGTGCTTTTCTAGTTTCCCTTAATTTTACCTGCTGACTTTAACATGAGTTAAAGTCTTACTTTATCTGGTCATGGTCCTCTGTTTGGTGAAGATTTCCAAGTAAAAGGTAAAGAAAATACAATAATAAAGATAAAAATAAAGTTCTATCTCTGTCAAAAATGTCAGCAAAAAAAAAATCAACTGACAGCTGTCATAGTTGCTAGGCAACAGGGTAGTGCGTGGCCATGCAAACATACACTACCGTTCAAAAGTTTGGGGTCACTTAGAAATTTCCTTATTTTTGAAAGAAAAGCACTGTTTTTTTCAATGAAGATAACTTTAAACTAATCAGAAATACACTCTAATATCTAATATACATTGCTAATGTGGTAAATGACTATTCTAGCTGCAAATGTCTGGTTTTTGGTGCAATATCTACATAGGTGTATAGAGGCCCATTTCCAGCAACTATCACTCCAGTGTTCTAATGGTACAATGTGTTTGCTCATTGCGTCAGAAGGCTAATGGATGATTAGAAAACCCTTGTGCAATCATGTTAGCACAGCTGAAAACAGTTTAGCTGGTTAGAGAAGCTATAAAACTGACCTTCCTTTGAGCAGGTTGAGTATCTGGAAAAATTTATTATTTCAAATACAAATCATTATTTCTAACCTTGTCAATGTCTTGACTATATTTTCTATTAATTTTACAACTCATGGTGGTAAATAAGTGTGACTTTTCATGGAAAACACAAAATAATTGTCTGGGTGACCCCAAACTTTTGAACGGTGGTGTACGTCCTCCAAAGACTAGACCAGGGGTGGGCAGCGAGGGCCATTCCACTGCAGGTTTTCTGCTCCACCCAGTCTCTTCAGCAGGTGTATGCTCTGATCAGCTTCAAGGATTGTTCATCAGTGAAAACACCTGCTGAAGAGACTGGGCAGAACAGAAAACCTGCAGTGGAATGGCCCTCCATGGCACATGATTGCCCACCCCTGGACTAGACCGTGTTATTTAACAGTCATAAATCAGCCTTTAGATACAGCCGACCCAACCTTTGAGTGCTCTGGCTTTTGTTTTCCTCACCTGCCACCATCAGTGTGTGAATGTGTGTGTGAATGGGTGGATAGCAGGATCTGTAAAGCGCTTTGGTCATCAAGAGATGAGAATAAAAGCGCTATATAAGTGAATGCCACTTATCATTTACCATTTACCTGCTGCCCCTGATGATTAGTCCCAGCTGTCTCACGTTAAGTTCATTATCAGTTCTCCTATTTATGTGAGTTTTTGCATGTGCTTTGTCTGGCGTCCTCGTCGTTGTTCCCCAGTGTTCGCCCTGTGAGTTATCACCTTCTCATGTAAGTTTTTTGCCCTAGTGATTTTGTGTTTTCTGCCCCCGTGCAGTTATGTATTTGTTCCTTTGTGTTTGAGTTAATAAATCATTATTTCACCATGTTCCTGCCTGCAACCCTGAGTCCTTCCTTATATCCTCTTCTGCCTGTAAGGCAGAATCATGAAAGTTTTCTGCTTTAATATCTTCAAGACAGTTCTGTTCCAGCATGAAAATTGCACAATTCAAAAGCAATAGTAACTAGAAAAGCACTCAGAGAGTGCATACCTCCACCAAGACTTCTTCTGTCCATCACGGATCACCTCCAAAATGTAATGGATTTGTGTGTAGGCCTAGAGCCACTTGTGGTGAAAATTGCATCAAAGTCTGTCCATTAGTTTTGGAGTATTGTTGCTAACGCACTGTGAGAAGATAAAAGTCTTGGCTGAGGAATGCATTCTCAGTTCATCACCAAAATATAATGGGTTTGTCTCTTGTCCAAGAACTACCTCTGGTGAAAAATTTCATCCAAATCCATTCAGCAGTTTTGGAGTATTGTTGCTAACACTCTGTGACAAGAAAAGAGCCTTGGTGGAGGTATGCATTCTTGTATCATCACCAAAATGTAATGGCTTCCTCTGTAGCCCAAAAACCACCTCTGGTGAAAATTTCATCCAAATCCATCCAGTATTTTTTGTGTAATCCTGCTGCACACATACAAACAAAGCCTTTGGTGGAGGTATGCACTCTCAGATCCTCACCAAAATCTAATTATCTATTCTCCGTGCCATTACACACCTTTCCTGAAAATGCCATCAAAATCCATTCAAAACTTTTGGAGTTATGTTGCTAACAGACAAACAAACCAACCAACGCCAGCAAAAACATTACTTCCTCCCTTGTCGGAGGTAATTAGCAAATAGTAATTTCTACCACGAAAAGTGGGAGAAACATCACCCTTGGAATTTTTAACAAATTAATCACTTTATAGCAAAAATATTGTTACAGTCAAGGCTGTAGAAAAAGCTGAGAGTGTAAGAGGCGGTTCCTTGGCATCTTCTAAAAGCAACAAGGGGATCTTAAAACTTGCTAGTATTCCTATAATACAACAGTTTTTAAAGGGTCAGTGAAAACAATTTCAGAGCTGCTGCTTGCACTACTAAGACTACTTTCATATTTGGGCCTCACCTCTCGTGCATGTGTCGTGTACAGGCGTGTGACTCTGGCTCTGTGCCAGCGAGGAAACCCTAAAGCCTCAGAGATATCCAATAGCAGCTGCTCAAAGGACACCACACCCCTACGGTTCAGCAGTACTGTTACCTAAACAAAGAGACATACAGTGGAGATCAAAATTAGAGAACAATGAATTAATTCTTGATTTATTCTAAAATATGCTCTTCTTCATTGTTCAGAATTTGACAGAATATCAGCTGTGGCTATACCACGACTGTACTAACATGTTTTTTTTTTAAATAACCAAGGCACTTCAGCACAAACATTTATTCTATAAAAAATAAATAAATAAATAAAAACAGTGAGCAAAATTAGAGAACAATGACCACTGTGTCAGAAGAGAAGATTTAAACAATGTTTTTTTTAGGGCTATAGGATTAAAAAATTAATAGGAAGTGTAGAGGCCCTTGCTTTGAATGACTTCAGCACATCTGTGCGCACAGGACATCACTAGTTTCTCACAGTGCTCTGGTTTGATCTTGGTCCATTCTTCTTGCAGTCTCTTTCACAGTTCAGTAACTGTAGTGGGTTTCTTAGCCATTACTTTGTCGCCAAGGATTTTCCAGAGATTCTCTATGGGGTATAGATCTGGACTCTGGGCTGGCCATTTTATTGTTTCAATATTGTTTGATTCAAAGAACTGTTTAACCCGTTTTGCAGTGTGACAGGGGGCATTGTCTTGCATGAAAATTGTGGGCTGATTGGGAGACAATTGCAGTAAAGGAATTGCATGTTGCTGAAGGAGGTTCACATAAACATTTGCACTCACCCTGCCATGCAACTGTACAAGAAGTCCAACTCCTGTGGCAGAAAACATCCCCCAAACTCATAACACTTCTTCCTCCAAATTTAACTGACTTCTTTACACACTTTGAGTTCTGTCTTTCCCCAGTTTGATGCCAAACATATTGTTTTCCTATAGAGGGGTTGCATATGACGTCAGTGGTCATGTGTCACATTGATTGTCTGCCATATTGGACGGCTTCTGAGATGGCACATAGCATGGGCCCTGTGTTTCCACTAGCACCTACTCAACCTGACTTGCCTTGACTCAGCACGGTGTTGTTTGTTTTCCATTACGACTGAATACCACCTCAAGTGGGTGAGATCTTTACAGCAAGGTGGCCCGACACTCCCATGACATCATTTGTATGTGACAAGCAAAACACAAGATGGATATCGAGGCGAGCCTGCTGCTCACTGACTTTATCAGAGTAAAGGCAAAAAAGGAGAGCCAGAGAAGGCTACAGGCGGTGAGACGAAACACTGGAAAAGTACTGGAGAGTTTAGGAAGCCATAGAGCAGTATAAAGCCGAAGACATGAGGACATGAACTATATCATATGTGAGGGTAAGCTAATGATTGCTAATACTATTTTGCTACAGTCATTAAATCCTCCGTACTACACTGTAATCACAGCAAGCTATTTCTATTAGGTATTAAAATATGTTTACTGTGTGTGTTTCAGATGGCTCTCTTGTGGCAAAATTATTGCTTCAAACCATTGGTCTGGGCTTTCAACCGAGCCTCCCACTGGTGGGATGTCACCCCACCTTCACGAACGTGCAGTGGTTGCAGAACTTCAGAATGTCTGAAGAAACATTTAGCTTCCTGTGTAGGGAGCTTGAAATGATGAAGCGATGTGATTTTATAAATCAAGATTTATTATCAGCTTCACCTCCCTAACATGTCTCATCTAAATGCAGAAACAGAATGAGAGGTCGAGCGCAGTCAGACCTTCATACTACCCACACTCAACAAAAGACATTGCATATCAAAGCTGACATCCCACATTAATATAATCCCCCTCCATTGTCCTCCATCTCCTCCACCTGACCTTGGGTGGTCAGGAAGTTCGATCCGGTCTCCACCGCTACGACTCCGTCTGTTCTTTGATCCTCGCCGGCAGTTGAGACCTCCTGTCCTGTTCTGAGGCGTGAGGTCATTCCACATATGTAATCACTAAACATTCTAATATGTCTATACATATGTAGGTATGGAATATATGATTAATATAAGCCACACCTGTGCTACAAATTGCTCTGATCTGTGTGAAAATCATGGAGAGACTTTTGAGACATCATGGGATGTACTGTACCTGCTGCAGCAGCACTCCAGCCTGTAGTGGTGTTGTGGCAAAAAGTGATTAGCTGCCAAAAATTGATCACCAGGTGCCATATTATAGTTATGGGGTTATATTAGCCATAAAATGTACAGTATATTTCAACAGATAAATAGTACTGAGTTAGGTATGATAAGATATATTTAACAATTATGATGCATTTTAACCCAAAACAAACTTCATCTAGGATTAAAAGCAATTAAAATAATACAGTCACAAGGTTGCATGGAGAAATATATGGATTTACTGGATATACAGATAGATAGATGTACTTTATTGATCCCAAACTTTGAAATTACAATGTAACAGCAGCATGGCACAGACAACCCAACCAATAGAAAAAAACCCACACAGCATAACAGAAAAGGAGTTACCCAGAGAAGTAAAGTAAAAAAAAAAAAAAAAAAGCTTAGATAACTTTATATACAAAATAGGCTACTACTAGGTTAAATAGATGGTCCTTATGAGTCAAATGATAGTACAGACTGTACAGAGAAGGACTATAAGGCACAGGGTGAAATACGGGATACCAATTATACTGTAAGGTGCAGTATGGCAGCCTTGTTATGACCAAAATTCAACATCAGAGTGAGTTATTGTACAGTGAAATGGCATGTGGCAGAAAAGATTTCCTGTACCTAACTGTTCAGCAGTGAAGCTGTAGCAGTCTGCTGGAGAAAGTGCTCCGCTGACTGTCCAGTGTGTGGTGGAGGGGGTGATCAGGACTGTCTATGATGGATCACAGTTTGTTCAGTGTCCTCCTCCCCACCACAGATTCAAAGGTCTCAATCCTGAGACCAATTACAGAGCCAGCCTTCTTGATAATCTTGTCAAGTCTATTGGTGTTGCTGGCTCTGATACCGCTACCCCAACAGACAGCAGCAAAGAAGATAGTGCTGGCAACAACGGCCTGGTAGAAAAGCTCCAACATCTTGTTGCACACGTTCAAGGATCTCAACTTCCTCAGAAAGTAGAATCTGCTCATCCCCTTCTTGTACACAGCATCGGTGTTAGATTTCCAGTCCAGTTCACTGTTGATCGCCACACCCAGGTATTTGTAGTCCTCCACTACCCCCACAACCTCCCCTCAATCCGCAATGGCTGTGAAGGCGTCCTTTTCTTCCTGAAGTCAATCACCAGCTCTCTGGTCTTGCTGAAGTTCAGTCTCAGGTGATTCTGCTCGGTCCAGTCCACACATCTGTCTACCAGTGCCCTGTACTCCCCCTCTTATACACCCAATAACAGCCGAGTTATCAGAGAATTTCTGCAGGTAGTATGACTCGGTGTTGTACAGAAAGTCGGTGGTGTATAAGGTGAAGAGAAAAGAAGAAACCACAGTTCCCTGTGGAGTTCCCATATCACTAACCACCACATCAGACAAAACACTGCCCAGCCAGACAAACTGTGGTCCTCCTGTCAGGTAGTCGGTAATCCAGGAGATCACAGAGCTGTCAACCCCCATCACCCGCAGCTTCTCCTCCAGTAGCAGCGGCTGGATGGTGTTAAATGCACTGGAGAAATCAAAGAATGTGATTCTCACAGTGTCTCCTCCTCCACCCAGGTGCAAGTGAGCTCATTGCAGTAGGTAGATGACAGCGTCTTCAACTCCTAAACGGAGCTGACATGCAAACTGCAGCGGGTCCAGCCACATCTTCACTTGCGGCCTCTGGTGGGCTAAAACAAGTCTCTCCAGGACCTTCATCACATGTGATGTGAAGGCAAGTGGTCAATAGTCATTCAGGTCCAATGGAGATGACTTCTTGGGAAGAGAAACCAGGCAGGATGTCTTCCACAGCACTAGTATTCTCTCCAAGCTCAGGTTCAGGTTGTACAGGTGTTTCAGTTCCGGAGCTAGCTGGTTGGCACAGGTCCTCAGGATCCAGGCGGAGATGCCATCAGGGCCCGCAGCCTTCCACTGGTGAAGTCGCTCCAGCTGTTTCCTCACCTGGCCTGTAGTCACAGTGATGCGGGGGTTGGTGCTGATATTGACAGTGGGGAGGAGGGGGGCTGAGGGAAGAGGGGGGTGCTGCACAGGGGAGTGAGGGGGAGGGATGTGTGGGGGTCTGGCTGTATTGTGGGAGTGACGGACGGTGAGTTGAACCTATTAAAAAAGAGATTCAACTCACTGGCTCTCTCATGGCTCCCCACTGTCTGTCTGTCCTTCCCCTTACACCCAGTGATGTTTTTCATTCCAGACCACAGCTCTCTCATATTCTTCTGCTGTAGTTTATCCTCCAACATCCTCCTGTAATTGTCTTTACACCTCCTCAGCATCTCTCTCAGTTCACGCTGCACTCTTCTCAGTTCCTCCCTGTCTCCAGACCTAAAATCCCTCTTTTTCTTGTTAAGAAGTGCTTTCAGGTCACTGGTGACCCATGGTTTGTTGTTGGGGAAACAGCGTTGAAACATGTTGGGGAAACAGCGCATGGTCTGAACTGGCATGGCTGTGTTTTCACAGAATCTGATGTATTCTGTGATGCAGTCAATCATGTTGTCTATGTCCTCCCCGTGTGGCCCACAGAGTAAATCCCAGTCCGTTGTCTCGAAGCAGTCCTCTAGTGCATCAGCAGCCTAGTGTGTCCACCTCCTCACAGTCCGTGTGTGAGCAGGCTGCCTTTGCACAAGACGAATGTACTTGGGTGATAACAGAACCAGGCTGTGATCTGATTTGCCTTGGGGGATAGAGCTGTGGCACTGTATGCATCTCTGACATTGGCATACAGAAGATCCAGTGTTTTATTTTCTCTGGTGGGACAGTCAACAAACTGGTGGAAGTTTGGTAATGTTTTGTTCAGTGAGACGTGGTTAAAATCTCACGTGATATACAGTACATGTAGATACTGTATAAATATACTGTATATTCTATGCATGAATAATGTACTATGTACTCCTTTTGTATTGCACTAGGCATTTTAACAATAAACTTTTGTGCCTTTTGCAGATATGTCTCCACTTTTGTTTGTTTTATTTGTGAAGGTTACCAAGATTTAGTGACATAAATTAAATGCTAAAAGATTGGGAAAAGCTGTCTAAGAATAATCCAGCAGTTTGAGAAATCACTTTTGTTTTGGTGTAAGTCTGTCAACAGAATTATGAACCATAAAGTACTTTGTGTTAAAACATGTTAAATCCCTAACCCATTATTAGGAAATACAGATGCTATTATGGCACAGAATTCCTCCATATACTGGTACTATCACTAAAGTGTGCAGTGTCTTCTGCAATGGCACATCCAACAATACAGTCTTCAGTAAATTAATTGTTTTTAGTTACTTTTTCTTAAAAATAAGCCATTATTTTCAACGTCACTGATAAATGTTTGGTTTGTACTGTTGACTCTTTTCCCACTGGTGTCTTAACAGACAAAATAGAAAATCATGATGCAAACACATAAGTCACTAAATTGTTTATTACAATCAGCAGCAAAATCCAGATTATTTAGAATGTGCAAAATTCAAACTCTAAACTGTAAAAAAAAAAAAAAAAAAAATTCAGAATGGGTTGCAAACCAGCCACTCATCACCTTCGCAAGGTCGCCCAGCACACCAAGGAATGATTGATTGAAGGCAGCATTCTGAGCCATCTCCTCCCTTCACAAGGTAGTTTCATGCTCCCTTGCCTCACTGAGAAGCAACTGGATGTGCCGCTCATGCTGGTCTCGATTCAGCAGATCTTCAGCCTGCATCTCTGTAAATAGTGTTGTAAGGTCCAGTTTGGGGTGGATTGTTTTGCTCTTGCCTAGACAAAAGACAGAAATGGGTGGTGGTTAATCAAAGCAAGTTTAAAACATATATTTGGGAAATACACTTGTTGCTAAAGGTCAGTGGTGGAATGTGACAAAAATGTGGTTTGTTGTTGTATTTAAGCACAATTTTCATGTAGCTGCACTCCAGTAAAGTAGATTTTACAAGGGCTGGGTTGCCTTTAAAATCATTTGTTTTTACTGTGGCCTCAGCAATCAGAATGAATTACTACATTCAGGTGAATGGAATCTAGTACTTTAACAATTATACTTCAAGTACATTCAAAAGAGAGTTCTTTAATATTTTTACTTGAGTGGAAATTGTGCTACTTTAGTTCTGACACTTCATCTGTACTTTAATTTAAAAAGCAAAGAATTTGAATACTTTGTCCACCACTGCTGAAAACAACGGGATGTGCAACTTGTTTCTTACCAGTCACATTGCTGTGTTGTGCTAGACATTGCCAGTATAGGAACTGGTTCCGGTGTCAAAGCAGATGCTGGTGGGACTCTAGAATGAAAATACACACACAATTTAAGTACATGCACAGCATGAAAGTGCAACATGTAAAAAACAACTTTTTAACCAGGATTAACACTAGCTTATTTCGTCAGAAATTGACACAAGTGCAAAATACAAGCAGAGCACGGAGTTTGTGTTGATGGCTAACTAGCTAGCTCATTGTCTGCATACAGGAGACAATGGTGTTGCTTGTTCAAAGTGAGCTTGCCACCACTGGGATAAATAATGTAAAAGATGCATAACATCACATCACTCACCATCCTCTATCACGGTTTTCAACAATGATGATGCCATGGTCGGGTCGACGCCACTCTGCCTCCCGTATGCCTTTGCCGGTCGGTGGCCATGAATTCATTCCAGGTCGCTCCATCCCACTCCCTCCGGGTGCTACCAAGCACAGAAAAGTCTGCACCTCATCGTTGGACCATGGTGTTGATTTGTGTGTACCCATTTATCTTGTTGATTACACACACTCACGCTTGCTGTTGGTGATTTGACTGTTTGTTGCCGTCCAAAATGGCGGAGTAAACAAAATACACATGACCCGTGTGACGTCAGTGCAACCCCTCTATAGGAGACCCAAATAAATTGAACTTACTCTCATCACTGAAGTGCACTCTGGACTAGTCCTCCTCTGTCCACACAACATGCTCCTCAGCAAAGACAAGTCTCGCCTTTTTATTCTTTCTGCTGATGAGAGGTTTGGTCACTGCGGAGTGAGCTTTGACTCAAAATTGTCTTAAATGGTGAGATACTGTGTGCCGAAGCAGACCCTTGCCCTGTCCGGTAGTGAACTAGCAAGCAATTCCAACTGCAGTGTTGAACCAATTCCCCAGTGAGAGTCTTTGCATAATCCTGTCTTCTTGTGCACTTATTTTACGTGGACGACCAGCCTTTTTGGGGGACTTAAATGAATCTGTGTCCATGTTAAGTTTGAATATTCTGGAAATCACAAACTTGGAATGCCCAACCTCTCTTGCAGTGGCTGAGAGGGTAATCCCTTTGGGCTTCATCTGGATAACTTGCTTTCACAGGGTTTCAGTCACCTTAGAGCAGCTTGCCATCTTGCAAAGTAACTAGGAGACCTGCCAGATAAATAGGCTGTGTCCAACAATTAAGTAAACTGTTACCAGATGCCAGATTAACACCAATAACTGGGAGGTATCTGAAAATATTCTCTAATTTTGATCAGTACTGATCTGAAAATTTCTCATTTAAGGATTTTATATTATGCTTGAGAATATAGATAATTCTGAATGAAATATGCTCAAAAATGTGCCCTTAGATTCATTACATCAAATAATAAACAAGCATTGACTTTAAAATTTAGAAAATAATAAGTTGTTCTCTAATTTTGATCTCCACTGTACATTACAGTTTAGTCCATGCACTTCAGACACTGACAAATTGTTACCATTTTCAATAATGAAACCCTTCAGGGCTGTTATAGTCAGGTGGAAATCCATCTAAACCCCTTTAAAAAAAACAAGTCATAGAGGTGTTTGTATTTTTCACATCCTTAGGACCTCTAGTAAACATATCTTCATGATAACATTGACTTTGGGCGGTAGCATTTTTTTTTGATCTGCATATTTCACCAAAACCAAAGAGTAACATACGGGGGGGGGGGGTGAAAAGTTCATAGGCTGGAAAGTTCATAGTGGTCACATTTGACCAAATGTGGTTTATTTTTCAACATAGTAATTATATAGCTGCTCCTATATGTCAGAAATTGAACAAAAATCTACTAAGTGCGACATTCCCATTTCAGTGGAAGGAGTCAAGGGTCATTCCTCTTCCTAAAAATAAAAATGCCATTTTTAATGGAGATAACAGTAAACCTTATTAGTATACTTCCAATTTTAAGCAAAATGATGGAGAGGGTTGTTTTTCATCAGATCTTAAGCTGGGTTCACACTATGACCAACTTTTACAGATGTTTTGAAAAATCAGAGAAATTAATCCAAACGTCGGTGAAATTATGTTTTGTGAGCAGGTTTTTTTTAATCCAGCACAAACCAACTTTTACAAACTTTTGCTAGCATTTGCCAGCGTTGCATTCAGCATTGGCAAACTTTTGTCAACTTAGGCTAGCGTATGTGTACAGTTTGTGGAGGCTTCCTGCCATTCTGGACCTGCTTTTGGAGTGAAGACATCTCCCTTGGGTATATGTTTCAGTGTTTATTTCCATTTTATATTCCTATGTCTGCATGCCCTTTTCCCTGTTCATTCATTCATTCAATCATTCTAAAAAAAATACTCTAAAAACTCTAAAAAAAAAAAAATACAATGCCTATAGACTCCAACATTAAGTCCACAATTAAAATGTGAATGTGGATGGAATAAAAAACTATTTACTGTATCATCATATAAATAAAATGACAGATGATTATATTTTGACTGTTACAACTCTCTCCATTAAAATACCATAAAATCCCGTTAAATGTCATTTACTCTTTGACACCACATCAGCGCTGTTTGATTCCCCACAATGGAAGCCGAACCAATAAATCCTGGAGAATGGTTACGCACAGAGCAGGAAATTAAGAACAGTAAATTTCTCAATCAGGAGATTTTTTTCTTTTGGGCTGTCAGATTTTTGGAAGATTATGGGATAGGCTCCAGCCCCCACCCCCCACCCCCCACGACCCGAAAAGGATTAAGCGGAAGAAGATGGATGGAAGATGGATATATACATACAGTATACTGTATATATTTTTTCTTTTTTTAAATTCCCCCTTCTCTCCATTTCTCTTTCATCCGTGCATGTCTGGAGTTTCAGTCTAAAAACATCTGCTTCCACCAGCAATTCAGTCATCGTTTGCCAATGGAGCTTAACTTAGGCTGACTTAGGTGAACTCTGCATAACTTAGCCCAACACTCAGGAACTTTTACAAACTGAGCACAAGTTTCACCCCTCATGGATCGTCACCTTATCGTGGTGTGGGGTTTGCATGCCCGAGTGATCCCAGGAGCCATGTTGTCCGGGGCAATTTGCCTCTGGGAGGGTCACCCAAGACAAACTGGTCCTGGGTGAAAGACCAGACTAAGAATGATCAAACAGACCCTCATGATGAATGCTAGAACAAGGATTCAGTGTACCCTGCCCGGTATGGGGTTACCAGGGCCCCACCCTGGAGCCAGGCCTGGGGGAGGGGCTCGATGGCTAGCATCTGGTGGCCAGGTTTCCGCCCATGGGACCCGGCCGGGCTCAGCCTGAAGGAGTTACATGGGTCCGCCCTCCAGTGGGCTCACCACCTGCAGGAGGGACCACGGGGGTCCAGTGCTATGTGGATCAGGTGGCGGTCAAAGGCAGAGACCTTGGCGGTCTGATCCCAAGCTTCCTAAATTGGCTTTTGGGATGTGGAATGTCACCTCTCTGGTGGGGAAGCAGCCTGAGCTGGTGCATGAGGTTGAGAGATACCAGCTAGATATAGTCGGCCTCACCTCAACACACAGCTCCGGTTCAAGAACCAGTCTCCTGGAGAGGGGCTGGAGCTTGGCCTACTCTGGAGTTGCCCCGGGCGAGAGGCGACGAGCAGAGGTGGGTATTCTTGTATCGCCCCACCTTGCTGCCTGTATATTGGAGTTTTCCCCGGTGGATGAAAGGGTTGCTTCCCTCCGCCTTCGGGTTGGGAAATGGGTCCTGACCATCATTTGTGCCTATGCACCAAATGATGGTTCACAGTGCCCACCCTTTTTGGAGTTTCTGACTGGGGTGCTGGAGGGTGCTCCTCTTAGAGACGCCATTGTCCTACTGGGGGACTTCAATGCGCACGTGGGCAACGACAGTGAAACCTGGAGGGGGGTGATTGGGAGGAACGGCCTGCCTGATCTGAACCCAAGTGGTGTTCAGTTATTGGACTTCTGTGCTAACAACAGTTTGTCCATAACAAGCACCATGTTCAAGCATAAGGGTGTCCATATGTGCATCTGGCATCAGGACACTCTAGGTTGCAGGTCGATGATCAATTTTGTTATCATGTCATCAGACCTGCGACCGTATGTCTTGGACACTCGGGTAAAGAGATGTGCAAAGCTGTCAACTGATCAAAACCTGGTGGTGAGTTGGATCCAATGACAGGGGAGGATGTCATTCAGACCTGGTAAGACCCAAACGTATAGTGAGGGCGTGCTGGGAACGTCTGGCTGAGGCTGCTGTCCGGGAGGTCTTCAACTCCCACCTCCGGAAGAACTTCAACCACATTCCGGGGGAGTCTGGAGACACGGAGTCTGAATGGGCCATGTTCTCCACCTCCATTGTTAAGTGGCTGCCCAGAGCTGTGGCCTGAAGGTCATCAGGGCATCTCATGCTGGCAACCCCCGAACCAAGTGGTGGACACCAGTGGTGAGGGGGGCCATTAAGCTGAAGAAGGAGTCCGATCAAGCTTTGTGCAACTCCCGAAGCAGCTGAGGTGTACCGGCAGGACAAGTGGAGTGCAGCTCAGATGGTTGCTGAAGCAAAAACTTGGGTATGGGAGGAGTTTGGTGAGGCCATGGAACAAGACTTTCGGTTGGCCTTGAAGAGATTCTGGCAAACTGTCCGACGGTTCAGGAGGGGGAAGCAGCTCCCTGTCCACACTGTGTATGGTGCGGATGGGGCACTGCTGACTTCGACTGGGAATATCATCGGGCAGTGGAAGAAATACTTTGAGGATCTCCTCAATCCCACTGACACGCCTTCCACAGAGGAAGCAGGGCTTGTAGATGAGGGGGACAACTCACCTATCACAGGGGCTGAGGTTGCCAAGATGGTTTAAGATGGTTAAAAATCTCTTTGGTGGCCGGGCCCCGAGGATGGACGAGATTCGCCCTGAGTACATCAAGGCCCTGAATGTTGTAGGGCTGTCATGGTTGACACGCCTCTGCAACATTGCGTGGAGGTTGGGGCCAGTGCCTTTGGCATGGCAAACCAGGGTGTGGTTCCTCTCTTCAAAAAAGCGGACCGGAGGGTGTACTCCAACTTTAGAGGGATCACACTCCTCAGCCTCCCTGGGAAGGTCTATGTCAAGGTACTGGAGAGGGGAGTCTAGCTGTTGGTCGAACCTCGGATTCAGGAGGAGCAATGTGGTTTTCATCCTGGCCATGACACATCAGACCAACTCTTTACCCTCTCGAGAATCCTTGAGGGTTCGTGGGAGTTTGCCCAACCAGTTTACATGTGTTTTGTGGACTTGAAGAAGGTATTCGACCGCGTCCCTCATGGTTTTTTGTGGGGGGTGCTTCGGGAGTATGGGGTATCGGGCTTGTTGTTACGAGCTATTTGGTCTCTGTACGACTGTTGTGAGAGTTTGGTTTGTATTCCCAACACTTGGTTAGACTCATTCCCAGTGAGAGTTGAACTCCGCCAGGGCTGCCCTTTGTCACCGATCCTGTTCATAATTTTTATGGACATGGATTTCTAGGCGCAGCCAGGGAATGGAGGGTGTCATGCTTGGTGACCACAGGATCTCATTTCTGTTGTTTGCAGATGACGTTGCCCTGCTGGCTTCATCCAGCAATGACCTACAGGTCTTACTGGGACGGTTTGCTGCTGAGTGTGAAGCGGCTGGGATGAGAATTAGTATCTCCAAGTCCGAGTCCATGGTCCTCAGCCGGAAAAAGGTGGATTGTCCTCTCCGGGTTGGGGACAAGCTCCTGCCCCAAATGGAGGAGTTTAAGTATCTTGGGAACTTATTCGCAAGTGAGGGGAGAATGGAGCGAGAGATTGACAGACACATTGGAGCAGCATCTGCAGTGATGCGGATGTTGTACCGGTCTGTTGTGGTGAAGAAGGAGCTAAGCTCTAAGGCAAAGCTGTCGATTTACCAGTCAATCTACGTTCCTACCCTCACCTATGGTCATGAGCTTTGGGTAATGATTGAAAGAACGAGATTGCGGATACAAGCAGCTGAAATAAGCTTTCTTCATAGGATTGCTGGACTCACCCTCAGAGATATGTGTCACCATGGGTTGAGATGCCGTCTCGGCACTGAGCCCATGTTTTCCCTCATCCCTGCCTCCCATTGAGCAGCGTCTCAGCTGGCCCCCAGCTGGCAGCATTATGGACGGCTGGGGCCAATTAGTCTTCATCAGCTGGGGCGCTGCCAATGAGGATAAATAGGAGCAGCCTCGATGACTCGGGGCTGCGACATAAGCACTGCTAGGCTGAAGCCCCTTCGTCTGGTGTCAGCCTCAACTCCCCTTGCAGCATTCCTGTGTTTGTATCCCGCTGTGAGGATGTACGTCTTGCTACCCCCACGTCCGGTACGAGCTGCTTACCTCTGCGCTGTGCAACCTGTGAGTGTACCTCTGCATGAGTATCTGTGCTCTCCTCATCCCTTATCCCTTACCCAAAATAAACCATCTCGACTCACTGGCTTGTCCCTGGCTCTGATTGCCCGGCTCCCTAGAGCCAGATATGACAGTATGTCGCAGCCAGAAGAGTTGCCGGCGGCCGTGAGTCGCTGTGGAAATGTACCTTTCTGTCCGGGTGTCAGCGCTGCTAGCATGCCGTTTCCCAGGAGTCACTTCCGGCGCCAGGGCGACGAGCTAAGGTCCATCTCGGAGGCTGTCGACGGGACATTCTTCACCCTGCACGACGCCTCCAACGCGAGACGCTGGCATCCGGGCCGTGCTGAGGAACTCCTGGACTGTCACCCTCACTCTCTGTACCATCTGGAGGACAGTGCCAGGATAGACGTTGCAGGTACACAGCGAGAGAAGCTCCACGGGGTGGATGGAAATCCCGGCAGGGAGTCGAAGTGGGCGACGTCTTTCCCCGCTTCGGAGTCCCGTTCCTGCCGCCATTCCAGTCCGGGAGTTCGCGCCAACCAGAGGACTTCCCCCGACCTGCGCCACGTCACTCGGGATTCCCTTCTAGGAGCCGCAGCTGACAGCAGTTATGTCCGGGGTCGAGTGGCTGTCGCGAGCTCTACTGTGTTTCCTGTCACCACCTTCAGGCATGTGGCGGCGGCAGTGAGATTGATGGTGAGGACTTCAGGGCTACGAAGCTTTCCCGTGCTCGACGCCTTCCTCGTCTCGATCTCCGATCTGGAGCGGCGAATCCTGGGTTTCCCCCTCGCTTCGTCCCCTGGGAGTAGTCGTCATCACATCGCCGAGTCACCTCTGCACGAACCTCGTCCGGATCCAGTTCTGGGTCATCGTCAGGACCGTTCCTCCCACGCAGCTGTCATCCCTTCGCCTCGTCAGTGTGGAGATCCTACAGCCTCGTCCCCTGAGCCTCGTTCCCCCGCTGTCATTCCTGGACATTCGGGCTGGCTCACCCCGGCTGTTTCCCCCTCCTCCTCGACGCGCTTCCTGACCGCTGTGTGTGCCTGGAATCCCGGCCTGGTGAGCTCTCTGCTGGAGACAACGCGAGCGATCCTCAGACGAATTCCCGGGGGGTCCTCCGTTATCGCCGGGCGGGGAGAGGAAGAAGCAGATTCCACTACAGCAGGCGATACTCAACCTCCAGGGGGCAGGCAAGTCATTGTTTTTTCACACCTGCTTAATGATTTGCTCTGTCACATCCCTGGAGGAGAAGTTCAGGGTTCGCAGCTCCCTGAACTCTCCCCACCTGCTGTAACCTGTATGCCTAATCCCGCATCCTCTGTGTCTCTCTCCGCCGAGCGGTCCCCGGCTCCGGGTCAACGTGGTGGGATATGGAGAGGGCCTGTGGTTCCGCAGCTACATTGCGGACGGAGGAGGGGGACTGACTGCTGCGTGGAGTCTACGCTGACGACTGAGCGTCCCTGGGTCTCCACGGAGGAGCGGTTCGGTCCAGCGGGACGAGATTCTTCTGGCTTCACGCCGAGTGGGTCGTCGGCGGGGTTACCTGAGCTGGAGGAATCTCAAGCTGCGCTGACCATCGTGCTGGCTGCGGGGCCCGACGCGGCTAGCTGGGAGCCTGACAACGACCTCCTGACGACGGATCCTGGATCTTCGCAGTCCTGGACGGCGTCAGAACCCGAGATCAGGCGAGTGCTCTCCTTTCTTTTCTCTCTTTTTATCTTTGAGCACTTCAGCCTATCTCCAGGGGAGACGAGCAGGGTGCAGCCGCCCGCTGCGTCTGAGCTCGTCTCGCCGGGTTCTGGCGCTGCCGGTGATCCTGATCCCGGTTCTGTTTTCTCTTCTGAGCCTTCTTCCAGGGTCACCGGCGAGGAGTTGCTGTTCCTCGTGGTGCTGGAGGGTCCGGGTTCAACGTTGGAGGTCGGTTCTGGTGCAGTGTCCAACGTGGGTTCGCCCGAGACCCAATCGGGGTCCAACGTGGGTTCGCCTGAGGCCCGATCGGGGTCCGACGTGGGTGCTGCCCCAGTGTTGTCCAGGTCCGGTGAGGAGGTGGCCGTTTCCCTGAGGCCCGCCGCCCTCGTCATCGGCTCTCCCCTGAGCCTCTTCCACCGGGATCCGCTCTGACCCTTCGTCCGTCTCAACGGTCCTGGTGGTTGAGTGATGCGGGTCGACGACCCGACCCGCAAAACTTTCGGTTCGGCGATCTGGTTTCCCCCCACTGGTCTGTGTTTGCCTTTGGGCGGCCTGGTTCGGCAGCCGTTGGACTGGATTCCTGGGATCTGGGTCCAGAGTTCGCCGTCCGAACATTTCTCTTCCCCTGATTCGCCAGCTGGACAATGGGCGGGGAGATCTCCGGAGCCATCTCGGCTATTTTTGGACTCTGCCTGCCATACACCTCGGGTGTCACTTTTTCTTTTATCGTTATTAAGGTCACTTGGGTGTAATGTCTGTCCTGTTGGTGGATGTGTATTTATAGTGCTGTGCGTTTTCCTTCCCTCGTACCCAGCATTTTATTTTTTGTACCATGTTTTTAGTCTCGTTTTTGCATTGTAGAGTTATGTTTTGTTCCCTTTCAGACCATACTCTGCAGTTGCCCATTCATTCCAGTCACTTTCATTTCTTTAGGTGACTGTGGGTATTTATATATTCATGTGTGTGGGTTTTTCTTTGCCTGCACTCAGTATTTCTTTTTTATGCCCTGTTGGTTCATTATAGAGTCATGTGCCTTGTTTTCTGTAACACCATGCTCTGTAATTGTCCATTTGTTCCAGTCACTTTTCTTGGTGACTGTGTGTATGTACTTATATTGGTGCTGTGTATTGTGTTTTCCCTTTATTTGACCATACTCAGCTTTTTTTGCCCTGTACCTTTTTGGTGGTTCTTTTTTTTTTCTTGCTCTGGGTCACGCATGGTTGGTACTCTCTGGGTAGTATGTAACCGGCGTGTTGACCCAGTTCTTCTCCCCATCTGTACCTGGGTTAATTATTCAGTTTTGTCAGTATTGTATTTGGGTTTTTCTTTCCCGCTACCCTACATTGCCCCATTGGTGTTGTCCTTCCCTTGGCTTCTTCCCCTCCGGTCCGCCTCCCTTCCTCCCACCCTAGGTGGGGGGGGGGGGGGGGGGGCTGGGATGTTCCTGGTCGTTCAGGAGCCCGACCTTGAGGGAGGGGCTCTGTCACCATGGGTTGAGATGCCGTCTCGGCACTGAGCCCATGTTTTCCCTCATCCCTGCCTCCCATTGAGCAGCGTCTCAGCTGGCCCCCAGCTGGCAGCATTATGGACGGCTGGGGCCAATTAGTCTTCATCAGCTGGGGCGCTGCCAATGAGGATAAATAGGAGCAGCCTCGATGACTCGGGGCTGCGACATAAGCACTGCTAGGCTGAAGCCCCTTCGTCTGGTGTCAGCCTCAACTCCCCTTGCAGCATTCCTGTGTTTGTATCCCGCTGTGAGGATGTACGTCTTGCTACCCCCACGTCCGGTACGAGCTGCTTACCTCTGCGCTGTGCAACCTGTGAGTGTACCTCTGCATGAGTATCTGTGCTCTCCTCATCCCTTATCCCTTACCCAAAATAAACCATCTCGACTCACTGGCTTGTCCCTGGCTCTGATTGCCCGGCTCCCTAGAGCCAGATATGACAATATGGTGAGGAGCTCAGTCAGCCGGGAGAGGCTCAGAGTAGAACTCTGCTCCTCCACAATGAAAGGAGCCAGTTGAGGTGGTATAGACATCTGATCAGGATGCCTCCTGGGCGCCTCCCACTTGAGGTGTTTCAGGCACGTCCCTCTGAGAGGAGACCCCGGGCAGACCCAGGACTCGCTGGAGGGACTATGTCTCCCAGCTGGTCTGGGAACGCCTTGCTATCCTCTCTGAAGAGCTGGAGCAGGTGGCTGGCGAGAGGGAAGTCTGGGCTTCTCTGCTTGAACTGCTGCCTCCACGACCCGGACCTCCAGTAAAGCAGTAGAAGATGGATGGATGGATGGATGGATGGATGGATGGATGGATGGCACAAGTTTCACCAGCGTTTATTTCCAAACATCGGCAAATTTTCTGAAAATTTTCAAAGAACACAACTTTTAGCAGCATTTGCCAATAAACACCAACTATCATTAACTTTTATCAACTTCTGCCAGCAGAGCCAGACGTTTGCCAAAACATCAGTAAAAGTTGGTCCAAGCGTTGTAGTGTGAATCCACCCTTAGATTATTTTATTCAACATGATCTCATTTCTAAGTTTCAGCATGGTTATAAACCTGGTAACTCCACTAGTACTGCTCTCCTTCACATGACAAATTACTGGTATAATGAACTTGATAATAGTAAATTAACTGAAATTGTATTTCTTGATTTTACTGCTGCTTTTGATATTATCAATCATTCTTTATTGGTTTTTAAGCTTAAAAATAATATGGTTTTTCATCTACTACTATTGCATGGATTAGAAGTTATTTGTCAGGTAGGAGGCACAAAGTATGCTATAATGGTTATTTTTCAGAATGGAGTAGAGTGCATTATGGCATTCCTCAGGGTAGTTGCTTGGGTCCACCTTTATTTTCAGTTTTTATTAATGATTTGTCATGTGCTTTGAAAAAAATTCCATAGTCATGTATGCTGATGATTCAACTATGTTTTATTTTGCTCATAATTCCCATGATTTGGCTGAGGTGTTAACTACTGAGCTGCAAGGTCTAAATAATTGGATTATCAAAAATAATATGGTTTTAAATATTTCTAAGGCAAAAACAATGATTATTGGTAGTAGAATGAGAATGCTCAAAGAGCTTGTGTTAAATCTGGCTGTTGACAACTGGAAAATCAATCAAGTGAATCAGTTCAAGTTGCTGGGAGTTATGTTGGATAAACATTTGTCACGGTCACAACATACTGATAGCACTGTTAAAAAAATGGGAAGAGGAATTTTTGTCAGTTGCAGATGTTTGGTATCGTCACTTCAGTCTTTGTGGAAAAAGTCATCTTCTCACTTGTGCTGTCACATCTTGATTATTGCTGAATTATTTGGTCCACTGCTAATACAAAGGATCTTAATAAATTACAAGTAGTTCAAAATAAAGCAGCTAGAATAGTTTTAAAATGTTCATACTGTACAAGTATTATTAGTATGCACAATAGATTATCCTGGTTTTTAGTTAAAACTAGACTTCCTATTCAACATGTTAGTTTTTGTATGGAAAGTTTTATTTTTAGGTTCACCTACTTTTTTAAGTGATGCATTGGAATATTCAAATCAAGTGCATATGCACATGACTTGTTATAGCTGTGAACTTAATTTAGTGCCTCCTTGGCCTAAAACAACTTTTTTTGAGAATTCATTTATTGATAACTCTTAAATTGTGGAATGAAATACCAGATGAAATTAAAAAACAGCAAAGCATATATACTTTTAAAAACAAGTACAAAGATATTTAAAATACAAATATAATGTCTAATTATCTAGTGTTTTGTTTCTATGAATCTATTAAAGGGTTTTTATTTGGGGGTAATTGTGATTTTATGAAATTATAATAATGCATCAGATTTATATAGCACTTTATCATAGACACTTTACAAGTAGACACATTATTCATTCACTCCAGACAGACAATGGTAGTGGCAAGCTATTACTGTAGCCACAGCTGCCCTGGGGCAGGCTGACTGAAATGTGGCTGCCAATCCATGTCAGTGGCCTCTCCGGCCACCACCGAACATTTATACCCAGTGTTATGGACACTGGAGGCAAGGTGGGTAAAGTGTCTTGCCCAGGGACACAACGGCAGGATATCTGGGGAGAATGGGATTTGAACCGCCAACCATCTGGTTATTGGATGACCTGCTCTACCTCCTGAGCCACTGCTGTCCTGAAATTATAGGGTTTTCTTTTGTGCTCTGTGTACTATTCTGTTAAAGTTTGTATTGTTTTTGTATTGATTTTAACTGTGAATTTTAATTGTGGTCCCCAGGAATATTAGCAACTGCTAATGCGGAAGCTAATGGGTACCCATCAATAATAGTAAGAAGCCATCTCTGTTGTCATTCAGTCCATACAGCCAATCAAATATAATAAATAAACAATAGTCTCCCCTTCAGTCCACACACTTCTTCCATTGGTGTTGCAGCGCTTGGATCCCTGCGGTTGAAAAATAAACCACATTTGGTCAAATTTGACCACTATGAACTTTTCAGCCACCCCTCGTAGCTCAGCAACTAATGGGTTGATTTTGATGGGTTTTTTTCATCAAATTATAGGTTTTCACTGAAGCAATGTAAGGTCAGGATCACATGACCAAGGTCAATGCTAGGATCATTCTGGGCCAGAAAACCAATAAAATGACAGCTTCAGCAACTTATGGGCCAATTCTGGATAATCATTCTACCAAACTATTGCTATATGGGAGTATTAAGTCCATATCCAGGGTATTCAGGGTGATCTGAAATAGGGGTGGAAATCGAGAGGGACCTCGCAATTCAATTCGGATCATGGTATGATCCTATCACGATTCAATGACAATCAAGATATCGCAATATTAAGTATCACAATCTCATACATTTCAAATTTTTTCAACTTACTCAACCTCAAATCATGTCCCAAAGTAAAACTGTTGACATCTCTTTCATATAATATTCTCGGGGCTTCATTTTCTGTAGAGACACATCTCTGCACACAGGGAGGGCAGTTGACAATGTTTGGAATAGACTCCCACTCCAGATACATTTAGCTGACTCTGTGGACTCTTAAAAAGCAGCTGAAAACTTTTTTAATGAGGATTTCCATTGAGTTTCAGTTCAACTGTTTTTTTAATGTTAAGTCTGATATTTTTATTTTAATCTTGTGTTTATCTTGTTTTTGTATTTTTAAAGTTATTTTTATCTATCAACTTCCTTTTATTTCACTTTATTGTACAGCACTTTGTGACTATATGTCTGTGAAAAGCGCTTCATAAACTTTACTTGCTTGGCACTCGGAAAAAAAGCAAGCTTCATGCCGGTGTTTTTAGCTTAGCTGTTGCTAATGCTGCTCCGAGACGTGTGCTGGCCCATGTGTTCTGAGTGGGGTATTTTTGCGCAGCGCTTCTTGCGGGTTGTGTGTTATGTCAAGGTCTTTCCTTCCATCTTTGTTATAAAATCCTAAAAAGGCCCAACATTTGAGCTAACTTTGAGCCAACTACTTCCTAACTTTCAAAGCTGGCTCCAAATCTCGTGAGACCAGATATGACTTCCACTGACAATGGGTGCCTTTGCACCATCTGGCTGCAAATCTCGTGAGACAAGCTATAACTTCACTTGACTGGGTGCTTGCTTTGTGCCACCTAGTGGACTGAAAATGCATTTGGTTGAATACCCAATAGAGTATGCAATGTTTACATGATAATTAATAAAAGATCGATCCATGCGTTTAGGGATTGGTGTACTGTCACTGTCAAGTATTGCGATCCATCACTGAATCGATCTTTCGTCCCACCCCTAATTTGAAGTCAATGTCACAGTCAAGGATAAAGTCAAAGTCATTTTCATTTCATTTTACAGCCCCAGAGATATGGACCAGTGGTTACGGTGTAGGACTCATGATCGACTGGGTCGATTCCCAGACCAAGAACAAGTCTGGTGGCCCCAGTGCAGTCTGACTGGGTTGTCAAAGGCAAGACCATGTTTGGAGCAATCTATGGTCCTGGCATGAGAAAGACCCCTTGTGATCTTTCAAAAATAGTAGGAGGTATCCCTGTTATTGGGTTTCTAGCATCTTCCCTGTTAGCATTCACAGAGCTCTGAAATTTTCAGGGTATATTTTCCCACTCAACATTTTGTCCACACTTCCAAATGTTGCAGAAAGAATGGCTTTAAGGTCAGGAGAGAGGATAATGCAGACAGCATGAATGAAAACCATGAGCCTCTGCATACACAGTGGATATAAAAAGTCTACACACCCCTATTCAAATGCAAGGTTTTCGTGATGTAAAAAAAATAGACCAAGATACGTAAATCATTTCAAAACTTTTTCCCCCATTAATGTGACCTATAACCTGTGCAGCTCAATTGAAAACCAAACTGAAATCTTTTAAGGGGAAAAATAAAAAATAAAAAACTTACAATAACCTGTTTGCATAAATATGCACACCCTTCAACTAATATTTTATTGCCGCACCTTTTGCTTTTATTACAGCACTCAGTCTTTTTGGGTAGGAGTCTATCAGCATGGCACATCATGATGTGGCAATATTTGCCCACTCTTCTTTGCAAAAATGCTCCAAATCTGTCAGATTGCAAGGGCATCTCCTGTGCACAGCCCTCTTCAAATCACCCCACAAATGTTTGATCGGATTCAGGTCTGGACTGTGGCTGGGCCATTCCAAAACCTTAATCTTCTTCTGGTGAAGCCATTCTTTTGTTGATTTTGATGTGTGCTTTGGGTCATTGTTGTGCTGAAAGATGAAGTTCCTCTTCATCTTCAGTTTTCTAGCAGAAGCCTGAAGGTTTTGTGCCAACACTGACTGATATTTGGAACTGTTCATAATTCCCTCCACCTTGACTAAGGCCCCAGTTCCAGCTGAAGAAAAAATGCCCCAAAGCATGATGCTGCCACCATCATGCTTTACTCTAGGTATGGTGTTCTTTTGGTGATGAGCAGTGTTGTGTTTGTGCCAAATACACCTTTGGAATTATGGCCAAAAAGTTCAACCTTGGTTTCACTGGACCATAACACATTTTCTCACATGCGTTTGGGAGATTTCAAATGTGTTTTTGCAAAATGTAGCCGGGCTTGGATGTTTTTCTTCATAAGATAAGGCTTCCGTCTTGCCATCCTAGGCAGGAGATTGTTGTCACATGTACTAAACAGCCAGTAATTGCCAAAAATTTCTGCAGCTCCTTCAATGTTGCTGTCGGCCCCTTGACAGCCTCCCTGACCAGTTTTTTTCTTGTCTTTTCATCAATTTTGGAGGGATGTCAAGTTCTTGGTAATGTCACTGTTGTGTCATATTTTCTCCACTTGATGATGACTGTCTTCACTGTGTTCCATGGTATATTTAATACCTTGGAAATTCTTTTGTACTCATCTCCTGACTGATACCTTTGAACAATGAGATCCCTCTGATGCTTTGGAAGCTCTCTGCAGACCATGGCTTGTGCTGTAAGATGTGACTACAAAAATGTCAGGAAAAGTCTACTAGAACAGCTGAATGTTATTTGGGGTTAATCAGAGGCACTTCAAATGGTGGGAGATGTGTGCTGACTCCCATTTAACATGAGTTTGAATGTGACTGGTTAATTCTGAACACAGCAACATCCCCAGTTATAACAGGTGTGCATATTTATGCAAACAGGTTATTGTAAGTTTTTTATTTTTCCCCTTAAAAGATTTCAGTTTGTTTTTCAATTGGGTTGTACAGGTTATAGGTCACATTAATGATAGAAAAAGTTTTGAAATGATTTATCTTGGTCTCATTTTTTTACATCACAAAAACCTGGCATTTGAGCAGGGGTGTGTAGATTTTTTTATAGCTACTGTACCCCAGTACAGGGATGACATTCCTGAAGTAAGAAGGAGTGTGGAACATTATGTTTACCGTGACCTTATAACGTTTCTGAGCTACAGTAAATATTAGGACCTTCTGTCCAGTCCCTGATTCACTCAACAGAGTGAGCCTTTCTCAATTGGTGTGAGTACAGTTGACAGGGATGCAGAAACTGTGTTGCTCAAAGGGAGTAGACCACTTTTGCTTTTGCTTGATTGCTCTACCCGATTTTCGAGCTAGTTGAGTATTGTAACTGCTTCACTCTGGATAGGATTCAAGTGTCATCATGTCCTTCATGAACTGGTAGTCCAGGTCATGGAGCAGTAAACAAATATCACCTGGGAGCAGAGAAATGAAAGGGATGGAATTTGGTACAAGGCTTTATCTGAGGGCATTGGGGGGTTCTGGATACCATCATAGAGAACCTTGGGTACTTTGAAGTCCACAGGTTTGTGTCTCTTCTTCATATTCTGGTGTATAATACTTTTCTATTCACCTACAACAGGGTCTGAGCTGACAGAGTCCTCAGTCTGAGCGAGAACCATGGCCAAAGAATGGCAGTTTCTTACAGTTCTGAGATAAGATTTCACAGTCAAAGTTGTCTGCACAGCAGTGGAACAGGCTGTCTCCATTAAACTTTTCTTCCTCCACCTCATCAGCTACTGCAACAGCTGCAGTTTTTCTCTGAGAGTTTTTCTCTTGGTGATAGCAGTACCTCCTCATACTCCTGCTGCAGTTTACTTGAATTCCACATCTTTACCCTGTTAGACATTGTATCTGCATGGGCAATGAATGATGGGTCTTCAGATTCCTTGCTGTTGTTGACTTTGTTGAAATTGAACAGGAAATTGGTTTTACATGCATGATGATATCTTGCATCAGCCGCATGAAGATCAGACTCAAGCGTGGTCTCTGTTATGTCTAGAAATGAGTCGCTGACAGCAGATGTGAATCGAACACATAGTTTATTCATACCACACTCAGCTATACACAGATGGGTGGCGCCGCCCCCACATCATGGCCAGTTCACCACGTGATGACGTCACCTATGGCGAGCCACCACATCCAAACATCACCCCCCCCCCCCCCGAAAAACGCCAAAGAACTTTATACTTTATTACCCGCGTGACCAAGTGAATTACTCTGCCACTGTTGTCGGTCACGTCCTGGCTACACTTAAGAGTTTAACATTTCAAAAGGTAGTCACAAAGTCCTTTAGGTGGCAGGGTTTCTGCCCAACCTGGGCTGAGTGGCGCTCGGGCTGTGTCACTGTTGCTGGCTCCGGCGCATGTTTATCGGGGGTTGTGGATCTTGTGTCGCCAAAGTCCCAGCCTGATCTCATCGTGTGCGCAGCCGTCTCCTGATCCGGAGTCAAAGTCAGTGTCACTTTCCTGAGGTGGCTGGCATGCCATCGTGACCCATCAACATGATGAAAGATGGCTGGGCCCAACTGCTCTATGATCTGCATCGGCGTTGTCCAAAATGACTGCAGCTTGTGAGCATGGTTGGGGCGCCGGATCTAAACCCAATCCAGCACTGCGAGTCTGGGTCGTGTCGCCCGGCGTTTCTTGTCAAACCTTTGCTTCATCCATTGGTGTTGGTCGACCACCCTCCCTCTAGGTGAGGGCATCTCTGTCAGGATAGCAACTGATGGGGTGCGTAGTCGGTCCAGGGGAAGGCTGATCTCACGTCCAAGCATCAGTAGAGCCAAGGAGCTGCCCATCGTGGTGTGAGGTGTCACTCTGTAGAGTAGGAGGGTGCTCTGTAATGCAGCCGAAAATGGCAGCCCATCCGCTAGGTGTACCCTGAGACTGTTCTTGAGAGTCTGGTTGAATCTCTCCACCCCACCCCCCACCCCCCGTTCACTTGAGGGTGGCAGAAGGTGGTTGTTATGTGCTCACCAAGGCCTCAAAGTCCGCTGAGGTGAATTGCGGTCTGTTGTTCGTTGTGATTGTGTATGGCATGCACCAGCAGGCGAAGAGGCAGGTGAGAAAATCGATGACTACATCGGTGGTGACTGAGCCAGTGGGTAACACCTTGGGCTATTTTAAGTGGAGGTCGTAGGCCACTAATAGAAAACATTGGCGCAAGGGGACACTGTGCAGTTTGCTGCATATGTCCAATTGGACGTGTTTCCATGTAGCTGATGGACACTATAGTGACTGCAGGGGCGGGGGTGGAAGCACCCCAGTTTTTCCACTGGCCAGACAAGGCATACAGTCTTTCACCATGATTTTTTTATTTATTTATTTTATTAGTTTAATTTTACAGGAACAATGCACATTAATAAACATTTCTGTAAATGTGCCAGTTTAGCTAATTGGCTAATTTTCAACTGGAGTCCCTGGGAAGGTAAAACATATAAATTCAAGAGACATCAACACTACACAAATAACAAAATGCATTAAAAAAGCAAGGACAGCACCTACAACAAAACAAAACAACAGTAAAACAGTAAAGAAAGGACGGAAAAAAAAACACTTCAGAACACTCAGATGAAATTACACAAAGTGGTCACATATTTGATTGTGTTTTAACCATGATTTCAAGTTAATTTTAAAAGAATGGTAGGTATTACAGTCTCTAACCGCTATTGGCAGACTATTCCAGGTGTGAACTGATCTTCACGTCTTTGTCGATGCCTGGCCACCAGACCGAGCCCCTACACCGTTGTTTGACTCTCACGATGCCCAGGTGGCCCTCGTGTACCACGGTCAGGATGCCACCTTTTAGTGCTTCTGGAATCACCGTGCAATGCCGTCTTGCCACACAGACATCATTCCAGCACAACAAATCGTCCCTGACCCTATGGAAGGGTGCCAGTTCTCCCAGTATGTTGGCAGGCCAGCCACAAATGAAGGTGCACAGCTGGGTCAGTGTCGGATTCTGTTCTGATGCCGCTTGGAGTTCTTGCAGAGACACGGCGTTTTGAAGTGGCCCATGCTGTATGTGGATCAACTCCGGCTCCAGGGGGATCTTGGTCACCGTTTGGAGTGGGGTTAGGTGCGGCCCGGGACAAAAGATCCGCCACTACGTTTTCTCTGCCTGGCATGAACTGGGTGGTAAAGTTGTATGCTTGTAGTCTCTCTGTCCACTTGTAGATGCGCAGAGGTTTGTGCCTCAACCCTGATGTTTCCAGTAGCACCATGAGGGCCCTATGATCTGTCCACTGTGTGAAGCGTCATCCATATAGGTACATGTGCCAGTGTTCACATACCCAAACGCATGCCAGTGCCTCCCTCTCTCCCACTGAGTACTTCTGTTCGGCTGAAGTGAGTGACCTCGAGGCGAACGCCACTGGGCGCTCAGTCCCCCCTTGAAGTTGTGACAGGACAGCTGCTACTTTTGTGTTGGAAGTGTTGCACATCACAAACGTGGAGCTCTGTAGGTCGAAGTGGGCGAGTACTGGTGTAGAGGTGAGCTGTGTCTTCAATTGGCTGATAGTGGCAGAGTATGCCGGGGTCCACATCCAGGGTGCATCCTGATTCAGAAGGGCGCTCACTGGCTCTAACGTCTCTGAATAACAGGGAATGAAGTGCTCATTAAAGTCTGCCATGCCCAACAGGATGAGAGTTGTGCAGGACATGATGGTTCAGGTAGTTGCAGTACCATCTTAACATTTGAGTGCAGAGGGCTCAGGCCCTCGGCGTTCAGGCAGAACTCCACAGACTCGATGGTCATTGTTCCAAAGACGCACTTCTTCCCATTGAATGTGAGGTTGTGTTTCACTAGCACCTCCATTACCCTGTCGAGGCGGGTGTCGTGGGAAGCCGATGTCGCGCCGTGCACCACAATGTCATCTAAGTACACCACCACCCCTGGGAGGCCAGCAAAGATGGTAGCCATGATTTTTTGGAAAGAGCTTGGGGTGGAACTGAGGCCAAAAGGCATGTGCGTGTACCTGAACACTCCCATGTAGGTGAAAAAAGCTGTTAGGTTGCAGCTGTCGGGATGGAGGGAAACCTGCAGGTAGCCTTGGCAGAGGTCCAGTTTGGACAAAACTTTTGAATCATTGAATGCCGCTGTCAGTTCCTCTGTCATGGGCAGGGGATATTTGTCAGGACTTACCACCTTGTTCACCACTTGGAGGTCAATGCATGGTCGTAGGTCGCCCGACTTCTGATCGTCACCTCCTGTGGTAACGTATCGTCACTTCCTGTGTTGCTGACTGTTGTGTCGTTGGTCTGTGGTTAGCTCTCCTCAATCTCCTGAGGATTATTGCCTTTAATTCATTTTAATCCCTTTTTTCCATCTATTGTCACCTCTCTCTTCCGTTTATCAGAATCAGAATCAGAATCAGATCAGAATCAGATCAGATTTATTGCCATTGTTCATGTAGTACACAAACAAGGAATTTGTCTCGGTGCAATGCTGCAACATTAAACATGATAAAATAAAATAAATAAAAAACTATACATGCAATAAAGTGTAGAATAAGAATGAGTAATACTAGTCAAAGCAGTTTTTAAATATATTAGCGAGCAGCAGATATTGTGGAGTACCACATAGTGCAGTCGGTAATGCAAAATGAAAACAGTGATGATTGGCATGAGTCTGGTTGAGCTGCTGTACATAGTGCACAAGAGTCAATAAGTCACTTAGTGTTCAGCAGTCTGATGGCAGAGGGGAAGAAGCTGTTCATGTGACGGGAGGTTTTAGTCTGAATGGACCGAAGTCTTCTACCTGAGGGGAGGGGGGCAAACAGTACGTGACCAGGGTGTGAAGGATCGGCTATGATCCGGCCTGCACGCCTCCGGGTCCTGGAGATGTACAGGTCCTGGAGAGATGGGAGCTTGCAGCCGATCACTTTCTCAGCAGCGCGCACGACGCACTGCAGCCTTAGTCTGTCCCTGGCAGTGGCTCCTGCGTACCACATGGTTATGGAGGTGGTGTTTATCAAGCCTCTTGCACCTGTGTGTGCACTCACTGTCATCTAATCACCCTCTTTTTCTTTCTGTTCACCTTTCTTCAGTGTTTGTGTTAGCTTCGGGTGAGCCACTAGCTATGGCTACTAGCTCTCCTTCCTCTTCTCCTCTGGTGTGCTCTCTATGTCAGATGTTTAGCTACACCTCTGCCTCTTTTAGTGATAACGGTAAATGTAATAAATGTTGTCTTTTTGAGGCACTTGAGGTGAGGTTGTGTGATTTGGAAACCCGGCTCTGCTGCATTGAAACACCATCTGCACCAGTTCATAATGACAGACGCCCCTTAGCTGCAGTGGCGCATCCTAACATAGGGTGGCCTGCTAGCAGTCCCCTGGCTTCGACCTCTCCTGAGCAGCCAGGAGAGAATGGGTGGGTGACGGTGAGAAGGAGGGATAGCCGCAAGCCCCTGGTTCACCACCAACCTGTTCATGTTTCTAATTGCTTTTCCCCACTCAGCGACACACTCGCTGAGGAAAAAAACTCTGATCATTGGCAACTCTGTAGTCAGAAATGTGAACCTAGAGATTCCAGCGGCCATAGTCAAATGCATTCCTGGGGCCAGAGCAGGCGACATCGAGTCAAATTTGAAAATGTTGGCTAAAAGTAACTGTACATACTCCACAATTGTTATCCACGCTGGCATTAACAACATCCGACTCCGGCAGTCGGAAGTCACAAAACTTAATGTGGAATCAGTGTGTGACGTTGCAAAAACAATGTCTGCCTCTGTAGTATTCTCTAGGCCCCTCCCCAATCTGACCAGTGATGACATGTTTAGTCGCTTGTCATCCTTTAACCACTGGCTGTCTGTGTGGTGTCCTGCAAACAATGTGGGCTACATAGACAATTGGAACTCATTTTGGGGAAAACCTGGTCTTATTAGACGAGACGGCGTCCATCTCACTTTGGATGGTGCGTCTCTTTTATCTAACAATCTGGCATCATTTTTATCCAAATTTCCAAAACCTTGACAACTCAGAGCTGGGACCAGGAAGCAGAGTCGCAGTCTGACACGCCTCTCTGCAGCTCCTCTTCATCTGCCACCCCTCATCTTAGCCCCTGTCTTCCCCATCAGAGAATCATTGTCTGCTCCCTCCAAAGTTAATAAAAATATGATGTATAAGCATCCCAAAGTGATTAAACAAAAAGTTGGTAAAACGCAGATTAAACATGAAGCCTCTAAATTGAATGATTTGGCCTCTCTTCCTCCTCATAATTTAAAAATTAAATGCAGTTTGTTAAATATTAGGTCTCTAACTCCAAAGTCTCTGCTAGTCCATGATCTGTTAATTGATCATCAGATTGATTTAATATCCCTTACAGAGACTTGGCTAGGGCAAGAGGATTATGTTGGTTTAAACGAATCAACTCCCTCTGGTTATTTAAACTGTCAAAATCCCAGAAGTTCTGGTCGTGGAGCAACAATTTACCATTCCAAATTATTAGTTAATGTAAAGCAAAAAACGTTACAATTCCTTTGAGGGCCTGGTCCTCAGTATTGGGCATGTTAGTAATTTTAGGTTAAACCCAAATTTATTTGCCATAGTTTATCGTCCTCCCTCAGCCTACTGAGAGTTTTTATCCAAATTTGCCAAATTCTTAGCTGATTTAGTGCTGAAATCCGACAGAATAATTATAGTAGGGGACTTTAATATACATGTAGATGTAGATAGTGATTGCCTTAATATGGCATTTAATTCAATATTAGACTTGATGAGGTTTTCTCAGAAAGTAGGAAATTCTACCCATTATCTCCACCGCACGTTGGACCTTGTTCTGACATATGGCATAGAAATAAAAAATCTGGTAGTGTCTCCTCATAACCCTGTACTATCAGACCATTGTCTGTTAACCTTTGATTTCACTATTTCTGACTATTTGGCTCCTGAAGAAAAATATTACTCCAGTAGATGCCTCTCAGATGATGTTGTTACCAAATTTATGCAGATTGTTTCCTCTATGCCATGTGTCAACACAATGGAAATAAGCTATGGAGAGCTTGCTGCTTCTGTAATTGATAGCATGGTAGATAGTGTTACAGCTTCTCTGCATCATAATCTAGACATGTTGGCCCCTTTAAAAAAGAAAAAGTCTAATCAGAGATTTTTAACTCCTTGGTTCGACACAGAAACTCGTAGCTTAAAACAGAAGACTCGTCAATTAAAAAGAAAATGGTGCTCCACTAAATTAGATGAAATCTATTAAGCTTGGAGAAATCATTTTTTAATTTATAAAAAATCTCTTAGAAAAACTAGAACAAATTATTATTCTGTGCAGCGGCATGAAATAAAGCAGCGTTGCTGAGGTTTTAAGTAGAGTTTATTAAATCATACCGCCGTCACGAGCTCCGCTCCCGGCGCCGTGCATGTGCGCTGGGAGCGAGCCCAGCAGCTCTCAGAGAAGAGGAGACACACAGTGTGTGTGTCCAGCAGTAGCAGTTGCAGAATCAGAATGAGAGAGAGTTTGAGTTACAGAGTTGCAGCATATATACCCAACTACAACAATGCATCAAAGAGCATTCCCCAGCAGCTGGTATGATTAAAGAGATTGCAGAACAGGCATGAGACATTTGCATTTGAGAGACATACATCACAATAGGCAGATTTGCTAGACTCTGCTCCAGCTGCAGAACAAAGAGGTTACAAGGCACATCTACATATTGATCTCAGTCTCTAGGTCACAGTAAGGACAGGATGCATGAACACAATGCATGAAAGGTGACATTAACATCACAGTAGAGAGCCAGAAGAAGCGGGGCTGCCTGTAGACATTAATACACACATTTCACTGTTCTGTTAATTGCTCTAGCCGAGCGCTGTGTCTGTCCAGTCTGTTTGTGGGGGGTTACACCAAACCGCCACATTCTGCATTAATAGAAGAGAACAGGAATAATCCCAGGTTTCTTTTCAGCACTGTAGCCAGACTGACAAAGAGCCAGGACTCTGTCAATCCTAGCATTCCCTTACAGCTTACTAGTCAGGACTTTATGAACTTTTTCAATAATAAAATTTCATCTATGAGAGATAAAATCAGTCAGATTCTCCCTACTACAACTACTTCAATTGATATCTGTTTGGATGAGTTTACTCCAATTGACCTTTTAGAGTTAGATAAAATAATTTCCTCATCCAAACCTTCAACTTGTCTTTTAGACTCTATTCCTACCAAGTTTTTTTAAAGAAGTCATCCCATTTAGTGGTAGCTCTATTCTTCAAATAATCAATTCTTCATTAACATTAGGCCATGTACTGCAGGCTTTTAAAACTGCTGTAACTAAACCCTTACTCAAAAAGCCAACGCTGGATCCAGGAGTTTTAGTTAACTATAGACCAATCTCTAATCTGCCTTTCATTTCAAAAATCTTAGAAAGAATTGTTGCTACACAATTATTTGACCACTTGCAGGGAAATGGTTTATTTGAAGAGTTTCAATCTGGGTTTAGAATCCATCATAGTACTGAAACAGCCTTAGTGAAGGTCACGAATGGCCTCCTTATTGTATCAGATAATGGACTTGTTTCTGTACTTGTGCTTTTAGACCTTAGTGCAGCTTTTGATAATATTGATCATAATATTCTACTTGATAGATTAGAACACCATGCTGGACTTAATGGAACTTCATTGCAGTGGTTTAGATGTTATTCTTTCCGGTTCCGGTTCCGCCGGACCGGTGGCACCACACGGGTAGGCTGCCCGTTGCAACAGCCATTTTTTTTATCTTCCTTCTTCTTTCTACACCTTTCACTCTGTATATATATCACGGACGCACGGATCGCCTCGGGGGTCTCCCGGGTTGGCGGACGGAGCCACGGTTTGCAGCGGGAGACGCTACAGCGGGGAGGAGCTAGTGCTAGCTAGCACTTGGCCGCTGCCCGGTGCTAATGGGAAACTCGACATACCGGGAGCTGTAGCGAAAACGACGCGGGTGCCGGGCTGGAGTTTAGGCGGCGTGCAAGAAATATAAGACAGAATAATAAAGAGCGATGCCAAGAACCAAGCAGACCGCCCGTAAAATCTACTGGAGGAAGAAGCCCCCCAGGAGACAGCTAGCCACCAGGGCTGCTCGGAGAGGCGCTCCGGCCACTGGCAGAGTGAAGAGGCCTCGCTGTCACAGGCCCGTGGCTCTGAGAGAGATCCGTCGCTACCAGAAATCCACGGAGCTGCTCATCCGTAAGCTGCCCGTCCAGCGCCTGGTGAGGGAGATCGCTCAGGACTTCAAGACCGACCTGCGTTTCCTGAGCTTCGCCGTCATGGCTCTGCAGGAGACCAGCGAGGCCCACCTGGTGGTCTCTTCTTTACGAAGGGGGTCACCATCGTGCCCAAAGACTTCCAGCTGGCCCGCCGCATCCGCGGAGAGAGAGCTTAGACTTTCTGCTGCACATTCACCAACCAACCATAATGCTCTGCACTGTATGTCTATATATATACATTTATAGTAATATGGACATATGTTTACTAGATGTTGTTTTTTCTTGCCTTCTGATTGTTGCTCTGAGTGTTGCTATCCCTGTGCTGTTGCAATCCTGGAATTTCCCCATTGTGGGACTAATAAAGGCTTATCTTATCTTATCTTATTTATCTGATAGGTTCCAGTTTGTTCATGTCAATAATGAGTATTCTTCCAACTCAAAGCTCAGTCATGGAGTTCCACAGGGATCTGTGCTAGGCCCTATTCTTTTTTGTTTATATATGCTTCCGTTAGGCAACATTATGAGAAAGCACTGTATACATTTTCATTGTTATGCAGATGACACACAATTATACCTGTCAATGAAGGCAGATGATAGTAATCAATTGGCCAAGTTAGAGGCCTGTCTTAAGGAAATCAAAGCTTGGGTGACTTGTAATTTCCTGCTGTTAAATTCAGATAAGACTGAAGTCATTCTAGTTGGTCCAAAAAACCTTAGAAATACCTTTCCAAATCAAACTCTTAGTCTGGATGCCATTACTCTTTCTCTGAATAGTTCTGTGAGGAAGCTTGGTGTTATTTTTGATCAAGATCTGTTTTTCAATTTACATATTAAATTTGTTTCTAAGACTGCCTTCTATCATTTGCGTAATATTGCCAAGATTAGGAGCATCTTGTCTCAAAATGATGCTGAGAAACTGATCCACACTTTTGTTAGCTCTAGATTAGATTATTGTAACTCCTTGTTATCAGGTTGTCCTTTAAAACATCTTTAAAGAGTTTTCAGCTGATCGAAAATGCTGCAGCAAGAGTTTTAACAGGTACTAGAAAGAGGGATCATATCTCTCTGGTTCTGGCCTCCCTTCATTGGCTTCCCATGGAGTTTAAAATTAAGTTTAAAATCCTTCTTCTCACTTACAAAGCTCTAAATAATCAGGCCCCTTTTTATTTAAAAGATCTGATTCTGGACTTCCGGTCTGGACACCATGGTGATAGCAGCTTAACGCTGAAGCTCCCAGACCCGATCCAGGAAAATACCTTGAAAATCAGATTTAACGGATTTTTGGAAGAGTGAAAATCAAAAGACAAAGTCATCATGCCTAAAGGAAAACAGAAGAAATCAACATTTACCAGGCCAGGACACGCATCGGCCGGAGAATCTGATCCGGAGGATTTCCATTCAGAAGACGAGGAGCTGAATGAAGCTAGCAAAAAGGTTAGCTTAAAAATGGTACTTAAAGAATTAAGACGATTTCGCCGAGAGTGTTGGGCCGAATTTCGTGAAATCAAAGAAGAGGCCGAGGACTGAATCTTGGAAGCAGAGGAAAGAATAAAAGGGCTGGAAGATACCGTGCTGGATCTACACAAAAGACAGTCAAGACTGGAGGCTAAGCTAACCGACCAAGAAGGAAGACTAAGAAGAGACAACATAAGAATTCATGGTCTGAAAGAAGGAGTCGAGGATGGTTTCACCACAATAGCAGCATGCGTGGAATCCTTACTGAGAGAGAAGTTGGATATTCCCCAAACCACCGACTTGAAGATAGAAAGGGCGCACCGTACATTAGCCCCTAGGCCGGCGGCGGAAGCGCCTCCACGATCGGTGGTGGTGAATTTTTCCAACTCCAAAATAAAAGAAGAGGTTGTAAGACTGGCTTGGCAGAAAAAAGGATTTATGCACCAAGAGAGAAAAGTTTTCGTGGAACACGATTACGCCCCGGAGGTCCTTAAAAAGCGTCGGAAATACAACGACGCTAAAAAGGTATTACGAGAGAAAAAACTGCGCTTCCAGACACCATTTCTGGCGAAGCTGCGGGTTTTCTACGGGGATGAGACGTGTCTCTACAACTCGGCGGAAGAAGCAACCACGGATATAGCGAGAAGAGGGCTCCCGGTAACGGTGTATAAACCCGCAGCAGACCCGATCAAAAGAATCAAGGCTCAAACGTGGTCCACACAGAGACCCTCAAAATCCACCGGCCAGCAGCGGGAAACCCAGCGCCAGAGCTACAAGGAAAAACTGGCCGTTTACAGGAGGGAATAACGATATTTTTAGTCAATCTGCACATCCAACCCCCCTCCTACAAGGTAACAAACATTAAAGGAGATGCAGAATCTGCAAGTGGTAAAACATTTCATGGAACAGTCATAATATTAGAAACAAATAAGTCTTTAAAAAAAAAAAAAAAAAACTTGTTAAAATAGAAATGTGACAATGAACCACATGATCTCTCCACACTAACAAATACTGTATTAACGTGAATGTTTGCTGTGATGGTGGTGGGAGGGTACACACAATTTCATAGGATATAGGCATAAAAAAAAAAAAAAAAATCATTACAAGTTCGGATTGGGATCTGAAATTCACGTTAAAAACATGAGACAACTTACAGGGGTAAGAGAGGGCTCTCAACACGTAACGGAATCTGAGGAATTTCCCTCAGAGCCAACACACCATCATGGCTCTTCTAAGGTCACTAAAAAGACCTCAGCTCAGGAAGTTCTTTTGTCAGTTTTTTGTTTTAAAGTTTTATATACTATGTTCTTAATGTTTTTTATGTTCTTAATGTTCTTTCAGTTTCTGAGTAGCATAAAAGAGGGCCACCACACTGTTATACTAAATAAGACAACACAATGGAGAAACAGGGTGTAACCAAAATAATCTCATATAATGTAAAAGGGATCCTGAATCCAGTTAAAAGATCCAAGATTCTAGGCAAAATGAAAAAAGACAAAGCAGGAATAATATTTTTACAAGAAACCCACCTAACAGACGTGGAGCACACTAAACTCAATAGACAAGGGTTTAAAATGATCTCTTCATCTTCATATCAGTCAGGGAGGAGGAGGGGAGTAGCGACATTGATCTCAACAAAAAATTTTATTTGAAAAAAAAAATCAGAACACAAAGATAAAGAAGGGAGATACAGTTTGGTACTTGGGTGGCTAGAGGGAGAAGATATCACCCTGCTGAATGTATATGCACCTCCAGGGGCTAACTGGAAATTTTATAAAAATGTATTTGACCTAATGATAACAAAAGCCCAAGGTTTAGTGATATGTGGTGGAGACTTCAGTCTAAGACTGAATCCATACTGGGATGCATCAGGTAATTCTCCACATCAAAATAACACTCAAAGTAGGAAAACTCGGATGCTACTAAAAGAAATGGGAATCTGTGATGTGTGGAGGGAATTCAACCCCAGTGTAAAAGATTATACATTTTACTCAGCACCACATTCATCATACTCAAGGATTGACTATTTTTTATGTTTAATAGAGACATTGGAAGAGTAAAAACATGCAAAATAGGACTGATGGATCTCTCTGACCATAGTCCGATCTATATGGACTTAAGTATCCAAAAATACACAAATAATACATTTTCTTGGAGGTTAAATTCAAATGTCCTGAAAGGACCACTGAAAGATGAATTGGAATCAGATATTCTCAGATATTTGGAAGAAAATGATAATGGAGAAGTATCCCCTTTAATACTGTGGGATGCATGCAAAGCTGTAATAAGGAGAAAGATTATTGCAAAACTGGCAATCCAAAAGAAACTGAGACAAGAAAAACTAACCACATTAGAGTCAGAACTTAAGATCCTAGAAAAAGAGCACAAAGACAACACTCATTCTAATGACTCGCTCAAAATTAAGGAAATTAAAAAACAAATAAATGAGATCTACACAATAGAAATCCAGAAGAAACTTACATTTCTGAAACAAAAATACTATGAAGCAGGCAGCAAATCGGCAAAATTACTAGCCTATAAATTGAGGAAACAACAAACGGGGAGAGCAATCTACAAAATCAGAGACCCAGTATCAAAGGAAATAAAATTTAGAATTCAGGATATTCTTAAAAGCTTCGAGAACTACTACAAGAACTTGTACTCCCTCAATAAACATAAAAACGCATCCGAAGCATTCCTAAACACATTAAACTTTCCCCAACTTACTGAGTCACAAAATAAAACACTACTGTCAGAAATACAACCTAAAGAATTAGAAAAAGCAATTATGAAACTTAAAGCTAACAAATCCCCAGGAGCAGATGGCTATACAGCAGAGTGGTACAAAACCTTTAAACAGCAACTATCTCCTCTCGTCCTGAAAACATTCAACTATGTCCTCCACACAGGGGAAATCCCCCCCTCCTGGAGAGAAGGGGTCATTGCAGTCATACCTAAACCTGAAAAGGATAAACTAGACTGCTCCAACTACAGACCAATCAGTGTGTTAAATCAGGACTATAAGCTTTTTACCACTATCCTTGCCAAAAGGTTAGAAAATATACTGACAGACTTAATTCATTTAGACCAAACAGGTTTTATAAGACAAAGACAGACACAAGACAACATTAGACGCACTTTACACATAATTCATCATATAAAAAAATATAACTTAAATGCAGCCATATTGGGATTAGATGCTGAAAAAGCATTTGATTCGGTTGACTGGTCTTTCCTATATAGAATCTTATCCAGTTTCAATTTTCATAACAACTTCATTAGAACTATCCAGGCATTATATAAAAAACCAACAGCTAAAATAAGGATTAACGATAAATTATCATCATCTTTTGAGCTGGAAAGAGGATGTCGTCAGGGCTGCCCCTTGTCTCCAATGCTCTTTGCAATCTTCATAGAACCTCTGAGCCAATGGATAAGACAGAATCAAAAAATTCAAGGTATTACACTTGGTCAGAAGGAACATAAAATAGCACTCTTTGCTGATGACATTTTAATATACCTGGGGCAGCCGGACACCTCTTTTCCAGAACTAATCTCAGTTTTTTCAGAGTATGGAGATTTATCGGGGTACGAATTAAACATGCATAAAACCCAAGTTCTAACATTCAACTATGACCCAAATCAATATTTACTAAGCAAACTCAAAACTAACTGGGAGATGGAATCTATGAAATATCTGGGGTCAATATCCCGAAACAACTCAACAAAATTATAACACTAAACTATGATCCACTGGTGGCAAAAGTAAAATCTGATCTAGCAAGATGGAACATGATACCATTCTTGGGTACTGCACAAAGAATTGAAGCAGTCAAAATGAATATACTTCCACGTTATGGCTGTGTTGTGAGACATGTATATGTTGGACACTGCATATGTGATTTAACCACGATGAAGGAGAGCCAGCCCCCTGCGGTGCGGAGCCACAGAGCCTGGACCCCCTGCGGAGGACAGGGGACAGAAGACTTCCTGACCACTGAGGCTCGAGAGGAGAGAAGGGGGAGTTATGTAAATAAAAGGCTAATGAATGTGAATAAAGAGATTTTGAGAGAGATGTGTGATTTCCCCCGCGAGGGAAATGGTTTGATGTCAGAATGTTTAAATGAGAGAACTTTGGTGTGTTCACTCTCTTTGTTCGCTGCTCAGGAATGAGAGCAGACAGTGGAATGATTACTTGAATAAACTGGAATGAAAGACAATTCGGTTTCGTTATTCAAGTCTCCCCACATTGGTGACTGACGACGTTGAGAATGAACGAAGAAATTCTCAGGGTCCCGGACTCACAGCGCTCAGAGCTGGCGAGCGCAGTGGCCGTTAAGCTGCCTGATTTCTGGCAGGATAACCCACGGTCGTGGTTTCTGCAAGCAGAGTCGCAGTTCGCGCTCGCAGGAGTAACGGTGGATGACACTAAGTTCCACCATGTCATCGCTAAACTGGACAACAGCACAGCTCGGTGCGTGCAAAGCTTGGTGGAGCAGCCACCCGCGACCGACAGGTACGGCAAGCTGAAATCCACCCTCATCAAGTTTTTCACCCCCTCGGCTGAAGTGAGGGCGAGGAGGATCCTGTCTTTGCTAGACCAAGGTGGACACAGGCCGAGCACCCTGATGGAGGAGATGATACAGCTGAGAGGGTTGGACAACGATGATTTCATTTTTCAGTTCATCTTCCTCTCCAACCTCCCGGCCTTTTTTGTGTTCACACAATCTGTTAGTTGATCTTGCTAATAGACGGCTGGTAAATGCACTCTCTTTTTACTCTCTCCCCTGTTCAGCTCGAGTGTCCCCGCCACCAGTACAGACCCACGTCGCTACAGCAGGTGGTAAGTTTCACACACTCCTCACCCAATTTCCAGCGCTCACTGTGCCCACTTTTTCAGCGACGGTCGCGAAGCACGGGGTGAAACACTTTATCCCCACTTCTGGTCCTCCCGTGTTTGCAAAAGCTCGGCGCTTGGATGCAGTTAAGCTCGCCATTGCGCGCGAGGAGTTCGCCAGCCTGGAGAGGCTGGGCATCGTTCGTAGGTCGAAGAGCCCGTGGGCTTCGCCGCTGCACATGGTACCGAAAGCCGATGGCTCCTGGAGACCGTGCGGGGATTACCGCAGGCTAAACAACGCTACGGCGCACGATCGTTATCCCATCCCGCACATTCAGGATTTTTCGGTGCACCTGGCGGGGGCGCGCATTTTTTCAAAGATTGATCTAGTTCGCGGCTATCACCAAGTCCCGGTCCAACCGGAGGACATTCCTAAAACAGCGGTAATAACCCCGTTCGGACTTTTCGAATTTTTACGCATGCCGTTGGGTCTCAAAGGGGCGGCGCAAACATTTCAGCGGATGATGGATGCCGTGTTACGCGATCTCCCTTTCGTGTTTGTGTACCTCAACGACATTTTGGTCGCGAGTACTTCAGAGGACGAACACGAAACGCACCTCACAGCAGTTTTTAGGAGGCTGGGAGAGCACGGCTTAATAGTTAACCCAGCCAAGTGCCAGTTCGGCGTCGAGCGGATCGATTTTTTGGGTCACCGCGTCTCCCCGGAGGGAGCGGTTCCGTTACCAGAGAAAGTACGCGCGGTAGCAGATTTTCCCCGTCCACAAACGGTCAAATCACTACAGGAATTCTTGGGGATGGTGAATTTTTATAACCGATTCCTGCCCCACGCAGCTCAAATCATGCAACCGTTATATGCCGCGCTCAAAAAACAAAAACCGACCCAGGCGGTCGAATGGTCCCCGGAGCGGGAGCGCGCGTTCACAGAGGTTAAAAAAGCCTTGGCTGACGCTGCGCTCCTGGCCCACCCAGACCCTGCAGCACGTATCGCGCTGACGACAGACGCTTCAGATTTAGCCATAGGGGCCGTTATTGAGCAACAGGTAGCCGGAGTTTGGCAGCCTTTGGCTTTCTTTAGCAAATCTTCAAGCGCAGCTGAACGAAAATACAGCGCGTTTGACAGAGAACTGTTGGCGCTGCATTTGGCTATTCGTCATTTCCAGTTCTGGCTGCAAGGACGGTGCTTCACCGCTTATGTGGACCACAAGCCGCTCACATACGCCATGGCCAAAATTTCAGACCCGTGGTCCGGCAGGCAGCAGAGGCAGCTGGCCACAATCTCGGAATTTACCACTGACATTAGGCACGTCGCGGGCAAATTCAATGTAGTAGCGGATTGTCTCTCACGCGCGTTCACGACCCCAACACGCGCAGAGGCAGAACGGGCCACCGTGACCGCGCCGCAGGAGAGCGGCACGGTGGCGCGCGCAGCCCCGGTGCACGTGGGTATAGATTACGCAGCCATGGCAGCGGACCAGGGGGCGGACGCAGACGTGCGCGCGCTCCAGTCTGGACCAACAGGGTTGAGGCTGGAGAGCAAGTGTTTACAAACCGGTATGCCCCCCCTGATCTGCGACATGTCGACGGGGCGCCCGCGTCCGGTGGTTCCGGCCACGTGGCGCCGCCGTGTTTTTGACTTGGTCCACTCACTGGCGCACCCGGGGGTGCGCGCGTCGGTGAAACTAGTGGCGGAAAAGTTTGTTTGGCCGTGCCTGCGCAAGCACGTGAAGGAATGGGCAAAAACCTGCATTTCCTGTCAACGGGCCAAAATTCACAGGCACACAAGAGCCCCGTTAGAACCGTTCCGCATTCCGGCCAGAAGGTTCGACCATGTGCACGTCGACCTTGTGGTCCCCCTACCGGCATCACAGGGGTTCATGTATCTTTTGACAATGGTGGACCGCACCACACGTTGGCCGGAAGTGGTCCCACTTGCGACGACCACGGCCGCGGAGGTGGCTCGCGTTTTTTTAACGGCTTGGGTGGCGCGCTTCGGGGTTCCGTCGGACATTACGTCCGATAGAGGACCGCAATTCATCTCTGAGCTGTGGTCAGCGATGGCCAACGGCTTAGGAGCCAAAATTCACCGCACTACGGCTTACCACCCTCAGGCCAATGGTTTATGCGAGCGTTTTCATAGGTCTTTGAAGGCAGCACTCAGAGCGTCGCTCACGGATGCAGATTGGGTGAATAAACTTCCATGGGTTTTATTAGGGTTGCGTTCTGCGCCTAAAGAGGACTTAGACGCCTCCCCAGCGGAGCTCGTATTCGCACAAACTCTGAGGCTGCCGGGCGAGTTTTTACCAGAGCCCCCAGAGCCCCCACCTCTCTCAGCTCTGGGACCGTTAGTCGGCACGGGGGCAGACACGCTCCCGGGTCCGGTTCATCACGCTTTTCCACGAGTTTTCGTCCCCAAGGCTTTGAAAAATGCCGATTTCGTTTTTGTCAGGCGCGAAGCCCTAAAAGCAAAGCTCAAACCACCTTACGAAGGGCCATTTCGAGTGCTGGAGGCAGGTGATAAGCAATTTGTGCTAGATTTTGGAGACAGAAAAGAGACAGTCAGTATTGACAGACTAAAACCTGCTTTTGTCATGAAGGACGTGTCTGTACCGGTCGCAGTGGCGCCTCGACGAGGCAGGCCCCTGCAGGGGGCAATTAATCACTCTCTTCCTCAGTCAACAGACCCGAAGCAGAAACGCACCGCAGGCAAGGCGGGGCCAACGCACAGCAGATTCGGCAGACGGCTGAAGCCCAAGCGGCGCACAGACTGAATGTTGGTGTTGATTATTCAGTAGTGAGTAAGGTGCTATTTAATTTTAGGAATTAGTCTGTTCTTCATCGTTTGGGGGGGGTTATATGGCTGTGTTGTGAGACATGTATATGTTGGACACTGCATATGTGATTTAACCACGATGAAGGAGAGCCAGCCCCCTGCGGTGCGGAGCCACAGAGCCTGGACCCCCTGCGGAGGACAGGGGACAGAAGACTTCCTGACCACTGAGGCTCGAGAGGAGAGAAGGGGGAGTTATGTAAATAAAAGGCTAATGAATGTGAATAAAGAGATTTTGAGAGAGATGTCACACGTCTTCTATACCTTTTCCAAACAATACCGGTAGAACCTCCCAAAAAAACATGGCAAGAACTGGACAGAAGGATCTCAAGATTCATATAGCAGGGCAAGAGACCTAGAATCAGATATAGAACCCTACAGCTAAACAAAGACAAAGGTGGGCTCGCGCTGCCAAATATCAGGGACTATTTTAAAGCTGCACAAATTAAAACTTTAGTAGAGATATGTAACCCAGTCTACACTGCACAATGGAAGGAGATGGAATGCCAAATAACAAGTGACATCCCCCTACAGGCGATAATAGGGAACAATGCCTTACCTAAACTTTTGAATAACACTAACCTGTGGATAGAGACCCCGCTAAAAATTTGGTTTAAGATAGTCAGAGAGAATCAAACTAAAGAACCCTATCGATTTCTGCAATGGATTGCCTATGATCAAGACTTTACTCCTAATAAAACAGACACTAGATTTAAAAAAGTGGAAAGAGAACGGACTGATAAAATTTACGATTTTTTTAAAGGGCAAATTTTAAGAAGTTTTGAAGATTTGAAAAAACAAGGTCTAATAAATCAAGACCTTTACAGGTTCTTTCAGCTTAGACACCACATAAACATCCATCCATCCATCCACCCATCTTCTACCGCTTTTCCGGAGGTCCGGGTCGCGGAGGCAGCAGTTCAAGCAGAGAAGCCCAGACTTCCCTCTCCCCAGCCACCTGCTCCAGCTCTTCAGAGGGGATACCAAGGCGTTCCCAGATCAGCTGGGAGACATAGTCTCTCCACCGAGTCCTGGGTCTGCCCCGGGGTCTCCTCCCAGTGGGACGTGCCTGAAACACCTCAAGTGGGAGGCTTCCAGGAGGCATCCTAATCAGATGCCCGTACCACCTCAACTGACTCCTTTCAATGTGGAGGAGCAGCGGTTCTACTCTGAGCCTCTCCCGGATGACTGAGCTCCTCACCCTATCTCTGAGGGTGAGTCCAGCAATCCTACGGAGAAAGCTCATTTCAGCCGCTTGTATCCGCGATCTCGTTCTTTCGGTCATTACCCAAAGCTCGTGACCATAGGTGAGAGTAGGAACGTAGATTGACTGGTAAATCGACAGCTTTGCCTTAGAACTAAGCTCCCTCTTCACCACAACAGACCGGTACAACGTCCGCATCACTGCAGATGCTGCTCCAATCCGTCTGTCGATCTCTCGCTCCATTCTCCCCTCACTCGTGAACAAGACTCCAAGATACTTAAACTCCTCCACTTGGGGCAGGAGCTTGTCCCCAACCCGGAGAGGACAATCCACCTTTTTCCGGCTGAGGACCATGGACTCGGACTTGGAGGTGCTGATTCTCATCCCAGCCGCTTCACACTCAGCGGCAAACCGTCCCAGCAAGAGCTGTAGGTCATTGCTGGATGAAGCCAACAGGACAACATCATCTGCAAACAACAGAGATGAGATCCTGTGGTCACCAAGCATGACACCCTCCATTCCCTGGCTGCACCTAGAAATCCTGTCCATAAAAATTATGAACAGGATCGGTGACAAAGGGCAGCCCTGGCGGAGTCCAACTCTCACTGGGAATGACTCTGACCGAGTGTTGGCAATACGAACCAAACTCTCACAACGGTCGTACAGAGACCGAATAGCTCGTAACAACAAGCCCGATACCCCATACTCCCAAAGCACCCCCCACAAAAATCCACGAGGGACGCGGTCAAATGCCTTCTCCAAGTCCACAAAACACATGTAAACTGGTTGGGCAAACTCCCACGGACCCTCGAGAATTCTCGAGAGGGTAAAGAGCTGGTCCGATGTGCCACGGCCAGGACGAAAACCACATTGCTCCTCCTGAATCCGAGGTTCGACCAACGGCCGGACTCTCCTCTCCAGTACCCTGGCATAGACCTTCCCAGGGAGGCTGAGGAGTGTGATCCCTCTAAAGTTGGAGCACACCCTCCGGTCCCCTTTTTTAAAGAGAGGAACCACCACCCCGGTTTGCCATGCCAAAGGCACTGCCCCCGACCTCCACGCAATGTTGCAGAGGCGTGTCAATCATGACAACCCAACAACATCTAGGGCCTTGAGGTACTCAGGGCGAATCTCGTCCACCCCCGGGGGCCGGCCACCAAGGAGATTTTTAACCACCTTGGCGACCTCAGCCCCTGTGATAGGCGAGTCATCCCCCTCGTCCCCAAACCCTGCTTCCACTGTGGAAGGCGTATCAGTGGGATTGAGGAGATCCTCAAAGTATTCCTTCCACCGCCCGACGATGTCCCCAGTCGAAGTCAACAGTGTCCCATCCGCACCATACACAGTGTGGATGGGGAGCTGCTTTCCCCTCCTGAGCCGCCGGACAGTTTGCCAGAATCTCTTTGAGGCCGACCGAAAGTCTTGTTCCATGGCCTCACCGAACTCCTCCCATACCCGGGTTTTTGCTTCAGCAACCACCCGAACTGCACTCCGCTTGGCCTGCCGGTACACCTCAGCTGCTTTGGGAGTCCCACAAGCCAACCAAGCTTGATAGGACTCCTTCTTCAGCTTAATGGCCCCCCTCACAACTGGTGTCCACCACTTGGTTCGAGGGTTGCCACCACGAGATGCACCGACCACCTTGCGGCCGCAGCTCTGGGCCGCTGCTTCAACAACAGAGGTGGAGAGCATGGCCCATTCAGACTCCATGTCTCCAGACTCCCTCGGAATGTGGTTGAAGTTCTTCCAGAGGTGGGAGTTGAAGACCTCCCGGACAGGGGCCTCAGCCAGACGCTCCCAGCACACCCTCACTATACGTTTGGGTCTACCAGGTCTGAATGGCTTCCTCCCCTGCCATCGGATCCAACTCACCACCAGGTGGTGATCAGTTGACAGCTCTGCACCTCTCTTTACTCGGGTGTCCAAGACATACGGTCGCAGGTCTGATGATACGATAACAAAATCGATCATCGACCTGCGACCTAGGGTGTCCTGGTGCCAGGTGCACATATGGACACCCTTATGCTTGAACATGGTGTTCGTTATGGACAGACTGTGGTTAGCACAGAAGTCCAATAACTGAACACCACTCGGGTTCAGATCGGGCAGGCCGTTCCTCCCACCACATAAACAATATATGTGGAACCACATAAACAATATATTTAAAAAGGAGGATTTGGAAAGGGCCCAGTCAGGTGATCTGAAGGTCTTCTTAATGGCATAGATACATTTCAGATACATTTCTAAAATATACCAAGGTCTTCAAGACTTAAAAGGAGACAACACATCATATATAAAAGAGAGATGGGAAAAAGAGGGAAATTTCACTTTACAACTGGAAACATGGGAAAAGCTAAATAAACAACAATGGAAAAGTACCTCATCCCTGCAGTGGAGAGAATTTGGATGGAAAAATTTGCTAAGATTTTTAAGAACACCTGCACAAAACAAATTTACTCGTAAGGGGTTGAATTGTTGGCGCTTGTGTGGTGAAGAGACTGCAAATCATTTTCATGTGTTTTGGTCATGCCCAGTTATCCACCAATATTGGACCAATGTACAGACAATATTGGGGAAAATATTCAAAATAACAGTCCCCTTTTCTTTTGTAACTTTGTATTTGGGTTTACTACCGGATTCACTGGAAAGACAAGGAGAAAAATACTTATTCACTGTTTTAATATTGACAAGTAAAAAAAGCCCTAACTAAAAAATGGATGTTGAAGGACTGTCCTACACCTGAAGATTGGATTAACGTGATCCAAGACATTTACTCGATGGAAAAGTTGACATTTGCACTGAGACAGGACATGGATGGGTTCTTGAACTTTTGGCAACCCTGGATTGCATATGTGTCTTCCATTAGATCTAATCTTTGACAAATACCATTTCAATAATGGCACCGCTCTTTGTTCCAACGCTACTCAGATGCTCTTTTATTTTTATTTATTTATTTTAATTTTTTAATTTTTTTTGTTTTTTGCTCTTTTGTTTTGTTTTTGTTTCTTTTGTTTTTTCTTGTTTTGTTTGTTTTGTTTGTTCTTTCTTTAATTTCTCTTTTTCTTTCACTTAAAAAAGGGGTGTTGTAATAATTATTCTTCCAATGTTGTCAAAAAACAAAAAAAGGGAACGTGATGAAAATGTAAACAATGCAATGCTGTAATGACATGTATACCCTTTACAAAAACTTAAATAATAAAAAAAAAAGATCTGATTCTACCCTATTATCCTAACAGAGCACTACACTCCCAAAATGCAGGATTACTTGTAATACCTAGAATCTCCAAAAGTACAATGGGAGGCAGAGCCTTCAGTTACCAAGCTCCTCTCCTGTGGAACCAGCTGCCAATCTGGATTCGGGAGTCAGACTCGATCTCTGTTTTTAAGAAGAGGGTTAAAACCTTCCTTTTTGATATAGCCTATAATTAGGGAGGGATCATGTGCCTCTGAACCCTCCCTTAGTTATGCTGCTAATAGGTTTAGACAGCCAGGGGACCTCCAATAATGCAATGGGCTTCACTCCTTTCTTCACTCCCAATGAAATATTTTTGCTGGTCATTAACATCTGTTTGTTCTCTCCTATAGATTGAGTCCCCGTCGTGCTGTTTGCTCTCTACATGTCTGTTCTTTTCGTCTTCTCTATCCCCTCACCCCCCAGCCAGTTGCATCAGATGACTGCCTCTCCCTGAGCCTGGTTCTGCTGGAGGTTTCTTCCTGTTAAAAGGGAGTTTTTCCTCTCCACCATTGCCAAGCGCTTGCTCACGGGATTGCCTGATTACTGGGGTCTTTCTGCAATTGTGGGGGTTTCCCCTACAGTTGAGATGACTATTGTTGTGAAATGGCACTATATAAATGAAGTTGAATTGAATTGAATTGAACTGAATTGAACTTCTTCTTTGCCATGACCAGGTTGGCGATCCAGGGGGAAACGCTGACCCGTTCAATGATGCCGGCGTCCAAGAGCTTCTGCAGCTCCGCTGTGATGTTATCCCACAGTGCAAGGGGAAGTCAATGGAGGGGTTGGATTTTTGGTGACACCGTCGGCTCAATGAGTAGTCGGTGATTGAAGGAGGTGAGGCATCCCAGTTCCGTGAAGAGCGCCGGCCAACTGTGCTGCCAGGATGAGGAGACTGTCAGAATGGTAGAGCCCATTGGGTCAGTGATGGAGAAACCCAACTCACTGATTAGGTCGATGCCCAGCAAGTCCGCCCCGACATGTTACTTGGAAGGTGTATGACAGGATGGTTTTAGGGCCACAACACACGGAAAAAGTGACTGTTCACACCATGCTGATCTTGACGTGTCTGTAGCCAAATAAGTTGTCCACATTCGCTGTGATGGCCTTCCGGGGAAACAATTTCCTGACTGTAGCCACGCTCAGAAGGAACCTTGAGACCGTTGTATCCGGCAGCAGTGGCACGTTGATGCCATCTAGCTGTACTGTGCACCATGTGAATGGCCAACTTTTGGTGCCGACTGTGGATGGCGGTTGGGCCTGACGGGTGGGCCTTTGGATTCGCGAAGGTTGAACGGCAGGCTTTGGCAAAGTGGTTGAGCTTTTTACAATGTTAGCATTTCAGCCCTCTGGTTGGGCAAGTGGGTGATTGAGTTTGGTGTCTGGATGAACCACAGTCATTGTAGGGCAGGCACTCACCCGTGTTATCCTATTTCCTACCCGACTTCCTCTGATTGTAGTGGGGAGGTGTGGGGTTGGAGCGCTGGGTGGTGGTGGTGACGGCCTGCGTTCGTGGGTCCCGGTGAGGAGCCTGTTGGCTAGGTGCCACTAGCTGCCTCAATAGCTGGATGGCCATTTCCATTTGGGAAGACATTCTCACAGCCCCATCTAGTTGTAGTAGTAGTTTAGGTGTAGTAGTTTAGGTCGTTCCCTGCCAGTATCATCTGCTCCCGCAGCCACTTGTTCCTAGTACTCTCCACTAGCTTGTCACGTATTAGCTTTAAGTGGCCAAAGGCGCACGCGCTCACCTGGAACCAAAGCTCAGTGACAAACTGAAGCGTCGTCTCGTCGTTATGCTGGCAGCGCTGGATAAAAGTCACTCTTCAAGCCGTTAGGCTACATGTGCCGGTGAAATACCTGCTCATTACACCCAAAGAGTCCTTGTATGTGCTTGCAGGGCCGAGGGAGTGAAACATATGCTGCCCCTCGGCGCTGAGACTGTGGATTAGCATCCCCTTTAGCCTCTTGTCGTTAACGTCGTTCAGCCCGGCAACGATGATAAAGACTTGGAATTCTTCATGCCAGCGGGGCCAAGGGATTGGTGGTATTATGTCTGGGAATGGTGTAAGGGACCAACAGAGAGCGTCTTGCTGGGAACATGAACTTTATTACAGAAAACCTTAGTGGTGGTACAGAGTGTCATCGGTTGGGAGGCCAAGCGCCGAAAGATGAGAAGAGAGGCTGCAAAATGGCCATCCCTTGCATTTATATGTTCGGCGTGATGATGTCACCAAGCGACCGCATCATCACGCCGACACTGACCAGACCTGTGGTTTTAGAACATCACATTCACCCTTCCCCCTTGGAAAAGCAGATAAACACTATCAATTTACCCTCCCCAATTTGGTAATTGTAAAACCCCAGAACTAGCTAGAGACAGTGGGTGGACTACCGCATGGCCCAGCATGGCTGAGTGGTTTACTATGACACGTCTGTTGGCAGCCACGCCCCTAGCTAAACACAGTCCTTTTTTTATTGAGGAAGGCAGTTCAGTTCAAGGGGTCTTGAGGCGAGCCCATGGTGGATGTGCCCCTGGAGGTGCGGAGGCCCACTGACCAGGATCGTCTTCTTCGAAACCCCAGTCTGGGTCCCACACCGTGCGAGTAGACTCCCATGTAACCGTGCCATCCGGGGCAGCTGCTCAAACTCGGCAAAGACAGTTGGCGTGCCACACCGAACCATCTGCCAGCTGGAAGGTCACTGACTCCAGCTGCGCTGTGATCTTGATGGGTGCAGGTAGTGGTGGAGATGGTGTTGAGGCCAACTGCAGGTCACGACATTCGGATCTGCGGCCCCAAACCCAGTCCATCACTGCAAGTGGTGCTCTGTTTGGATGCATTCAGCATCATGGCTGTGATGGTGCGGCTCTCACATCTGCTGTGGGGCATCCACCAGGCTGTGGTGATGCTACTGCATCCTGTTGGGTTATGGACTCTTCATCCTGCAGCTCAGCAGCAGCTCCTGGAAGCTGATGCCAAGCGTGGATTCAAAAGGCGTCCAGTGGATCGGTTGTGTTCCACAACCGACGCCTCATCCTGCAGCTCAGCAGCGGCTCCTGGAGGCTGGTGCCAGGCGTGGACTCGGTAGTAGTCCGGCCTCTTCTCTCCCTCTCCTGGGAAGTCTGGTCGTGGCGATGTGTGTGCTGTCGCTGGTGGTAGAACCTGCGCCGGGTTGTCATGTCCCGGGGTTCCCAATAGAGGCGGGCTCCCTCTCATGCAGCTCTGCAGCAGCTCCCTGAGGCTTATGGTGGGCGAGGACCTGAAGCGAGTCCGGTCACTGCCCCTTCTCCAGGCAGAAACATGCTGTGGATTGGCATTGCTCTGCTGGGTCCTGCTGGGCTGTGAACTCTCTATCCTGCAGTGCTGCGGTGGCTCCTGGAGGCTGATGCAGGGCGAGGATGCGAGATGATTCCGGCTTCTGCCCCCTCTCCCCTGGTGCTGATTGTGATCATGGTGATGTGTTGTTGTCACCGGCGATGGGACACGCACCGGGTTGTCGTCGTTTACCGGGGTCCCCTTTGGCCACGAACTCCCTCTCCTGCAGCACTGCAGCAGCTCCCTAAGGCTCATGCCGGGCGAGGGTCGGAGGCGAGTCTGGTTTATACCCTCTCTCCGCGTGTTGGCATCACTGCCCCTTGGCCAGGCAGAAGTGCGCTCTTTCTAGGTGCGTTGGGGAGCCACAGTTGCCACATGGGAAGCCCCTCGTAGCATTCCTCCAATCCACGGTGTTTACCTCGGCCTCTTCTGCCATATCACCGGACCCTTCTGTGGTTACCGCATGTGCTAGCGGTGTCTGGCTTGGCTGCTTGGCTAACTGGTCCCACACCATCTCAACCTCCAATAAACTGAAGTTGCATGAGCTAGCTAGGTGACGAAGGTCTGCGATGAATTGTTGTGTCGTTAGCATTAGCTCTTCTCTTAGCCACTTGTTGTTCATGCCTTCTGCTAGCTTGTCACGGATTTGCTCGTCTTCTAAGGGCCTGAAGGCGCACGTGCTTGCCAAGACTCGGAGCTTCATGGCATAATGTTGTGTTGACTCACCCGCATGTTGTTTGCGGCGGAAGAAGATGATTCTTCGAGCTGTAACGTTGATCATGTCATTGTAATATTTCTCTGTCAGTAAGGGCTTTATCCTCGGTTTTGTGTGGGTCATCCTTGTCGCCATTTGTTATGTTTGGGAATGGTGTAAGGGACCAACAAAGAGCGTCTTGCTGGGAACACGAACTTTACTACATAAAACCTTAGTGGTGGTACAGAGTGTCATCGGTTGGGAGGTCGAGCGCTGACAGATGAGAAGAGAGGCTGCAAAATGGCTGTCCTTTGCATTTATATGTTCGACGTGATGACATCACCGAGCGGCCACGTCATCACGCCGACACTGACCAGACCTGTGATTTTAGAACACCACAGGTGGCTCACCTGGTAGGGCGAGGAATGGTTGCACGGTCATATCACTGCTGTTTTTACCCTTGTTGCCATTGTTATGTCTAGAAATGAGTCGCCAACGACAGACATGAACCGAACACACACTCTATTCACACCACACTCAACTATATATAGATGGGTGGCACCGCCCCTGCGCCACGGCCAGTTCACCACGTGATGATGTCACCTACAGCGAACCACCATGTCCAAACATCACAGTCTCTATTCATGTTTTCACTGCATGTCCTAGCCTGTCATTTCTCTTACAACATTTTGCACAAATAGCCTTTGTGAAGTCCCTGTCAAGCTTGTCAACATCATTACGTACTAGACTGGCAGGTCTGCGATGACTATGTGGAACTTTAGCATCATATTCACATGGTAATGTACATGTTGTTGGATTCATACAAAACAGACAATCTTTCTTGAAGTCAAACTTGATACCACTATCATCCACTGGAGCATCTGATCTCAACTGTTTGGCTTGTCGAGCTTCACTTAACTCTGCATCTCTATGCCATTTCTCAACTTTATCCACAAGTGATTTTGATGTATATTAAGATGCACACTTTCTATTAATCTTTATTGAACAGTTGCTCTCCACCTCCCTGATGTAGCCTGTTACCGCTTCGTTTACTTGCTGATCGAATACTGTCAATTCGAGTTTCAGTGACAATTGGAAATCTGAACTAGCTGCTCTGCACTGTTTGACTCTCCGTAGTGTACACTACATCTTTGAGGACCTGTTATATAAAGAGTTGAGAAAAATTACATATATTTTGGTAGCAAGATAACAAAAATTTGCCAATTACTAGCGAAAATTTATCATTTTATTGGGTTTTTTTGGCCTAGAATGACCCTAGCATTGACCTTTGTCTCTTGAATTGCTTCAGTGACCTCAGAAATTGACTCAGCACCCAAGAAAACCTATATTTGATGAAAAAAAAAAAACATCAAAATGCACCCATTGGTTGCTGAGCTATGTCGCTCTGGTTTTGGTGAATGTGGGTGGCAGCCATCTTGAAAATATGCTAATTAAAATTTGCCACCACCCAAATTTAATGTTATGCAGAAATGTTAACTGGAGATCCCAAGGCTACCAAAAATGCAAACATTTCTATGATTTGTTTTTTTGAAGGGGTTTGGATGGATTTCGCATCTTTTCCCCCTGACCAATATAAATTACAAATAATGGATTTATTAGTGATTGATAAATCAATACTCCCACTTTATAGATCATTGACTATCTTTCCGAACAATTTAGGCTTCCCTTGACTGGTGTTTCTACTCTTCTACCATTACTAATTCTTTGTTGTTGTTTTTTTATCCCTTTGATGAGAGAAACCCAAATAAGTTTTTCTGAAAAAATGATTTTCCATAGATCCAGATCAAAGTCAACTTACCAGATAAATAAGTTATGTTTTTGTACTTGATGGCTGATTAGAAAGTAAACTACCTTGAAAATGTACCAGTGTATACTTTATTGTGCTAATCAGAGACAAATTAGTTATATTTGGAGGTTAGAACATTAACATTAACCTTTTGCACAACATGCTTATTTTAACACACTAAAAAAAATGGAAATCATTTAAGTTACCTTCCGTAGTGTATTTTGACCACGTGGACGGACAATGGTGACCAAATGTGGACGCTCAGCGCTCTCTTCTGCATGCTGGGTATGGAAAAGAGGGAGATGAGGAGGGGGAAAGTGAGACCTGCGGACATGTTCTGCAGGGCGAGGGTGAATGGGCCATGGCTGGACTGCCCTACCAGGATCCTTCAATGAGGAGACAGTGGGAGCTGACACAGAAAGAAAAGACAGAAGATTTAGATTACTGAAAGTGTGTAATGCTAAAGTCATTGCTCACATGGGATCACCTGATTGTTGGAGTCTATTTCTGCAGTTGGGAGGTCTTTGCCCTACAGTTGAAAGCGATATGAGACGAGTGTTGTTGTGAATTGGCACTATATAAATAAAACTGAATCGTTAAAGTGGTGGGCTTCTTGTATACACAAGAAAACTCATAAGTAACATAATACTAGTTCCCGATCATGTGTGCCCGTGTGAGTGTGAAATCAAATCCGGCTGATCAGATTTGAGTGTTTTCCATCACACAGAGTGCAAGGGCCATTTGAGATTCCTCAGGCACCTTGTTCCCGCCGGCTGAATTATTTAGGCTTCCTGAAGTCATGAACACCCCCCCCCCCCCAACACACCAACAAAAACTTGCGTTGACCTGGTTAGAGCTCAGCTGAATGTGCATCATTAATGAATCATTAGTGACGCATTGCCTCTTTGACGTTTCACTTTCTGGCAATGAGTGGAGGAGACGTTATCTGTCCACCCAGAGGGGGCATTGTTTTTGGTTTTGTTTGGGTTGCAGACGCAGACAGAAACACAAGACCAGATCTCCAACAGCAGCGGGCCCCATTTGAGCAAAACACCACTGGTCAACTGAGAGTGAGCAAATGCACACACAATCAGACACGAAAGCTTTTCACAGTGGACACACAACCCCCTACTTGTGCTTAGGCTTAAAAAAAAAAAAAAGCGCAAGCTGTGGCCATCAAATGAGACAAAAATCACATTCTTATTGTGTGTGTAGAGCTAGGAGAAAGGTAAGGAAATAAAGGTGCCACACATTTTTTCCAACATCCAGTTTGCCATTTTGATTGATTTTGGGCTTAAAATAGGCTACATGTGAGAACAGGACCAAAAAAAGACAATGTAACAAATTTAAAAAACAAAAATAAATTTAGAACAATAAGAAAAAAGCCGGTGCCAGTGTGCCTTTACAAGAGGTAAACACATGGACTTAACACTTGAAACAACTATGATATGAAAATCAGTCACAAAACAGCATTTTAAGCATTTCTGGAAGCTTTTACTGAACAGTGTTTCACAAGATTATCTCTCTAAATATGATCAAAAAAAACTTGCCACTGGCACTATGAAATATTAGGAGGGTTATTTAAGAACCAACATTAATTAACGTTCTCCACTGAAATACAGTATTAGCAGTATATGCTTCTTATAAACATACCTGTGACAAAGGTTAGCACATTATATTTTACACTTTTCACTAATAGCTTATGATCCTGTACTCACTGGAAGGTGACAAAACACATCATTTTAACTGCTAATAAAAATCCATAAAACCTAACAACTCACCTGCCAGTTTCAGTTTAGCATCTGGAGCCCCTTTACAGCCATACCGGGTTTTCTGTGCAGGCATCATGTCTTTATAACATTATTAACATCAAAACTAACTATAAAAAAGTGCCTCACTTATATTTTCTCCGGTTTTATTTCTTCGTGAGGCCCCGCTGTCGTTTTCTTTCAGCCTCTTACAGCAGAACTAACGGGATTCGCCAAGAAGACAGTTTTAGCTTGAACCGTTGCTATGGACACACGTCAAGTCGAACGGACTCGATAGACGGAAATATAAGCTTTTTCTATCAAAATAAAACAATCTAAATGGAGAAATAGGTATATAATAAACGTTATTGTGTTGTGAGTAAGTTTCAGGGAATATTTAAAAATATAATTTTCATAGGGCACTTGAATAATGCACTATATGTGATTCGGTGCCCTTAGATATCGGTTGATTGGTTTTATTTTGAAATCTTACCGGAAACAAACCTCTGTTTTGTCAACGCTTGGGAAATTTTCTTTTGGAAAATTTTACTGAACAGCGGATGGGGGAGAGGTTAGTTGAGGTGGGTAGAAATCGAAGCTACATTTACTCAAGTACGTCTACTCAATAATGTTTACTGAGTCATTTTATTACGTGCTATTTTTTATTCTTACTTGAATGCATTTATAAAGAAGAAAAACTATTTACCCTTCTACATTTGATGTATTTTGAATTACTTGTGCATGAAAGGGAACTTGTAACTTTCAGCTACAAATTGGAGTGAGATTCAGATATGGTGGAGGCAGTGGCGGAGCCAGGACATTTCCAGTGGGGTGGCCAGGATGGATAAGTGATCAGTTTAGGGTGGCCGAGAAATCGGTATTACCAAAACTTAATGTTTCTTGCAAAATAAGGGATTATATAAAGTGGCTAACTCTTTAGTACTGTATTTACTGTTTATATTCAAACTTGCTATTAAATTTTGTGTGTAGAGTTGTATTGATTATTGTTAGCAATTTTATGTAGGGCCCGTCACTGAGGAGATAGTAAATGACTTTGTACAACTTTTGTACAAAGTACAACTACTACAACTTTGTAATGACAAAATGATGAGAACTTAGGGGTACAAACATCCCTGACTAGTGCTCTTAAGAGTCTACTGGTGCATCTTAGCAACTGAAATATTGCAAGCCATTTTTTATCCTAATTTTGATCATTATGGCTCTCTTTTTTGTGTTCTGCAGAACAGGAACATGCTGTAAACCAATTCTTAACTGAGTCAGGCCAGTTGATTATAACTTTAGTTACTTTTACAATACACCACATTGCCATCTACAGAAGTTCTCTGATGACTGCAATCCTCGGCCTCATCTCTGATGGGGATGATGTGGAGTACAGAGGGCTTATCCAGGACTTCGCAGATTGGTGCCTGCGGAAGTGCCTCCAGATCAATGCGAGGAAAACCAAGGAACTGGTGGTGTACTGCCACAGGTGAGGACAACCCCTCACAGCACCGGTGAACATCCAGGGAACAGACATCGAGATGGTGACATCTTACAAGTACCTGGGTGTTCACCTGAACAATAAACTGGACTGGTCACACAACACCAACACATTCTACAAGAAGGGGCAGTGCAGGCTGTACCTCCTGAGGAGACTCAGGTCTTTTGGAGTGCAGGGGGCACTCCTGAAGACCAATCAAAAAAGCTAGCTCTGTTCTGGGGCAATGCCTCGACCCAGTGGAGGAGATAGGAGAGAGGAGGATGGTGGCTAGGCTGTCATCTCTGCTGGAGTCCGAGTCCCACCCCATGCGGGACATGCTGAACGCACTGAGGAGCTCATTTAGTGGTAGGCTGTGCCATCCTAAGTGCTTGAGGGAGAGGTTCCGCAGGTCCTTCCTACCTACCTACGGCTGTCAGACTTTAAAACCTAACCGGTGCTGCTCGTAGAGGTCGTATTAAATGTACTAAACGTAACAACTTTGCACAAGCGAGATCGTTCCCTCCAATACACAACTAAGACAATTGCAATTATTATTGAGGGTGGCAACAACACTGTTGATTCAAATGCGAAATATACTGTCTGTGTCACGTGCTGAGTCTGGGTCCTCTGCCAGACTCAGCTTCGTGACACTTTTCTTTGCATTTATGTATATTTATTGTATTTGTTGCCTTTGAGTTTCATTATTGCCTTTTTATGTTCCTATTTTATGTTTTGAGTTCTATCTTGTGTTCCTCTGGGTTGACAGCTGTTGGCTGTGTTTCTGGGGTTATGCTCTGCTGGGGGTGTCACCCGCCAGGCTGTCAACCACCCCTCCCTCACCTGTCATTACCACCCAGCTGATTCTATTAACCAGTTTTGTTTCCTCCTCCTGCTCCAGGTCCCGCACCTGTTTTCACTCATGTCATTTTACTGACCAAAGTATTGAGTGTGTACATGGACATACTTTTCAGTTGGTCCACATTTGTATTAAAAAACTATTTTTTAAAATGAATTTTATGTAATATTCTAATTTTTTGAGAAACTGAATTTTGGGTTTTCATGGGCTGTAAGCCATAATCATCAAAATTAAAATAAACACCTGAAATATATCACTCTCTGTGTAATGAATCTATATAATATATGGGTTTCACTTTCTGAAATGAGTGATAAAAAATATGAACTTTCTCATGATATTCTAATTTTTTGAATGATGTGGGCTACATTGACAATTGGAGCTCTTTTTGGGGAAAACCTGGTCTTATGAGACGAGACAGCATTCATCCCACTTTGGATGGTGCTTCTCATTTATCTAACAATCTGGCATCTTTTTTATCCAAATTTCCAAAACCTTGACTACTCAGAGTTGGGACCAGGAAGCAGAGTCGCAGTCTTACACACCTCTCTGCAGCTCCTCTTCATCCGCCACCCCTCAACTTAGCCCCTGTCTTCCCCATCAGAGAATCATTGTCTGCTCCCTCTAAAGTAAATAAAAATATAATATATAAGCATCCCAAAGTGATTAAGCAAAATATTGGTAAAACTCAAATTAAACATGAAGCCTCTAAATTGAATGATTTGGCCTCTGTTCCTCCTCATAATTTAAAAATTAAATGTGGTTTATTAAATATTAGGTCTCTAACTCCCAAGTCTCTGTTAGTCCATGATTGTCATGACTCACCGCTCATTAGCGGCGCCAGCTGCGCGCACACCTGTACCTCGTCAGCGGCGTGGGATTTAAGCCACTCTGCCCTCTGCTTCGGCCTGAAGCTGTCTGATCTCGTCGGCCTGCTTGCTGCAAGGAACCCCCTTCTACCAGCAAGATCATTCACGTAAGAATCTCTTACCTTCCTCTCCAGTCATCTCCCCTGTGCACAGGTGGATTTCCCGGCGGCGGACTTCTCCCCTGCTTCACCGTCTCCTCGCTGCTGTCACAGGCGCTCCAGGTCGCTGTCTCCCGGGCTACGCCCTTGTCAACGCCAGCCACCTGACTAACCAAGTAAGCAAGCATATCCCATTATCCCTCTGTATTGGTTTGGTGCCCGTTACCCTTCTCCCTGTGCTCTCTCCCGTAGGGTTGCCCGGCTGCACGGCTTCCTGCCCCCGTGCCTGAAGCTGACGTCCACCACCAATACATTCACATCTCACAGACACGCAGTCACACACCCTTGTTGTTGAATAAAGCTGTTGAATCTACCCTGAGCCTGCGTGTGTGTCTCCTGAGCCGTGCGTTATGTCAGTACGGCTTCAGCAGAGCGGCTCGGCGGACAGCGGGCTCACACGCCGTTTTTCCACCCTCGAGGCTCGGGTGGATTTAATAGCTCATCAGCAACAAGTGATTCTCAACCAATTGACACAGATAACTAACTGGTTAGACCGCCTGGACCCCCGACAGCCGTTCCCCCCGGCTCGTCAGGGTGGCGCAGCTCTTGCTGCTCTGGCGGCCGTCCAGCCAGCTCCGGGTGCGCCGGTCCGACTCACACCTACCCCAACCCCCGCCCGCTTTAGCGGTAAGCTCGGTGGAGCGCAGGGATTTATTATGCAGTGTGAGTCGGGTGTTCCACCGCGTCCCCGGAGACTTTCCCTCAGACCACAGTCGAATTGGCTGTATCGGGAATCTCCTGGAGGGTTGAGCGCTAACTTGGGCTTACGCCGTAATGGCGAAGCCCAGTTACGTCACCCTCACTTATGGCCAGTTTGTTAACCAGTTCCTGGAAGTCTTTGATCATTCGCGTCAAGACAGCGTCCTGGTCGATCGCCTCCTCAGTCTCCAACAGGGGAGCTGATCGGCCGCGGACTACGCGATAGACTTCCGGGTAACAGCGGAGGAAGTTGGCTGGGAGGAACGCTACCTCTGCGGCATCTTCCTCCGCAGCCTAAACTCTAGTCTGAGGGATGAGTTGGCCGGTCGGGATCTCCCGGAGACGCTCGCAGAGCTGATTTCCTGTACCATCAGTTTGGATAACAGGCTGCGCGAGCGTGCCTCAGAGCGGAAGTCTACTTCTCGCTCGTGGGGCGCCTCGTCACACCCGTCCCAAGCTCACCCCCTGGCGTTACCACCACCGGAGGCCTCCGAGGAGTCGGAGCCGATGGTGACGGGCCGGACAAAGCTCCCCCTGGTGGAGAAACAACGCCGCCGTGAGTTGGGCCTCTGCATGTATTGCAGGGGTAGCCAACACACGGTGGAGCACTGTCCGGAAAAGCCAAATGGGGAGGTCCGCGAGTCACTGTAGGGGGCCTCGCGGACGCTAACCGGTTAACTCCCCTCACACGTTTGACGCTGCCCATCCGTTTCTGTCATAACTCCACCGGGCACCTCACACATGCACTGGTGGACTCAGCCGCGGAGGGTAGCTTTATTTCTCAGAGCCTGGCAACCCGATTGGGCATCCGTTGCCAGCCCCTTGAAGCTCCTCTTGCCCTAGTCAATCTCTCCCGTGTATCCCTGGGTAAAGTGACTCACCGGACGGCTCCCGTCTCAGTCATCATCTCTGGTAACCACCGGGAAGATATCACCCTCTTTGTCCTGCCATCTTCTGTCTCCCCAGTGATACTTGGATACCCGTGGCTCCACCTCCACAATCCCGTCCTGGACTGGAAGACCGGAAGGGTGTCCGCCTGGAGCTCTTTTTGCATGAGTACCTGCCTCCAATCCACTGCCTGCGCCCCATCCTCTCCTCTCACAGCCAAGGATGCCGCGCCTCCGGCTCTAACCCTGGTACCTGCGGAGTTCCATGACCTGGGTGCAGTCTTTAGTAAGACCAAGGCGATGTCCCTCCCTCCTCACCGGCCCTACGACTGTGCCATAAACATCCGCCAGGGGGCTCCTCTTCCCTCGGGACGCCTCTACAGTCTGTCAGCGCCGGAGAAGGAGGCGATGAACACATACCTGAAGGAGTCGCTCAGCGCTGGGATAATCCGTCCATCGTCGTCTCCATTAGGCGCAGGGTTCTTCTTCGTGGCTAAGAAGGACGGTTCTCTTCGCCCTTGCATTGATTACCGCGCCCTCAACGACATCACGGAGAAGGACCGCTACACCCTGCCCCTGATGGACACCGCCTTCCACTCCCTCCAGGGGGCGACCTGGTTCACCAAGCTGGATCTCCGCAGCGCATACCACCTTGTCCGGATCCGGGAAGGAGATGAGTGGAAGACAGCCTTCCGTACCCCGAACGGCCACTTTGAGTACCTGGTAATGCCGTTCGGGTTGACCAACGCTCCAGCCGTCTTTCAGCGCCTCATCAATGACGTCCTCCGGGACCTCATCGGCCTTTTTGTGTTCGTCTATCTGGATGATATTCTCATCTTCTCCAAATCCAGGGACGAGCACCGGGTGCACGTGAGGCAGGTCCTCCAGAGGCTGCTGGAGAACCGGTTGTATGTGAAAGCAGAAAAGTGCGAATTCTACGCCGAGACTACATCCTTCCTGGGCTTTGTCATCTCCCATGACCAGGTGCTCCCAGACCCAGCAAAGGTTAAAGCGGTGGTAGATTGGCCCACACCAACCTCCAGAAAACAGGTGCAGCAATTCATCGGGTTTGCCAATTTCTACCGCCGCTTTGTTCCCAACTTTGGAGCCATCGTCGGCCCTCTGACCCACCTTACCTCCCCTAAGACCCCGTTCCGGTGGACTGAAGAAGCCGCGGCGGCTTTCCAGGCGCTGAAGGCGGAGTTCTCCTCCTCCCGGGTCCTCAGTCAGGTCGACCCCTCCCTACAGTGCATCGTGGAGGTCGACGCTTCGGATACAGGGATGGGGGCGGTGTTGTCCCAGCGATCGCCAGCCAACGGGGCCAAACGGCCCTGCGCCTTCTTCTCTCGGCGCTTGTCCCCGGCGGAACGGAATTATGACGTGGGGGACAGAGAGCTGCTCGCCATCAAGCTCGCGCTTCAGGAGTGGCGCCACTGGCTGGAGGGGGCCGCCCTGCCGTTTGTAGTGTTAACTGACCATAAGAACTTGGAATATTTAAGAACTGCCAAGCGTCTGAATGCCCGCCAGGCGCGCTGGTCCTTGTTCTTCGCTAGATTTTGCTTCACCATCACATTCAGGCCGGGCTCCAAGAATGGCCTGCCTGACGCCCTCTCCAGGCAATTTGCCCCCGAGGCGTCAGAGGACGCAGTTCATACCATCCTGCCCAGGTCGTGCGTTGTGGGAGCCGTCTCCTGGGACATCGAAAGCAAGATCCGGAGGGCGCAGGAGTCGGAACCGGACCCTGGCGGTGGACCGGAGGGGAGGCTCTTTGTCCCATCGGCCGTCCGGGGGGAGGTTATCCACTGGCTCCACACATCAAAACTCACCTGCCACCCTGGGTCCTCCCAGATGATTGACCTGCTTCAACGGTCCTTCTGGTGGCCGGGGCTGCGGAAGGATGCCGCTCGCTACGCTCGGGCCTGCCCCGTCTGCGCCACCAGTAAGTCTAGCAACACGCCCCCTGCGGGCCTGCTCCAGCCCCTGCCCGTCCCCGGCAGGCCCTGGTCACACATCGCCCTAGACTTTGTCACCAGTCTCCCCATTTCCAACAGCTTCGACACAGTCCTGACCATCGTCGACCGCTTCTCCAAGGCCGCTCACTTTGTGCCACTACAGGGGCTCCCCTCCGCCTTGGAGACAGCGGATCTTCTCATCCAGCACGTGGTCAGGCTGCACGGGATACCGGTAGACGTGGTCTCCGATCGGGGTCCCCAATTTGCCTCGGACGTTTGGAAGAGCTTCTGTAACGCCCTAGGAGCCAAAATAAGCCTCTCCTCCGGCCATCACCCCCAATCCAACGGGCAGTGTGAACGGACCAACCAGGAGCTGGAGGTTGCGCTCCGCTGCGTCACTGCTTCGAAGCCCACGTCTTGGAGCTCACACCTCGCCTGGGTAGAATACGCCCACAACACCGCTTGCTCTTCTTCCACCAGGATGTCCCCCTTTAAAGCGTCCCTGGGCTATGATCCACCTTTGTTCCCCGTGCTGGAGAGCGAGCTGGCTGTCCCCTCGGTCCAGGCACATCTTAGGCGGTGCCGCTCCTTCTGGTCCACTGCGCGCAATGCGCTTTTACGCACAGCGGAGCGCAACAAGACCACGGCAGACCGACACAGAAGACCTGCCCCGGCTTACCAGGTGGGCCAGCAAGTTTGGGTGTCCACTCAGGACGTTAATTTAAAGGGTGAGAGGAGAAAGTTGGCACAACGTTTCATGGGCCCATACCCCATCACCAAGATTATCAACCCGGTGGCTGTGCGTGTGGCTATTCCCCGCTCCCTCCGCATCCATCCCACCTTCCACGTCTCCAAGGTGAAACCGGTGGTGTCTGACCCACTCTGCCCTCCACCTGCAGCGCTGCCCGCGCCCCGGATGATTGATGGCCACCCGGCCTGGACAGTCTCTACCATCCTGGACTCCCGGCGCCGGGGTCGCGGGCTACAGTACTTGGTGGACTGGGAGGGCTACGAGCCAGAATGGAGACAGTGGGTGCATTCCTCGTTTGTGTTGGATCCATCCCTCATCACTGAGTTTCACCGAGCGCACCCTGAGAAACCATCGCCAGGAGGCGCTGCTAGAGGGGGGAGTACTGTCATGACTCACCGCTCATTAGCGGCGCCAGCTGCGCGCACACCTGTACCTCGTCAGCGGCATGGGATTTAAGCCACTCTGCCCTGGGCTTTGGCCTGAAGCCGTCTGATCTCGTCGGCCTGCTTGCTGCAAGGAACCCCCTTCTACCAGCAAGATCATTCACGTAAGAATCTTGTACCTTCCTCTCCAGTCATCTCCCCTGTGCACAGGTGGATTTCCCGGCGGCGGACTTCTCCTCTGCTTCGCCGTCTCCTCGCTGCTGTCACAGGCGCTCCAGATCGCTGTCTCCCGGGCTACGCCCTTGTCAATGCCAGCCACCTGACTAACCAAGTAAGCCAGCATATCCCATTATCCCTCTGTATTGGTTTGGTGCCCGTTACCCTTCTCCCTGTGCTCTCTCCCGTAGGGTTGCCCGGCTGCACGGCTTCCTGCCCCCGTGCCTGAGGCTGACGTCCACCACCAATACATTCACATCTCACAGACACGCAGTCACACACCCTTGTTGTTGAATAAAGCTGTTGAATCTACCCTGAGCCTGCGTGTGTGTCTCCTGAGCCGTGCATTATGTCAATGATCTGTTAATTGATCATCAGATTGATTTAATTTCCCTTACAGAGACTTGGTTAGGACAAGAGGATTATGTTGGTTTAAATGAATCAACTCCCTCTGGTTATTTAAACTGTCAAAATCCCAGAAGTTCTGGTTGTGGAGGAGGAGTAGCAACAATTTACCATTCCAAATTACTAGTTAATGTAAAGCAAAAAACATGTTATAATTCCTTTGAGGGCCTGGTCCTCAGTATTGGGCACTTTAGCAATTTTAGGTTAAACCCAATTTTATTTGCCATAGTTTATCGTCCCCCATCAACCTTCTCAGAATTTTTATCCGAATTTGCTGATTTCTTAGCTGATTTAGTGCTGAAATCTGATAGAATAATTATAGTAGGGGACTTTAATATACATGGGGATGTAGATAGTGACTGCCTTAATGTGGCATTTAATTCACTATTAGACTCGATTGGGTTTTCTCAGAAAGTAGGAAATTCTACTCATTACCTCCACCATACATTGGACCTTGTTCTGACATATGGCATAGAAATAGAAAATCTTGTAGTGTCTCCTCATAACCCTGTACTGTCAGACCATTGTCTGTTAACCTTTGATTTTACTATTTCTGACTATTTCGCTCCTAAAGAAAAATATTATTACAGTAGATGCCTCTCAGATGATGCTGTTACCAAATTTATGCAGATTGTCATGTGTCAACACAACGGAAATAAGCTATAGACAGCTTGCTCCTTCTGTAATTGATAACATGGTGGATAGTGTTACAGCTTCTCTGCATCAGACTCTAGACTTGGTGGCCCCCTTAAAAAAAGAAAAAGTCTAATCAGAGATTTCTAACTCCTTGGTTCAACACAGAAACTCGTAGCTTAAAACAGAAGACTTCTCAGTTAGAAAGAAAATGGCGCTCCACTAATTTAGATGAAATCTATTTAGCTTGGAGAAATCATCTTTTAATTTATAAAAAATCTCTTAGAAAAGCTAGAACGAGTCATTATTCTGCATTTATAGAAGAGAACAAGAATAATCCCAGGTTTCTTTTCAGCACTGTAGCCAGGTTGACAAAGAGTCAGGACTCTGTCAATCCTAGCATTCCCTTAGAGCTTACTAGTCAGGACTTTATGAACTTTTTCAATAATAAAATTTCATCCATCAGAGATAAAATCAGTCAGATTCTTCCCACAGTTAACTTAAATACTGTAACTACTACAACTCCTTCAATTGATGTCTGTCTTGATGAGTTTACTCCAATCGACCTTTGTGAGTTAGACAAAATAGTTTCCTCATCCAAACCTTCAACTTGTCTTTTAGACCCTATTCCTACCAGGTTATTTAAAGAAGTCTTCCCACTTATTGGTAGCTTTATTCTTCATATAATCAATTCTTCATTAACTTTAGGCCATGTACCGCAGGCTTTTAAAACGGCTGTAATTAAACCCTTACTCAAAAAGCCAACGCTAGATCCAGGAGCTTTAGCTAACTATAGACCAATCTCTAATCTCCCTTTCATTTCAAAAATCTTAGAAAGAGTTGTTGCTACGCAATTATTTGACCACCTGCAGGGAAATGGTTTACTTGAAGTGTTTCAATCTGGGTTTAGAATCCATCATAGTACTGAAACAGCCTTAGCGAAGGTCGCTAACGACCTCCTCATTGCATCTGATAATGGACTGGTTTCTGTACTTGTCCTTTTAGACCTTAGTGCAGCTTTTGATACTGTCGATCATAATATTCTACTTGATAGATTAGAACACTATGTTGGACTTAATGGAACTTCGTTGCAGTGGTTTAGATCTTATTTATCTGATAGATTCCAGTTTGTTCATGTAAATAATGAGTTTTCTTTCAACTCAAAGCTTAGTCATGGAGTTCCACAGGGATCTGTGCTAGGCCCTATTCTTTTTAGTTTATATATGCTTCCGTTAGGCAACATTATTAGAAAGCACTGTATACATTTTCATTGTTATGCAGATGACACACAATTATACCTGTCAATGAAGCCAGATGATAGTAATCAATTAGCCAAGTTAGAAGCCTGTCTTAAGGAAATCAAAGCTTGGATGGCTTGTAATTTCCTGCTATTAAATTCAGATAAGACTGAAGTCATTCTTGTTGGTCCAAAAAACCTTAGAAATACCTTTCCAAATCAAACTTTCAGTTTGGATGTGGTTACTCTTTCTCTTAATAGCTCTGTGAGGAACCTTGGAATTATTTTTGATCAAGACCTGTCCTTCAATTCACATATTAAATTTGTTTCTAAGACTGCCTTCTATCATTTGCGTAATATTGCCAAGATTAGGAGCATCTTGTCTCAGAGTGATGCTGAGAAACTGATCCACGCTTTTGTTAGCTCGAGATTAGATTATTGTAATTTTTTATTATCAGGCTGTCCTAAAACATCTTTAAAAAGTCTTCAGCTGATCCAAAATGCTGCAGCAAGAGTTTTAACAGGTACTAGAAAGAGAGATCATATCTCTCCGGTTCTGGCCTCCCTTCATTGGCTTCCCATAGAGTTTAGAATTAAGTTTAAAATCCTTCTTCTTACTTACAAAGCTCTAAACAATCAGGCTCCTTTTTATTTAAAAGATCTGATACTACCGTATTATCCTAACAGAGCACTACGCTCCCAAAATGCAGGATTACTTGTAATACCTAGAATCTCCAAAAGTACAATGGGAGGCAGAGCCTTCAGTTATCAAGCTCCTCTCCTGTGGAACCAGCTGCCAATCTGGATTCGGGAGTCAGACTCGATCTCTGTTTTTAAGAATAGGGCTAAAACCTACCTTTTTGATATAGCCTACAATTAGGGAGGGATCATGTGTTTCTGAACCCTCCCTTAGTTATGCTGCTAATAGGTTTAGTCAGCCGGGGGACCTCCAGTAATGCACTGGGCCTCACTCCTTTCCTCACTCTCAATGAAATATTTTTTTTGCTGGTCATTAACATTTGTTTGTTCTCTCCCATAGATTGAGTCCCCATCGTGCTGTTTGCTCTCTACATGTCTGTTCTTTTCATCTTCTCTATCCCCTCACCCCCCAGCCAGTCGCAGCAGATGACTGCCCCTCCCTGAGCCTGGTTCTGCTGGAGGTTTCTTCCTGTTAAAAGGGAGTTTTTCCTCTCCACCGTCGCCAAGTGCTTGCTCACAGGGGATCGCCTGATTGCTGGGGTCTTTCTGCAACTGTGGGGGTTCCCCCTACAGTTGATAGTGCTATGAGATGACTGTTGTTGTGAAATGGTGCTATATAAATAAAGTTGAATTGAATTGAATTGAATTGAATTGTACCTGTAAAATAATCTTATACAACCCCCATAGTTATAGGCCAGGATCCCAAAGTGTACCTCTGTAGCAAGTTTGGTGATTCTAGCTTTACTCATTGTACGGGCATCGGGAATACCAACCTTAACCTTTGGCGTTTTGACCCCAAACCCAGACTCAGAGGTCAAAGGTTCAAGGTGAACCTGTGTACCAAGGTTGGTGACCATGGCTTTACTTGTCCAATAGCAATAGTGCAAAGGAAATGTTAACATTGACCTGTGGGCCTCAAACCCATAATCAGAGTCCAGGATCTTAGGGTGAACCTGGGTATTAATGTTGGTGACCCTAGATTTACTAGTTATACAGTGTTTCTTACAGTTTGAATTTTGCACATTCTAAATAATCTGGAATGTGCTGCTGATTGTAATAAACAATTTAGTGACTTATGTGTTTGTATCATGAATTTCTCTGTAAATTTATCTAAATTTGAAACTATTTTCCTCAAATTTGTAATTTCCTCTTGTAAAATTGGCTTTTCTTGTACATTTGAGAGTATTATAAATGTGTGGATTATTTTATGACTAATTTTTGTCTATATTTTTAATAAAATGACTGTTTTAATATAAATTTGAAACAGATTGTATAAGGAAAAAAAGTCAAAATATTATCACAATTTACACTTTTGACCATAATTTTGCAGAGCAACAATGGAACAATAATTTAATACCGACTGGAACGGTCATGCTGCTTCTGAACTTCGTGCACTGGAGCAGTAATGTACAGCTCTGCAACTGCAGCATTGACAACCACTGTGTTCCGGTCCACCCCAACACGCTTGGAAGCAGTTGACATGGTCTCTCCTGTACTGAAGCACCGAAGAATTTTTTTGTATCGAGCCACCATCTGCTGTGGGTTTTGAGCTGCAATTCAGAGGAAACAGAATTGGTTTTAGTATTCTCATAAACATTTTCACTCATCTATTGTTTCAATCTACAATATTGTGGCGACATGGGATAATAAGCGGCGAACTGAGGAGTTTAAAGTGCCTTTATTAAGTCACATCGCCAACACGAGCTCACTCTGGTGCTGTGCAGAGCAGCCCAGAGCGAGCCCTGAGGGCTCTCAGTAGCGTGAAGACAGGTGCAGTCAGTTGAGCAGTAGCAGAGAGAGAGTGAGTTACATGATACGTGCGGTATTTATACCGGTTACAGACAATGCATGAAAGAGCATGGGCATTTGCATATGAGAGAGACATACATATCAAATAGGCAGACTGCCAGCCCCTGCTGCAGCTTGCAGGACAAAGAGGTGACAAGTCACACCTACATATTGATCTGTCTCTAGGTCAACAGTGAGGACAGGATGTGTGAACACAAAGCATGAATGGCACATTAACATCACACTAGCGCTGTGGAAAATAACCAGGAGTAGCGAGCTGTCTGTCCTTAGTCTGTGGAGGCTGTCCCACAATATGATACATTCCACAAACTTCAGTTTAGAAAGATAGCACATCAGTCACCCAGCCGCGGTCTACGAGGCTGCAACACCGGAATTTAGACACAGCCATTGTGTCAACACACCCAGTCACGTGCCCGTAGCAAGCAATGCCTCGTTATGTTGGTCATATCACGTGACTTCTCCGATGGAAAAAGTGCATCCATCACATCAAGAATCACAGGACTGAAGCGGAGAGGGGACGGAGGGAGAGGAAGTGCCAAAAAAAAAAAAACCAAACACACAAAGTACATATTTAATCAAAACATTAAAATATTATTTCAATTATCCATGACAAATTTTTATTGACCTGCAGTTTAACAAACTCCCCCATGGATCCACACTGGGACCCCTCTGGTATATAAAGTTGCCTCTTCTGTAATGACAACAAACATTTAATTTAATCAAATGTTCTTTACATTTAAATAGTAAATATAATAATAATAATATTTAAATAATATAACAAAGAGAGGAAAACTAAATTTCAACCACTTCTCTTATTTAAATTCAGAAAATGGAATAATAAATGAAAATAGCTTGATCTCCAACACGTTTAATGAATATTTTGTTAATATACCGTAGGGAAAAAGATCACCAACTCCACTGTATCAGCAGCAAATACAAGTGGTGCTGACAATGTTGTCAACATAAACGCTTACTCAATGTTTATGAAAGAAACGGATGAAAAAGAAATTCTTGACATTGTTAACAAATTCAAAGACAAAAAATCAACTGATTGTAATGATTTCAGTATGTTCTTGGTTAAATGTATTATTGATTGTATTGTTAAACACTTCACTTGCATATGCAACATGTCACTTACTGCTGGTAAATTTCCAAAGAAAATGAAAATAGCAAGAGTCGTTCCTCTGTATAAGACTGGTGACAAACACTTATTGTCAAACTACAGACCCATCTCCTTGTTACCTCAGTTCTCCAAAATACTGGAAAAAATATTTGTTAAGAGACTACATGATTTCATTGATAAGCACAATATACTCTGCGAACAACAGTATGGATTCAGGAAGAACCGGGCCACCTCACTGGCACTCATGGACTTTGTTGAACAGATTATGGATGCAACAGATAGAAGAGAATACACAGTTGGGATATTTCTGGACATACAAACGGCATTTGATACAGCTGACCATAAATTACTCCTCAGTGAATTACGTAAGTATGGCATCAGAGGAATTGCTTTTGACTGGTTACACAGCTATTTAGAAGACAGATATCAATATGTTCATGTTGTGGTGAACACACATGGGACCTGTTGGACCGGTTTTGTGACTCACATTTTAGGTCAGAACAAAGGCAGGAATCTTAGCCTTGGTATGCAAGGCTGGAGACTGTGGGGGGTCAATTAAGGGATTAAGGAAAGGATGCATGGGAGACAGTGGAAGTGAGATCATGGAGAGAAATGCATTGTGACTGTCTTTATTGTGCAAGGTGGTGAAATGCATTGTGACTGTCTTTATTATGCAAGGTGGTCTGTGTGACATGTGATCTATGAGGTGTGAAGTCCCTGATATTTAAGGATGAGAGTTTACTGTTTCACTCTTTTTTTTCTCTGCTTTGAAATGATGGAGATGTGAATAAAGCTGACTCTGAGAAAGAACTCTGCCTCATCATTTTCACATCTTCCACACTGGTGACCCGAGACGTGTCATGGAAGAAGAAAATTCCCCCGGGCCAGTCGCGTCAGGAGCCCCCAGCCAAGCGAATGCTGCTACAGTCCAGCTACCGGACTTCTGGCAGAACAATCCGGCTCCTGGTTCAACGCGGTTGAGGCACAGTTCAACTTCCGAGGGATATCGGTAGATGCCACGAAATTCTACCACGTAGTCGCAAAGCTGGACAACAACACGGCCCAGCATGTGGAGAGCCTGATCGACCAGCCGCCGGAGAGCAACAAATACGGCGCGTTGAAGGCTGCACTCATCCAGCAATTCACCCCCTTGGCGGAGAAGCGAGCAGAGAGGCTCCTGGCGCTGACGGAGGGGGAAAACGACATGCCCGCGAACCTGATGGAGAAGTTGTTGAGGTTGAAAGACTCTGACGACGATCACTTCATTTTCACCCACCTCTTCCTCAGGATTCTACCGTCAGCAGCGAGAGCGATTCTGGCCAGTTCGCCACTGTTGGCCCTACGGGACTACCGCGCGCTGGGCCAAGAGGCGCAGCGGATTGTCAACGCCACCAAGCGGCGCGCAGCCACGGCCGCTGCAGCGGAGCTCGGCACGACGACCAGAGATGACAGGAGGCCAGAGGCAGCGGTGCCAGACTCACCGATGACGGCGGCGGCAAGGGCCAGGGAGCGTGGACCGGACGTCTTTTGTTTCTACCATCGCCGCTTCGCAGAGAGGGCACGCAAGTGTGTACCGCCGTGCCAGTTCGGCCGTTCGGGAAACGCCAAGACCGGGGGTCGGTAGCAGCCGCGGCCCTCGGGGAAGAGAACAAGCTGCTCTACTTGTCAGACGCACGCTCCGGGAGGCAGTTCCTCGTCGACACAGGCTCCCAGTTGAGTTTCATCACACCTTCCTACGCAGACAGACTGGCTGGTTTCGGAGGTCCCCGGGTGACAGCGGCGAACGGCTCGGAGATTAAGACCTTTGGTGAGAAGACTCTGCTTCTGTCTCTACACGGCCGTGCATATGAGTGGACTTTTGTTGTAGCAACAGTAAATTTCAATATGCTGGGGGCTTTTCACATATAGCAGACACTACCTCGGAACTTAACCTGCTTTCAGGAAGAGACAAGTGAGTTTGAGTGAACTGCTGTATGTGGTCAAGCTCCTTTTGGGACACTGCGTCATTAAGTAACTCGCCATGTGGCCATCTAGAGAGGCTGTCTGCATCTGAGTTAAGCTTGCCTGCTCTGTATTGGAGTTTAAAGTTAAACGTCGACAGAGCAGCTAGCCACCTATAACTCATGGCATCCATCTTAGCAGTAGTTAAGATGTATGTCAGGGGGTTACTGTCTGTCACGACAGTAAAGTGATTGCCATATAGATAGTCTACGAACTTTTCCGTTACTGCCCACTTTAGAGCCAAAAATTCCAATTTATGGGTGGGGTAACAGGACTCACTTCTAGATAACCCCCGGCCCGCATAAGCTATGACCCTAGTCTGGCCCTCCTGCTCTTGATAGAGGGCGGCACCAAGCCCTATAGTGCTGGCGTCAGTATGGAGGGTATATGGAGGGTGTGTGTTTATATATTTACATATTTATTCCATCTAGCTACAATGCTCAGCACTGGGTGTGTTTATATATTTATATATCTACATATTATTCCATCTAGCTACATTGCTCCGCACTGTGTGTGTTTATATACTTGCATATTTATTCCACCTAGCTGCAATGCTCCGTACTGTGGGTGTTTATATATTTACATATTTATTCCATCTAGCTACAATGCTCTGCACTGTGTGTTCATATATTCATATATTTATTCCATCCAGCTACAATGCTCTGCACTGTGTGTCTGTGTGTGTGTGTATATATATATATATTTTATAGTAATACGTACATATGTATATTAGCTGCTCTTGCTTGCTTGTTTTTTTTTTTTTTTTTTTTTTTTTTTTTTCTTGCCTTCTGATTGTTGCTCTGAGTGTTGCTATCCCTGTGCTGTTGCAATCCTGGAATTTCCCCGTTGTGGGACTAATAAAGGCTTATCTTATCTTATCTTATCTTATCTTATATGGCAACTGAGGGTCAGCGAAACCCAGGACAGGCGCAGTACTGAGCTTTTCAATGATGGTTTTGAATGCAAGATCACAGGAAGAAGTCCATAGCTCGCCAAACGGTGTCTTTGGGTCGTGGTACTGGGCAGGCTTAGCTTTGGGCTTTGGGCTTTTGCGCAAAGGAGGGTAGCCTGATGTCAAGTCAGTGAGGGGCTTAATGATGCTGGAATAGTTCTTAATGAACCGCCTATAGTACCCTGAAAAGCCTAAGAACGAGCGGAGCTGTTTGAGATCACGGGGCACAGGCCAGGTACTTAGGGCTTTCACTTTTTCGGGGTCGGTCTCAACTCCTTTACTGGACACAATGTGACCAAGGTATCTGACAGAAGTTTGAAAAAATCTGCATTTCTCAGGGGAGAGTTTAAGCCCGTACTCTTTTAGGCGATTAAGAACTTTCATTAAGCGAGCCTCATGTTCTTCGGGCGTCTTGGAGAATACAATGATGTCATCGAGGAACACAATCACCTCATGCAGATTCATGTTGCCTATGCATTTCTCCATGAGGTGCTGGAACGTGCTGGGGGCGTTTGTAATGCCTTGGGGCATTCTATTGAATTCCCAAAAGCCCATGGGACATACGAACGCCGTCTTTGGTTTGTCCAGCTCCTCTACCTCAATTTGGTAGTACCCCGACTTTAAATCGAGGACAGAGAACCACTGCGAACCGGTCAAGGTGGAAAACGTTTCCTCCAAGTTGGGGAGGGCGTAAGCATCTTTTACAGTCTGCATGTTAAGCTTTCTGTAATCAATACAAAGGCGGACATCGCCATTTTTCTTTTGCACCACTACAATAGCCGAAGAAAATGGGGAAGTGGACTCTCTTATCACGCCTGCTTGTTGGAGTTCTTTGAGATGCTTACGAACCACTTCCAGGTCATTTGGATGTATGGGAAGTGCTCTGTGTTTGAACGGTGTTTCATCTGATAGTTTGATTGTGTATTTCACTTGATCCGTTTTGCCAAAGTCAAGATCGTTTTGTGCAAATACTTCGGGCATTTGACTGAGTCTTTCTGTTAGGCGCTCTTTCCATTCAGCGCTAATGGGGGAAGAGTCAAAGTTGAACTTCAGAGTGGACTTGGGTCAGGGAGATGTTGGAGATGTCGGCCAGGACATTCTTGAGCTCCTCTGCACAGTCCTTCAGCATGTGACCCAGCATGTTGTCTGGACCATCTTCCTTGTGTGGATTGATCCTGCAGAGGATCCTCTTCATGCTAGCTGGATCCAGACTTATGGCTTGCTCTTCTGGAGGAGGAGTAGTGTTCTGTACTGATGTGCTGTTTTGTGCTTCAAAGCGGCTGAAGAAATCGTTTAGATTGTTAAGCAGTGTGGTGTCACCCACACAGGTCTGAAGCGGAGGTTTGTAGTTGGTGAGGGTCTGTATGCCACACCAGAGGGAACATGCATCTCCAGTGTTGCTGAAGTGGCCAGATATTTTCATGCTGTACTGTCATTTTGTCTCCTTGATGCCACGGGGCAAGTTGGCCCTAGCTGTTGTTAGTCCTGCAGAGTCACTGGCCCTGAAGGCTGCATCCCGAGCCGTCAGGAGCCCGTGGACCTCTGCTGTCATCCATAGCTTCTGGTTAGCATGAACAGTGATGGTTTTGTAGTGAGTGACATCATCAATGTATTTCGCTATGTATGCTCCAACAACCTCAGTGTACTCCTCTAGGTTTGTGTGTCCATTGTGAGTGGCTGCATACTTGAAAGTGATCCAGTCTGTAGTGCTGAAGCAGTCTTTCAGAGCATCAGAGGCTCCCTCTGGCCACACACGTACCTACTTTTTTGTTGGTCTGATTGTTTTCATTCTGATTGTCATGAGCTGGGCTCTGAAAGTTCTGCCAGACCCAGCCTTGTGGCCCTTTCCCTGTATTTATATATATCTGTTGCATTTTATGCCTCTTTTTGTCTATGTATTAATGTTCTGTTTGCCATTTTTTTCCTGTTGTGCAGTGTTTTATTTTCATTTCTGCATTTTTATATTTATACTTGAGTATGTCATTTTATTTTGTATTCCTAGTATTTTCCTCTCTCTGTTGACAGCTGTCAGAGACATGCAGCTTTGCATGGGCGTGCCCTGCCAGCTGTCAGTTTGGATTGCCCTCCTCTCACCACCTCAGCTGATTCCAATTTTGTATCTTCACTCTCTCCTGCCCGTTCAGGCGCCCACATCTGTTGTCAGTTTGGTTAATGGGTTTGGTCCCTATTTAAGGGTTCTATTTTTACTTCCATTTTGTTGCCGCTTTGGTTAGTCATTCCTCGTCTCCATCAGAGCTTTACTTGCTCTGGTGAGTTACTCTGTAAGTAATCTCCCTTTCATTGTCATCTTCGTTTTTGGACACCTTGTTTGTACTTTTTGTGTTTTTGTTTTTTTTGAGTTAATAAATTGCATTAATTAACAGGCCAGCGCGCGGGTCTCGCATTCCTGCCCTGCAAGGGCAATTCACGACACTGGGTTGGTATGCCGGCCTTAACAGGATGGTGACATGATCAGAGAGACCCAGAGGGTGAAGGGGGGAGGCTCTGTATGCTTTCTTGTGAGTTGTGTACACCAGATTCAGCAAATTGTCCCCTCTTGTTGGAAAGTCTTCGTGTTGGTGTAGGTTTGATAGGAGGGCCTTTAAATCTGCATGGTTGAAGTCTCCTGCTGTGATGAGGAATCTGTCTGGATGCGCTGTTTGTGTCTCACTGATGGCCTGATAGAGTTCTTTTAGTGCACTGCTCCTCTTGCCGGGGCCAGTGGGCAGGGCGTACAGGGCGGCTAGTAGGACAGATGAAAATTATCTCGGAATGTAAAAGGGTCAGCACTTGATGATCATAAACTCCACCAATGGAGAAGAATGCTTGTGTATAGCAGTGGCATCTCTGCGCCAGGCATCGCTGATATACACACACATGCCTCCACCCCAGGAATTCCCTCCTTCCATGAGCGTTCTGTCACTGCGAAAGCATTTTAGCCCAGCTAACTGAATGGCAGAGTCCGGTATATTGTCATTTAACCATGTTTCCCTAAAGATAAAAACACAGCAGTTCCGCACATCACGTTGCGTAGTTCTCAGGAGCTGTATGTGATCTAATTTATTGTCTAGTGAGCGTATGTTGGCCACACCCCGTACTTAGACACATCATGAGGAATTAATCCCATTGTTGAAAAGTTACCACCAAACCTGCAAGAGAAATGGCTGTCAGTTGGTTCAAATTACAAAGAACAATACAGGGTATGCTTCCCCTCTTTCTCCTTCTTTGTTGACTTTGTCAGGAGTCAGGCAAAAGCTAGAAATGACCCAAGCCTCAGGCTAACAAACAGCAACCGCACTCATCATCAATGAAAGGCCCACAGCAAGGCACAACATTGCAAAAACAGCTATATCTGTTCGTAAGACAGATCTGCTAGCAGCAGCAGACTCAAGAATATTGAATGGAACAGGGACAGATAAGAAGAACAGTATAGACCCAGTCAAGTACTGTCCACTCCATAAGTCTCATCCCTTTGAGAAATGCAGAGCCTTTCAAATAAAGCCACTAACAACACAAGAGATTTTTAAAAGAATATGGACATTGTTTCAAGTGCTGTTCTGCTGCTCATGTGGCCAGGGGTTGCCCTGTGGAGCTAAAATGCAACAAGTGTGAGAGCAATTAACACTGCACAGCCATGCACCCAGACGCCACCTTCTCATCTGTTGTGTCTCTAGTGATGGAGCCAGACACGGAACAGCAGAGCAACTCCTCTCCAGAAGTAACTTCAAGGTGCACCGAGATCTGTGGAGAAGGTCTCCCAGCACAATTTTTCCCACATGGACAGCAGGAACACTTAGTAAAAATGTATGCTATACTCGATCAAAGCAACCAATAACTGGCTAGATCAGAGTTTTTCCAGCTCTTTGGTATCTACAGTAACCTTTTACCTTATGTTATGAGAACTTGTGTTGGCACCACTGAAATGCCTGGAAGGAAAGCAGTTGGTTTCCAGATAAAAGCGCTGAATGGTGAAGTGTGCTTGGATTTGCCTCCAATCATTGAATGCAAGAAGATTGCATCTGACAGATCAGAGATTCCTTCACCAGAAGTTGCTCTTTCCCATGCTTATTTGAAACCCATAGCACTGTACATCTCAGAGATTGACCCAGAAGCCCAGATCCTAATCCTACTGAGGAGAGACCTCGTACGAGTTCTCAAGGTCAGAAAACAAATCAATGGTCCTCACAATGCCCCGTTTGCCCAACATATGGATTTAGGGTGGGTGGTAGTAGGGGAGGTTTGCATTGACAGTGCCCACAAGCCCACTATATCTGTCTTTAGGACTAATGTCCTGCAGAACAGACATCCATCTTTTCTGACGCCCTGTCAGAATCACATCTCCATTAAAGAGAAAGCAAGCTATGGCGAGGAGCACAGGCGCTGTACCTCCACCTATCCATCCAGCTACCTTGTGGCTAGTATGCCTGCTAAAGACAAACCTGGACTGAATGTGTTTGCGAGAATGGAAGATGATAACAAATCTGCCTTGTCTTTCAAGGATGACATTTCTGGAGATCATGCAGACAGAGTTCCGAAGGGATGAGCAAAATGGCTGAATTGCTCCCTTACCATTCAGATCACCCAGACCACATCTTCCAAACAACCGAGGTCAAGAACTCTCCCGCCTCCATTCCTTGCATCGCACACTAAGCAAAAATCCTAGGATGAAAGAACTGTTTGTTGCCTTTATGGAGAAGCTCTTTGTCAACAGACATGCAGAAGAAGCTCCCCCTCTCTGCGACAATGAAGAGTGTTGGTACTTCGTGTACCACCTCCAAAACCCAGATCAAATGCAAGTGGCCTTCGACTCGAATGCTCAGGAAGATGGTATCTCACTCAACAGTGTCCTGCTCTCGGGCCCTGACCTCAATAACTCCCTACTTGGAGTTCCAACATTCAACAAATGTTCTATGGTTTCTTGGTGAGAGAGGACCACAGAAATTACTTGAGGTTTCTCTGGTACAAAGACAGTGACTTGACTAAGGAGGTAGCAGAATACCATATGCGAGTGCATGTATTTGGAAATAGCCCCTCACCTGCAGTTGCTATATACGGCCTTTGAAGAGCTGCCCAAGAAGGTGAGAGGAAGTACGGATCTGACTCACGTCACTTCGTTGAGAGACACTTTTATGTTGATGATAGGCTCATCTCCCTCCCGACTGAGGACGAAGCCATTGACCTGCTCAAGTGTGCACAAGCTTCACTGGCAGAATCAAATCTGAAACTTCATAAAATTGCCTCCAACAGCATTGCAGTTATGCAAGCCTTCACACCAGGAGATTTGGCTGCTGGCACTTTTGATGAGAAGGATCTGTTCAAGTGTCAGTGGAGACAGGTGCAGGCATTAGCGAATGAGTTCTGGTCCTGATGGAGGAACAAATATCTCCACACTCTTCAACCAAGGTACAAGTGGCGCACAGCACGTCAGAACCTGCAGATTGGAGACATTTTGCTACTTAAGCAGAGCCATGCACCTCGTAGTGAGTGGCCATTGGGCGTGGTCACCTCCACGCTCCCAAGCAGTGATGGGGAGGTCCGCAAGATCGAGGTTCGGACCACATCACAAGACCAAGTAAAGACATTCTTGTGACCTCTCTGATGTTGTTTTGCTCTTACCAATAGAGAGTTAAAGTATAGTTAAGTCATAAGTGGCATTAAAGAATGCCAGGCAGGGAGTGTTCTGCCTTGAACTGTGTTTATGTGTATTCAATAGACAAAGGTTGTTAAATTATCAAATCACTTTGAACCGCTAAGTTTTATTTTGAAGTCCTGAAGAACAGCAAGTAGGAAACAGGAAGTAGGTAGACATGTTGTAAACAACATGGCTGCGCATGATGATTTTTGTTATGAATCCAGCTTCATCCTTGGTTTGAGTCCACAGAAAGCAATGGCTGTAAGTTGTTTATGTTCTTTATAGATTTTGGAGATTGTGTAAATGATTCTTTGTAGACAATTTATAGCGTGACGTTTGCATGGTAGAAGCTAATGCTATACACTCACCCATTGCTGTCAGGGTGGTAATCTAAGCACACTTTTTTGTATTTTTGTTACAGTTTCACTCTGATTCCATGTTGTCATCTCGACTTACCTGAGTGTAAAGGAGTCATTAAAGGAGCAAGTACACTCGCTTCCTGGCTCTTGGAAAAAGAGTTTGGCTGGCTGTTTATTCATGATAACACTCCGGGAGTATAATGCATGAAGAGAACTGTACAACAGTCTCTCCTAAATTCTGAGCAGTAGGCTTTGAATATGGGTTCGAAGTATGCCGCAGATGAGGATTAGTGTAACTCTTTAGGCTGAAGTTTTCTTTCACACTGAAGCAGCTGTTACAGGGGATGAGAAGGCTGGAGTGTCCATTGTCTAACACATGTTTTAGACCACTCACTTAAGTTGGCTTGTGAGCATTGCTGAGGCATGCATTACCAATGACAACCCAGCCCAAATCAAGCTTCTGCATGTACAAGCAGGGGCGTTGGATTGGGGGGGGGGGGGGGGGTAAAGGGTACTGTGACCACTGCAGGGAGGGTGCCTTCAAAAATCCTGAAATGAAAAGGGTTTTTTTGTGTTGCATTTGTGAAACACTCATGGCTGCTCTGTTCATTCACAGACCAGAAAATTCACGGTTATCCTGTTAAATCAAAGGGAATCTTTGTTCTTTTGTATGTCCTTTTGTTGTTAAAATTGTGTTAACAGGCCTGAGGAGTTGTTAGTTCCTGGCCAGCAGGTCAGTTGTGGGGGGGGGGGGGGGGGGGGGGTGTCGGTGCTGCTGATAAAGCCACGTCACCCTTTAACCCTTTGGTTTCCATCTCAGCAGCAGCTCTGTTTGAATTGTCCTCAGAAGGGAACATGTAAATCGACAGAGGTGTGAAGTTTGTCCCAACTGTTCCCACTGATGTCATGGGGGGGGTGATCTGTTGGGTGTCATAGGGTGTCATGTGCTTACTCTTCCTGGGTTAACTGGATTATTTCTGCTGCTGGGGATCACTTATTCCTCTTCTTCTCCTTTTCCCTGCTGATTAATGCAGATTTGCAGAATTTAACACCTCCGAACACAACCGCTTAGTTCCTCCTCACGGCTGTCTTAAAAAAAAAAAAAAAATATGGCCAACACATGCCAATTTATCACATCCTTTTTCATGTAAATTAGAAACATTCTTTTGTAAATGTGAGGATTTTTCTCATAAATTTGCAGGATTTTCCTGCAGAGTTACAGCCATTTTACTCAGAAATGTGCAGCTTCTTACTTGAAAATTTACAGCTTCTTATTATTCATAATTTTGCAGTTTTTTCCTCATGAATTTAGAACTTTTCTTACTCTTGAATTTGCAGTTTAATAAAAAAAAAAGCTTAAACTTGCAGCATTTTACTCAAATCTTAGATCTGCAGCGTTTTTAGGTTGTAAACAGTTGGAAATTTACACCTTTTTTTGTCTTTTTGCTAAAGTTGCAGCTTTTTACCCATAAAATTGCACTTTTTTGGTCAGAAATTGGCAGCTTTTAACTGAGACTTACACCCCCCCCCTTTTTTTTGTCAGGTCAGGCATTGGCTTGCTTGCTACCGGATAACCATGAAAACCGGTACTACCTGTTTCATGGGTCGGGCCATCAGCAACTCAACCGGCATCCCCTCCCTTCCGAGGGCGTGGAGGGTGAAACAGGGCATGCTGGCAGAACTAAAAACAATATGTGTCACAGGTCTGTGGTGGACCACTCCCAGTTACACAGGGTGAGACTGGACATCCTGGCAGATAACCACATCTGTCACAAGGTCTGTGGTGGACTGTGCCTGTCGGTGCATTGTGACATGCACTACACAAAGAGCAGAGATAAACAAACATATCATCTGGTCAGTTACTGCAACAGATACTGGAGTCAGTTTGTCTTGGCTTGTCCTTGCCACTGATATTACTTTTATCTGCCAAGAATGTGCTGCTAGTCCAGCAAAGGCTAGCAGTACTCAAATACTTTGCAAGCAGTTTCATGAAATGGTCAATCAGAAAGCAACTCATACCGGCTCGGACGCCGCCCGGGCTTACAAGGTCCGCAAGGTCCGCGCTGATCTGTTCACACTCCGACAGGCAGCGAAAAGTAAGCTAGGAGCAGGAAGACAAAAGGAGGAAAACAGTAACCTTGTGTGTAGCAGAATGGAATGTATGCACTCTGTTGGACAGAACAACATCACAGCACCCAGAAAGACAGACCGCGCTTGTGGCCCTGGAAATGAACAGGTACAATGTAGACATAGCTGCACTTAGTGAAACAAGATTGCCTGGATATGACAGCTTGGAAGACCATGGGTACATCTTCTTTTGGAGTGGGAGATCAACTTAAGAAAGGAGAGAAGCAGGAGTGGGCTTTGCAGTTAGAAAGGAGATAGTAGCAATGCTTGATGAGGAACCGGTGCCAATCAACGACAGGATAATGACTATGAGACTCCCACTACAGCGGAAGATGTATGCCACACTCATCAGTGTATATGCCCCAACAATGACCAACAGCAGGAGGTGAAGGAAGAGTTCTACAGTGATTTACATGAGACTATCAGGCGTGTACAGACTGATGACAGGCTGATACTTGTTGGAGATTTTAAGGCCAGAGTTGGTTTGGACACCAAGAAATGGAAAGAAGTGCTAGGCAGTCATGGATTAGGCAAGTGCAATGCTAATGGATAACTTCTACTTGTACTATGTTCAGAGTACAACCTTGTGATAACCAACACTCTATTTAAGCACAAGGACACACAGAAGAAGACATGGATGCACCCAAGATTCAAGCACTGGCACTTATTAGACTACATCATAGTCAGGCAGAGAGACAGAAGGGATGTATTGGACACCAGAGCAATGAGAGGTGCGGACTGTGGCACTGATCATGTTATGCTGAGATCTAGATTAAGGATTTGCAGACGAAAACAGAACTGCAGGACGGGTGCGAAGCCACCATGGAAGCTAAACACTAGTGCACTGAAAGGCCAAAAGAAGCAGGAAGAACTTATACAGGAAATGGATGAAAACTTGAAAGACTGGGACAGCAACAACTCAGAGAATGACATAGAAGAGAAATGGGCAACACTGAAGGATACGGTGTATCAAACTGTGAGTGATGTACACTACCGTTCAAAAGTTTGGGGTCACTTAGAAATTTCCTTATTTTTGAAAGAAAAGCACTTTTTTTCAATGAAGATAACTTTAAACTAATCAGAAATACACTCTATACATTGCTAATGTGGTAAATGACTATTCTAGCTGCAAATGTCTGGTTTTTGGTGCAATATCTAGATAGGTGTATAGAGGCCCATTTCCAGCAACTATCACTCCAGTGTTCTAATGGTACAGTGTGTTTGCTCATTGCGTCAGAAGGCTAATGGATGATTAGAAAACCCTTGCGCAATCATGTTAGGTCTGCAATGCTGTATTTGCTGCAAATGGAGGATTCTTTGACGAAAGCAAAGTTTGAAGGAAAAAATTATTATTTCAAATACAAATCATTATTTCTAACCTTGTCAATGTCTTGACTATATTTTCTATTCATTTTACAACTCATGGTGGTAAATAAGTGTGACTTTTCATGGAAAACACAAAATAATTGTCTGGGTGACCCCAAACTTTTGAACGGTAGTGTATTAGGCTACCCTGAGAGGAAACATCAAGATTGGTTTGTTGAGCATGATGAACACCTGAAGAAACTACTAGAAGCGAGGAATACAGCTAGGCAGGAAAACCTACAGTGTAACACAAGGTCGAAGAAGAAGAAGAAATACTCAAAGGCTCAGAGTGAGCTACAGAAGTACACCAGAGAGATGAAGTCCAACTGGTGGGATGAAAAAGCGGAGAAACTTCAAACTGCAGCAGACAGGAAGGACATGAAAACATTCTTCACAGGTTTGAGAGAAATCTACGGCCCTAAACCAAGAGGATTGATCCAACTAAAGGCTATGGCTGGTGAAACGGTTTTGCAGGAGAAAGACAAGATCCTGGACAGATTTGCAGACCACTTTGACCAACTACTAAACAACCCTGGAGATCTCACTGAAGAGGCTAAAGAAGCTCTAGTGCAGCGACCAGCTGTATCAAGTCTGGATGAACCACCAAATTTTGATGAACTAATGGCAGCTATCAGGACAACACAGGATGGTAAAGCTCCAGGAAGGGATGGAATTATTAATTAAATTAATTAAATTAAATTAAATTAAATCACCCTTATTGTCATTCAACCATACAACCAATCATTTACAGTAGATGAGATTGTGCTTTACCTATCTACAGTGTCAATCACACACACACCAAGTGCAGAATCAGAGGGCCGCTGCCATGCAAGGCGCCGCCACAGATTTCCCTCCTCCATTCCATTATTGCTGAGCACCAAGCTGGACGGCAGGAAGTTCCACTTTTATATGGTCTTCGGCATGACCCGGCCGGAATTTAAACTCCTGCCTCCCGGGTGTGGGGCGGATGCTCTACCAACTGAGCCACCACTCCGGTAATTCCAGCAGAAGTGTGGAAATTTGGTGGTGTTCAGCTGACCAACTGCCTGCACAAGCTCATCCAAGAAATATGGGATGCCCAGAAAGTACCTCAAGACTGGAAGGATGCAAGTATTGTGCCTTTGTTCAAGAAAGGTGACGGGAAGGATTGTGGAAATTACCGAGGTATATCACTACTAGCCACTGTTGGTAAGATTCTCTCACATGCACTACTTAACAGACTCAGTGAACACATCTCGCAGAATGTACTACCAGAAACCCAGTGCAGCTTTAGAAGTGGAAGAAGCACAATTGATATGATTTTCTGCTTCAAACAGGTTCAAGAAAAGTGTATCGAACAGAACATGCCGTTTTATGTAGTCTTCATAGACTTCAGTAAAGCCTTCGATACTGTTTCGCGACAAGGACTTTGGCAGTTACTCAAGAAATATGGTTGTACAGAGAAGTTTGTCAGCCTGATCGAGGCACTCCATACAGGTATGCAAGCAAACGTGGCAATGAGTGGTTCAGTATCTAAAGACTTTTCAGTAAGCAACGGGGTGAAACAAGGGTGAGTGCTGGCACCTACCCTCTTCTCACTATATCTGGCAGCCATGCTTGAGGTGGCCTTCAAAGACACTTCAGAAGGAGTATACATTCAAACAAGGAAAGAAGCAGACTTGTTCAATGTGGCACAGTTTAAAGCCAAGAGTAAGACATCGATAAAGATAGTAAGAGAAATGCTCTTTGCCGACGACAGTGCTCTAGTTGCACACAACGTGGAAGATATGCAATCTTTAGTGGAGAAATTTGCAAGAGCAGCTAGCCAATTCAGCCTCCAAATCAACATCAAGAAGACAGAGTGCCTTTATCAACCACCAAAGTTCCAATTATCAACATCACTACCAGAAGAGATCAGCATTGGTACAGAGCCACTAGTCAAGTGCAAGACTTTCAAGTACCTAGGGAGTACTGTTTCAGAGAATGCTAGGCTGGATGATGAACTATCTCTCAGAATGGGAAGAGCGAGCGCTGTGTTTGGAAACTTGAGGGAGAAACTGTGGAACAATCGACATGTGTCTATCCGTGTGAAATGCAAAGTGTACAGAGCGACAGTGCTGGCTACTCTATTGTATGGTGCTGAAACTTGGACTGTCTACAGAGTGCAGGTGAAGAAACTCCACGCGTACATGATGAGACACCTTCGAGCCATAATGAACATCTCATGGAAAGACAAGATAGCCAACATTAGTGATGGGTCCATGAGGCGTCATGATGCGTTTCGTCACATTGCAAAACTGTATTGATACTGTGTTGATACTGTGTCACTGAATACTGACATCTGCTGGACCTTAAAAATCCCTACAGGCAACCTAGTTGACAGGCTCAACTAACACTGATTTGATGACCTAGTATATACAATAATGTACTGCTCCAAAAAATAAAGGGAACACTGTCCCTCAAACTGTCCACTGAGGAAGCAACACTGATTGACAATCAGTTTCACATGCTGTTGTCAGCACATTCAACTATGTAAAGAACAAAGTATTTAATAAGAATATTTCATTCAAATCTAGGATGTTTAGTGTTCCCTTTATTTTTTTGAGCAGTATATAATTTAAGTCATTGTATTTTATATTGTATTATTTCATATCTTCATTTTAATTTCAAATATCGTTGATATTTTTAGATACAGTCAATAAATAATGTGAACATGTATCATAACGTGAAAATCTAAGTGAACGTGTTGTGAATGAAGATGCTTGTGGACTGGGATTTTTTTTTTTTTTTTTTACAAATTTTTATTAAAAACAAAAAAGCTTTTCCAACGTTTTGAAATTGAGTCTGTTACGCTTTTTTGATACAACTTCTCCAGCTGTAGAAAACACCCGCTCACACGGCACAGATGAGGCTGGAGTGCAGAGAAATTGTAAGGCAAGCTGAAAGAGGTTTGGATAGATGGTCTTTTGGTTGTCCCAGTATCTCATAGGATCCTGGGACCTGGCAATATTGCCTTCTGCCAGGTATCTCTGCACCTCCTGGATGGCATCAGCTGTGGCACTTTTGGTCTGCCTGCCCACTTCGATGTCGAGATGTTGCCAAAGGTTAGTTAAAAAACAACAAATTGGCATTTTAGTACATGATTTCCAAACAACAACAAACAATGCTGAATAACATGGCTGAAGTGGGTGCAGACAGCTGTTGTGAAGACGGTCCCGTCTAAATTGAGACTATGTGCAATGCAAATTGAGAGCCGAATTTGGAGCTGTCTAGTGGATGCAATCATGTTTGGTGCTGCGTCGGTCACAAGACACTTTACTTTATTGGTTATGGCCCAGTCCTCCATCATGCCCCTTTTGACTTGGGCCAAATTGTCAGCAGTGTGACTTTGTGGAAAGTATTGCACTCCCAACACAGATGTACACAACTGCAAATTCTCATTAATGTAGTGACAGGTAAGAGCCAAGGAAGCCTCCATGTTCACAGATGTCCACATGTCAGCTGTTATACTCACTGCCACAGCTTGCTGTACTTGCATTTTCACTCATTCCCGTTCCTCCTCGTACTTTTTGGCCACCATTTGTTTGATGGTCTGAAAATTACATCAAGTCAAACCAAAAGCAAATCCATATATTTAAATTAAAGATTAAATAAATTGGATACATCAACTACTACTTTAGATAATTTCCACAAACCTTTCTGGTTGGCAAAACATATGAGGGCTGAAGGGCCTGAATCAGTTCCCTGAACCCTTCACTCTCCACAATGCTGAGGGGCTGGCAGTCCTTCACGATGAAATTCAGCAGAGCCTCATCCAGCATCTGCTTCCTGGAAGCTTGATGGTTAAAAATGAAGTAAAGAATAAATTAATAGGAATTAATTATCAATAAAGCAACTGTGAGTAAGTAGTAGAAGGGCTGTATACCTGAGTCTATCCTGGGTGTATCTGGGACTGAATTTTCATGCCTGGCCCTATAATGTCTCAGCATTGAGGAGGTGCTCTTGTTTAAATATGACAGCTCTGTCGAACAAATGCGACATTTAGCCTGCAGAAAATATGAAGAGTAAACTAAGAGTCACTTTCAAATGAATTTGAATTCAGATAGATCAAGTGGAAACGCAGAGGAACAGGATGAAACAACAAGGAAATTAAAACAAATAAAAGAGTATTTTAAAAATACTATTTTTAAATACCTTATTTTCCGATATCAGATCAAAATGGTCCCACACGGCGGAAACCTTTCTTTTTCCTTGAGGCTGCTCGTGCTCCATAATTTGTGATAAATTTGCACAAGGACCATCCGCAACACATAAGAGAGTCTTTGGGCAAATGCATCCCATTGACAGATGCGCTTCCTTATAAACGCTGGTGCGTCAGTGTTTCGACGCGCTAGCGGTCACGTGACTTTCTTAAAGCGATACGCACCGACACGCACCGACACAGGGTTTCGCTCTATGAGCTCGACGCATGCGCCGACACATCGGTGTTGCCGGACCCATCACTAGCCAACATAGAAGTGTTGAAACGAGCTGGTCTACCATCAATGGAGGACATGCTAATACAGATGAACCTGAGATGGCTCGGACATGTTGAGAGGATGGACCACCAGCATCTCCCTCAGCAGTTACTCTACTCACAGTTACCCTGTATGCGAGGGCAAACGCAATCAGGGTAGACCAAGGCTCAGATTTAAAGACACTGTAAAAAGAAACTTGGAGAAGTTGGACATAGACAGGAGTTCCTGGCAGCAGAAGGCTAAGGACAGAGCTGTGTGGAGGAATCTGATCAGACCTAAATGAAACAGTCATTGTCGCCCATGACAGACTGCTATGATGATGATGATGACTTTAAACTGGTCCCGGGCAGCCAGTGGAGCAGAAGAGAAAACGGTCATGTCTTTTCTCGAGCAATTTAAATCAGGATATCACAAAAGAAAAGTGAAGGAGAGAAAATTAAGGGAAGGGAGCCAGGTTTTCACCAGTTTCTTTGAGAAGAGAGATGAGCAGCACACCTGAATTTACACATGGTTTAAGCTAATAGCAGCAGCTGTCTCAGAGTGAAGCAGCATGTTGGTGCAAAAAGTTAGTGCTTTATTTTGACATCAGAGATTAATAATTACTAGGGATGAGCTGATACCACTTTTTCAAGACCGATACCGATACTGTGACTTTATCGGCTGATACTGATCCAAACCCGATACTGTCTCTCTTATTTAAAACAGCAAAAGTACTTTGTTAATGACTAGTTGCATTTTGTACACACATAAAAACAAAAATCTAAAAGTCAAAGAATATATCACAAATTTGATGTCATGTCCTGGTGAGCGCTCGCCCCCACCATCCTTTTCCTCTGCTTCCCTGCAATCACTTCATTTGACGCACCTGTCATATGTTTGTTTGTTCTTTCACACAAAGATATCAGACTGATTTCCGTCATCATTTCATTGTAGAATTGGGCTCCCTACTAAAAGCTTTAAATAGCTTATTTGGGATGAACCATTCACACTCCAAAACAATGTAAAAAAAAAACAAAAGCCTATTGTATACTGCTAATCATGCTGTTGATAATTCATATTGTAATTCATTCATGCTGTTGATAGTGAGTGTGTGTGTGTGTGTGTGTGTGTGTGTGTGTGTGTGTGTGTGTGTGTGTGTGTGTGTGTGTGTGTGTGTGTGAATAAACTGAAACTGAAATACCTGCTGATCCTGCTGAGCCAGCGTTTATAAGGACTCGCTCTTCGATGATTCAACGCTGGCTCGTTTGGGTACACTGCCTTAGAGCAGAATTATTCTCACTAGCAAGCTGTCGTGTGTTGGATGTTTTCTTACCTCACACAGTTGTGCTCTCCTTTTTCCCAGGTTGCTGCCAACGTAGTGGTGCGTCTCCAGGGGTCTCGATGCACTCACCAGCCTGTTGCTTCTCCCATTGCCGCTCCTCCTCTCCACCCGGTCAGACACAGCTCCTCTTCCCTGTTTCCCAGCAGTTCCGACCTGCTGGTTCATCTCCTTTGCTGGGTTCTGAGCCAGTCTCTCTCTCCCTTCCACGTAAGTGGTGTTATTTGGATTTCCATTATCCTCTCCATTCCTCCACTAACCAGCTCTCGTCTCCTCTCCCTGCAGGTTGCTGCTCCTCTGGCGAGTGACTGTGTTTCCGCAAGATTGCACTTTTTGAAATTTAATAAATTGTCAAACATTTGTTTGTGTGTCTCCATTGCTGTTGCATCCTGCACCTAGGCTGATTGTCCGGTTAATAGGACAGAACAAGCCAGCCAAGGTCATGGCCTAGCAGGTGCCGCAGCAACGGAGCACTCCGCGCTCCACCGCCTCAACGTTACAGAGAGGCAGGTGGCTGAGCTCACTCAGCAGCTGCAAACTATTGTGCAGCAGCTGAGTGTAGTCACTGTTCATTTGGCCCGCATGTCTGCTCCAGCTGCTCCGCCTCCTCCTGCTCCCCCAACTTCTTCCACCAGCCACCAAACTCTTTCCATTCACACTCCTGCCCCATACGCAGGGGAGGTGGGGGGATGTAAGGATTTTCTTTGCCACGTTCAATTGTATTTTGAGCAGGTGAAGGGGGATTATCAGGACGATGTGTCCACAATTAAAAAATTCACCCTCCTGCTTCGGGGCCGAGCTCTTAGTTGGGGTTGGGCTGTTATCGATAGCCGGAGGAGCTTGCCTCCAATGTTTGACCAATTTGTGACCGATTTCACCTGCACTTTCGACTGTACCGAGAGTGAAGGGAATATCATGAGTCACCTAATGTTGCTGCGCCAGGGCAGCCGGTTGGTGGCCAACTTCTTGGTGGAGTTTCAAGTAGAAGTGGCAGAATCGGGGTGGAACAAGGTTGCCTTACACAGCGCGTTCCTCCACGATTTAAATCCTCGCCTCCACGACGACCTGGTGGTTCATGCCTTTCCCGCTTCCTTGGACAGCCTCATTGATCAAGCGGTCGGGTTGGATAACCGGTTCTGCGAGTGCAGTAGGGAGCGCGACGCCTCCTCTCGCCAAAAATTCAAAAATTCACCCTCCTGCTTCGGGGCCAAGCTCTTAGTTGGGGTTGGGCTGTTACTGATAGGCGGAGGAGCTTGCCTCCAACGTTTGACCAATTTGTGACCGATTTCACCCGCACTTTCGACTGTACCAAGAGTGAAAGGAATATCATGAGTCACCTAATGTCGCTCCGCCAGGGCAGCCGGTCGGTGGCCAACTTTTCGGTGGAGTTTCGAGTCGAACTGGCAGAATCGGGGTGGAACGAGGTTGCCTTACGCAGCGCGTTCCTCCACGGTTTAAATCCTCGCCTCGCGACGATCTGGCTGTTCATGCCTTTCCCGCATCCTTGGACAGCCTCATTGATCAAGCGGTCGGGTTGGGTAACCGGTTCCGTGAGTGCAGTAGGGAGCGCGACGCCTCATCTTGCCCATTCGCCACACGCGTACCCTCTGCGGCTGCTGACTCAGGCGACTGCGATCCTTCCACCAAAGCCATGGACCTCAGCTCTGCTTGCCTTCCGTGGGCAGAGGTTGAGCGTCGGCGGCGGTTCGGGGCGTGTGTCTATTGTGGTTCTTTGAAGCACAAGCGGGACACGTGTCACCTGCGCCAAACGATGCGGCCCGTCAGTAGCCGCAGGGGGTCTGGCGGGCGGGAGACACTTTAATCCCCCCAGTAAGTTTGCTATTTTGGCCCTGATCCAGTTGCTGGGGTCGAGAGGAGGGTCTCTGCCCTCATTGATTCAGGGGCAGAGGGTAACTTTATCTCCTCCCAGCTCGTTCAGGAGATGAGGATACCGGCGCTTAACTTGCCAGTTCTTTGTCCTGTTACCACCCTTTCTGGCCAGATGGTGGCGACCGTTACTCGTTGCACGGCACAAATCTATGTCCTTCTGTCCGGTAACCACCAGGAGAGGCTTTCTTTTTACGTGTTTCCACGGGCCTCTCACACGGTGGTTTTAGAGTATCCATGGCTCTGGAGGCACAATCCTATTTTCAATTGGGCACAAAATTCCATCACCTCCTGGATCCCAAACTGTTTGGCAACTTGTCTAAATTTGGCCAAGTGTTCACCGTACCTCCACGTCTCCTCCCCGTCTCCTCCCCTCAGGTCGAATCGTCAAACCTCAGCCTCATGCCCGAGGTTTATCATGACCTCAGGGAGGTCTTTAGCAAGTCACAAGCATTAGCGCTTCCCCCGCATCGCTCGTATGACTGTGCCATCAACCTTCTCCCAGGCGCACAGTTGGTGTCCAGCAAACTCTATAGTATTTCCGGACCTCAGAGGGAGGCGATGGAGAGGTACATAAAGGATTCACTGAACACCGGCCTCATTCAGCCATCCTTGGCTCCCCTCGGGGCAGGGTTTTTCTTTGTAGGTAAGAAGGACGGGTCTTTGCATCCGTGCATCGATTACCGTGAGCTGAATTCTATTACCGTCAAAGATTAATATCCTTTGCCCCTAATGAACTCCGCTTTTGAGCTCCTACAACGCTCGTGCATATTCTCCAAGCTCGACTTGCGTAATGCTTATCATCTTGTCAGAATACGTGAGGGGGACAAGTGAAAAATGGCATTTAAAATGCACCTCGGGCAATTTGAGTATCTGGTTATGCCTTTTGGCTTAACTAATGCCCCTGCCGTTTTCCAACGACTCATCAACAATGTCCTCCACGACATGATTAATCGGTTTGTCTTTGTTTATCTGGATGACATTTTGATTTTTTCTCACTCGCCTGAGGAGCATCAAGTGTACGTTAGAGCCATGTTTCAGCGGCTCTTAGAAAATCAACTATATGTCAAGGCAGAGAAGTGTGAATTTTCCACTAATTCCACTTCTTTCCTTGGCTTTGTTATAGCGGAGGGGGAGCTGAGAGCCGACCCGGCCAAGGTGAAGGCTGTGTTAGATTGGCCAGCACCCCACTCCCGCAAGGAGCTGCAACGCTTCTTCAGGTTTGCGAATTTCTATCGCAGGTTCATCAAGAACTATAGTGGGATTGCACAGCCTCTGACCCAGCTGACCTCCATTAAGGTACCATTTTTATGGACCAAGGCAGCTGAGCAGGCCTTTGTGAAATTAAAAGGCCTGTTCTCCGACAAACCCATCTTGGCTCAGGTTGACCCCCAGCTCCAGTTTATCCTGGAGGTGGATGCTTCAGACACGGGGGTGGGTGTTATTTTATCCCAGCGTTCAGCCTCGGACTTGAAGCTCCACCCATGCCTGTATTTCTCTTGGCGGCTCACCCCAGCCGAGAGGAATTACGACGTCGGGGATCAGGACCTTTTGGCCATTAAATTGGCTTTAGAGGAATGGAGACATTGGCTGGAGGGAGCTGTCCACCCTGTTGTCGTGTGGACCGACCACAAGAACCTTGAGCATCTGCGGATGGCCCGCCGGCTGAATTCTAGGCAGGCATGCTGGGCCTTATTTTTCCAACACTGTAATTTCACTATCACTTATGGGCCTGGCTCCCGTAACACCAAACCAGACTGTCTCTCCAGGCAGTTCAGCCAGGACTCAGCTGACCCCCCTTCCCACTCCCAGCCCATTCTTCCGCCTTTGTGCGTCTTGGGAACCTTTACCTGGGAGATAGAGAAAAGAGTCCACCGGGCCCAGTCCTCAGAGCCCGAACCAGTGGGGTGTCCCCCTAACCGCCTTTACGTCCCTGCCACCCTCCGCAGTGAAGTTATCCAATGGGGCCACGCCAGATGCCTTGCCTGTCACCCTGGTGTGGTGCGCACGGTGGACCTTATCAGGCGAGCGTTCTGGTGGCCTACGCTGCGGTGGGATGTGCAGGAGTACATGAAGGCCTGCCAAACTTGTGCCCGCAATAAGTCCCCCCCCCCGCTGGCCTGTTGCACCCCTTCCCTGTCCCCAGCCGACCTTGGTCCCACATTGCTGTGGATTTTGTCGCTGGTCTTCCCCCTTCCCACAGCAACACCGTCATCCTCATGACTGTGGACAGATCCTCCAAGGCCGTTGACCTGGTTCCCCTTTCCAAGCTGCCATCCGCCTTCAAGGCTGCAGAACTACTTTCATTTCACGTTTTCCGACTGCACGGCATCCCCATGGACATTGTGTCTGATTGGGGTCCCCAGTTCGTCTCCCGTGTATGGAAGTCATTCTGTCATTCCCTTGGCACCACCGTCAGCCTCACCTCCGGACATCATCCACAGAGCAATGGGCAGTTCTCAGCGTGCCAACCAGTCTCTGGAGGCCGCCCTTCATTGCGTGGCAGCTGATAACCCCGCATCCTGGAGCTCCCATCTGACCTGGGTGGAATATTCTCTGAATGCTACAGTCTCCTCGGCCTTGAGACTGTCGCCATTTGAGGCCTCCGTAGGCTACAGTCCCCCCCTCCTATCCATGACGGAGAGAGAGATTGTGGTGCCATCCGTGGGGGCCCACTTTCGCCGCTGTCACCAGGCCTGGAGGTCCACCCGAGCTGCGCTCCTCTGGACCACCGAGTGTAATCGGCGCTATGCTGACCGTAAGAGGGTTCCAGCACTGGAGTACAAGATTGGACAGCAGGTGTGGGTGTCAGCAGACCAGATCCCGTTGAAAGCTGAGGCTCATAAGCTCGCACCTTGCTTCATGGGTCTCTTCCCCATCACCAACAATGTGGGCGACTGTGCCCAGCTCCAGCTCCCACAGGCACTCCGCGTTCACCCGACCTTCCACATCTCCAATGTTAACCCTCTCTCCTCCAGCCCCCTTTGCCCTCCCCCAAAGCCACCTCCTCCCCGGGTCCTCGACGGCCACTCATACCATCCGTGAGATCCTGGATGTTTGCTGCCGGGACCGGGGCTTCCAATACCTGGTCCACTGGGAAGGCTACAGCCCAGAGCACCGGTCATGGATCCCCAAAACATCTTTCCATGACAAGGGCATGGTCCGGGCCTACCATTGAGCCCATCCTGAGAAGCCCGGTGGACCGCCAGGAGGCGTTCCTTGAGGGGGGGGCTGTTATGTCCTGGTGAGCGCTCGCCCCCACCATCCTGTTCCTCTGCTTCCCTGCAATCACTTCATTTGACGCATCTGCTGCTCCTGCTGAGCCAGCGTTTATAAGGACTCGCTCTTCGATGATTCAACGCTGGCTCGTCTGGGTACACTGCCTTAGAGCAGAATTATTCTCACTAGCAAGCTGTCGTGTGTTGGATGTTTTCTTACCTCACACAGTTGTCCTCTCCTTTTTCCCAAGTTGCTGCCAAAGTAGCAATGCATCTCCAGGGGTCTCGGTGCACTCACCAGCCTGTTGCTTCTCCCGTTGCCGCTCCTCCTCTCCATCCAGTCAGACACAGCTCCTCTTCCCTGTTTCCCAGCAGTTCCGACCTGCTGGTTCATCTCCTTCGCTGGGTTCTGAGCCGGTCTCTCTCTCCCTTCCACGTAAGTGGTATTATTTGGATTTCCATTATCCTCACCTTTACTCCACTAACCAGCTCTCGTCTCCTCTCCCTGCAGGTTGCTGCTCCTCTGGCAAGTGACTGTGTTTCTGCAAGATTGCACTTTTTGAAATCTAATAAACTGTCAAACGTTCGTTTGTGTGTATCTCCATTGCTGTTGCATCCTGCACCTAGGCTGATTGTCCGGTTAATATGACATTTGACTCAGTTCAGCAACGCTGCTGCTTTTTTATTTTAAACTTTGCAACATTGGCAGCATTTCATTGGTCAGTCCCATATAAACATGCATTCTGAAGTTTTAAGTGCAAGTTTATACAAAACTTTGAAGCTCAGTATTTCAGTGAACATTCAGATGAAATTCAAAGTGCCACTATGCATGAGGTAAAAAATGCTGTAGATCTGAAAATAAAGGAACTAACCCTTTAAGTTGTATTTTTGTCATCCATTATTATTATTATCATAAGTATTCTCCTGGGGCCTCATGTGCAAAGACTTAGGTGGATTTCCTACTTAAAGATGATGTATGCTTAAATCAAGAAAACGGTGTAAGCAAAAAAAAAAAAAAAAAAAAAAAAAATCCAGATGTATGAAACTGTCCATACCCAAGAATCCAAGCACAGTTCCTTTGTACATTCCAATCTGCTTGAAATTGAACGCATGTGAGGAAATACCGGACTCCTCCCTTGACATGCCTCTATTTGAATATGCAATTAGACGCAAATAGGTATGCAAATAGATACAGTGGTGTGAAAAAGCATTTGCCCTCTTCCTGATTTCTCATTTTTTTGTATGTTTGTCACATTTAAATGTCAGGAGCCGAGCCGGCTTGGTTTCCCCAGCTCGGTCCTGCCCTTCCTGTGGGTCTAGGTGCTGCTGTATATGTGTATAGCATGTATTTCAGTGTGCTTTCTTCTTCCTTAGCCACTGTCTGACTGGCAGCTGTTAGACAGCCGCTTTGACCTACTTTCTGTGAGCGCATGCTGACAGCTAGCCGGTCCGGCCATGCCCCCTCTCTCATTACTACCAGCTGATTCCCACTCCCGCTGATTATCTTTCCCAGTCCTCGCCCAGGTGCTCCTCATTCCACCATCACCATCACCAGCAGTGCATGTACTTAAACAGTCTTTGCCAGTCACGCACTGCTGGTTCATTGTATTGTCATCTGTGCTGTAAGTCTGCTAGTATTTTCAGCATTCTCACGGCGTGTTAGCCACTACATGTTTGCCGTGGTTATTGTGCGTCCTTGTAGCGATGTTGGCTCTGGGGCGCACTTGTGGCTAACGTGTTTCCTCTCATTCGTTTGCTGGGCAATGCTGGCCCCCAAATGCCATCAGTAAGTGTGTTTCTGTGTTTTTGTTTATCTTCACCTTTTGGGATTCATCTGTCTTTTGTAATAAATGTGTTGTGGTGAACCCAGCGCGTAAGATATCCATGGGCCAGAGTTATTCGATGATCCTCGGCTGGGAACATTGCCGAGCTCTCATGAACGTTGACAGCCTGATATCTTCGGCGAGCAGCTATTCCACCCCGGAGGACGTCATGTGGTGCGTCAAGCTGGCAGAGAAGAGGTTCAGCAATGCCATCAGCTCTCCGAGCATCCCAAGGGAGTTGAGAGGATATCCCAGCTGGCAGCACTCCAACGCAAGTATAGCGAGAGGGAGAGGAAGTCTCCAAGGAAGACCGGGCTCGCGCCAAGGGGAGGGCACTCCCGGGACGCTGCTGAAACTGTCCTCTGCCAGGACTCCGCTCCCACTCTCACCAAGCCGGTTCCAGCAAGCAAGGGACAGCATCGTCCTGCGTGGAAGCGCTGGGAGAAGTCTTCTCCTCCGTCAGCTGCCATCACCCCTCCAGCTGCTGTGAGGTCTGCTGAAGTCACCCTGGGAACGCCCACCTCTGTCGTCATGGAGACGGCTCGTCCACAAGCGCTCGTGAGGACCCACGTCACTGCTGGCACAGAGAGGGATGATTGCCGCCTGCAGCTGAGAACATCAACGACCGGGATGACAGGCAAGTATTTTTTCATTCTAAACCATTCATTAGCACTGAATCTTGCCTGTCTCCTGAGGGAGATGCTCAGTCTTAGCAGTCCGCTGGGTCGTCTCCTTCAGCTGCAAATATTAATTCTTCTCTTCTCTCCGTGTCTCCTCCAATTATCCCTGAGTGCTCGTCGGTCCTGAAACCGAGCCGCCAGACACTGGAGGAGTTTGAGGCCCTGGATGATCCTGCCCAGGGGCCCGTACAGGGGCGTTCCCCTGCAGCCACGCCGGAGGAATCCCCAGCGTTGGAGCTGCTGCAGGAAGATTATGGGACTGCTTTGACCATCTTGCCAGCTGCAGAGGTGATGGCTGTGGAGTGGGAGCCTGAGCTGAACCTCCTGGAGGCCGGGCCCGGGACCACATCGCCAGGATCGACGGAGTCCTGGACGGCGGTGGAGCTCAAGCTCAGGCAAGTGTTCTCTCTAGTGTTTCTAATGTCAATTTTACAGCGAGCTTGTCTGGCTCTAGGTGAGGAGAGTCAGGCACAGCACGCAGCTGCATTTGAACTCCCTTCACCGGGCTCCGCCGCTGCCGGTGACCCTAACCACTTTGTTTCTTCTCCCCTTCCTGAGAGTTCTTCTAGGGTCGCTGGAGAGGAACCACCATCTTCAAGGGTCTTCACGGAACCGGTCTCGTCACTCGACGACATCGTGGGTCCAGCTCCCTTGCTGCCTGAGGCCATTGTATGGGTTCCTCCACAGGCTGAGTCTCTGTGGGTGTGACGTGCTGGCTTTGGACCCTTGTGGGGGCAGTGCCCCAGGATCAGCCCGACGTGGGTACTGTGCTCCTGTCCGGACCCATCATGACTGCCACACTCCAATGCAGGGTCCACCAGGGGGGGAACCACCCCCAGTGGGGGTCCATTGCGGGTACTGCGGACCTCCAGCCGGGAGCCACCGCAGGTGCAGCAGAGCTCCAGCTGGAGTCCACCATGGGTGCTGCAGAGCACCAGCTGGAGTCCACCGTGGGTGCTGCAGAGCTCTAGCCGGAGTCCACCATGGGTGCAGCAGGGAGTCAACCGGGCTCCACCGCGGGTGCTACATGGCTCCAGCCGGAGTCCACCGCGGGTGCTACATGGATTCAGCCAGAGTCCACCGTGGGTGCTGCAGAGCTCCAGCCAGGAGCCACCATGGGTGCTGCTGAGCTCCAGTCGGGAGTCACCGCGGGTGCAGCTGTGTCCCAGGCCAGGACCACCGAGGGTGCTGTGGGTCAGCCTGAGGACGCCATGGCCCCCTTCTGACATAATGTCGGACCCAGGGAACACGCACACACAGGCTCAAGTTCAATACAGTGATCTTTATTGAATAACCAGCAGATGCGTGGGTGCGTGTATGCGGTGTGTGAATGTTGTGTGAGTGAACGAGCTGCAGCTGGGGGTGAAACAGAGCGCCATACAGCCTGGCAACCCTAGAGACAGAACCAAACACAGGTGTTAAATTCAGCCGTGTTGCAATAGATGGAGAATTGACTAGGCTTACTTGCAGATGTCCTGGAGTTGGCGTCGGCTTGGGCCTTGGGCCTCCTGCTAGGGAGACAGCGTCTGCTGAGCACACCCAGTGAAGCGTTGTGATGCGCGGCGTGGTGAAAGGAGCAGTTCTGCCTCCGCGAGGGAGAGAACTGCCGCCTAAGGGATCCACCTGTGCACAGGGGAGAGCCTGGGAGAAGAGGTAATGTTGGAATTATTGAGCTTACGTGCCAACAGAGAGTCCAACGATGAAGCGCAGGGCTGAGAGGAATCAGGACATGCGCAGGACGAAGAGCGTATCATAGCAGATGGCTCAATGCTGAAGCTCAAGGCAGAATGGGCTATATAGCCCGGGGCTGATTACTCCCAGGTGTGTGCGCAGCTGAGGAAGATGACGGCCCAGAGTGAGTTGTAACAGTACCCCCCCTCGAGCAGCACCTCCTGGCGCTGGCTTACCTGGGTGCGCCCGGTGGAAGTCCTCAATAAGGCGTTTGTCCAGCACAAACGACTGGCGCACCCAGGATCTCCACTCGGGGCCATACCCCTCCCAGCCCACCAAGTACTGCAAGCCGCGACCCCGGCGGCGGACGTCCAGGATGGAATTGACCATCCAAGCCGGGTCACCATCGATCAACACGGGTGGAGGTGGGGTTCGAGGAGGGGGGAAGAGCAGGTTGGAGATCACGGATTTGACCTGCGAGACGTGGAACGTGGGACAAACACGGAGAGAAGGAGGGAGAGCCAGACGCACAGCCACAGGATTCACCACCTTAACAATAGGGAAGGGCCCAATAAAACACTTGGCCAGCTTCCTTTTTTCAGCCTTCAAGTTAATATGCTGCATCGATAACCATACCTGCTGCCCCACCTGATACTGTGGAGCAGGTCTCCTGCGCCGGTTCGCCGCCCTGGTGTTGCGCTCTGCCATGCATAAAAGGGCCTGGTGAGTAGCAGCCCATAGCCGACGGCAGCGCCTCAGCTGCACGTGAACTGATGGTACGGCCACCTCCCCCTCTTCTTCAGGGAACAGCGGGGGATCGCAGCCCAGCGACGCCCTGAAAGGTGACATACCGGTTGCAGAAGAGACAGTTAGGTTATGAGCATACTCTATTTAAGGCAGATGACTGCTCCACGATGATGGGCTGGAGGCGATGACACAGCGCAGAGCGGCCTCCAGCTCCTGATTTGCCTGTTCACACTGCCCGTTGCTCTGGGGGTGATGACCAGAGGACAGGCTCACCGTGGCCCCCAAAGCATTGCAGAAGCTCTTCCACACACTGGACACGAATTGCGGACCTCGGTCGGAGACAGTGTCTGCGGGGATCCCATGCAGACGCACAACGTGCTGTACCAGAAGGTCCGCCGTCTCCCGTGCTGTTGGAAGCCCACGCAGGGGTATGAAGTGGGCGGCCTTCGAGAAGCGGTCCACGATGGTCAGCACGGTGTCAAAGGTGTTGGATACCGGGAGACCGGTTACAAAGTCCAGAGCCACATGAGACCACAGCCTCCCAGGGACCGGCAGGGGGTGAAGAAGGCCAGCCGGCGGAGAAGAAGACGTTTTCCCGGTGGCACACTGGGGGCAGGCACGAACATAGCCGATGACGTCCTTCCGGAGCCCTGGCCACCAGAACGATCTCTGGAGCAACTCCACCAATTGGGAGACCCCAGGGTGGCAGGCAAGTTTGGAAGAATGGGCCCAGTGGATCACATCACCCCGAACAGCAGATGGTACGAACAGTCTCCCGGTAGGGCCTCCGCCCGGGTCTGGTTCAGTTTCTTGGGCCTTCAGGACCTTATCCCTGATGGCCCAGGAGAGGGCGCCCATGACACACGAAGCCGGGAGGATGGTGTGCTCCTGCTACTCAGTGGACTCCGAGGCGAACTGCCTGGACAGGGCATCTGGCTACGCGTTCTTTGACCCCGGGCGGTAGGTGATGGTAAGATAAGATAAGATAAGATAAGCCTTTATTAGTCCCACAATGGGGAAATTCCAGGATTGCAACACTCAGAGCAACAATCAGAAGGCAAGAAAAAACAAGAGCAGCTAGTATACATATGTACATATATATATATATATATATATATATATATATATATATATATATATATATATATATATATATATATATATATATATATATATATAGAGAGAGAGAGAGAGAGAGATTTTTTGATTTTTAAAAGATCTTTAATAAACACACTTGTCCATCAGTCAATACAATTTCTATGTCATGCTATATTACACAGAAAATTATTCCCCCAAAAAACGCCCCAAAAAAAGCTGTCCATCACGAACTGAACAGAGGACATTCTCCAGGGACCAGAGGGTCCTGAAACCTTCCACATCCCCATTCCCCATAAAAAACTGAAAGTCCAGCCTGATTCTGGCTTTAAGTAGCCTCACAAATAAAATTTTGACATCAACATCATTCTCAACATTTTCAAGTTTTCTTCTCCGGCTTACATAGATGGCCAACTTTGCCTGCCCTAAAACAAAGTTCAGTAGTTGACACTTCTGCTTAAAACGACGATTGTACATAAAACCACAAATGAAAACCTGCTTAGAGAAAACTTCCTTAAAAATGTGAAAAAGCTCTGTGAGAAGTTCAAAGAGGCCACTCAGGCGCTGACATTCAATAAAACAATGAAAAACTGTCTCCCTAGAGGAACAAAAAACACACTGATCACTGACACTGCTGTTAATCACAGAAACAAAAGCATTGACAGCTATAATACCATGCAGGACCCTCCACTGTAAGTCTCCATGCCTCTTAGGGAGAGGGGCTTTATAAAGAGCCCTCCAGGCAGGCCGATGCCCTTTTCCTAGTCTAAAATAGGCTCTCCAAGGAGTGTCCACACAGGTGTTCAATCTGTCCTTGTTGAGTGCCATCACCACCAGTCTGTAGAGTGCCTTACCACTGGCTCCTCCAAAGTCCACACCAGTGGGAGCACAGAATGCCAGTAAGGAGCAAGGAGCGACGTCAAAGTCCATATAGAGCGTGAGAGAGGGAAAGGGGTCCGTGCCTTCCGGCTGCAGCGTGCCATTGCTAAAGTCCAAGAGTAGGGAGTGCTCAAGTCCATGAAGCTCCTGTTTCCAGTGTGCAAGAAGACCATCGATGAAACGATTCGACCTGACACCAAGATGAGCTGCTAAAGCTGAGGCGTTGTTGAGGCCAGGACCAGCCAGTTCCACCACTTGCTTCAGAGTGAGAACGTTCCTGGAACACAGCCTATCAAGGAAGGTCCTTCCAACTCCCGGCAGGACACCAAAGCGACCACCAAAAACCAGCGGCTCCCTCAACAACCAGTAGAGGGAATCGCATGGCCCTCTTTGTTTTTTAAAAAGAGTCCACACTGAAAAGAGACTGCGGTAAAAACTGGGTAAAGACAGTGCATTAGAGTTCTTAAAATCCATTAAAAACACAGGGAGGTCTAGCCCAAGCCCAAGGACTCTCTGTAAAATAACACAGGCCAAAGGCCTCCATACCAGGTACTGGGGGCCCGTCAGCAGTCTCTGTATGAAAGTCAGTCTAAAAGCAGCACCTCTACTAGCTAAATGAATCACTCCTTGCCCCCCCTCCTCTTTGGGAAGAAATAACAGGGCTTGAGGAACCCAGTGGAGTCCACCCCCCCAAAAAAAGTCCACCAAAACAGACTGAATTTTGGACAACAAACCAGCAGGGGGGTCCATGCACATGAGGCGGTGCCACAGGGATGAGGAAACAAGATTATTTAAAATGAGCACTCTTCCTCTAAAAGATATTCTTGGCATTAGCCACTTCCACTTGTTTAGTCTCCCGTTAATTTTCTCTATGACCCCATCCCAATTTTTTTGCTCAAACTGCTGATTTCCAATAAAGACACCAAGATACTTAAAACCTCCTTGTTTCCAAATCAACCCACCAGGCAGCGTAAGCTGATTTTCTAGTTTCTCCCCCACCATCAGAGCCTCGCTTTTTCCCCAGTTTATTTTTGCAGAGGAAAGTTGGCCAAAAAGATTGACACTCCTAACCAAAACGTCAATGTCGCTCTGCTTGTTTAGCAGAATGACTACATCATCTGCATAGGCCGACAGCTTGAACGTGGTGTCACAGCCAGGAAAAGTAACTCCTGATAGATCCCGTCTCAGGCAGTGAAGCAAAGGCTCTATGGCGAGGGAGTACAGCATCCCTGAGAGAGGGCAGCCCTGCCGAACCCCCCTCTGGACTTTTAAAGGGGCAGACAGGCCCCCATTTATCTTCAGCACACTCTCAATGTCACTGTACAAGACCCGTATCCTGGCTATGAAGCGTGGGCTGAACCCAAAAGCTGTTAAAACTGTCCATAAATATTGGTGTTCAACCCGGTCAAACGCCTTTTCCTGGTCAATTGAAATCAAACCAGTTTCCACCGCCAATGAACCAGAGACCTCCAAAACATCCCGAATTAAAGTGACATTGTCACTAATCAGCCCGCCAGGCACACAGTAAGTCTGGTCTACATGAATGAGCTCACTCATCACCTTTCTCAGTCTTCGGGCCAGAGCTTTCGAAAGAATCTTATAGTCCGTGCAGAGCAGAGAGACTGGCCTCCAGTTCTTTAGGCTCTGGAGGTCCCCTTTTTTCGGCAACAGTGTGATGACGGCCCTCCTGCAGGTCGTGGGTAGGGTCCCCCTTTTCAAGCTATCTTGGAGAACCTCCAGCAGGTCTGGACCAAGCAGGGGCCAGAATTCCTTAAAAAAGTCCACAGAGAGACCATCTATGCCTGGTGATTTTCCATTCTGGAGGCTCATTAGCGCCGTATACAGCTCAGACAGAGACAGTGGAGCATCCAAGCCGGCAACAAGGTCCTCTGAGAGCGCTGGAAGACCATCAAGGAAGACCTGGCCCAGTGACATGTCTTCCCTCCACTCTGCTCTAAACAAGTCACTGTAAAAGCTAGCAGCGTATTTCCTGATCTCTGCTGCTGTGGAGATTGTTCTCCCGTCATCGTCCAACAAGGAGTGAATGAGTTTCCTCTGTCCATTTTTCCCCTCCAGTCCAAAAAAGTACTGGGAGGGCGAGTCCATCAGAGCTACATCCATGTAGCGTGAGCGGACCAGAGCACCCTGTGCGGTGACCCCTAGCAAGCTAGCCAAGGCTGACCTTTTTGACTTGAGAGCCTCTAAGTGCTCTTGTTTTCCTGTAGAACTGAGCAACTCCTCTAGTTCTACCACCTCAGTCTCCAGAACTTTCAAGGATTGGGTCAAGCTACGAGTGACATTTTGAGTGTACTGTTGGCAGAGTTGTTTTATCTGGGCCTTACCAAAATCCCACCACAATTGGAGAGAACTAAAAGAGGGTTTTTGTTCCCTGTGTGACTTCCATACATCGTGAAAAACCTCTTTAAAAAACACATCATTTAAAAGTGTATTGTTAAAATGCCAAAAAGCACTCTTACACTTTACATTTTCAATAAACACAGAACAAAACAGCAGGCAGTGATCAGTGAAACCAACAGGACAGATACAACTATTTTTAAAAACACTCATTTGATGTTTAAAACCATAAAAACGGTCTAACCTAGCCATAGATAAAAGGTTATCTTTGACATGGCTCCAGGTGTACTGCCTCTGGTCCCCATGATGTGATCTCCACACATCGGCCATTTCATGTGTTTTCACCAGTTCTCTCAGCCTATTGGCAGAAGCAGGGTGAGGCTCCTGATGGTTCCTGTCTAGTCTGTGGTTTAATGTACAGTTAAAATCACCCCCCAGAAATAAAAAACTATTTGGATCACAGGACCTAACCATATCCGAAAGCACGTCAAAGACCCTGATCCTCTCTGCTCTCTGTGTTGGCACATACACGTTTATAAAAACGAAGTTCACGTTTTCAAACTGTACCTTTAATAAGAGGAAATGACCTTTCACCACCTCTTCTACCTCATAAGAGACAGGCACACAACCCCTAGAGAAAAGTACAGCCACCCCCCACTGCTATTGGATTTGTGGCTAAAAAAAATGCAGCCATCCCACTCTTTTCTCCAATGGCTCTCAATGTCTACAGTGCTGTGAGTCTCCTGGACCATCAGCACGTCAAGTTTCTTTAAATTAAAAAGCTTGTATAAAGAGGCCCTTTTTACATCATCCCTGGCCCCATTAATATTGAGAGTGCCAATTCTAAGGTGGGGCATTAAAAAGGATAAAAATAGGGTACAGTAAAAAAGCACACACATAGCATAAAAGGGAAGAAACAAACTAAGAGTCAACATGACTGTTAGTAATTTGCGATTTCAGTTTAACAACCAGTTTCTTTAAACGATAAATTTCCTGATCAGTGAAAGTCTCATTCCCATCATTCAGTTTCATAAATTTGCGAGCTGATGCCACGAATAACTCCAGATCTGGAAAGTAATTTTCCACTTTCACAGCTCTGCTCCCCTTAGTCACCTGGAGAAATTGCCTAATTTTAGTAAAACAATAGGAGCTTTGCTCCTCCTGCGTCTGCGTCTGCATCAGTTCAGACTCAGCTCCACTTTCGTCAGAAGCGCTCTCATTCAGTAAATCTAAATTCCCAACCCTACTAGATTTAGCAGAGCTCTGCGAGTTTTCAGCACTTTTTCTTTTTTGTGCAGCTTTAAAAGGATCCTCTTCAACAAAACTACATTCCTGCATTTCTTCATGAACTGCAACGTTTGTCATGCAGTGTTTGCTCTGTGTGTCCGCTACAGCCTCAAACCGCTCCTCCCCCGCCTGCAAAGTCTGTTCATTCACGTTCCTTCATTTAACTGCACTCATTTCACCCTCCACCTCTTTACTCCGGGTGACAGGCTCGTCACAATGATCGGAGCTGCCGCCAGACAGAAATTCCCCACCATCACTATTTGGGGGGGCAACTACCGCGCCCGCCGCGGCCACCCCAGCAGAGGTGGCCATGGCCGCCCCAGCGCAAGCGGACGCGGACGCGGACGCCCCCGCAGAAGCAGAAGCGGCTGTGGCCGCAGTCGCGGCCACGGCCGCAGCTGCGGCCGCAACCGCCCCAGCAGAAGCAGGCGCCGCAGCGGCATCCGCCGCACCACATGTAGCGCTACCCTCCGGACCACCAGAAACAGCGGCGTCACCTTTCTTACCGCCAGTGCTCTTTGTGTTCGCCTTTTCAGGACATGATCTAATGAGATGGCCTTCTGCACCACATGCAAAACACCTCATGGTTTCAGAGGTTGCAAACACCAAGTAGCTAAAGCCGTCAATCCTGAAATTAAAAGACGCGTTCAGTTCAGCAGAGCTGTCTTTCAACACCATGAAACACTACCTCCAGTGACATACAACATGTTTCAGCAGGAGGGACTTGCTACCCAGAGAGACCATTCTGATAGGGGAAATAACCTGGCCAAAACGGGACAACTCTCTTATCAGCTGATCATTTTTAACGAAAGGAGGAGCATTTGAGATGGTGATGCTCCTAGACGGATTCGCCAGCGGTAAAACGGGAGTAAAAGTGTCATTTATGTCCACTCCCTGTGCCACCACCTGATCAGCTTTTTCAGTTGAATCCAGAAAGATCACAATTGCGCTGTTCATCCTTGATGCTGATTTTATACCGTCATGCCCAACCACCTGTCCTACAGCGAGGCTGGCCTCCTCCACAGAACAGGGAACTGTCGGGAGGATTCTCACGCCATGACGCCGGGTCAAGCGCTCAAACTCCACACCACCATCAATCACCGGCATGATGGCCGGCCGGGAAAAACAGGCAGCAGAAGCTACCGTTCCCCGACACACTCACACCAACACTCACACCCCAGCACACACACACACTCAACCCACTATATTAAACACACACACCTCAAACACACACGACTGAGAAAAGTTAGAAAAAACAAAGTTTAAAGTACTCACTCGACACCACTCCACACCCCTGCACCCACAAACGCTCATGCATGCGCACGAGAGAGAGAGAGAGAGAGACAGTGCGGAGCATTGTCGTTGGTGGATGTGCAGCAGAAAGTCTAAGCTTTCTCTCCGCGGATGCGGCGGGCCAGCTGGATGTCTTTGGGCATGATGGTGACCCTCTTGGCATGGATGGCGCACAGGTTGGTGTCCTCGAAGAGACCCACCAGGTAGGCCTCGCTGGCCTCCTGCAGAGCCATGACGGCGGAGCTCTGGAAGCGCAGGTCGGTCTTGAAGTCCTGAGCGATCTCCCTCACCAGGCGCTGGAAGAGCAGCTTATGGATGAGCAGCTCCGTGGATTTCTGGTAGCGACGGATCTCTCTCAGAGCCACGGTACCGGGCCTGTAACGGTGAGGCTTCTTCACTCCGCCGGTGGCCGGAGCGCTTTTTCGAGCTGCCTTGGTGGCCAGCTGCTTCCTGGGGGGCTTTTCCTCCAGTAGATTTACGGGCGGTCTGCTTGGTTCTTGCCATCGCTCTTTATTATTCTGTCTTATATTTCTTGCACGCCGCCTAAACTCCAGCCCGGCACCCGCGTCGTTTTCGCTTCAGTTCCCCGGTATGTCGAGTTTCTCCGTTAGCACCGGGTGGCGGTTGAGTGCTAGCTAGCTCTTCACTGCTGTATCGTCTCCTGCTGTAAACAGTGGCTCCGTCCGCCAACTCCGGAGACCTTTGGGGCGATCTGTGTGTCCATGATATACTGTATATATAGAGTGAAAGGTGTGCCGGATCAGAAAGTTATCACCGGATCAGAAAGAAGAAGGAAGATAAAAAGACTCAGAATTGAGCCGCTGTTGCAAAAGGCAGCCAACTTGTGTGGCGCCAGAACCGGAAGGCTGAACTGGAAGCGCCCGAAGAACAGGGACCAACGCGCCTGGCGAGCATTCACTCGCTTAGCCGTCCTCAGGTACTCCAGGTTCTTATGATCCGTCCATACCACAAAGGGTAGCGAGGCCCCCTCCAGCCAGTGCCGCCACTCCTCCAGTGCGATCTTGACTGCCAGGAGTTCCCTGTCACCAACGTCATAGTTCCTCTCAGCGGGTGACAGTCACCGAGAGAAGAAGGCACAGGGGTGGATCACCCCGTCCACCGGGGAGCGCTCTGAAAGTACTGCCCCCACCCCCCCGAATCAGAGGCATCCACCTCGACCAGACACTGCAGAGCGGGGTCCACCTGCGTCAAGACCCGGGACGAGGAGAATTCTGCCTTCAGGGCCGCAAAGGCCGACACAGCCTCCTCTGTCCACCGGAACAGCACCTTAGGGGAGGTGAGGCAGGTCAGGGGGGCGGCGATCGAGCTGTACTTGGCACAAACCACCGGTAGAAATTGGCAAACCCCAGAAATTGTTGCAACTGTTTCCTTGACGACGGGGGGGGGGGGGGGGGAATCCACCACCGCCCTCACCTTCTCTGGATCCGGAATGACCTGGTTGTGTGAGATGATAAAACCCAGAAAAGAGGTCTTCTCAGTGTAGAAATCACACTTTTCGGCCTTCACGAAGAGTTTGTTCTCGAGCACCCATTGAAGGACCCGCCCCACATGAACCTGATGCTCCTCCCGGGATTTAGAGAAGATCAGGATGTCGTCCAGGTAGAAGAAAATGAAGGACCCCAGGAAATCCCGGAGGACGTCGTTGATGAGCCGCTGGAAGACGGCCGGAGCATTGGTGAGCCCAAACGGCATGACGAGGTACTCAAAATGGCCGCTGGGGGTCCGGAATCCCATCTTCCACTCATAGCCCTCCTGGATCCGCACGAGATGGTAAGTGCTGCGGAGGTCCAATTTCATGAACCAGGAGGCCCCCTGGAGGGAGTCGAAGGCAGAGTCCATCAGAGGTAAGGTGTATTTGTCCTTGATGGTAATATCATTCAGAGCCCGGAAGTCGATGCAGGGGCGAAGAGAGCTGTCTTTCTTCCCCACGAAGAAGAAACCTGCCCCCACCGGTGATGACGATGGCCGGATGATGCCCGAGCTGAGCGACTCCTTGATGTACGCCTCCATAGCCTCGCGCTCCGGAGCCAGTAAGCTGTACAAGCGGCTCGACGGCAGGGGGGCGCCCAGGTGGAGGTTGATGGCACAGTCGTACGAGCGGTGGGGGGGAAGAGACAGCGCCTGGGCCTTGCTGAACACCGCTCCGAGGTCGTGGAATTCCGAAGGCACCCTGGACAAGTTGGGGGGTGGAAGGGCTGGGGGGGGGGAGAGCGGGACTGCAGGAGAACAAGCTGCCGATTGGAGACAGGCACTCAACCAGAACGGGCTCCAGGCGAGAACGCTGCCAGTCCGCCAGTCAAAAATGGGGTTGTGCAAGCGCAGCCATGGGTAACCCAGGATGACAGGGGCAGCCGAGGTGGGGAGGACGAACAACCGGAGATCCTCACGATGGTTCCCAGAAATGATGGCTGAGACCGGGCAGTCCGGTGCGTTACCTTTTCTAAGGGAGCCTTAGACAGGGTGATGAGGTTAAGGGGGGTTGGCAGAGCTTGGCAGGGGAGCCCCAGTGGGGTTGCCAGTTCTTTAGAAATAAAGCTCTGTTCAGCCCCCGAGTCCACCAGTGCATGTGAGGAACTCGGTGCGGTTGTGACAAAACCTAATTGGCAGGAGACACTTGGATAGGGGATTAGACCGGGATGAGTCCGCGAGGCCCCCTATAGCGACTCGCAGACCCCCCCTTTTGGCCGAACCGGGCAGGACTCGATGTCATGCTGGTCATCCTCGCAATACATGCAGAGGCCCAGATCCCGGTGGCGTTGTCTCTCTGAATGTGAGATTTTAGTTTGCCCCATCACCATGGCCTCAGAGTCATCCGGGCCCTCTAGCGCGGGCAGAGCCAAGGTGGGGGATTGGGAGGAGCGGCGGAATGGTTTACCTGAACGGCGGGAGGACCTCCGTTCGGCCGCTCGCTCCCTCATCCTATTATCCAAACTAATGGCCAGTGAAATGAGCTCAGTGAGCCACTCAGGCTTATCTAGGCAGGCCAGCTCATCCCGTTGGCTAACGCTCAGGCTACTGGTGAAGATGCTGCAAAGCACAGCATCCTTCCACCCAACTTCCACTGCTACCACCCGGAAGTCAACAGCGTAATCGGCCACCGACCGACTATCCTGGCAAAGGTTTAATAAATGGGTGGTTAGCACACTATCACGAGCCGAGTGGTCAAATACTTCATGGAAATCTTGGATGAACTGGGCGTAGGTGAGATTAGCATAGCTGGGTTTCGCCATTATGGTGTAAGCCCATGCTAATGCTCGCCCTTCCAAGAGATTTGCCACGTAACCAATACGGCTGTGATCGAAGGGGAAGTCCCCGGGAACGCAGTGAAACACCGTCTCACACTGGAGGCGAAACCTTGCGCCTCCCTGAGCTTCCCACTGAAGCGCGTGGGCGTGGGGATCGGCATGAGATGCGTGAGCGAGCCCGGGCTAGCCTGGCTAGATGGGGAGCTAATGGGAGCTGGCCTGCTGCTCTGAGCCAGAGGGAACGCCCGCTGTCCTTCCAGGCGATCCAACCAGCTGTTAATCTGACCTAGCTGGTTCAGAATAACCTCCTGCTGGTAAGTAATCTGATCGACTCGAGCCTCCAAGATGTTAAAGCGGTGTGCGAGCCCACTGTTCGCTGGGTCACTCTGACGGAGCCGTACTGACATAATGTCGGACCCAGGGAACACGCACACACAGGCTCAAGTTCAATACAATGATCTTTATTGAATAACCAGCAGGTGCGTGGGTGCATGTATGCAGTATGTAAATGTTGTGTGGGTGAACGAGCTGCAGCCGGGGGTGAAACAGAGCGCCGTACAGCCTGGCAACCCTAGAGACAGAACCAAACACAGGTGTTAAATTCAGCCGTGTTGCAATAGATGGAGAATTCACTGGGCTTACTTGCAGATGTCCTGGAGTTGGCGTCGGCTTGGGCTTTGGGCCTCCTGCCAGGAAGACAGCATCTGCTGAGCGCACCCGGTGAAGCGTTGTGATGCGCGGTGTGGTGAGAGGAGCAGTTCCACCGCCGCGAGGGAGAGAACTGCCGCCTAAGGGATCCACCTGTGCACAGGGGAGAGCCTGGGAGAAGAGGTAAGGTTGGAATTGTTGAGCTTACGTGCCAACGGAGAGTCCAACGATGAAGTGCAGGGCTGAGAGGAATCAGGACGTGCGCAGGACGAAGAGCGTATCATAGCAGACGGCTCCGTGCCGAAGCTCAAGGCAGAACGGGCTATATAGCCCGGGGCTGATTACTCCCAGATGTGCGCACAGCTGAGGCAGAGGACGGCCCAGAGTGAGTTGTAACACCTTCTCCTCCTTACCCGAAGCTGTGGGGGTTCCCTCCCTACGGTCTGGTCACCAACCAGTTAACCTCCTGGTGGGCAGGCCACCTCCTGCTCCACCCCTTTGGTCCTGCTGACTCTACAATATTGGCCAACTGCCGGAGGAACTGAGTCTCTGGGCCAGATGTCCTGTGTTTTCCATCAGGCTACTGGATGCTGTTCGCCGGACTGCCTGCTGGGCCTGGGACTCCGGGCAGCCTCCCGAGCGTCCATGCTTTTGGACTTGGGGGGGGGGGGGGGGGGTTAATTGTGGGCCCTGGGTGGGGTATTGTGTTCCCACCTTCCCATTCCCCCTACCTCCCACCCTGGGGTTATGTTTTGTTGTTGTTCCTGTTGGGGCGGGGGCGTCCTCAGGATGTTACCTTGGGTGTCTGGGTTCCATCCCTTGAGAGGGGGGCTCTGTCAGGAGCAGAGCCGGTTTGGTTTCCCCGTCTCGGTCCTGCCCTCCCTGTGGGTCTAGGTGCTGCTGTATATGTGTATAGTATGTATTTCAGTGTGCTTTCTTCTTCCTTAGCCACTGTCTGGCTGGCAACTGTTAATCAGCCGCTTTGACCTACTTTCTGTGAGCGCATGCTGACAGCTCGCCAGTCTGGTCACGCCCCCTCTCTCATTACCACCAGCTGATTCCCACTCCCACTAATTATCTTTCCTGGTCCTCGCCCAGGTGTTCCTCATTCCACCATCACCATCACCAGCAGTGCATGTACTTAAGCAGTCTTTGCTAGTCACGCACTGCTGGTTCATTGTATTGTCATCCATGCTGTAAGTCTGCTAGTATTTTCAGCATTCTCACAACGTGTTAGCCACTCAAATAAACTAATCTACTACTACTACTACTCCATGTTCGCCATGGTTCTCATGCGTCCTTGTAGCAGTGTCAGCTTTGGGGCACACTTGTGGCTAACACGTTTCCTCTCATTCGTTCGCTGGGCGATGCCGGCCCCTGAATGCCGGCCCCCGAATTCCATTAGTAAGTGTGTTTCTCTGTTTTTGTTCATCTTCACCTTTTAGGATTTGTCTGTCTTTTGTAATAAATATGTTGTGGTGAACCCAGCACGTAAATCCTCGTTATTCCTCCCCTCTCCATGCGCTGCATAAAAGCACACGGGAGGGTTTATGACATTTAAATGTTTCAGATCATCAAACAAATTTAAATATTAGGCAAAGATAGCACAAATAAACACAAAATGCAGTTTTTAAATGAAGGTGTTTATTATTAAGGGTAAAAAAAAATCCAAACCTACATAGCCCTGTGTGAAAAAATGATTGCCCCCCCTTGCCCCCGTGAAAACATAAAGTAAATTAACTGTGGTTTATCTTTGGAAAGCTGAGTTCAATTTCTCTAGCCACACCCAGGCCTGATAACTGCCACACCTATTCTCAATCAAGAAATCACTTAAATAGGACCTGCCTGACAAAGTAAAGTAGGCCAAAAGAGCCTCAAAAGTTAGACATCATGCTGCAACCAAAAGAAATTCAGGAACAAATGAGAAACAAAGTAATTGAGCTCTATCAGTCTGGAAAAGGTTATAATGCCATTTCTAAAGCTTTGGGACTCCAGCAAACCACAGTGAGAGCCATTATCCACAAATGGCGAAAACATGGAATAGTGGTGAACCTTCTCTGGGTGGCTGGCCAACCAAAATTACCCCAAGAGCGCAGCAATGACTCATCCAAGAGGTCACAAAAGACCCCACAACAACATCCAAAGAACTGCAGGCCGCACTTGCCTCAGTTAAGGTCAGTGTTCATGACTCCACCATAAGAAAGAGACTGGGCAAAAATGTCCTGCATGGCAGAGTTCCAAGACGAAAACCACTGCTGAGCAAAAAGAACACAAAGGCTCCTCTCAGCTTTGCCAGAAAACATCTTGACGATCCCCAAGACTTTTGGGAAAATGTGGTCTGACGAGACAAAATTTGAACTTTTTGGAAGGTGTGTGTGCCATTACACCCGGCGTAAAAGTAAGACAGCATTTCAGAAAAGGAACATCATACGAACAGTAAAGTATGGTGGTGGTAGTGTGATGGTCTGGGGCTGTTTTGCTGCTTCAGGACCTGGAAGACTTGCTGTGGTAAATGGAACCATGAATTCTGCTGTCTTCCAAAAAATCCTGAAGGACAATGCCCGATCATTTGTTTGTAACCTCAAACTGAAGCGCACTTGGGTTCTGCAGCAGGACAATGATCCAGAACACATCAGCAGGTCCACCTCTGAATGGCTTAAGAAAAACAAAATGAAGACTTTGGAGTGGCCTAGTCAAAGTCCTGACCTGAATCTGATTGAGATGCTGTGGCATGACCTTAAAAAGGCAGTTCATGCTCAAAAACCCTCCAATGTGGCTGAATTATAACAATTCTGCAAAGATGAGTGGGCCAAAATTCCTCCACAGCACTGTAAAAGACTCATTGCCAGCTATCACAAATGCTTGATTGCAGTTGTTGCTGCTAAGGGTGGCCCAACCAGTTATTAGGTTTAGGGGGCAATCACTTTTTCACACAGGGCCATGTAGTTCTGGATTTTTTTCCCCTTAATAATAAACACCTTCATTTAAAAACTGCATTTTGTGTTTACTTGTGTTATCTTTGTCTAATATTTAAATACAGTGAGGTAAAAAAGTATTTAGTCAGCCACCAATTGTGCAAGTTCTCTCACTTAAAAGATGAGAGAGGTCTCCAATTTTCATCATAGGTATACCTCAACTATGAGAGACAAAATGAGAAAAAAAAAATCCAGAAAATCACATTGAAGGATTTTTAATGAATTAATTGGTAAATTCCTTACGTCAAGGACGTCGTGACAAATAGACCCCAGCATGTTAGGATGGGAATTTCTACATCCTCTACTATCATCCTTAATACTGGTGCTCCTCGGGGCTGTGTTTTGAGCCCTGTCCTGTTTACGTTACACACCCATGACTGTGTCGCCATCCACGGTTCTAATACCATTATTAAATTTGCAGACGACGCAACCGTCGTGGGATTGATTCGCAATAATGATGAGGTACCTTATAGAGAGAAGGTTGAGACACTGGTGGCCTGGTACAGTGATAACCATCTCTACCTTAACACCAGGAAGGTGTTATGACCCGAGAGCTAATGTTATTCGCGCTCGGGATATTCCCGTCAGGTCTTGACAGGGGCGTTATTATTCCGGCTCTCCGAGCTCTTATTGTGACAGCGCTCGGGGAGGCTTCCGCTCAGCTGTCAAGACCTGAACAGCTGCTCTGCATTTGCGGTCGTTAGCGGCCGGCTTCTTAAGCCGACGCCAGCGGCTGCATCCTTGCAGCAGTGTCCGTCTCTGTTCGTCGGAGCGATCGTGCTACATGGATTATATTGCATTGCCCGTCTGTGGTGTGACAGTCTAACCCTGTGGACCCGTGAGTGAGGTTGTTGTTAGCCTTACGCCTCCCTGTGTGTGAAGACTTTGTGTCATAGCCTCAGCGGCTTGTGCTGTTGTGATTTCACCGTAAATAAAGACACTAACGCAACTCTCTGGTGACGGTGTGGCGTCTTATGGTGGCTCGCGAGGGCCACCGCATGACAGAAAGCTAAAGAAATCATTATTGATTTCCGGAAAGCAAGGACCACACCACATTCGTGTCTGAGTATCAATGGGGAGAAGGTGGAATGTGTCACAGACTTCAAGTTCCTCAGGCTGTACATCTCAGAGGACTTAGATTGGACTGTGAACACCATTCACATTATTAAAAAAAGCCCAGCAGCGTCTCTTCTTCCTGAGAACATTGAAGAGGAATAAACTACCTCTACCTCTGCTGAGGAATTTTTATCGCTGCAAGGTAGAGAGTGTCCTTACTTATGGATGCACGGTGTGGTATGCTAGCTGCACTGCAGCGGAGAGAAAATGGCTGCAGAGGGTTGTCAAGACAGCCCAGTGGATTATTGGCTCCCCATTTCCACATCTGGATGAAATCCACTCAAGCCGTCTCCTCCAAAGGGCCACAAAGATTCAGAGAGACCCTACCCATCCGGGACATTCTTTGTTCATCAGCCTCCCCTCTGGCAGACTCAGAATTATGCAAGCTCGGACCAACAGACTCAAACACAGCTTCTTTCCTATGGCTGTGAAGAGATTGTTGAAAGAACTATGACCCCACCACCACCACCACCACCCATTCTGACTACCTCAGTACTTTGAGTCCATTTGCGCAATAATTAGGACTATTGTAATAACTGCTCTTTTTGCACTCTGATGAAATGCATAGGATTTTACCGGCACCTGACATTGTATTGTTAGTTGGTTTTAATGCATGTCTGTGTGTGTGTGTGTGTGTGTGTGTGTGTGTGTGTGTGTGTGTGTGTGTGTGTGTGTAAAGAGAGATGTTGATTTTAATATACTAATTGGTTGTTTATATACTGTATATATTTATTTAATGTTATATTATAGCTTCTACTGAGTGATTGCTGCTAAACAGAATTTTGTTGTATCTTGGTGTGCAATGACAATAAAGTCCATCCATCCATCCATCCATCCATCTTCTACTGCTTTTCCGGAGGTCCGGGTCGCGGAGGCAGCAGGTCAAGCAGAGAAGCCCAGATTTCCCTCTCCCCCGCCACCTGCTCCAGCTCTTCAGAGAGGATACCAAGGCATTCCCAGACCAGCTGGGAGACACAGTCTCTCCACAGAGTCCTGAGTCTGCCACGGGGTCTCCTCCCAGTGGGACGTGCCCGAAACACCTCAAGTGGGAGGCGTCCAGGAGGCATCCTAATCAGATTGAGTCCACATTGAAATACTGTGTGATTGTATATTTTTTTCATATATTTCTGCAAAGTGTGGTTAGTCCGAGTAAATAACTGCATATATTCCTGTATATATTTGCATCCTTTTATAGAAACGTGGACAGACTGTAATTTACTGTACATACTGTGGTTGTCATTGAATCCTTATTTAAATCCTTCACCTGAACAACGAGAGCAAGTTTTTAGCCAAAGTCAAATTCCTTGTATGTGTTGTGCATACTTGGCCAATAAAGCTGATTCTGATTCTGAGATGCCCATACCACCTCAACTGACTCCTTTTAATGTGGAGGAGCAGTGGTTCTACTCTGAGCTTCTCCCGGATGACTGAGCTCCTCACCCTATCTCTGAGGGTGAGTCCAGCAATCCTATGGAGAAAGCTCACTTGTATCTGCAATTTGTTCTTTCGGTCATTACCCAAAGCTCGTGACCATAGGTGAGAGTAGGAACGTAGATTGACTGGTAAATCGACGGTAAACAATAAAGTTTCTTATTGTGGCTTATATTGTCATATATCCATACCTACATACATATAGACACAAGAGGAATGTTTAGAGATTGCATATGTGGAATGACCTCATGTCTCAGAGCAGGACAATAGGTCTCGACCACCGGCGGAGATCAACGAGCAGACGGAGACCCAGTGATGGAGACCCGAACGGACTTCCTGACCCCCCTGGGTCAGGTGGAGGAGAGAGAGGACATTAGAAGGAGATAACACGGATGTGTGAGGTCGGCTTTTGTTATGCGATGTCTTCTGTTATGTGATGTATAAGTATGAAGGTCTGACTGCCCTCAGCCTCTTTTCTGCTTCTGCACTGAGATGAGACATGTTGGGGATTGGAAGCCGACAATAAACCTGATTTATAAAATCACTTCGCTTCCTTATTTCAAGCTCCCTACATTGGTGACCAGACGTGAGAATGGACCAAAGACGTTCTCCCGCTACAGGCTCGTCAGAGGCGACCCAAACAAGCGCCGTCGCCAGCCCAGACATGGGAACGGATGGAAGACGTTCCCCCACAGCAGACTCATCGGAGACGGCCCACTCAAGCACCGTCCCCAACCCTGTCGTGAGAACGGAGAAAAGGCGTTCTCGCGCTGCAGACTCATCAGAGGCGGCCCAAGCAAGCGCCGTCGCCGTCAAACTCCCAGAGTTTTGGCAAAATGACCCAAACTCGTGGTTCCAGCAGGCTGAGGCTCAGTTTGCACTCGCGGGAGTGACGGCTGACGAGACCAAGTTTTACCACATCGTCGCCAGACTCGATGCCGCCACAGCACAGTGCGCGCAGAGCGTGATACAGCAGCCGCCCGCCAACGACACGTACAAGGAACTGAAGGCGACCCTCATCGAGAGTTTCGTCCCCTCGGCCGAGGAAAGGGCCGGGAGGATACTGGCGATTTACGGCCACGGGGGGCGCAGACCGATGGCCCTCATGGAAGACATGCTGCAGCTAAGGGAGGCAGACAACGACAACTTCCTTTTTCAACACATCTTCCTCAGCACTCTGCCGACGCACATGAGAGGGATCCTGGCCAACATATGGTGTAAAACCCAGCAGGACTTCCGCGCGCTTGCCCGAGAAGCGCAGTGGCTCATCAACTCCTGCGGCGAGCAGATGGCCACAGCAGCATCGGCAGATCTCGGCGCGGAACCCCGGACCATCGGAGAAGCAGAGGCGATGGAGCAGAACCCGCCCACCATGGCAGCGACGCGACCAAGGCGTAACAAACGGGTCAACCTCTGCTACTACCATCGACGCTTCGCCGAGAGGGCGTACAAATGCGTGCCCCCCTGCAGTTTCAAGAGCTCGAGAAAACTTCAAAGCCGGGAACTGTTAGCAGCTCCGGCTCTCGGCGAGACAAATAAGCTGCTCTACGTGACTGACGGACGCTCCGGGAAACAGTTCCTCATCGACACCGGAGCTCAGGTGAGCTTCATCACCCCGTCCTATGCAGACAGGGCAACGGGACCCCGTGGAAATGGAGCAATGGCAGCTAACGGCTCGATCATCAACACTTTTGATGAAAGAAACCTGCCTCTGTTCATTCACGGCCGCAACTATAGGTGGACCTTTATTATAGCGGCGGTGAGTTTTAACTTGTTGGGCGCTGATTTCTTATGTGCACATGGGTTGTTAGTCGATCTTGCAAACAGATGCTTAGTTAATGCACTGTCATTTTCTTCTATCCCCTGCTCAGCTCGAGTGTCCCCACCACCCGTGCAGGCCAGCGTTGCCACAGCAGGAGGTAAGTTTGACCAACTCCTCACCCAATTTCCAGCACTCACAGTTCCCAAATTTTCAGCAACAGTAGCAAAACACGGGGTGGAACACTTCATTCCCACAACGGGCCCACCCGTGTTCGCTAAAGCTCGGCGCTTAGACGCGACCAAGCTCGCCATAGCACGCGACGAGTTCGCCAGCCTGGAAAAACTGGGCATTATTCGGCGCTCGAAAAGCCCTTGGGCCTCGTCACTGCATATGGTCCCGAAAACCGACGGTTCCTGGAGACCTTGCGGTGATTATCACAGATTAAACAATGCTAGAGCACATGACCGCTACCCAATCCCTCACATTCAGGATTTTTCACTACATCTGGCGGGTGCGTGCATTTTTTCTAAAATACAGTGATCCCTCGCTACTTCGCGCTTCACCTTTCGCGCCCTCAGTGCATCGCGGATTTTTCAAAAATATTCATCAAAAATTCAAAATTGAGAAATAATGGGCGGGCGCTAGCAGAAGGCAGGGAGACTACATTAGACCATCAGGTATCAACACGGAGAGCCGCACAACTCAAAAAATCCACCTCTCTCTTTGCTGTTCTCATGTTGGCTCGGCTCGGAAATCTCGCAAGCTGATTGGCCGAGACGTTTCACCCCGCAAGCTGATTGGCCGAGACGTTTCACCCACCTCCTCTCCCTGCCCAGCGCCCATGAAGGGAAGGAAGACCGCATTCATTGCTCTTTATCGCTTGTGTTACGTAGTCTCGCCGCGTGGAACTTTTTGCTGTTCTCTTGTGCCATTTTGTGCGAAATAGTCTTCCCGTCGAGCCACTACGCCGCCTCCTGCAGCTTCTCCAGCTCTATCGGAAGCTGCCCTCAATGATCCTGCGCTTCTAGCACCTGACGATGAGGCGTCACCTGAGGAGCAGTAAAGCTCTCATTAACCTGTGAAGTAAATCATCTTCATCTTGAGTTACGTATCTTGTTATAAGAATAAATGAGTTCTAAAAACATATTTATGTACACTTTATTTACATCTACGTATGTATGTGCACGTACACACACACACACACACGTATCATATGAGAGAGAGAGAGTGAGAGAATGAACGTACGTATTATTTATGGATGACGTCATTAGGGGTGACGCTACTTCGCGGTTTTTCACTTTTCGCGGTCGGTTCTGGAACCCATTAACCGCGATAAGTGAGGGATCACTGTAGACCTTGTCCGCGGTTACCACCAAGTTCTGGTTCGACCTGAAGACGTCCCTAAAACGGCCGTAATAACCCCTTTTGGTCTTTTTGAATTTTTGCGAATGCCGTTTGGCCTCAAAGGCGCTGCTCAAACTTTTCAGCGTATGATGGACGCAGTATTACGCGACCTCCCTTTCGTGTTCGTCTACCTCGACGATATTCTGGTAGCCAGCACGTCGGAGGAAGAACACGAACAACACCTTACTACGGTTTTTCAGAGGCTGGAAGAGCACGGGTTAATAATTAACCCAGCCAAATGCCAATTCGGCGTGTCACAGATTGATTTTTTGGGACACAGAGTTTCGCCAGAGGGGGCAGTTCCATTACCGGACAAAGTGCGCGCAGTAGCAAATTTCCCCCGACCACAAACGGTCAGATCGCTACAGGAATTTTTAGGAATGGTAAATTTTTACAACCGTTTCCTCCCTCGCGCAGCTCAACTCATGCAGCCCCTGTATGCCGTGCTCAGAAAACAAAAGCCCTCCAACGCGGTCAAATGGACCCCGGAGCGGGAACGCGCCTTTGCGGAAGTAAAAAGAGCCCTAGCGGATGCCGCATTGTTGGTCCACCCCGATCCCTCGGCACGCATAGCGCTGACCACAGACGCTTCAGACCTGGCCATAGGGGCGGTTGTAGAACAATATGTCGGCGGAATCTGGCAACCGCTAGCATTTTTTAGCAAATCCTTAAACCAAACCGAGCGCAAATACAGCACTTTTGACAGAGAGCTGCTAGCGCTTCATTTATCCATCCGCCATTTCCAGTTCTGGCTGGAAGGGCGGCATTTCACGGCTTTTGTCGACCACAAACCACTCACTTTTGCGATGGCTAAAATTTCAGAACCGTGGTCGGGCAGGCAACAAAGGCAGCTGGCTGCAATTTCAGAGTTTACCACAGACATTCGACATGTGGCAGGCAAACTTAATTTGGTGGCAGATTGCCTCTCCCGCGCCGTGACATCGTCAGGGCACGAGGAAGAAGATTATACTACCGCAGCCGCAGAGCTCATGGCCAACGCGGACGCGTACGCGGCCCCAATTCACGTAGGGATAGATTACGCAGCCATGGCAGCAGAACAAAGCAGTGACGCGGACGTGCGCGCGCTCCAGTCGGGACCAACAGGGTTAAGGCTGGAGGAAAGGGGTTTGCATGACGGTGTGCCCTCCCTAATCTGCGACGTGTCAACCGGTCAACCTCGCCTGGTAGTCCCAGCCGCGTGGCGCCGCCGCGTTTTTGACTCAGTGCACTCCCTCGCCTCGGTGAAAATGGTCGCGGAGAAGTTTGTTTGGCCAGGCCTGCGTAAAAATGTAAAGGAGTAGGCGAGACTTGCATGTCTTGCCAACACGCCAAAATTCACAAACACACGAAAGCCCCTCTAGAACCCTTCCGAATCCCGGCCAGGAGGTACACGTCGACCTCGTGGGCCCACTGCTGTCGTCTCAGGGGTTCACACACCTTTTAACAATGGTAGACCGGACCACACGCTGGCCAGAAGCGGCCCCGCTGGCGTCAACCACAGCCGCGGAAGTCGCTCGCGTTTTTTTAACAACCTGAGTGGCGCGTTTCAGCGTCCCATCGGACATCACGTCCGATAGGGGGCCTCAATTTGTCTCAGAGCTCTGGTCAGCCATGGCCAGCAGCTTAGGGGCGACAATTCATCGCACCACCGCGTATCACCCTCAGGCTAACGGGTTATGCGAGCGTTTTCATAGGTCTTTAAAGGCCGCCCTCAGGGCCTCACTGATGGATGCAGATTGGGTAAACAAACTTCCCTGGGTTTTATTAGGGTTGCGTTCTGCGCCTAAGGAGGATCTAGACGCCTCCCCGGCAGAATTAGTTTTCGCACAACCTCTCGGGCTCCCTGGTGAGTTCTTACCAGAACATCCAGAGCCCGGGTGCCTCCCAGCCCTGAGGCCCCTAAGCAACACGGGACCAGACACGCTCCCCGGACCCATACATCACTCTTTTCCGCGGGTTTTTGTTCCCCAAGCTTTGAAAAATGCAGAGTTCGTTTTTGTTAGACACGAAGCTTTAAAACCAACCCTCCGCCCACCATACGATGGACCATATAGAGTGTTGGAACCTGGTGATAAGCACTTTGTGCTTGATTTAGGGGACAGAAAAGAAACAGTCAGCATTGACAGACTTAAACCTGCCTTCATGTTGAGCGACGAACCTGCACGGGTGGCGAGAGCACCTCGACGGGGTAGACCCCCCAAGATACACACCCCAGCCTCCCTGCAGGGACCAAATAACCACTCTTCCCCCCAAGCTGCAGATTCCTCACAGGATGACGCCACCAGGACGCCGAGGCAGGCGTACAGCAGATTTGGGAGAAGATTGAAACCCAGACGACACATAGACTGATGTAAAATTGACAAGGGGTTGTAAGCGATGCTGTCGAATTTTGCCGTTGCAGTTTTAGGGCTGACATTTGACATAGACTATACTGTTGCTGTTATCACTGAACTTTTAACATGATCATGCCATATAGCTAGAAGGTTGGCATAGCTGCTGAGAATATTTTTCCTTTTTTTTTTTCCTGTTGATGTGATTAACGGTATAATATGTCATGGATGTTACCTTAAGCTGTGAACTTAATTTTATTGTCCTTTTCTTAGACATTTGGGGGGGGGGCTGTGGCTTATATTGTCATATATCCATACCTACATATGTATAGACACAAGAGGAATGTTTAGAGATTGCATATGTGGAATGACCTCACGTCTCAGAGCAGGACAATAGGTCTCGACCACCGGCGGAGATCAACGAGCAGACGGAGACCCAGCGGTGGAGACCCAAACGGACTTCCTGACCCCCCAGGGTCAGGTGGAGGAGAGAGAGGACAATAGAAGGAGATAACACAGATGTGTGAGGTCGGCTTTTGTTATGCGATGTCTTTTGTTATGTGATGTATAAGTATGAAGGTCTGACTGCGCTCAGCCTCTTTTCTGCTTCTGCACTGAGATGAGACATGTTGGGGATTGGAAGCCGACAATAAACCTTATTTATAAAATCACTTCGCTTCCTTATTTCAAGCTCCCTACACTTATCTTATTATTAATGTACACTACCATTCAAAAGTTTGGGGTCACTTAGAAATTTCCTTATTTTTGAAAGAAAAGCACTGTTTTTTTCAATGAAGATAACTAAACTAATCAGAAATACACTCTAATATCTAATATACATTGCTAATGTGGTAAATGACTATTCTAGCTGCAAATGTCTGGTTTTTGGTGCAATATCTACATAGGTGTATAGAGGCCCATTTCCAGCAACTATCACTCCAGTGTTCTAATGGTACAATGTGTTTGCTCATTGCGTCAGAAGGCTAATGGATGACTAGAAAACCCTTGTGCAATCATGTTAGCACAGCTGAAAACAGTTTAGCTGGTTAGAGAAGCTATAAAACTGACCTTCCTTTGAGCAGGTTGAGTATCTGGAAAAAATTATTTCAAATATAAATCATTTCTAACTTTGTCAATGTCTTGACTATATTTTCTATTCATTTTACAACTCATGGTGGTAAATAAGTGTGACTTTTCATGGAAAACACAAAATAATTGTCTGGGTGACCCCAAACTTTTGAACGGTAGTGTATTGGATCGGTAAATTACTTTTATTCCTTACCAATACCAATCCAGCCATTTTGCCTGGATCGAACCCGATACCAATACGGCGGATTGGATCAGCTCATCCCTAATTGTTATGTGTCTGAGCCAGTGCTCAGACTCTCTATGTATTTTTGAGTATTTTTTTTATCTGTTATTATTTTCCTGTCTGTTTTCTGTCATTTTTGGTTGTTACTTTCAGAGCCTCCTTCCTCATTCACTCATCTTTCACCCACAGTCTGTTCTCCAGTTCTCAGCTATGACTAATTGTCTAATTAGGTCACCCTGCCTGCTCAGTTCACGCCTGTTACTCATTTGCAGCCCACTATTTAAGATCTGCTGTTTTGTCTCTCAGTGTGTCAGTATTACATGGACTTCACTACTTGGACTATTCCTCTGTCTTCCCCAGAGTATGTCCTGCTCTGGATTGCCAGTTTTGTAAGTTGTTTTTTGTTGCTTTCACATGGTCAGCGTTGTCTAGTGTGCAATGTTTATTTTCTGACTTCAAAGAACTTTGGACTATTCCTCTCTCAATTCCTCCAGAGCTTTCCATGCTCTGGAGCACCATTCCTGTTGCTTTGTTTGTATTTTTTTATGTTAGTGCACTGTCTGAATTTTTGGGTTAACACAATGTCACTATACAATTCAGCGATTGGGTCTGCCTTTCTGCCCCGGAGGGGCCAGTTCATGACACTAATAGTTACTATCATAAATTCATCAGCATCTAAGTTATTATCAGTAAACATCATTTGACACCATGATGTGTCAGACCTCATGGTAAAAGCAGTTAAGACACATCAGTGGACATTTACTGGAGAATAAATTATAACACTATTTTTCCCACAATTTTTTTTTTTCACAACATATTTGTTCCAACACATTTCCAACAGTAGCTAATGACCTTTTTCTACAAATAATAATAAAAATTTGTCAAGTATGACCAATTGACTTTTATTATACTGGCAATTAGGCATTTTCTCAATATAGAAGTTAAACTAAGATCGTATTGACAATCTTTGCCTTCTATTGTTTTATACCGTGAGGAAAAATATGCGTGAGAGATATTGATCAAGTGAGCATGGGGACCCACCAAGATGGTTTGCACATAGGGCCCTGTAATGCCCATAAGGCATTTGTTTATTCTTTGCATAGATATTTCTCATTTAATAAATGTTTTGTCCTTTATTTTAGTTAAAATATAAAATAACTGTCGATAAGGTTTACTTTGTTTGCACAGGTAACTTTGTTTTGAAGTGCCTCATCCGTTTACCTCACATCCTGTCTATTACTTCCTGTCTCTTTCCTGGCTCTCTTCAAGAGTATGGCAGACATGTTTTCCATGTTCTGAATTTAATCCATCGCCATCCACTGTTAAACATCACGAAAGCAATGCCGTAAGTTCATATATTTAACATTAAGGAGTTTAAGAATCATAAATATTAACGATTTGTTAAAAGGGTTGTAATTTTAATGACAGATTCGAGGAAGTTTATTTGCAGTTAAAAAACACGGTAAAAAACATGTAGAAACAGTTATACGATGTTAAGTAAAGTGCATATGTAATGTGAATTCAATGTTAAAGGATATGTACAGAGAAATTATTTGTAAAACAGAAACGTAATGTATATTTGTAATTTCTTGTTACAGTTTTCACAAATGTTGATGAAGAAGTGTGGAAGTAAATGATGAACCTTGCATCGACTCTGTCTTCATTGACTACGGTTTAGCTTGGTGTTTAGTCAGCGTTCCAACACGCTGTACGAGAACACTAAAGTGAAAAGGCAGCATTTGATGTTTTAAAAGTGGCCAAGATGGCAACAAGTCACAGATCGTCCTGTTCCAGCGTTGGAAGCACAAGGGCCTCAACATCATTGGCAAGTGCAGCCCAGGCCAGAGCCAAAGCGGAAGCTGCAAAGGTGAGAGCATCATATGCTAGCCAAGAAGCTAAACTTAAAATGGAAAAGGCTGCAAGAGAAGCAGATGCAGCTATAGTAGTAGCACAAAGAGAAGCAGATGCAGCTATAGTAGAAGCATAAAATCAGTTGGAAGCAGCAAGAATTGATACAGAACTGGAGGTGCTGACACTGAAACGAGAAGCAGATGCAGCTATAGTAGAAGCACAAGTACTGGAGGAAGCTACAGTTACACAGTCTGTAATCGAAGAAGAAAAAACTGAATCTAAAAATATCAGAATTCAACGGACAAGCGAATATGTCCAGTCACAGATTGACCTCCAGAATCTATCACCCTCCACGCGTTTATTGAACCCACCAGCCAAGCCCCAGTTGCATGCAGGATCAGGTGATAGCTACATTACATGGCATTCACCCCCTGACGCTCCAGAGCTGCAAGTTTCTACTAAGAGACCAAAGTTTAAAAGGGATGACGTAACTTACTCACATGAATATAACCCAAATAAGCAAATTAATGTAGAAACAAACTTTGAAGCCAAAAGACCAAATCCATCTATGAACGTACATGCTCCATTATATGTTCCCTCACGTGTTCACCCAGTCAGCACACAGTCTCAAACTGAACCATTGGCACAATATTTGGCACGACGAGATCTTGTTACTTCAGGATTGTATCAATTTGATAAGCCAGAAAATTTCCGGGCATGGCGGTCTTCTTTCACAAATGCAGCCGCTGAGGTTCAGCTCACAGCATCCCAAGAACTGGACCTCATGACCAAGTGGCTCGGAAAGGAGTCAGGTGAACAGGTGAAACGCATTCGCTCTGTCTATATTAACAACCCCAATTTGGCCTTACACAAAGCATGGGACAGATTACATGAGTGCTATGCCGCTCCTGAAATTATTGAGAGGTCACTGTTCCAAAGGTTAGACACCTTTCCCAAGATTTCAGTCAAAGACAATGCCAAGTTACGTGAACTTGGTGACTTGCTCATGGAGATCCAAGGTGCCAAAGAAGATGGATATCTCACTGGCCTCTCTTACCTAGACACATCTCGCGGAGTTGCGTCAATGGTCGATAAGCTTCCATATGGACTGCAGGAGAAATGGGTGTCTTCAGGGTCACACTACAAAGAAGAGAACAATGGTCGCTTCCCTCCCTTTGAATATTTCTGTGATTTTGTGTGTCGTGAAGCAAAGAAACGAAATGACCCTAGCTTCATTTGTCAGAACACTACTACGACAACCGCCAAACACGATAAACCCACTATGAAGAGTTTTAATGCCCATAAGCCCATTACAGTCCATAAAACCAATGTTTCCCCAACCAATACGGCTCCTTATAAAAACTGTCCTTTGCATAACAAACCACACCCTCTTAAAAGATGCAGAACATTCAGAAACAAGTCCCTTGAAGACAGAAAGGCCTTCCTCAAAGAGAAAGGAATATGCTTCAAATGTTGTTCCTCGCCTAGCCACCTAGCCAAAGACTGCAAATTCCCTGTGAAGTGTTCTGAATGCGGAAGCACCAATCACGATGCAGCCATGCATCCTGGCCCTCCACCTCAAACTGAAAGGGCTCCTTCACCGTTGCGAAAGAACGGCGGGGAGGGGGAAGAGTCTAACATATCTGATGTTAGTACAAGTTGCACAGAAGTTTGTGGTCATGGTCAGTGGAGTCGTTCGTGCTCCAAAATATGTCTTACAAAGATATACCAGAAGGGCAACAAGGACAAGGCAATCAAAGCCGATGTAATTCTTGATGACCAGAGCAACCGCTCTTTAGCCAGACCAGAATTCTTTCAACAGTTTGGTGTGGATGGCGAACCACTCTCTTACCAACTCAGAACCTGTGCCGGAATAGTGAAAACATACGGCAAGCAAGCAGCAGGATTTCAGATCGAATCATTGGACGGCAAAACCGTCATCTCGCTTCCACCGCTCCTCGAGTGCCAAGAGATTCCAAACAATCGGGCTGAGATCCCAACACCCAACTCTGTTTTGCATCACCCCCATCTCCATCACATCTCCAAATGTATTCCTGAGCTAGACCCAGAAGCAGAAATACTCCTGCTACTCGGAAGAGATGTGCTAAGGGTGCATAAGGTCAGACAGCAGATAAATGGACCACACAATGCTCCATTTGCCCAACTTCTAGATCTGGGTTGGGTAGTGGTAGGTGAAGTCTGCTTAGGCAACGCACACAAACCAACAGTTGACACATTCAAGACCAATATATGGGATGGTGGGCGCCATTCCATTTTCAAACCCTGTTCAAGCTCCATGTCTGTCAAAGAGACACAACAAAACTTTACCAGGCCTGGCAAATCACTGGAAAGGATGCTAGGACAGACTGTTTTCGACCGAACTGAGCACGACAACCAACTCGCTCCATCCAGGGAGGACATTCTCTTTCTAAAGATCATGGATGCAAAGGTCTACAGGGACAACAGCAACAACTGGGTAGCTCCACTCCCGTTCAAAGAACCACGTCAACGTTTGCCAAATAACAGGGAACAAGCAGCGATGCGGTTTCTCTCTCTCCAGCGAACCCTGCAAAGGAGGCCTGAGATGCAGGAGCAATATGTTGCATTCATGGAGAAAATTATTGCTAATGGGCACGCAGAGGTAGCGCCACCAATGGAGGAAAATGAGGAATGCTGGTATCTTCCTTCTTTTGGAGTCTATCACCCACAAAAACCCAATCAAATCAGGGTGGTGTTTGATTCCAGTGCCAAGCACTGCGGCCTGTCTCTCAATAATGTGCTTCTTGCGGGACCCAACCTTAATAACTCCCTCATTGGTGTCCTTCTGCGGTTCCGAAAAAGAGTTGCGATCCTGGCGGACATCCAGCAGATGTTCCATTGCTTTTTGGTGCATGAAAACCACCGCAACTTCCTCCGTTTTTTGTGGCACAAGGACAATGATCTCAGTAAGTCTGTCATAGAGTACAGGATGAAGGTGCATGTTTTTGGCAACACACCATCCCCTGCAGTGGCCATCTATGGGCTGCGACAGGCCATCAGAGAAGGGGCCCAAGAACATGGTGATGACACAGTCAAGTTTGTAGACAGACACTTTTATGTAGATGATGGCCTAATATCTTTGCCGTCCGAAACAGAGGCCATTGACATTCTCCAACGAACACAGGCTTCACTCGCTGAATCAAACCTTCGGCTGCACAAGTTTGTGTCTAACTCTAAGGTAGTCACTGAAGCCTTCTCACCTGAAGATTGTGCCCCAGTAATCAAAGACTTGGATCTCAATGGAGAAACGGTGCCCACACAGCGGAGCTTGGGTCTACTCTGGGAGATCAAGTCAGACACATTCACCTACTCCACATCAAACACAGACAAGCCATTCACGAGATGTGGAGTTCTTTCTACTGTTAATAGTATCTTCGATCCTTTGGGTTTGCTGGCACCCATTACAATCCATGGAAGAGCCCTTCTCAGGGAGCTTACCTCTGAACTATCCGACTGGGACACGCCAATCCCAGAAGACAAGCTGAAGAGTTGGGAAGCTTGGAGAGATTCCCTCCAAGGTTTGAAAGAGCTTCATGTTCCACGTATGTACACAACAACTTCCCTCACCAAAGCAGTGCACACAGAATTGTGTGTGTTCTCGGATGCCTCAAACAAGGCTATTGGAGCTGTTGCTTACCTGAGAGCAGTTCAAGAAGATGGGAAAGCTGAAGTAGGGTTCGTGATGGGCAAGGCAAAGCTAGCACCTCAGTTAGAACCAACAATTCCTAGGCTTGAACTTTGTGCGGCTGTTCTTGCCGTGGAGATGGCAGATCTCATCCAAAATGAGCTGGATCTCAAGATAGATACTGTACAGTTCTATACGGACAGTAAAGTTGTCCTTGGATATATCTGTAATGAGACCAAACGGTTCTACACATACGTCCACAACAGAGTACAACGTATCCTTCAGTCTTCAGGTCCTGAGCAGTGGAATTATGTGTGTACAGAAGAGAACCCAGCAGACCATGCATCCAGATCCTTGCCTGCTGCTCACCTTGTACAGACATCTTGGTTCACTGGCCCCTCATTCCTGCGTCAGTCATCACCAGCAATATCAAAAGACACTAAAAGGTTTGAGCTCATTGAACCTGAGAAAGACTCTGAAATCCGGCCACAAGTGCAAACTTATGTCACTCACTTGGAGAAGGCAGCTCTTTGTGCTGATCATTTCCAACACTTTTCCACCTTCACCTCGCTGGTAAGAGGAGTCGCTTTCCTTATCCACATGGCAAGAGCCCACAAACAGTCGAATCAAAACAGCAAGTGCAAAGGTTGGCATAAGTGTCATCTACCTCGTACTGCAGATGAAATGGCCCAAGCAAAAGATGTTATCTTGAAAGCGGCTCAAAGGGCAGCATTTACAAGAGAACTGTCAGCACTACGATCTAACAAGGTATTGCCAACAAACAGCCCCCTGTTGAACCTGAGCCCGACCCTGGAGGGTGGACTGATACGTGTTGGAGGGCGGCTAAAGCATTCTGAATTGAATTCTGCAGAAAAGAATCCAGTAATTCTTCCCAAAGAGAGCCACATTTCTCTGTTGCTTACACAACATCACCACGAGCAGGTAAAGCATCAAGGCCGCCATCTGACGGAAGGAGCAATCAGAGCAGCCGGTCTGTGGATCTTGGGTGGCAAGACACTGATCAACACAGTTCTTCACAAATGCATCAACTGTCGCAAATTGAGGGGGAAAACGGAAGAGCAATCCATGGCTAACTTACCACCTGAACGCCTTAAAGTTTGTCCCCCCTTTACTTATGTGGGGCTTGATGTTTTCGGGCCCTGGCCTGTTACAACTAGACGAACCAGGGGAGGACAGGCAGAGAGTAAGAGGTGGGCCATCATGTTCAGTTGTCTCAGTTCAAGGGCTGTGCACATTGAAGTGATAGTCAATGGACACTTCCAGTTGTATAAATGCCCTTAGACGCCTTTTTGCACTCAGAGGCCCTGCAAAGCAACTACACTCTGATTGTGGCACCAACTTCACTGGAGCATGTAAGGAGCTTGGTATGGACAAAACTGTGCAGAAGTACCTGAGTGAACAAGGAAGCAGCTGGACATTCAACCCGCCACATGCCTCCCACATGGGAGGTTCTTGGGAGCGTATGATTGGAATTGCCCGGAGAATCCTTGACTCAATGCTGTTGCAACAGAAAACTCGCTTAACCCATGAAGTACTTTGCACGCTAATGGCAGAGGTCACGGCTGTCATCAATGCACGACCACTCTTACCTGTATCCACAGATCCACAACAACCCTTCATTCTTTCACCATCAATGCTCCTCACACAGAAGTCTGGTGTTCCACCTCCACTCGGAGATTTCACAGACAAGGACCTTTATACAAAGCAGTGGAGACAGGTACAGGCCCTTGCAAACCAGTTTTGGAGACGTTGGAGTCACGAGTACCTACCTACCTTGCAGCACAGACAAAAGTGGACTGTGCCACGCAGAAATCTTCAAGTTGGAGATCTTGTTCTTCTCAGAGACAAACAGACTGTTCGCAACTGCTGGCCAATGGCCAGAATCACCGCCACATTCCCTGGAAGGGATGGCCTCGTAAGAAAGGTCGAAGTGAAAACCACTGACCAAGGGACTCCAAAAACCTTTTTGAGGCCAGTTTCAGAAGTTATTTTACTTCTGCGCAAGGACTGATATAAAGTTATATGTTTTAGGCTCTCCAATATTCGAAGTGGCCTCACTGAGGCCAGGCGGGGAGTGTAATGCCCATAAGGCATTTGTTTATTCTTTGCATAGATATTTCTATTTTAATAAATGTTTTGTCCTTTATTTTAGTTAAAATATAAAATAACTGTCGATAAGGTTTACTTTGTTTGCACAGGTAACTTTGTTTTGAAGTGCCTCATCCGTTTACCTCACATCCTGTCTATTAAGCCTGTTTTCCACTAGCCCAGCACACCTCGGTACGGCTCGGTTCACTTCAGTACGGCTCGGAATGCTTCTGTCTCCATTGGTGTTGTGCTTGTGCTGTGATGGTTTGTTAGGAGGTTTTAGAAGCGGGGCAGCAGCAGATTCTGAGCGAGGCGGGGCCACACTCCCGTGACGTTACGCACCCAACTGAGTCCTTATTTACACGAGACAAAAAAGGATTCAAGGATTATTGCCTTGCTCGCTCTGTGGATTTATCTCACAATTAATTTTATCTCATAATTAAGCTGCAACAACACAAGTCACTTTTGTTTTGAATTAACTGCCAAATGACCTAGAAATAAAGAGCTGAAACTTGTTTTTATTTGTATTAAATAATGAGACGTGGCACACTGGCCTACACCAAATTATTATTTTTTACATCCTAGGGCATTTTGGATGTACTGAATTAAAAAAAATTCATGTTTTTCACCTTCAGGTCAACGTTTGGAACAACAGTATTATTATTTTCCGTTTAGATGATGCTACACTCCTTCTAAAGTATTGTAATTCTCTGAATTTGGAATGCCGATAGAACATTCAATTTACATATACTTACTTTTTTACATTGACTTGTAAGCTTGATCAGTCTCTCCTGCTGCATTTTAAAGTCTAACTGTGCAACTTCTTATAAGTTAACATAAAAAATGTACCCAAAGTTTAGAACTGGATCATGTGGGGCTAATTTTTTATGATATTTCAATAAAAAGAACAGAAAGCTTACAAAAACATTTGTTTTTTGGTCTAGTTAAAAATTACATTACCTTTACAATGGTTGACCCTGACAGGAAGATCAGTATCATTTTGATCAGATTAGGCAATGGAATTTCTATGAAATTATACTGTTTTATAATTCAGTGTTATAACAGACAAACCACACTTTCCAAAACAATTCCATTTTATTATATACAAAATATTAAAAGAAAAAAAAAACTTTGCAACACAACATGAAGGTTAATCGACATTTTATACACGCCGACCACTGAGTCTCTACACCAGCTTCCCAAACTGGGTCACGACTCGGATGAATGAAGCGTCTCTGCCAGCTGTGAGTCAGGATGGCTCGGTTGAATAATCCGTGCGGGCTGTCGCGGCGGACGCGTGGGATGATTCTACAAGGAAAATGCACACAATAAAATACAGCACAATAGTTTTTAACAAGAATACATAAGCTTATTTCAGCGTATTGTTCACATGAATAATTAAAATAAAAGCTTGAGTACGCAGTGTGCTGCAATTAAGCAGAGATCATCATCCACAAATGAACAGCTTTTTTATTGCATAAATAAACTGAGCGTCTTACCGAATATATTTGCGAAAAAACGCACAATAAAAAAAAATTAAAACTCACCGTTAAAGGACTCCGATGTCGAGACCTCCCGGTATATTTTTTCATTCCGGGCAGCTCCGTCTAACTCGCGCTGCATACGTTCGTCTGACAATGCAGTGAGCAGACACTGCAGCTCCTTACTGGTCCATGGAACACCCTTATTACGCGAAGCCATTTTTGATAGAGAATAAATGAAAATAGTACAGCAATACACTGAAAGGAACCGCCAACAGTGGTTGCGTGCTGAGTAAAGGCGGTCGTGAAGATTCTTTTTTTTTTTTTTTTTCAAAAACTTTATTGAGAAGGTCGTGAAGATTTGGTAGATGAGGAGGAGGAGGAGAGGGGCGGTTACAACCTGACCAATCAGCGCCGGTTACGACCTGACCAATCAGCGGCGACCAGTCTGTTAACGTCACAACACGGCACAGCTCAGCACTGCTGTACCCTGCCCTGCAGCGGGGCTGAGAATTGCGGCTGTTAAACTGTGTTGGGGCTTGTGGAAAAGCGTACAAAGCGTGCTGAGCCGTCCCGTGTCGCGCTAAAGCGTGCTAGTGGAAAAGGCCCTTTACTTTCTGTCTCTTTCCTGGCTCTCTTCAAGAGTATGGCAGACATGTTTTCCATATTCTGAATTTAATCCATCGCCATCCACTGTTAAACATCACGAAAGCAATGCCGTAAGTTCATATATTTAACATTAAGGCGTTTAAGAATCATAAATATTAACGATTTGTTAAAAGGGTTGTAATTTTAATGACAGATTCGAGGAAGTTTATTTGCAGTTAAAAAACACGGTAAAAAACATGTAGAAACAGTTATACGATGTTAAGTAAAGTGCATATGTAATGTGAATTCAATGTTAAAGGATATATACGGAGAAATTATTTGTAAAACAGAAACGTAATGTATATTTGTAATTTCTTGTTACAGTTTTCACAAATGTTGATGAAGAAGTGTGGAAGTAAATGATGAACCTTGCATCGACTCTGTCTTCATTGACTACGGTTTAGCTTGGTGTTTAGTCAGCGTTCCAACACGTTGTACGAGAACACTAAAGGCCCAGAATTTCATGCTACACCCCTGCGTACGAGTCATTGTGTCTGCCGCTTTACTGTTTTCTCACCTTGTGAGCTCTTAGAAGGTTCTGTCCAATGAGCAAGAGAATATCAGCATCTGGGTCCAGGTTCGGCATCTTAGCAGCTATTTACCTCAGATGGCACTGGTGTTGTGACTTCGGGAGTAGGTATTTCCTCCCTGTTGTTAGGGATAGCAATACAGTGATCCCTCGCTACTTCGCGCTTCACCTTTCGCGCCCTCAGTGCATCACGGATTTTTCAAAAATATTCATCAAAAATTCAAAATTGAGAAATAATGGGCGGGCGCTAGCAGAAGGCAGGGAGACTACATTAGACCATCAGGTGTCAACACGGAGAGCAGCACAACTCTCTGTTCGCTGTTCTCGTGTTTGCTCGGCTCGGAAATCTCGCAAGCTGATTGGCCGAGACGTTTCACCCCGCAAGCTGATTGGCCGAGACATTTCACCCACCTCCTCTTCCTGCCAAGCACCCATGAAGGGAAGGAAGACCGCATTCATTGCTTTTTATTGCTCGTGTTACTTAGTCTCGCCGCGTGGAACTTTTTGCTGTTCTCTTGTGCCATTTTGTGCGAAATAGTCTTCCCGTCGAGCCACTACGCCGCCTCCTGCAGCTTCAGCTCTATCGGAAGCTGCCCTCGATGATCCTGAGCCTCCAGCACCTCACGATGAGGCGTCACCTGAGGAGCAGTAAAGCTCTCATTAACCTGTGCAGTAAATCATTTTCATCTTGAGTTACGTATCTTGTTATAAGAATAAAAGAGTTCTAAAAACATAGTTATGTACACTTTGTTTACATCTACGTATGTATGTACATGTGCACACACACACACTCACACGTATCATATGAGAGAGAGAGTGAGAGAATGAACGTACGTATTATTTATGGATGGCGTCATTAGGGGTGACGCTACTTCGCGGTTTTTCACTTTTCGCGGTCGGTTCTGGAACCCATTAACCGCGATAAGTGAGGGATCACTGTACATTCAATGAGTGTGGGGAGAGGAAAGCTTATTTTCCCATCTGCTGGCTCCACCGTATAGCCACAACCTCTTCTACCTGATGTTTTCGTTACATCAGCACATGTCTTCAGGGTGTATGGCTGTGGTGTGCTTTTAATACTGCACATGTCAAAAAAACAGTTTTTGCAAGGGACAGACTACTTTGATCACCTATGATTGCATACATCTTCTTCCCACTGTCTCTTTGACCTTCTGGAAAGACACGTACCAAGCAAATCTTAGCGCAGGATTTTCCCGAGACTCAATTTACACAAACCTTTGTACAGGTGGCTGTAACATCTAGATCAGATGACTTCACTTCCTCCCCGCCATGCTCTTTAAGGAAAGAAAAAGGCTTGGGTGTCTGTGGTGTTCAGCCAGGATGGAGAGCTGCCAAGTTCTTTTCACTGTCACACTCTACACACTTAATGGCAACATTACAGTCTTTTGCCTGGTGACTAGTAAATGCAAGGCAGTGGTAGCAGATGTTATTGTCGTTGATGAATTTCTTTGTCTTCAAATAGCATAGATTTGAAACTTCTACATCTTTTGAGTGGGTGTGGCTTATGACGTATAATACACTGTTTATATCTTCAGTCATGCCTTTTGCTGTTGTAGTTACATCTGTCTTATGCACCATAACCAATGGCCTTGTGTTGTTGTTAGCCCAAGACTTTTCTTTTTTAGAATTGACAGAGGAGAGATGAGCCATAGAGAAGCTAACGTCATTCCTTGTTCTGGCCTCTTTCCTCACAAACTCGGAAAAGAAGGACAAGGGTGGGAAGGCAACATTATAGTCTTCTTTAAACTTTGACCCAACTGCTGTTCATTTTTCTTGAAGATGAAAGGGTAGCTTCTCCAGAATCTGCCTTGCTAACCCTGGCTGTGTCGAGATAACTTAGCCCAGGTAAATACCCATCTAGCTTTGCAGCTTCTAATTCACAGAGCAAGTCTGATAGCTCATTGAGCTTATGAGGTTCTTTACTGGAGAGCTTTGGGAAATTTTCTATTCTGGAAAATAGTGATTTTTCTCTTGCTTCTGGTACACTATAACATTCTTCAAGTCTTTTTTTTTTTTTTTTTTTTGTTACTTATTTGTACCCGTAGGTAGATTTGGTTTGCAGTCTGGTGACAAGCCACCGGCTGCCAGTCGCTGCGTGCGCGAGCGCCCTAAACCTACATGTTTTTGGTATGCGGGAGGAAACCGGAGAAATCCCGGAGTAAACCCACGCAACACGGGGAGAACATACAAACTCCGCACAGCTCACTGTTGGTCGGGGGCTGGGATCGAACCCACAATCTCATGATCCCCGCGATCCCCCGGCCGAGGGTAAACTGTGCTGCCACAGTGCTAAACCACTGCGCCACCGTGCAGCCCACGGTGGCGCAGTCTTGTCCAAATCATTACCAGACTAGCAGATGGATGGCATATGTTGGATGATTTTACCCTTCTGGCATGTTCTGACGACTCAGGACTCTTGATGAGCAGGTTTATTTCTTCACTGGCAGTGAGCCCAAGGTCTGCTATGGTACTCTGAAATGTGGTCTTCTAGCTCAGATAACATTCTGGCTTGTCATCAACCTTAGTCAGTCCTCCAGTCACAAGCTTTTTGCTAGGAACCTGGTGAAGTCACTAGCAGCAACGTCCATAGCTGAATAGTTTGGGCTAAACTTCTGGTCATGGTGCACTGTGGAGCAGATTTTGTTGAACTGCATCTCTGTGCATTGTTGGTTTACCATGGAACAAGGGGTATTGATTTGATTCTCGTTTAAAGTGAGAAGATGTGAATGCTGATGAAGGTTTCACTTGTTTCTGCTGATCGGTGATACCGTCATACTGGATAAACATGTCTGTCTGTCTTTGAGTGAGCTCAGTGTAACTGTGTTTATTTATGTACTCACTTTCTACTCTGGGGTTGCTTAGACAGGCAAGAACTTCAACTCTACTTTGTTCCGCAATGTCAAACTGAGCAGCAGCAGACTCCATTACTTTTGCTCTAGCTATACACAGCAGCATCAGCTTCTTTCTGGAGTTGAAGTACGTCGAGTGGTGCCTCCAAGCAAGCCTTTTCAATTGTAATGTTTTCTTTCTCAGCATAAGCGGATCTGGCTTTAGCCACCTGTGCATCAGCCTGTGTTCGTACAGCTGCCATGGAGGCTCTAGTTGATGTAGAAGACCTTCTCGAAGATCCTGTTGATGACTTAACAGTCAGCTTTTCTGAGTGCTTGGAGGATTTCAGAGAGTGAGCTGAGAGTGAGTTGGTCTCGTCATGGACATGGCCTTGAGCCTCTGATTTCTTCATGCTGACCGAGTAGCGCTGGTGAAGGTGAGTATCTGCTTCTGGCTCCCTTGTCAGCGTCCAACAGTTTGTTGCAGAGTGCTATAATTTCACTGTACTGTTGCACCCAATGTGGCTCCTGTCCTAGACTGGAATTCACAGCCAGTTAAACTCTCCCCTGCATCAAATCTTCCAAGGAACAGACTGGTGTTGTAGTTGGATGAGATTTAATACAGGAACATCTGAAACTGAAACAGACATACAAAAATAGAGAAAGCAGTAATTAAACAATACAAACTGACACATTTACAAATTAGTCTTCACTTATTACATCAATATATTAAAAAGTTGTCCCCCTTGCTAATCTACATTTATATATTCTCAGGTATGATTTCTTAAGTAAATTCTCTAAATGAAAGGACTGATCAGGTAAGTGATATGGTAAATGGCGTTCACTTATTTAGTGTTTTTTCTCATCTCTGGATGACCAAAGTGCTTTACAGATCCTGCTATCCACCCATTCACGCACACATTCACACACTGATGGCAGCAGAGCTGCCATACACACAGGCGCTAGCCTGGCCACCAGGAGCAACTGGTGATGAGTATAACAATCAAGTAAGCAAATACAACAACCAGCCACATAAGCAGAGTTGAGGTAGATATTGCATCCATCCCTCCATCCATCTTCTATCGCTTTTCCAGAGATCCGGGTCGTGGAGGCAGCAGCCCAAGCAGAGAAGCCCAGACTTCCCTCTCCCCAGCCACCTGCTCCAACTCTTCAGAGAGAATACCAAGGCGTTCCCAGACCAGCTGGGAGATGTAGTCTCTCTAGCAAGTCCTGGGTCTGCCCCGGGGTCTCCTCCCAGTGGGACGTGCCCAAAATGCCTCAAGTGGGAGGCGTCCAGGAGGCATCCTGATCAGATGCCCATACCACCTCAACTGGCTCCTTTCAATGTGGAGGAGCAGCAGTTTTACTCTGAGCCTCTCCCAGATAACTGAGCTCCTCACCCTATCTCTGAGGGTGAGTCCAGCAATCCTATGATGAAAGTTCATTTCATCTGCTTGTATCAGTAATCTCATTCTTCTGGTCAATAACCAAAGCTCATGACCATAGATGAGGGTAGGAACATAGATTGACTGGTAAATCAACAGCTTTGCCTTAGAGCTTAGCTTCCTCTTCACCACAACAGACCGGTACAACATCCACATCACTGCAGATGCTGTTCTGATGTCTGTCAATCTTTTGCTCCATTCTCCCATCACTCGTGATTAAGACCCAAAGATACTTAAACTCCTCCACTTGAGGCAGGAGCTTGTCCCCAACCCGGAAAGGACAATCCACCTTTTTCTGGTTGAGGACCATGGAATCGGACTTGGAGGCACTGATTCTCATCCCAGCCACTTCACACTCAGTGGCAAACCATCCCAGTAAGAGCTGTAGGTCATTGATGGATGAAGCCAGCAGGACAACATCATCTGCAAACAACAGAGATGAGATCCTGTGGTCACCAAGCATGACACCCTCCGTTCCCTGGCTGCGCCTAGAAATCCTGTCCATAAAAATTATGAACAGGATCGGTGACAAAGGGCAGCCCTGGCGGAGTCCAACTCTCACAGGGAATGAGTCCGACCGAGTGCTGACAATACGAACCAAACTCACAACAGTCGTACAGAGACCAACTAGCTCGTAACAACAAGCCCGATACCCCATACTCCTGAAGTACCCCCCACAAAAAACCACGAGGGACGCGGTCGAATGCCTTCTCAAAGTCCACAAAACGCATGTAAACTGGTTAGGCAAACTCTCACGAACCCTTGAGGATTCTCAAGAGGGTAAAGAGCTGGTCCGATGTACCACGGCCAGGACGAAAACCACATTGCTTCTCCTGAATCCAAGGTTCGACCAACGGCCGGACTCTCCTCTGCAGTACCTTGGCATAGATCTTCCCAGGGATGATGAGTGTGATCCCTGTAAAGTTGGAGCACACCCTCTGGTCCCCTTTTTTGATGAGATAAAGAGATTAAAAAAAAAAAAAAAAATCTCTTGGTGGTTTTGAGTACCTCAAGACCCTGGGTATTAAGATAAGATAAGCCTTTATTAGTCCCACAACGGGGAAATTCCAGGATTGCAACAGCACAGGGATAGCAACACTCAGAGCAACAATCGGAAGGCAAGAAAAAAAAGCAAGAGCAGCTAATATACATATGTACATATATATATATATATATATATATATATATATATATATACTGTATATATATATATACTCACCGGCCACTTTATTAGGTACACCTGTCCAACTGCTCGTTAACACTTAATTTCTAATCAGCCAATCACATGGCGGCAACTCAGTGCATTTAGGCATGTAGACATGGTCAAGACAATCTCCTGCAGTTCAAACCGAGCATCAGTATGGGGAAGAAAGGTGATTTGAGTGACTTTGAACGTGGCATGGTTGTTGGTGCCAGAAGGGCTGGTCTGAGTATTTCAGAAACTGCTGATCTACTGGGATTTTCACGCACAACCATCTCTAGGGTTTACAGAGAATGGTCCGAAAAAGAAAAAATATCCAGTGAGCGGCAGTTCTGTGGGCGGAAATGCCTTGTTGATGCCAGAGGTCAGAGGAGAATGGCCAGACTGGTTCGAGCTGATAGAAAGGCAACAGTGACTCAAATAACCACCCGTTACAACCAAGGTAGGCAGAAGAGCATCTCTGAACGCACAGTACGTCGAACTTTGAGGCAGATGGGCTACAGCAGCAGAAGACCACGCCGGGTGCCACTCCTTTCAGCTAAGAACAGGAAACTGAGGCTACAATTTGCACAAGCTCATCGAAATTGGACAATAGAAGATTGGAAAAACGTTGCCTGGTCTGATGAGTCTCGATTTCTGCTGTGACATTCGGATGGTAGGGTCAGAATTTGGCGTCAACAACATGAAAGCATGGATCCATCCTGCCTTGTATCAATGGTTCAGGCTGGTGGTGGTGGTGTAATGGTGTGGGGAATATTTTCTTGGCACTCTTTGGGCCCCTTGGTACCAATTGAGCATCGTTGCAATGCTACAGCCTACCTGAGTATTGTTGCTGACCATGTCCATCCCTTTATGACCACAATGTACCCAACTTCTGATGGCTACTTTCAGCAGGATAATGCGCCATGTCATAAAGCTGGAATCATCTCAGACTGGTTTCTTGAACATGACAATGAGTTCACTGTACTCAAATGGCCTCCACAGTCACCAGATCTCAATCCAATAGAGCATCTTTGGGATGTGGTGGAACGGGAGATTCGCATCATGGATGTGCAGCCGACAAATCTGCGCCAACTGTGTGATGCCATCATGTCAATATGGACCAAACTCTCTGAGGAATGCTTCCAGCACCTTGTTGAATCTATGCCACGAAGAATTGAGGCAGTTCTGAAGGCAAAAGGGGGTCCAACCCGTTACTAGCATGGTGTACCTAATAAAGTGGCCGGTGAGTGTATATATATATATATATATATATATATATATATATATATATATATATATATATATATATACACAGTGCAGAGCATTGTAGCTGGCTGGAATAAATGAGTATATAAACACAGTGCGGAGCATTGTAGCTAGATGGAATAAATATGTAGATATATAAACACCCACAGTACGGAGCATTGCAGCTAGGTGGAATAAATATGTAAATATATAAACACAGTGCGGAGCATTGCAGCTAGGTGGAATAAATATGTAAATATATAAACACACAGTGCGGAGCATTGTAGCTAGATGGAATAAATATATAGATATATAAATATAAACACACCCAGTGCGGTGCATTGTAGCTAGATGGAATAAATATGTAAATATATAAACACACACAGTGCAGAGCATTGTTGCTAGATGGGATGAAACAGCACAACCGTCTACTTAGTTATCCTACATGGTATGATTATGTGCCCATACATATTCTCACCCTCCATAGCGACCGGTATTTTCCTAGTTGTATGCCGGAGGGGACCATTGTGTAAGTCTATTGCATCTTTTGCATTCAAAAAACTATTGGGTTGTTACGTCTTTTTTGCTATCTCTGCGAGCAGCCCTGCTTAGGTTGTACAGTCTGACAGCCGTTGGTAGGAAGGACCTGCGAAACCTCTCGGTTGTGCACCTGGGATGATGTAGTCTGCTGCTAAATGAGCTCCTCACTGCATTCAGTATGCATGTATATCATGTATTGTAGGGCTGTCAGGGTTGACACGCCTCTGCAACATTGCGTGGAGGTTGGGGGCAGTGCCTTTGGCATGGCAAACTGGGGTGGTGGCTTTTGCAGTTTATGAGTACAAAAACAGATAAGTCCACAACACATTCAATTCAGCTTTATTTATATAGCGCCACATCACAACAAAAGGCATCTCATAGCGCTACCAAATGCAGGGGAAAAACCCACAATTTCTGAAAGACACAGCAATCAGACGATCCCCTGTGAGCAAGCACTTAGCGACGGTGGAGAGGAAAAACTCCCATTTAACAGGAAGAAACCTCTAGCAGAACCAGGCTCAGGGAGGGGCAGCCATCTGCTGCGACTGGCTGGGGGTGAGGGGATAGAGAGGATGAAGAGAACAGACATAATGAACATGAACAGTGAGAAGCCAAGTACATTATTGGAGGTCAACCGGCAGTCTGAATCTATTAACAGTAGAGCAAAAGGGGTGGGGGGGGTTAAGAGACACAAGATCCCTCCCTAATCGTAAGCTACACTACCGTTCAAAAGTTTGGGGTCACTTAGAAATTTCCTTACTTTTGAAAGAAAAGCACTTTTTTTCAATGAAGATAAATTTAAACTAATCAGAAATACACTCTATACACTGCTAATGTGGTAAATGACTATTCTAGCTGCAAATGTCTGGTTTTTGGTGCAATATCTACATAGGTGTATAGAGGCCCATTTCCAGCAACTATCACTCCAGTGTTCTAATGGTACAGTGTGTTTGCTCATTGCGTCAGAAGGCTAATGGATGATTAGAAAACCCTTGTGCAATCGTGTTAGGTCTGCATTGCTGTAATTGCTGCAAATGGAGGATTCTTTGACAAAAGCAAAGTTTGAAGGAAAAAATTATTATTTCAAATACAAATCATTATTTCTAACCTTGTCAATGTCTTGACTATATTTTCTATTCATTTTACAACTCATGGTGGTAAATAAGTGTGACTTTTCATGGAAAACACAAAATAATTGTCTGGGTGACCCCAAACTTTTGAACGGTAGTGTATATTGAAAAGGAAGGATTTTACCCTGTTCTTAAAAATAGATCAAGTCTGACTCCCGGACACAGAGTGGTGACTGGTTCCACAGAGAAGGAGCTTGATAGCAGAAGGCTCTGCCTCCCATTGTACTTTTGGAGATTCTGGGTATTTTTATAAGTAATCCAGCATTTTGGGAGCATAGTACTCTGTTAGGATGATAGGGTAATATCAGATCTTTTATATATAAGGGGGCCTGATTATTGAGAGCTTTGAAAGTGAGAAGAAGGATTTTAAACTTAATTCTAAACTCTATGGGAAGCTAATGAAGGGAGGCCAGAACCGGAGAGAGATGATAGCTCTTTCTAGAACCAGTTAAAACTCTTGCAGCAGCATTTTGGATCAACTGAAGACTTTTTAAGGATATTTTAGGACAACCTGATAAACGAGTTACAGTAATCTAATCGAGAACTGACAAAGGTGTGGATCAGTTTCTCAGCATCATTCAGAGACAAGATGCTCCTAATCCTGGCAATATTGCACAGATGATAGAAGGCAGTCTTAGAAACAAATTTAATATGTGAGTTAAAGAACAGATCTTGATCAAAAATAACTCCAAGGTTCCTCACAGAACTATTCAGAGTGAGAGTAGCAGCATCCAAATTAAGAGTATGATTTGGAAAGCAATTTCTAAAGTTTTTTGGAACAACAAGAATGACTTCAGTCTTATCTGAGTTTAATAGCAGAAAATTACAAGTCATCCAGGCTTTGATTTCCTTAAGACAGGCATCTAACTTGGCTAATTGATTACAATCATCGGGCTTCATTGACAGGTATAATTGTGTGTCGTCTGCGTAACAATGAAAATGTATACAGTGCTTTCTAATGATATTGCCTAATGGAAGTATATATAAACTAAAGAGTAGGACCTAACACAGATCCCTGTGGAACTCCGTGACTGAGCTTAGAGTGGGAAGAAAATTCATCATCGATGTGAACAAACTGAAGTCTATTGGACAAATAAGATCTAACCCATTGCAGCGAAGTTCCATTTAGTCCAACATGGTGTTCTAATCTATCAAGTAGAATGTCATGATTGATAGTATCAAAGGCTGCACTAAGATCTAAAAGGACAAGTACAGAAACAAGTCCATTATCGGATGCAATAAGGAGGTCATTGGTGACCTTCACTGAGGCTGTTTCTGTCATGGCGGCCGCTGGGCCGTCATCCAGCTCATCAGCTCCAGCCGCGCACAGATTAACAGGTGTTAATCAGCGGCTCTTAAAAGCCAGCGTCATGGACAGCTCGACACGGAGTCGTCTGTCTACCTCGTCAGAGTATGAGCCAGAGCTTCGTTCCACAGCCACGTCAAGAACGCCACGACCAGATCTACCACGTAAGAAGACTATCTGCTTCTCTACGCCTAACCTTTACTCTTGTGCCCAGGTGGGCTTCCCAGGCGGCGGACCGGTACGCTCCCGGAGCTCCTCCTGGTCTACGGAGTCAGAGCCTCGTCTCATAGTCAAGCCAAGACCACCACGACAAGACCTACCACGTAAGAAGGCTATTTGCCTGTCTACGCCTAATCTTCACCCCTGTGCACAGGTGGACCTCCCAGGCGGCGGACCGGTATCTCCAACGGACGGAGAATTACCCTTTCCCTTCCGGAGCTCCTCCTGGCCTTCACTGATCCAGGAACTTCCTCCACTGCAGCTGCAGGTACTGTCTCTCCCTCAGTCACAGGAATCCTTGTCTCCACAGTTACAGACATTATCACTGTCACGGCTACGGGAACAGTCAACGTCACAGCTGTCAGTGCAGTCTTTGCTCTCACCACGAACTCCTCCACGGTTAGTGGAGTTATCACCGTCACAGCTTCAAGCACCAGAGTCACCACAGCACGCGGACATCGGAGAACGACTAGATACAGTCAGAGACAACCTAAAGTAAGCTGCACACCTGCACTTGTCCTTTTGTGCTGAACAGCCTTAACGGTTTCTGCTTGTGTGTTCTAGGGTTGCCAGGTCGTCCTCTGTATCGCTCAGCTCCGGTGACCAGGCCACGATATCAGCACTCACACTAGCACTACACTCACTTACACTTCACAATAAAGAATAACTATTTTGTATCTGCCCGTGTCTGTGTCTGTCTCTTGGGTCCTGAAACATAACAGTTTCAGTGCTGTGATGGACTCTGAACCCAGATTGAAACTCTTCAAATAAACCAAATCCCTGCAAGTGGTCAAACAATTGCGCAGCAACAACTCTTTCTAAGATTTTTGAAATGAAAGGCAGATTAGAGATTGGTCAATAGTTAGCCAAAACTCCTGGATCGAGCGTTGGCTTTTTGAGTAAGGGCTTAATTCCAGCAATTTTAAAAGCCTGTGGTACATAACCCAAAGTTAAAGAAGAATTAATTATATGAAGAATACGGCTACCAATAATTGGGAAGACTATTTTAAATAACCTGGTAGGAATAGGGTCTAAAAGACAAGATGAAGGCTTAGATGAGATTATTTTATCTAACTCTAAAAGGTCAATTGGAGTAAAGTTATCTAAACAGTGGCGCAGTGGTTAGCACTGCGGCAGCACAGCAACTCACCCTTAGCCATGGGATCCGTGGTTCGATCCCAGCCCCTGACCAACAGTGATCTGTGTGGAGTTTGCATGTTCTCCCCGTGTCTGCGTGGGTTTACTCCGGGATTTCTCTGGTTTCCTCCCACAGGCCAAAAACATGCAGGTTAGGTTAATTGGAGACTCTAAAGTGGCCCTAGATGTGAATGTGTGTTTGAATGGTAAAGGGATAGCACCGTAACGTGGCTGCTTCATCCATCCAGGTGGATGCCCTCAATTTCCCCTCTGGGGATCAATAAAGTATACAAAATCAAAATAAACAGATATCAGTTGAAGCAGTTGTAATAGTTGATGTACTTAAGTTTATGGTGGGAAGAATCTGACTGATTTTATCTCTAACAGATAAAATTTTATGATTGAAAAAGTTCAAAAAGTCCTGACTAGAAAGCTCAAGGGGGATGCGAGGATTGACCGAGTCCTGACTCTTTGTCAGCCTGGCTATAGTGTTGAAGAGAAGCCTGGAGTTATTCTTATTCTCTTCTATTAATGCAGAGTAATAACTCGTTCTAGCTTTTCTAAGAGATTTTTTTATAAATTAAGAGATGATTTCTCCACGCTAAATAGAATTCATCTAAATTAGTAGAACGTCATGTTCTTTCTAATTGACGAGTCTTCTGTTTTAAGCTATGAGTTTCTGTGTTTAAACCAAGGGGTTAGAAATCTCTGGTTAGACTTTTTCTTTTTTTAAAGGGGCCACCAAATCTAGAGTCTGATGCAGAGAGGCTGAAACACTATCTACCATGCTATCAATTACAGAAGGAGCAGGCTCTCCATCTTTTATTTCCATTGTGTTGACCCATGGTATAGAGGAGACAATCTGCAAAAATTTGGTAACGGCATCATCTGAGAGACATCTGCTGTAGTAATATTTTTCATTAGGAGTCAAAGAATCAGAAATAGTGAAATGAAAGGTTAACAGACAATGGTCTGACAGTACAGGATTATGAGGAGACACTACCAGATTTTCTATTTCTATACCATAAGACGAAACAAGGTCCAATGTGTGGTGGAGATAATGGGTAGAAATTTCTACTTTCTGGGAAAACCCCATTGAGTCTAAAATTGAACTGAATGCCTCATTAAGACAGTCACTATCTACATCAACATGTATATTAAAATCCCCTGCAATAATTATTCTAGCTGATTTCAGCACCAAATCAGCTAAAAAGTCAGCAAATTCAGATAAAAACTCTGAGTAGACCGAGGGAGGACGGTAAACTATGGCAAAGAAAATTGGGTTCAAGCCAAGATAGCCAACATGCCCCACACTGAGGACCAGGCCCTCAAAGGAATTAAAACATGATTTTTGTTTTACATTAACTAGTAATTTAGAATGGAAAATTGCCGCTATTCCACCTCCACGACCAGAACTTCTGGGATTATGATAGTTTAGATAACCAGAGGGAGTTGATTCATCCAAACCAACATAATCATCTTGCCCTAGCCAAGTCTCTGTGAGGGATATTCGATCGATCTGATGATCAATTAATAGATCATGGACTAGAAGAGACTTGGGAGTTGGACCTAATATTTAATAAACCACATTTAATTTTTAAATTATGAGGAGGAACAGAGGCCAAATTATTAAATTTAGAGACTTCAGGTTTGATTTGAGTTTTACCAACATTCTGTTTAATCACTTTGGGATGTTTATGCAATATATTTTTAACTTTTTAATTAACTTTGGGGGGAGTAGACAAAGGTTCTCTAAGGGAGAAGACAGGGGCAAAGTTGGGGGTGGTGGATGAGGAGGAGCTGCAGAAAGGTGTGTATTTAACAAGTTGTGTTGTACTTGTCTTGGGTCATAATATTCTGGGTAATGGGAGACAGACACAATCTCAGTAGGGCTATAAATCGAAGACTGATCCAAACAGTGAGGATTATTTGAATTAATGGGATTAATATGAGAAGTGGAAACAAAACCAAAAAAGGGCTGGTCGGCAGACCCAGGAACTTCAGAGTGAGTTAGCACACCAAATTTCAGTCACTGTACTAAAAAACGCTGAATGGAATAGAACAGATTGTCCCTTAAAACACGTGCACCAAGTCTATTTGGATGGATGCCGTCTGGCCTCATAAGTGATGGGTGGTTCCAAAACAGGTTAAAATTGTCTACAAAACCAATGTTAAAAGTAGGACATGTAGAACACAACCAGGTATTAAGACTGAGAGTTCTGCTAAAATAATTACAACCTCGTCTGAAAGGTGCCAAAAGCCCAGAGATAAACACACGTCTGCCACAGTTCATAAGAGTGGACAGAAGGCTCCTGAAGTCACTCTTTAAGATCTCTGACGATTCATCTGGGATGTTGTTGTATCCAGCATGTACTATGACAGTTTTAACGTGGGGGTTATTCATTTAGTAGGTCAGGGATAAGAGCGTCAATGTCAGACACTCTAGCCCCAGGAAGAAATTTAGTCACACAGTACCTGCTTCTGACGTTACTCATAATCGAGTCACCAATTACCAGCGTCATCTGGGGGGGCTTTGTCGGTGGTTTCTGAAGTGGTGAATAATTTTGTTGATGGTGTTGTTGTGAAGGCGGGGTGATGCACTCTCTTCTATTTGGAGCTGGTGTGTAACTTAGTACACCTAGAGTAGTCTTAGTCCGGGGTTGGTGGTTTTGAGCCGCCGCTGAAGGAGGAGGAGGGGCGACCACGGGCAGACGGCCAGTGTCCAGGTGGGGAAAATCCTCCAGAGAAAGGATGTCAAATCTATTTTCCAAGAGCAGGGGAAGAAAAGAGGCGCGGCCCTGTCTGGTCGATCGACGATGACCGCTAGCTGGTCCAACCAAGGTCCAGGGCACACACTGATGATAAGAACCAACCGGGGCTTTGAGTTTAGCCCCGAGATGAAGCCAGTGATTATTGCTGTAGTCCTGGACATCTGAAGAGGCCGGAGCAGGGGTAGAAGTGGACGGAGATGCGCTGAACTCACCCAGGTAGGTCGCAGTCTCTGCCAGCTGTGAGTTGGTAGCCAGGGCCGACGTTCGCCCGAGAATGATGGTGTCGAGGTGATCTTCAGTCTCCCAAATCTTATAAAGGTTGGAGAGTCTCACTTCCAACTCAGACCTTCCTTAGAAGGGACACACAGCTGGTACACGTCGGATGGAGCCATGACGTTCCAGACAAGAGGTGGATAGCTAACCAGCTAAAAATAGGTTAGCTAAAAACAGCTTAAAAAGGCTAAACAGGTTAGCAGGTTAGCCTAGCCCAGTAAAACAACCCAGCCGGGGGTCCGACCCACCCACACATCCGATCGGGCGTTTCAGCTAGGCCAACACCAAGCAAAAACCAATATCAGCAAAAAGAGACAAAAAATTAAACAAAATCAACAAAAACAAGCAAAAGAAGACAAGATAATTCCCTGATGCGACGAGACGTTCCAGTGCTGTTCTCTCACTCACAGAGCAGCGTCAAAGGAAATGTCTGTTTTAGCAAAAGTATGTGACATGTCCCGAAAACCATGCTAGTTTGTCTGGTGAGTGCATCACTGGTTCATCTGCTTCATCAAAATTATCATATTTGACATAAAATGCAACAAAATTGTAAAAAAACTGGCAGGGAAATTGCACAAAGCGAGCAGACCCAAGTAGGGGTCTCTGCAGAATGCTGCCGCAGCAGATAGACACATGACTGGCTGGTCTCAGTATCTAGACACATGATTGGCTGTTCCTCGCTGCACCATTGAGTCACGTCACCCAAATACCAAGCGCTGATTTGCTGTGTGTGGCGTTATCTGGTTTTGTAAAAACAGGGTCCTGGCATTTATCAGCTTTTTTTTTGGGGGGGGGGGACATGAACTTTGTACTGTATATAACAGCAGATATAGCAGATTTTTAGAAGAAACAATTAACTTCTATAAGTAGGTAATGTGAACAGTTGTTTGTTGTACAGAAGGAAATTTTCTTGGAAGTGGCATTTATCGGTGTTTGTAAATGAACTCTTCGCATGTCTTTGATAAGGGCCTCGCGCATCTTGGTCTTCGCTCTCAGTCTAGCGAGGTTGAAGAGTCATCCTTTTCTTTCTTCCCTGGTGCGATGGTTGCAGCCTGCTTGTTGGTTTTATCCTAATCTCCATGCACCCAATGAGGAAGGCAGACTGTGGCCGGACAGTACCTGTTTGGCTGTGGGCTGCCCAGCTTGAGGCAGGCGGTAACTGTCCACTGAGATCCGAAAATCCTTCCCACTGTCAGAAGCAACCCCTGGCACCATGCTGTACACCAATAGAGCACTGTGGCTTATCATTGGTAGACTGCTGCTTCCCATGTTGTTTCACTGCCGTGAGGCAAAGCTGGAGTGTCCTCTCCAGGGTGCAAGCCAGGGCAGGGTAATCTGGAAAACCAACTGTTGCCAAAGTAGTAGGTCTTCCCTCTCCACACTGGTGGTAGATCCAAAGGAACGCAAAGCCGATACAGTTTGGCACCAGCAGTGTTGCAGGAGTTGCCGGAACATCACTGAATACAGCAGCGGACCGCCTTAAGGACTTCAGATTTTTCCTCAGGGTTGACTCCCAAAGCCCTTCCCATGACCAGGTATGCCACAAGGCAGTGGAGGTCCATGAATATACAATAACATATACAACCCATATTGTAGGGAAGGGTCCCAAGATGAACCTGTGTAGCAAGTGTGGTGACTCTAGAGAGCTGTACACATTCTGTAGTAAGAGGGCATAGGGAGCGCCAACCTTGATCTTTGACCTTTTGACTCCATACCTGTAGTCAGAGGTCGTGGTGTCAGAGGGAACCTGTGTATCAACGTTTGGTGACCCTAGCTTTTTGTTGAGATATAGTTTATAAGCCATTTTAATTTTGACCTTTGACCATATGATCCCAAATCCATAGTGACCCTTCAGTATCACAGGGTGAACTTGTGTACCAAGTTTGGTGACCCTAGCTTTAGTCATTGTAAAGTAATAGTGCATAGGGAATGTTAACCTTGACCTTTTGAACCCAAACCCATAGTCTGAGGTCATGATCCCAAGGTGAACCTGTGTGCCAAGTTTGGTGGCCCTAACTTTGCTCATTTATAGTAATAGTGCAAATGGAATGCTAACCTTGACCTTCTGACCCCAAACCCCATCATCAGACGTCAGAATCCCAAGGTGAACCTATATACCAGGTTTGGTGGCCATAGCTTTACTCATTTTATAGCAACAGTAAATTTAATATTTACCATTTACCATAGTGCAAATGTTCAGGTTACTTTATTTGTACCCGTAGGTAGATTTGTTTTGCAGTCAAGTGACATCCTTTTAGACACATATTTACAAACCACAATTACATTCAACATGAACACAAACACAGGCACACATGAAGCTGACTATAAACACGATAAAAGTACTCAAGGCTCCACCAATTAGGACATAGGACAAAGAGATAAGAGAGAAGGGTCATAAAAAGTTAAAAACTAAGTCAAAGAGATTTAAAACCCAAATAAAAAAACCTACAAAAATAAATATAAATTAATAAATGGATAACTAAATTATGTGCAATATATTGCTACATCTTGTTCAACTCTTTGACAGCAGCAGGAACAAAGCTGTTTTTGTAGCGCTGGGTTTTACATTTTGGGACAACAAACCTCCATCTGGAGGGAAGAAGCTGAAAGTGGCAGTGCAAAGGTATTGGTTTGACCCCAAACCGATAGTAAGGTCAGGGTGTAAGACATCCAAAATGCATGTTAGATCCAATTACTGTATCGATTTGAAAAGGCTGCATATTTTTCTTACAGTAGTTATTGCATTTACAAGATTTAGAGAAAATCTGACATTTGACCTGAAGGTCATCTAATGAGAGTGAAATTGCAATATGCGCATCATCAGTGTATATCAAACCATGGTACGAAGTCTCAAAACATTTAGAACAAAACTGTAGGAGGAGCTGATTTCACAAGACAGTTACTATCTATGAAGTGAGGTCAAATAGCAGGTCATAAGTCAGGGGCTACAACTCCGGTAAAAATCATCCGATCAAAACCAAACTGCAATATGTGCATCATCAGTGTATATCAAACCCTGGTACCAAGTTTCAAACCAATTGTAACAAAACTGTAGGAGGAGTTGATTTCACAGAAGTGGAACAGACAGACGGACAGACTGCCCCATAACCTAATCCCCCTTTGGTCTTCGACCGGCGCGGGATTAAAAAAAAAAAAAAAAAAAAAAATCCAGTGCTTCACCAGAAAATGGCTTTTTGAAGTACTTGTACTTCATTACCATGCACCTCTGGGTGACAGAGAATAAGATGCCAAATGCTCAGACAAAGAACGTCTTTATTCCACTGACACTGAAAGAGTAAAAAAAAATCATACTGACGTTGGGGGAGGAGCAGCTGTCTCAGGATCAGTTTCCATAGTTTCACTGATGGAATCCAACACCCAGGGCACATAGGCAAATGCTGAAACACAAGTGAACACACCATGTCCAGTTCTTTTAATACATTGACCCCCATGGCTCTGTCTCCAAGTATACCGTTACTGATTTTCGATCAAGACTCATCAACTTCTTTTTTGGTTCCTTATGCTGTACTAACCAATAGAGGACAAAGGTTTTTTTTTTTTTTTTTAAAGGTTGTCTTTTTTCCTTGCTTGGTTCTTTCAGTTTTTGTGCTCCTGCTTTATGGAGCTTTAGATACGCGATAGTAGGAATATGAGGGAAATGTCCCTTTGGCTTTTTAGGGCAGTTTGTTGTTCTGTTGCGCTGAATTTCATGAAACTGTCAAAAAAACAAAACCTTCACTGCAATTCTGAAGCACTTTTTTTTAAATGAGAGAGCTCACTGACAGAAGTGCTGTCTGTTTTGAGTAAATTACCTCATTTATTAAGTTAAAGGTCTTTCTTTGTTAAAGATTTTATGGCTACATGCTTTCTCAAGGTTGTCTGATCACTAAGGAACTTGTATGCTCTATACAGTGCACTACCAAAATCTGTCCTGCAGAGGGAGCACCCAATTTACCTAATGCATGTTCTATACTCCAATTCCTCTGGAGGGACAAACAAGAAGTTTCAGAAAAGGAAAAACACAATGAGAAGTCAGTCTTTGTTCTTCTCCCTATTCTTTGGAATTTTTCCTTTTAATTTGTCCTTTATGCCAAAGTTTTCATCAAATCTCAGAATGGGAACATTACAACATCCTCAAGCTTATTTGGATGAGCTGTTCTATCAGTTGTTCCATCTGGCAAGTGGAAGTCACCATTTTGGAGGATTGCTGCATAACCGTTCACCAACTAGCCCAAGATGTCAAGATCAGTAGCGTATGGGGTCTGTGTAAATAACCATCCATGACCATTTGCACATGTGGAAAATGTCTGCATGATGGAATCCATGGTTGCTCACACATTTCCAGAAGCTGGAACAGGTCATGAGCTCCCATTCTCTTTTGGCTATGTGCCAAGAAAACCAGGACAACTTCTTTGACAGACTAGTCATGCAAGACAAAACATGGGTCCATCACCATGATCCAAAGACTAAAGTCCAGTCAAAGCAATGGAAGCATCATGACTCACCACCTCCGAAAAAGGCACATGTCCAACCCTCAGTGGGCAAGGTCATGCTCATGTTCTTTTGGGGCCAGTATTGATGGTTTTCCTGGCAAAGGGTACCACAATTGCCGGAACTAAATACGCTTCACTGCTGCAGAAAGTGTGGCATGCTGACCAAAGGTGTCTGCCTCCTGCAAGACAGCATCCGGTTCACAACACGCATGTTGCTCAGAAGGAAGCACAGTCCTTCAGTTATGAAATCCTTCCTCACCTCCCTTAAGCTGGATTTATGCTGCATTTCCTCTCTGATCTGCTTTGGTCCATGTCCGCTTTGGACGAGGCCAGTGCGCACACGGCTCTATACATACTTCACTTTTTTCATCTACCAGGCCAAGTGGTTGACGCATGCGCATAACTGTTATTTGTAGTTTCGCCCCAGTCCTATGGTTCGCACAAATGCACTAACACACTAGGTTGTTCACCAGCTATAAATGCAAGAGTGATGCACATTTTTTGTAGCAACAATGGCATTGTTTCAAGGAAAAGGAGGAATTACCGTTTTTCAGTGCTCTTCTCTGTTTAAGCTGCTGCTGCAAAGCGATTCATGTATGTTTATTCTCGTCTTCCTTTTCCTCTTCGTCTTCTTTGACTTTGTATGCTGTGTCGATAGTGCCACCTCGTGAATGGGACGTTTAATCTTGCGCATACGCAGTCAATGTAGGCAGGCCGTGGGCAGGCTGCGCGGTCATAAAATTTGGGCTGCACATGGTCATTGACCACAGAAGAGCTCTGTGGACACTAGTGCACTGGAGATGATGATATAAATTTCGTCACACAAGCCTCGAGGTCACATGGACAGGGACAGCAGAGGTGCAGCATGAATCCAGCTTTAGTCTCCCGACCTCGCACCATCTGACTTTCACCTCTTTCCAACCATGAAGTCATTTTTGAAGACAAGCACTTCCAAGATAATGAAATGCTGATTTCCAAAATCAAGTCATGGCTTCTGATGCAAGCTGTAGACTTCTACAGGTGAGGTTTCCACAGCTGCATAAAGTGATGGAAGAAATGTGTGACCTTTGGTGATACCCAAGTAGCAGATGCGTGGGGTATGTGAGCTTACTTCCTTAAGTGCTTGAATTTACATTAAAATTAACTTTATTAATTTAAAAAATCTTATTGTAAATGCTGAACAATATTTGTCATTTGTAAAATGTACTTTGTTGAAAAAATAGGGTTTTTTAAATAAATGCATAAATAAAAAAAAAAAGGGCTGGCAATTATAATGGTGTGGGTCTCGTATACACTGTTGAATATAGAATCCAAAGTTTGGTACTACACCCCTGGATTTGTGGGCCAACTTCTGAAACTCTTATTTGTAACTGTTGCTGATATTTAATGGCACAAATCCTTTGTTAGTGATTGTAGTGTCCGAAATGACGAGCGGGCGAGGTGATGTTAGAGAGGTGGGGTAGTACTTGTACACACCCTGTATCTCAGTTTTGACAGGTGCCACGCCCCCTGACCTGACCCTGCCCCCATGATCCCGCATAATTAGGTTGTCAATCAAGTGTTTTGAAAACATGACCTTTGATCCAAAACGTCTCGTCAAACTGACAGATTGTGATTTTAACCTGTTGTCCATATGTGGTTTAGGGTTAGGATGGGATTAAAGACGACAAGAAGTCTTGTCAGAAGTGACATGTTTGTAGTGTTTCAATTTACAAAAAACACAGAGTGTCTGTAAAAGGATTTAAACAACACCACTGTCTCAGCCAAAACAGATGGGCTCAAAGGTGACATGTTGTTGTTACTAGAAGCGTTTCAATTTGCAAAAAACACACACACATATCAGAGTGTCTCACCGTGTCAGGCTTTGAAGCCACCATCACCAAAACAGATGTTCAATGGGGAGACCACATTTTGCAACGACACAGATCTGTGCTCTGTGTACAAAATCACGCACCCACATTGACCCAGTTACAATTCTGCAACATTATCTTCTGCACATTCAGAAAAAGTGTTTCAGAGGCAGACTGACCTGAGCAAACAGGCCTATTTGGTCTTAATGACCCAAAGCACACTGGAAAAAAAACCAAAACGTGTAAATGTCCTTGCACAGCTTAAACAGAACTCAGACTCAGACCTCATTGAAAATCTAAGGAATGAGGCATGTCTTTATGGGTCATTCTGTGCATGTACAACTGTAGTGAGACCTTGGTCTGCATTGCAGCCAATAAAACAGACACATTTGCTGCTGTATAAGCAGAGGGAGATTGCTCATGGTGATTAATTCACACAACTCTTAGTGTTGCAGTAGTTTACTTGTTAGGCCGACTGACTTTAGATAGGATACAAATTCCACTTCTTAAACACATTTTGCATTTCTGAGTGACTGTAGGACGTTTGCTGAGTCAGTAGGAGAAAAGGGGCAAATTTGTCTAGGTAAAAACGTGCCAGAGAGGTGTGAAGCTTTCCTAAGCGGATGGCCCCATGAAAACAAACACCGGCGATAATTTAGAGTTTATTTTGTGCTGATACTAGAAAAGTTAACATTTCTCCTATAAAAGCATTTTATATTTTGTTTACATTTTTAAAATGACCATACAACAGCCTTCTAAGGATTGTCTGTGAAACAGTTCTGTAAAACATCCCACAACTTTGTACGTGATATTTACCAACAGTTAAATTAGTTTTGTAACTTTAAGGCAGAGGGTTTTTTTTTTTTTTTTCAACCACTCGTGACAACTTTAAACCAGAGTTTGGAGAGGGTTTTTCGTGGTCTGTGCATCTGCGTGTTCTTTTAACGACGCCATATGACTTGCGCTTTTGTACAGGGTGGGAAATTTAAAAAGAAAACATGCTTATGTCAAACCGTCTGCAGCTTTAAAATTTGCCAGATGGCTATATCAGAGCACACCGGGATAAACCGACGTCTCTCCACCACCCATCACGCCACACTCACACAAACAAACAATCGCATATCACTCCAGGTAAACAATTGGTTTTCACATCTGTTAAACCCCTGCACCATTGTTTTTACACCTTGGTCACCCATACTCCAAAGCTTTTCCCCAATCACCTATAGGGAGTCTTCGTTTTGTCTATAAGTATTAATGAACACCCCCCTGAAACCCATCTTCACACCCAAAGTGACGTGTTTACATGAAAACCCAGAAGCAAACACAGACTCGATTATAACTCGCAATGATCTTTTATTTATATAGTGAATGCGTGTATGAATGAGTGAGTGCGTATGCAGAGCGGGAGAGAACTGGCAACCCTGCGGGAGGAGAAGAGAAGGGGAATTAATAGCAGTTCTACCCCAGAGACTCAAATGACCTGAATAATAGATAATCTTACTGGGCACAGGAGTCGCTGAAGCGCCAAAGAATCATACAGTCCTCTCCAGGTTGCCAGAACCCCGCTCCGGAGGTGCAAAGTACGAGGTGAGGGAGACAGAACAGGTGCAGCCCCAGCTGAGGGAAGAGGGAGTGAGTGCGTATAGTGCACTGGTCCGGTCCGCCACCTGGAGGAGGGATAAGTCTGCCACCAGGAGGGAAGTCCACCTGTGCACAGAGGAGAGAGGAGGAGAGAAGCTGGAGATGAAGGTGAGGATTCCCGAGAGAACAGTCTTACTGTCAGTTGGGGAGGCGAAGTTCCCAGATGACAGGTGTCGAGAAGATGCGAAGAAGGGAGGCGTGACTCCCAGTAGTTGCAGTAGGTGAGTTGAGGCAAGAAGAACTTCACCCAAGGAACGTAGATGTCTCCATGCCAGAGAGCAGGAATCCACTCCTGATAAAGGGTGCCTAATTGGGGAGAGTAGGTGTGATAGCAGGCACAGCTGGGAATGGTTACTAGTGAACAGAGGCACCCAGCACGGATCACTACAGTATCCCCCCCCCCCCAAGGGACGCCTCCTGGCAGCCGGATCAGCCTGTCAGGGTGAGCCCAATGGAAGTCCCTGATGAGCTGACAGTCGAGGATGAAGGATGACCATACCCAGGATCTCTCTTCTGGACCATACCCGGCCCAGTCCACCAGGTACTGGAGGCCCCGGCCCCGGCGTCGTATGTCCAGGATGCGCTTGACCTTATGGGCCAGACCACCATCAATCAAAACTGGAGGAGGCGGCGGCTTGGGTGGGGGGCAGAGAGGACATGAGGAGACCGGCTTTACCAGGGAGACATTTAAAGTAGAGCAAATACGCATGGTAGGGGGAAGAGACAAGTGGACAGCAACAGGGTTGACAATGGGCCTGCACAGATGGGACAGCAATCTCCTCCTCTTCTTCAGGGAACAGCGGAAGATTGTAGCCCAATGACCCCTCCAACGGAGAGACACCCTTCGCCATAGAAATGGTGGAGTTGTGAGCATACTTGATCCAGGATAAGTGTGAACTCCATGATGCAGGGTTAGAGGCCGTATCACACCTCAGGGCCACCTCTAGCTCCTGGTTGGTGCGCTCGCACTGGCCATTGCTCTGCGGATGGTGCCCCGAAGACAGGTTGACCGTCGCTCCAATGGCCTTACAGAAAGTCCACCACACCTGAGACACAAACTGAGGGCCTCAGTCCGACACGATATCCAAGGGAATGCCATGTAGATGTACCACATGCAGGACCAACAGCTTGGCTGACGGGAGCTTGGGAAGGGGGATGAAATGAGCAGCTTTAGAAAATCTATCCACGACCGTGAGAATCACCGTGTGACCCAAGGAGGGGGGGAAGACCCGTCACAAAGTCCATGGCAACGTGAGACCACGGTCTGCTGGGGATGGGAAGGGGGTGTAGCAGTCCAGAAGGGGAAGATGAGGATGATTTCCCGGTGGCGCACTGGGGACAGGCCCAAATAAAGTTGTTGACCTCCTTACTCATCGAAGGCCACCAGAAAGTCCTCTTAATGTGGGCCAGGGTGCGAGCCATTCCGGGGTGACACATGACCTTGAAGGAATGAACCCAGATGATGACCTCACCATGCACAGTGGAGGGAACATAGAGCCGACCCGCTGGACCCCTGCCCGGATCAGGCTCGGCCACCTGCGCTCTCCTCACCCTCTCCTTGATACCCCAGGAAAGCATGCCGACAACATACGAACTGGGAACAATGGAGTGCAGCAACAGCATGGCAGTATCCGGGGAGGACTGTCTGGAGACCGCATCGGGTTTGATGCTCTTGGAACCTGGCCGATAGGTGATAAAGCCGAATCTGCTAAAGAACATAGACCAGCGAGCCTGCCTGGAATTCAGTCATTTGGCCGTCCTAAGGTATTCCAAGTTCTTGTGGTCGGTCCAAACCACGAATGGCAGAGAAGCCTCCTCCGGCCAATGGCGCCACTCCTCCAAGGCTAGCTTAACGGCCATTAACTCCCGATTTCTCCCCCCCCCATCATAATTCCTCTCGACCGGGGACAGGCATCTGGAGAAGAAGGCGCAAGGATGGACCTTATTATCTGAGGGGGAGCGCTGAGAAAGCACCACCCCGACACCAAAATCCGATGCGTCCACCTCCACCAGGAACTGTAGGGCTGGGTCCACCTGGGCCAAGATGGGGGGGGGGGAAAGAGAGAAACAAGATTTCAATTTGGAGAACGCCGCTTCAGCCTCATCAGACCAACGGAAAGAAACCTTAGAGGTGAGACGGGTGAGTGGCATCGCAGTCAAACTGTAATTGCGGATGAATCTGCGGTAAAAGTTGGCAAAGCCCAGGAACTGTTGGAGCTGCTTGCGGGAAGAGGGGACCGGCCACGCCACAGCAGCTTTCAGCTTACCCAGGTCCGCTCGGACCTCCTTATAACCGATGACAAACGCCATGAAGGTGGTTCAGGTTCAGGTTACTTTATTTGTACCCGTAGGTAGATTTGTTTTGCAGTCTGGTGACATCCATATTTACAAGCCACAAATTACATTCAACATAGACACAAACACAGGCAAATATGAAGCGGACTATAAACATGATAAGAATACTCAAGGCTCCATCAATCAGGGTTTTAAAAGACAAAGAGATGGGAGAAAAACCAGAGGTAAGAGAGAAGGGTCATATTAGAAGTTAAAAACTAGTCAAAGAGGTTAAAAACTCAAAGGTCTAAAACCCAATAAAATATGTAGAACCCAAGTGACATCCTACAAAAATAAGTAAATATAAAATGGAGTTAATAATTAATAATTAATAATTATTATTAATAATTAATAATTTTCTTTCCAACAGCTGTCCATCTCACCATCCTCACCTGTACATAACTGCATAACTACATAACTACATCTAACTTATTGCACATTATTTGCACATAACAGTACTCTTAACGTTCTGCACTGCTGCATATATTTGCATATATTTGCTTAAATTGCACATACTGTTAATTACCGTATATACTGCACTGCTGTCCTTTGCACTTCTGATTGGATGCTAAACTGCGTTTCGTTACCTGTGTTTCGTTACCATTACATGTGTAATGACAATAAAGTTGAATCTAATCTAATCTAATCTAATAAATATGTACCTAAATTATGTGCAATATATTTTTACAGCTTGTTCAACTCTTTGACAGCAGCAGGGACAAAGCTGTTTTTGTAGCGCTGGGTTATACTTTTTGGGACAGCAAACCTCCATCTTGAGGGAAGAAGCTGAAAGTGGCAGTGCAAAGGGTGGGAGTCATCATTTAAAATGGAGGTAGCCATCCTCTGTACTTGTCTGGTGTACAGGGATGTCAGGCTCAGCTGTGGCTCACCAAGCAAACGACTGGACCATCTAACTACCTGATCCAAGGATTTCCTCTGTTTCAGTTTTATCTGACCAAACCATGACACTAAAGAAAAGGATAAAACAGATTCAATAAAAGCCCGATAAAACATTGTCATTATGGTTCGGTCAACTTGGAAGCGTGCAAGTTTTCTCAAGCAATGCAAATTTTGCTGACCCTTTTTGCATACCCTTTCACAGCTCTCTTCAAAGTTTAAATTACTATCAATCGTCCCAAGATATTTGTAGGATTGTACACATTCGGTGGTCTGGCCTTTTAGTATGGTGACTTTGTGCCTGGGATTTTTCCTCCTAAAGTCAATCATGTCTTTAGTTTTTGTTGTATTCAGCCGTAGGTAGGAATCCTCACATCAGTGAACAAAATCATCAACTACTGGGCTGTGGCCACTCTCACCATCCTGGAGGAGACTGACAATAACTGAGTCATCAGCATACTTTATAATGTGTCTGTGTCACAACTCGCTCCCGCCTATCATCCGCTCCAGCCGTGCGCACACCTGGGCTTCATCAGGCTGCGACTATTTAACCTGCTCTGCCCGCAGCCTCGGTCTGGAGCCGTCAGCTTTCCTCATCGCTCAAGCTCTGCGTTCGCCTACTCCTTTCGGCCAACATGGCTACTCTTCGCCCTCACGTAAGGTATTCTTACCTGTTGTCTTCAGTTATTCCCCTGTGCACAGGTGGACCCTCCTGGCGGCGGAATTTCCCTTCATTGCCTTTCCTCTCATCTCCCCTGCATCGAGCGCAGCTGGGCGCTGTCTCCCAGGCGGGAGCTCATTTTGTCAACGCCAGCCACCAGTACATCTACATGTAAGCCACAATATAACTTTCACCGCCTTGCTGTGACAATTGCTCATCCCCTGCTCTCTGCTCTGTCCTCAGGGTTGCCTGGCTGTACGGTGCCTGTTCTGCCCTCGGTGTTCTCCTGTCCCCAAGACTACATTCACATTTCCCACTCACTCATCCATACACCTGCTGTTAAACTCTTAAATCTTACCCGAGCCTGTGTGCGTGTTTTCTGGGCCAGAAATCATGTCAGTACGGCTCCAGCAAAGCGGCCCAGTGAACAGCGGGTACGCACACCGACTCTCCAATCTTGAGGCTCGGGTGGACTTAATTGTTCATCAACAGCAGGTAATTCTCAACCAGCTTACCTCCATTAATAGCCGGTTGGATCGTCTTGATCCTCCGCAGGTGCTCCCTCCGTCTCAGCTCGGTGGGTCAGCTCCTCCCGCTTCTCAGCCCAGCACCTCTGCCCCGGGTATGCCGAGCCGTCTCACCCCAATTCCCACTCCCGCACACTTTAGCGGAAAACTCGGCAGAGCACGTGGGTTTATCCTACAGTGTGAGACGGTGTTTCAGCGCGTGCCCGGGGATTTCTCGTCAGACCAAAGCAGAATTGGGTATGTTTCCAACCTTCTGGAAGGGCAAGCGTTAGCCTGGGCTTACGCCGTTATGGCGAAGGCCAGCTATGCGACCCTGACCTATGCCCAGTTCGTGCAAGACTTTCTAGAGGTCTTTGATCATTCGGATCGTGATAGCGTGTTGGCCGAGCGGCTTCTTAGCCTTCACCAGGGTAGCCGCTTAGCGGCCGACTACGCTGTCGATTTCCGGGTGGCAGCGGAAGAGGTTGGTTGGTGTGATGCTGCGCTTTGCAGCCTATTTGTTCATAGTCTAAATTCTGATTTGCGGGATGAGCTGGCCAGCCGGGACCAGCCGGATCGGCTGCCAGAGTTAATTTCTTTAGCCATCAGTTTGGATAATGGGCTGAGGGAGCGGGCCGCCGAGCGGAAACCATTCAGCTGCTCGCGCGGAGCCCTTTCTCGCGCTCCTCAGTATCGCCCCCTGGCATTACCACCTCCGGAGGCCACCGACGACCCCGATGCTATGATCATCGGGCGGGCTAGACTTTCCTCAGCGGAGAAACAGCGCCGCCGGGAGTTGGGTCTCTGCATGTATTGCAGAGATGACCAACATCCCGTGGAGGTCTGCCCGGTGAAGCCAAAAGGGGAGGTCCACGAGTCAATATAGGGGGCCTCATGGACGCTTCCCAGTCTAATCCCCTATCCAAATGTCAGGTTCAAATCAGACTCTGCCACAACTCCATAGGTCATACATCTCATGCACTGGTGGACTCGGGGGCAGAACAGTGTTTTATTTCTAAGAGCCTGGCAACCCGCCTGGGCATCCATTGCCAAGCCTTGCCCACTCCCCTCCATCTCGTCGCCCTGACCAGTTCTCCCCTGGAAAAGGTCACCCACATCACCAAACCCATCTCCGTCATTATCTCTGGCAACCATCGTGAGGACCTCAGTTTCTATGTCCTCCCCACCTCGGCAGCACCCATCATCCTTGGCTATTCTTGGCTACGCCTCCACAACCCGGTGTTTGATTGGCAGACTGGTTGCATCCTATCGTGGAGCACCTTCTGTTTGGGAACCTGTCTCCAGTCTGCGGCCTGTGCCCCATGTGTGCCCGCACCCGCCCTGGACTCCACCCCGCCGGACCTTTCCGCTGTGCCATCAGAGTTTCCCGACCTGGGCTGGGTTTTCAGCAAGTCGAAGGCGTTATCCCTCCCATCCCATCGCCCATACGACTGTGCCATCGACCTCCTGCAGGGGGCGCCCCTCCCTTCTGGTCGCCTGTATAGCCTTTCTGCCCCAGAACGTGAGGCCATGGACACCTATATCCGGGAATCCCTCAGTGCCGGGATTATCCACCCCTCTTCATCCCCCCTGGGGGCTGAGTTCTTTTTTGTGGCGAAGAAGGATGGTTCCTTGAGGCCTTGTATCGATTTCAGGGCCCTTAATGACATCACGGTTAAGGATCGCTATACTCTGCCACTTATGGACTCAGCCTTCAACTCCCTCCAGGGGGTGTCCTGGTTCTCCAAATTAGACCTCCGCAGTGCGTACCATCTTATCCGGGAGGGTGACGAGTGGAAGACGGCCTTCCGAATGCCCAGTGGCCACTTTGAATATCTTGTTATGCTGTTTGGGCTCACCAACGCTCCTGCTGTCTTCCAACGCCTGATAAATGACGTGACTTCTTGGGGGTCTTCGTTTTTGTCTACCTATTGATCTTTTCCCGGTCTCGGGAGGAGCATCTGGTCCATGTGAGGCGGGTCCTGCAACGCCTGTTGGAGAACAAGCTTTATGTCAAAGCCGAGAAGTGCGAGTTTTTTACTAAGACCACCTCTTTCCTGGGGTTTATTGTCTTGCACAATCAGCTCCTCCCCGACCCTGCCAAGGTTAAAGCTGTGGTCAAGTGGCCTACTCCCTCCTCTAAGAAGCAGGTGGAGCAATTTTTGGGGTTCGCTAATTTTTACCGCCGCTTTGTTCCTGGTTACAGTGCCATCACCCCCCCTTTGACCTGCCTCACCTCACCGAAGGTGCGTTTTCAGTGGACGACGGAAGCGGAGACAGCCTTTGAGACCCTCAAGAAGGAATTCGCATCCTCCCGGGTCCTGTCTCTTGTTGATCCTGAGCGCCAGTGTTTTGTCGAGGTGGATGCGTCTGACACTGGAGTCGGGGCGGTCTTGTCTCAGCGCTCCCCGACTGACGGCGCGCTGCGCCCCTACGCTTTCTTCTCCAAGCGTCTCTCCTCGGCCGAGCGCAATTATGACATCGGCGACAGAGAGCTCTTGGCCGTGAAGCTCACGCTGCAGGAGTGGTGTCACTGGTTGGAAGGGGCGGCTCAACCTTTCGTGGTTTGGACCGACCATAAGAACTTGGAATACATCAGGACAGCCAAGCACCTGAATGCCCGCCAGGCGCATTGGTTGCTGTTCTTCGCCAGGTTCAAATTCACCATCACTTACCGCCCAGCCTCCAAAAATAAGAAGTCTGATGCGCTGTCCAGGCTGTATGCCCCAGAGGATGAGGTCCATACTGTCGTTCGTGCGTCGTGGGGGCTGTTTCCTGGGCCATCAAAGATAAAGTTCTTAAGGCTTTGGAGTCCGAGCCTGATCCTGGCGGCGGCCCAGCGGGAAGATTGTTTGTGCCCTCGTCAGTCCGTGGCGACGTCATCCACTGGGCTCACACTTCTAGGCTCGCCTGCCACCCTGGTGTCTCCCGGTCGGTTGATCTTCTCCAGCGGTCCTTTTGGTGGCCCGGACTCCAGGAGGATGTCTCCAACTATGTGCGTGCATGCCCACAGTGTGCCATGAACAAGTCATCCAACACTCCTCCTGCGGGTCTTCTCCACCCCTTGCCGGTTCCCGGGAGGCCCTGGTCACACATCGCTTTGGACTTTGTCACAGGTCTGCCGGTCTCCAACTCTTTCAACACCATCTTGACTATTGTAGACCGGTTCTCCAAGGCAGCCCACTTCGTGCCTCACCCTGGGCTTCCCTCGGCGCGCGAGACGGCCGATCTGTTGGTGCAGCATATGGTCAGGCTGCATGGCATCCCCACTGACATTGTCTCTGATAGGGGGCCACAATTTGTGTCCAAAGTCTGGAGGAGCTTCTGCACCGCACTGGGGGCCACTGTTAGTCTGACTTCTGGACACCACCCCCAATCTAATGGACAGTGCGAACACACCAACCAGGAGCTGGAGGCTGCTCTGCGCTGCGTCACCTCCTCTAACCCCTCTTCCTGGAGCATTCATCTTCCTGGGTGGAGTATGCCCATAACTCCACTTTGTCTTCGGCCATTGGGATGTCCCCCTTTCGGGCGGCTTTAGGCTACGACTCCCCCGCTGTTCCCTGAGGAAGAAGGTGAGGTGGCAGTTCCATCCGTTCAGGCCCACGTGAGACGGTGTCGTCGGCTGTGGACCAAGACGTGTCAGGCCCTGGTTCGTGCCGCATCACGCAACGCCAAGTCTGCAAATGGCCACAGGAGGCCTGCGCCACGCTACCAAGTGGGTCAACAAGTTTGGTTGTCTGCTCAGAACATTAATTTGAAGGGGGAGAAGAAGAAATTGGCTCAGCGCTTCGTGGGACCTTACCCTGTCACGAAGGTGGTTAAACCGGTGGCTGTTAGTGCAGTTCTACACAGCCATCATCGAGTCCATCCTCACCACCTCCATAACCGTGTGGTACGCAGGAGCCACTGCCAGGGACAGACTAAGGCTGCAGCGCGTCGTGCGCACTGCTGAGAAGGTGATCGGCTGCAAGCTCCCATCTCTCCAGGATCTGTACATCTCCAGGACCCGGAGGCGTGCTGGCCGGATCATAGCCGATCCCTCACACCCTGGTCACGTACTGTTTGCCCCCCTCCCCTCTGGTAGAAGACTTCGGTCCATCCAGACTAAAACCTCCCGTCACATGAACAGCTTCTTCCCCTCTGCCATTAGACTGCTGAACACTAAGTGACTCTCGTGCACCATGTACAGCAGCTCAACCAGACTCATGTCAATCATCACTGTTTTCTTCCTGCATTACCGACTGCACTATATAGTTCTCCACAGTATCTGCTGCTGGCTAATATATATTTTAACTGTTGACCAGTATCACTTAATCTTATCCTACACTTTATTACATGTATAGTTTATTTCTCTTATCTTATCATGTTTAATGTTGCAGCATTGTACCGAGACAAATTCCTAGTTTGTGTACTACATGAACAATGGCAATAAACCTGATTCTGATTCTGATTCTGATTCTGGTGCGTTTGGAGCGCCCCCCTCCCCTCCGTGTTCATCCCACATTTCATGTGTCTCAGGTTAAACCTGTGGTTTCTAACCCTCTCTGTCCCCCCCCCCCCAGAGTGCCGCCCCCTCCTAGGATGATCGATGGACACCCGGCATGGAACGTCACTGCCATCTTGGACTCCTGACGCCGGGGCCAGGGGTTGCAGTATTTGGTGGACTGGGAGGGTTATGGTCCTGAGCACCGACGCTGGGTGTGCCCATCCTTCGTGCTGGACAAGCAGCTTATTGAGGTGTTTCATCGGGCGCACCCCGACAAGCCAGCGGCAGGAGGCGCTGCTCGGGGGGGGGGGGGGGGGGGGGAGTACTGTCACAACTCGCTCCCGCCTGTCATCCGCTCCAGCCGTGCGCACACCTGGGCTTCATCAGGCTGCAACTATTTAATCTGCTCTGCCCGCAGCCTCGGTCTGGAGCCGTCAGCTTTCCTCCACGCTCAAGCTCTGCGTTTGCCTACTCCTTGTCACCATGGGTTGAGATGCCGTCTCGGCACTGAGCCCATGTTTTCCCTCATCCCTGCCTCCCATTGAGCAGCGTCTCAGCTGGCCCCCAGCTGGCAGCATTATGGACGGCTGGGGCCAATTAGTCTTCATCAGCTGGGGCGCTGCCAATGAGGATAAATAGGAGCAGCCTCGATGACTCGGGGCTGCGACATAAGCACTGCTAGGCTGAAGCCCCTTCGTCTGGTGTCAGCCTCAACTCCCCTTGCAGCATTCCGGTGTTTGTATCCCGCTGTGAGTATGCACGTCTTGTTACCCCCACGTCCGGTACAAGCTACCTACCCCTGCGCTGTGCAGCCTGAGAATGTACGTCTGTATGAGTGTCTGTGCTCTCCTCATCCCTTATCCCTTACCCAGAATAAAACATCTCGACTCACTGGCTTGTCCCTGGCTCTGATTGCCCGGCTCCCTAGAGCCGGATATGACAGTATGTCGCAGCCAGAAGAGTTGCCGGCGGCCGTGAGTCGCTGTGGAAATGTACCTTTCTGTCCGGGTGTCAGCGCTGCTAGCATGCCGTTTCCCAGGAGTCACTTCCGGCGCCAGGGCGACGAGCTGAGGTCCATCTCGGAGGCTGTCGACGGGACGTTCTTCACCCTGCACGACGCCTCCAACGCGAGACGCTGGCATCCGGGCCGTGCTGAGGAACTCCTGGACTGTCACCCTCACTCTCTGTACCAGGGGTGTCCAACCATGTGCCATGGAGAGCCAAGACCCTGCAGGTTTTACCTCCAACCAGTGTCTTCAACAGCAGATTTCAGTGAACTTCTTCCCACTGATTGCTGATAAGTGAAAACACCTGCTGAAGAGACTGGGTAGAAGAGAAAACCTGCAGGGTCTTGGCTCTCCATGGCACATGGTTGGACACCCCTGCTCTGTACCATCTGGAGGACAGTGCCAGGATAGACGCTGCAGGTACACAGCAAGAGAAGCTCCACGGGGTGGATGGAAATCCCGGCAGGGAGTCGAAGTGGGCGACGTCTTTCCCCGCTTCGGAGTCCCGTTCCTGCCGCCATTCCAGTCCGGGAGTTCGCGCCAACCAGAGGACTTCCCCCGACCTGCGTCACGTCACTCGGGATTCCCTTCAAGGAGCCGCAGCTGACAGCAGTTATGTCCGGGGTCGAGTGGCTGTCGCGAGCTCTACTGTGTTTCCTGTCACCACCTTCAGGCATGTGGCGGCGGCAGTGAGATTGATGGTGAGGACTTCAGGGCTACGAAGCTTTCCCGTGCTCGACGCCTCCCTCGTCTCGATCTCCGATCTGGAGCGGCGAATCCTGGGTCTCCCCCTCGCTTCGTTCCCTGGGAGTAGTCGTCATCACATCGCCGAGTCACCTCTGCACGAACCTCGTCCGGATCCAGTTCTGGGTCATCGTCAGGACCGTTCCTCCCACGCAGCTGTCATCCCTTCGCCTCATCAGTGTGGAGATTCTACAGCCTCGTCCCCTGAGCCTCGTTCCCCCGCTGTCATTCCTGGACATTCGGGCTGGCTCACCCCGGCTGTTTCCCCCTCCTCCTCGACGCGCTTCCTGACCGCTGTGTGTGCCTGGAATCCCGGCCTGGTGAGCTCTCTGCTGGAGACAACGCGAGCGATCCTCAGACGAATTCCCGGGGGGTCCTCCGTTATCGCCGGGCGGGGAGAGGAAGAAGCAGATTCCACTACAGCAGGCGATACTCAACCTCCAGGGGGCAGGCAAGTCATTGTTTTTTCACACCTGCTTAATGATTTGCTCTGTCACATCCCTGGAGAAGTTCAGGGTTCGCAGCTCCCTGAACTCTCCCCACCTGCTGTAACCTGTATGCCTAATCCCGCATCCTCTGTGTCTCTCTCCGCCGAGCGGTCCCCGGCTCCGGGTCAACGTGGTGGGATATGGAGAGGGCCTGTGGTTCCGCAGCTACATTGCGGACGGAGGAGGGGGACTGACTGCTGCGTGGAGTCTACGCTGACGACTGAGCGTCCCTGGGTCTCCACGGAGGAGCGGTTCGGTCCAGCGGGACGAGATTCTTCTGGCTTCACGCCGAGTGGGTCGTTGGCGGGGTTACCTGAGCTGGAGGGATCTCAAGCTGCGCTGACCATCGTGCTGGCTGCGGGGCCCGACGCGGCTAGATGGGAGCCTGACAACGACCTCCTGACGACGGATCCTGGATCTTCGCAGTCCTGGACGGCGTCAGAACCCGAGATCAGGCGAGTGCTCTCCTTTCTTTTCTCTCTTTTTATCTTTGAGCACTTCAGCCTATCTCCAGGGGAGACGAGCAGGGTGCAGCCGCCCGCTGCGTCTGAGCTCGTCTCGCCGGGTTCTGGCGCTGCCGGTGATCCTGATCCCGGTTCTGTTTTCTCTTCTGAGCCTTCTTCCAGGGTCACCGGCGAGGAGTTGCTGTTCCTCGTGGTGCTGGAGGGTCCGGGTTCAACGTTGGAGGTCGGTTCTGGTGCAGTGTCCAACGTGGGTTCGCCCGAGACCCAATCGGGGTCCAACGTGGGTTCGCCTGAGGCCCGATCGGGGTCCGACGTGGGTGCTGCCCCAGTGTTGTCCAGGTCCGGTGAGGAGGTGGCCGTTTCCCTGAGGCCCGCCGCCCTCGTCATCGGCTCTCCCCTGAGCCTCTTCCACCGGGATCCGCTCTGACCCTTCGTCCGTCTCAACGGTCCTGGTGGTTGAGTGATGCGGGTCGACGACCCGACCCGCAAAACTTTCGGTTCGGCGATCTGGTTTCCCCCCACTGGTCTGTGTTTGCCTTTGGGCGGCCTGGTTCGGCAGCCGTTGGACTGGATTCCTGGGATCTGGGTCCAGAGTTCGCCGTCCGAACATTTCTCTTCCCCTGATTCGCCAGCTGGACAATGGGCGGGGAGATCTCCGGAGCCATCTCGGCTATTTTTGGACTCTGCCTGCCATACACCTCGGGTGTCACTTTTTCTTTTATCGTTATTAAGGTCACTTGGGTGTAATGTCTGTCCTGTTGGTGGATGTGTATTTATAGTGCTGTGCGTTTTCCTTCCCTCGTACCCAGCATTTTATTTTTTGTACCATGTTTTTAGTCTCGTTTTTGCATTGTAGAGTTATGTTTTGTTCCCTTTCAGACCATACTCTGCAGTTGCCCATTCATTCCAGTCACTTTCATTTCTTTAGGTGACTGTGGGTATTTATATATTCATGTGTGTGGGTTTTTCTTTGCCTGCACTCAGTATTTCTTTTTTATGCCCTGTTGGTTCATTATAGAGTCATGTGCCTTGTTTTCCGTAACACCATGCTCTGTAATTGTCCATTTGTTCTAGTCACCCTCACTTTTCTTGGTGACTGTGTGTATGTACTTATATTGGTGCTGTGTATTGTGTTTTCCCTTTATTTGACCATACTCAGCATTTTTTGCCCTGTACCTTTTTGGTGGTTCTTTTTTTTTTTCTTGCTCTGGGTCACGCATGGTTGGTACTCTCTGGGTAGTATGTAACCGGCGTGCTGACCCAGTTCTTCTCCCCATCTGTACCTGGGTTAATTATTCTGTTTTGTCAGTATTGTATTTGGGTTTTTCTTTCCCGCTACCCTACATTGCCCCATTGGTGTTGTCCTTCCCTTGGCTTCTTCCCCTCCGGTCCGCCTCCCTTCCTCCCACCCTAGGTGGGGGGGGGGGGGGGGCTGGGATGTTCCTGGTCGTTCAGGAGCCCGACCTTGAGGGAGGGGCTCTGTCACCATGGGTTGAGATGCCGTCTCGGCACTGAGCCCATGTTTTCCCTCATCCCTGCCTCCCATTGAGCAGCGTCTCAGCTGGCCCCCAGCTGGCAGCATTATGGACGGCTGGGGCCAATTAGTCTTCATCAGCTGGGGCGCTGCCAATGAGGATAAATAGGAGCAGCCTCGATGACTCGGGGCTGCGACATAAGCACTGCTAGGCTGAAGCCCCTTCGTCTGGTGTCAGCCTCAACTCCCCTTGCAGCATTCCGGTGTTTGTATCCCGCTGTGAGTATGCACGTCTTGTTACCCCCACGTCCGGTACAAGCTACCTACCCCTGCGCTGTGCAGCCTGAGAATGTACGTCTGTATGAGTGTCTGTGCTCTCCTCATCCCTTATCCCTTACCCAGAATAAAACATCTCGACTCACTGGCTTGTCCCTGGCTCTGATTGCCCGGCTCCCTAGAGCCGGATATGACACTCCTCTCGGCCAACGCCGCTAGTCTTCGCCCTCACGTAAGGTATTCTTACCTGTTGTCTTCAGTTATTCCCCTGTGCACAGGTGGACCCTCCTGGCTGCGGAATTTCCCTTCATCGCCTTTCCTCTGATCTCCCCTGCAACGAGCGCAGCTGGGCGCTGTCTCCCAGGCGGGAGCTCATCTTGTCAACGCCAGCCACCAGTACATCTACAAGTAAGCCACAATATAACTTTCACCGCCTTGCTGTGACAATTGCTCATCCCCTGCTCTCTGCTCTGTCCTCAGGGTTGCCTGGCTGTACGGTGTCTGTTCTGCCCTCGGTGCTCTCCTGTCCCCAAGACTACATTCACATTTCCCACTCACTCATTCATACACCTGCTGTTAATAAACTCTTAAATCTTACCCGAGCCTGTGTGTGTGTTTCCTGGGCCAGAAATCATGTCAGTCTGTTGTCATGTCTGCTCCGACACATGTTTGTGTACAGGATGAAGAATAGTGGTGACAACACACACCCCTGAGGAGAGCCAGTAGAAGAGCACTTTAGGTCAGACAATGTACCATTGACCCTTACTCTCTGCGTCCTGTTGGTTAAGAAATCCAGAATCCAACCCACCAGATTATTGCTCAAATCAAATTGCTGCAGGAGCCTTTCAACTAAGATATGAGGTTGAATTGTATTAAAGGCGGAGGAAAAGTCCACAAATAAAAGTCTGGCGTGTGTCCCATTAAAATCCAGATGTTTAAAAAGCATGTTAAACAGAGTGACAGTGGCATCCTCCACTCCTCTGTGAGGCCTATAGGCAAACTGCAGAGGATCCAATGCATGCTCAGTCTGCTTTAGGACCTCACATCTGAGCAGTTTTTCAAAAATTTTCATTAAAACAGAAGTCAAAGCAACTGGTCTAAAGTCGTTTACCGTTTTAGGACAGCTGGATTTTGGAACGGGAACAACCACGGCTTCTTTCCAGATCTTAGGCACATGTTGTGTCTGTAAGGACTTATTGAAAATGTAATGAAATATAGGACTCAGTTCATGTGCACAGGACTTTACCAAGCGCCCACATATATTATCAGGGCCCTGACTTTTGTTCACTTTTACAGCGCAGAACTCCCTTTTAACATCCTGCACCTCAATATTAAAGTGCTGATTGTCTTTGAGTTTGTTTCAAATCTTGGGTTTCTGTGCTAAAATCAAAGGAGTCAAAACGACCATAAAAACAACTAAGAGCATTAGCCAGCTCTGTGTCTGAATTAAAACCATCTAAAAACACATGATTACTGCGCTCTGTGCTCTGAAGGCCTGCAATAGTTTTCAGACTGGCCCAGGCTGAACCAAGTTTCTTTGCTGCCATCTTGCTTTCCAACTCTGATTTATAATTCTGTTTTGCTCTTAAAATTTCGGCCTTCAGCTCCTTTGTGGCAACCTGTAGCTCAGAAAGGAACCCTGTTTAAAGGCAAGTGCTTTCTTCTGTAAGCAGGATTTAACTGATTTTGTAACCCATGGTTTGTTGTTGGGATATATTTTGACACGTTTACGTGGAACAATCTCATTTTTACAGAAAGCCATGTATGAGCATGTGACGTCCACCAAAGAGTCCAAATCATCCCCACAGGCCAGTGTGAACATCTCCCAGTCTGTACAGTCAAAGGATTCCTGGAGGCTGTGCACTGAATCTTCTGTCCACACATCAATGTCTCTCGTCTCCACCTTGCCTCTTCTGAGAGCAGTTTTATATGTGGGCAGCAAATGTACACAGTTGTGATCTGAGGATCCTACAGGAGGAAGGGGGAGTGATTTATAGGCCCTCTCTATGGATCCATAGCACAGATCCAATGTCTTTTTTCGCCTGGTTGGGCAGGAGACATACTGATAAAAGTTTTTAAGTGTCTTCTTTAAAGAAACATGGTTGAAATCCCCAAGAATGAAGTTTGGCGCCTCTGGAGAAATTGATTGCAGCTGCTGGATCACATCAAAGATAGTGCTGCAGGTGGAGTCAGCGTCTGCCCTCGGATGAATGTACACAATTGTGATGAAAAGTTGGGGGAACTCGCGAGGCAAATAAAAGGGGTGGTGGACGAGGTATGGAACTCACATTTCTCCGCTTTGACGTACAGTTGGTTTTCCAGCAGCCGCTGAAGGACCCTCCAAACATGTATCTGATGCTCCTCGAGAGAACGGGAAAAAATGAGGATGTCATCCAGGTATACAAAAACAAACAAACCCAGAAAGTCCCTCAGCATGTCATTAATGAGCCTCTGGAACACAGCCAGCACGTTGGTGAGTCCAAACGGCATCACCAGGTATTCAAAATGGCCACTGGGAGTGCGGAAGGTCGTTTTCCACTCGTCCCCCTCCTTAATCCGGACCAGATGGTAGGCATAGGGTAGGTCGAGCTTGGTGAAGACCGAGGACCCCTGGAGAGAATCAAAGGCAGAATTAATCAGGGGCAGAGTGTGTTTGTCCTTCGAACATCTCGAACATAGACTCGAACATAGACACTAATATGATCGATATTGTGGGTTATCAGTGTTTTAGAAAAGACAGACAGGCAGGGAGGGGAGGAGGTGTTTTAAGTTACATCAAAGAAAAATTTAAATGTCAATTGGTTGATTTGAATACTTCACTTGAATGTTTAGCTGTTAACGTATGCCTCTCACCGGTAATGAATTTCAACATTGCAGTATTGTACAACCCACCGTCACACAATTCTTCTTTTTATAATGAATTAAGTGCTCTGGTTAAACAATGCTGTCAGAAAACTCACTAAAAAGCGACTACAGTATTTTGGGGGAATCGATATTAACAAATCAAATTTTATTATTCCCAAATCAAAAAATGAGGAGTTTGAACATTACTTAGAGAATCAAAATTGGGAGCAGCTCATGTCAATAAATGAAGTAGATGATTGCTGTAATTTTATAACTGCAACAATTACAAAGTCCATAGAAAAATTTACAAAGCAAATTAATAGCAGACAACAGAAGATTAACCTACCATGGTTAAATAATGAAATAAGAAAACTTATGAAGAGGCGAGACTATGCATTGAAAACTTCATTAACCTCTAAACTACAAAATGATCACCTTGTGTACAAAAGTTTAAGAAATAAAGTGGTACAAGAGCTGCGAAAATCAAAAGTATCTTATTACAATAAACTGATAGATCATGCAAAGGGTAACAACAGTTCCCTATGGAGGCATTTAAATAACTTAACTAATAAAAAAAACGATCAGAAGGGGGTAAAGGAACTTAGAATCAATGGCAAGACCGTCAGTGACAAGGCTACTTTGGCAAATGAATTTAATTCATACTTTGTGGGCTCTGTGGAAGACTTAACAAAAATTTTTGTGCTGCCAAATGTGCTCAACAACACAAATTCCATACTTCCAACAGATTCTTTTCACATCGATGAGGTAAATGAGGAGTTAATTGCTGGTATTGTTAAAACACTGTCAAACTCAAAAACTAATGATATCTACAATATGAGCACCTCCTTTCTCAAAATGCACAGCAAAATATTAATCAAACCACTGACTCATCTCATTAATCTCTCCATTAGGTCTAGTACATTCCCATCTGGCTGGAAAAAAGCTGTCGTCATACCAGTTCATAAATCAGGCAGTAAAGACGATATATGCAATTACCGCCCAATCTCTATTTTACCAGTCCTGTCTAAGGTTCTTGAAAAAGTTGTAGCTACACAGCTGATTGAATATTTACAAGACAGTCAACTTCTTCATCCACATCAATTTGGTTTTAGACCAGGATACTCAACAGAAACAGCAAATTGTTGCCTTATTGATAACGTCAAACAGTCCTTGGACAGGGGTAATGTGGTAGGAGCTGTTTTTCTAGATCTCAAAAAGGCTTTCGATACTGTAAACCACAGTTTGCTTTTATCCAAAATGGTCTCTTTTAACTTCTCCCCAGATACATTAGAATGGTTTGCATCTTATCTCCAGAATAGAGAACAGTGTGTAAAAGTTCACCAGGATAAATCCTCATTTTTAAACAACCGCATGGGTATCCCACAAGGGTCCATTCTTGGTCCTTTACTTTTCAGCATTTTTATTAATGACTTGCCGTTACACTGCTCAGCTGCAACATGCCAACTTTATGCAGATGATGCAGTTATTTACACAGCTGCCAAGACTCCAGCACAGGCTGCAGATGTACTGTCTACAAGTATGGTTGATGTCCAAGAGTGGCTCCTCCAGAACCATCTATTGCTGAACCTTCAGAAAACAGTCTCAATGTGCTTTTCAATCAAAAAATGTAACCTGCAACGTTTTAAAGTTAATATACATGATCATGACATCAGTTTAGCTACAGAATTCAAATACCTTGGCATTGTACTAGATCCTCAACTCAAATTTAATCTTCATATAAAGAAAATTTCAAAAACAGTAAAAAAAAATCTGAACTGCTTTAAATTAATTAGATATTACATACCTTACGAAGCAGCTGTACTGTATATGCATTCTATGGTTTTTTCTCATATATCATACTGTTTGACAGTCTGGGCTCAAGCAGCCCCTTCCACAATAAGACATATAGGTTCATTATATAATCAAACCCTAAAAATCTTGGACAAAAAGCCCATTAGGTGGCATCACTGTAATGTTTTAAAAAAATACAACCTATTGAGTTTTGAGAGTTTCATTGACCTCTGTTTTCTGAAATTAACGTTCAAATGTTTCCATAAATCAGCACCCGAGCCACTTGCTGGTTTCGTCCAAAGACAGGACAGCAGCAGAGCCACCAGGAGTTCTGTTAACAATAACTGTAAAATATTCCACCGCAGAACTACATTTGGACATACAGCTTTCTCTATAAAGGGCAGTCACATCTGGAACACAATGCCAAATGTAATTAAAATAATAACGGACTTTAAAACATTCACTAAAAAGGTTAAAAACTGGCTGAAAAATAAACAAGAATGTACTCATGTATGAATTGATTGTCTGCAAGGTGAGAGTGAATGAAGGGAAGGAATGAATGTGTTTGTTTATAGTGAGTGACGAAGGGAGGGAGGCCTGAAATAGGCAAATGTGAGTCAGGTTGTTATATTTGTGTATTTATAATATTTATAATATTTATAATTGTGTATTTATAATCTTTTTTGCATTGATGTATGTGGTTATTGTGTTTTTTTTTTCTTTACTTGATTCTCTTTTCTAAAGCCCATCCAGGGACAAGAGTTGCAAATTAGCTAATAGCTATACACTCTATGTGCAACACATCAGATTGATTGTCATTGATTAATTGTCTATGTTTATTGCACTGTCCCTGTCAAATAAACTAATCTATCTATCTTATTCAGCTCCCTAAAATCAATGCAGGGCTGGAGGGAGCCATCTTTCTTACCAACAAAAAACCCCCAGCCCCCACCGCCGATGAAGAGGGGCCTAATAATGTCCGAGCTTAGAGATTCCTTAATGTATTTATCCATAGTTTCACGCTCAGGGGCAGAAAGGCTATAAAGGTGGCTGGAGGACAAAGGAGCCCCCGGCAGGAAGTTAATGGAACAGTCGTAGGGACGGTGGGGGGGTAGAGAGAGAGCTTTGGTTTTACTGAATACCGGAGCGAGGTCATGGTACTCCAGGGGAACCAGGGAGAGATCAGGTGCATGCGTGGATGGGGCAGAGATGGGCACAGAGGGGGAGCAGGCTGCTGACTGTAAACACGTACTTAGGCAAAACGTACTCCATGAACTAATGTTCCCCGTCTGCCAATCAAGGACCAGGTTATGGAGCCTAAGCCAGGGGTAACCCAAAATAGCAGGAGAGGCAGAGACCGGTAAAACAAAAAACTGATATGCTCCCGATGATTACCTGAGACCAGAATAAAGACAGGGGCAGTCTGCTTAGAAACAGTTGTCAGGGGCACATTAGAGAGAGCAATAAGCTTCAATGGAGTGTCAAGGTTGCAGCAGAAGTTTCAGCTGGGTTGCCAGACTCTCAGAAATAAAGTTCTGTTCAGAGCCTGAGTCAATGAGAACCTTAGTGGTGATTTCAGCATGTCTATGTTGAAAGTGAATGGCAAGAATCAGTCGTGTAAGGGTCTCAGCTTTCATTTCGTCCGTTAGTCCCCCTACTGCGACGAACGGACCCCCCCCCCCCCCGGCAGATTCGGACAAGAAATGATTTCATGCTCAGCACTGGCAAAATAACTGCATAGCCTGAGGGCCCGGTGGCGTTGTCGCTCCGCAAGAGGCAACTTGGAGTAACCCACTAGCATAGGCTCCTCGGGCTCCGAGGATTCCAGGGGAGGGAGGGCAAGGAGAGGGGACTGAGAGGGAGAGCAAGACTGCGAATCCGAGCAATTGGCACTACGGCGCTCGCTAGCACGCTCCCTAAGACGGTTGTCAATGTTAATAGCCAGGGAAATTGAATCACATAAAGAGGAGGGTTTTTCTAACCGGGCCAATTTATCTCTGAGACTCGGACTGAGACTAGTGTAAAAAGTACTGCACAGAGAGGCATCTTCCCATCCCACTTCTGCCGCGACCACCCAGAAGTGGACCGAATAAGGCACTTTTCCACTAGCCCAGCTCACCTCACCCCGTCTTGATTCACTTCGACACGGTTCGGCTTGGTTGTGTCTCCATTACAGCCGGGTTAAGCTGGGGTGGGTGGGATTTTTTTTACAGCAAGGCGGCACCACACTCCCGTGACGTAAAACACGCGACCCAAGCAAAACATAACACATGCATCATGGCAGCTGTACAAGGCGACTCCTCGATCTGTGGCTTTTTTCACCGTAAATGCCAAAAAGGACCGCCAGACACGGGTACAGGCAGCGAGACGAAACACTCTGGAATAGTTCTGCAGCTCCTTGGAGAGCCGAAGACGTGAGGATACAAACTAGGTCATATATGACGGTAAGCTAATGTTGCTAATGCTAGTTTGCTATAAGTACGTCGTACTACACTGTAATGTCTGCAACTTATCGCTGTTAGGTACTAAAATATGTACGCTATGTGTGTGTGTGTGTGTGTGTGTTTCAGATGGCTCTGTTGTGGGGAAATTACCGCTTCAAACGGTCGGTCTGGGCGTTCAACACAGCCTGTCACTGATGTCACAGGCTCCCAGTGATGAGATGTCACCCCAGCTTCGCAAACGATCAGTGGTTGTAAAGCTTAAGAATGTCTGTAGAAACGTTTATTTCCTGTGCAAAAAATTGCTCTGATCTGCGTGAAAATCATGGAGAGACTGTTGAGACATCATGGGACGTACCTGCTGCAGCAGCACTGAGTGTGAGGTGGTGTCATAGCAAAAAATGATCAGCTGACACAACTTGATCGCCATGTTAATAACTATATTAGCCACAAAATATATATTCAAAAAGTAAACAGTACTGAGTTAGGTATAATAAGATATATTTGACAGTTATGATGCATTTTAGGCCAAAACAAACTTGATCTAGGATTAAAAGCAATTTAAATAATGCAGTCACAAGGTTACATGGAAAATGTTTGATTTACTAGATACATGTACTGTAGAAATATATATTCTCTGCATCAACAATGTACTATACATGCATTCATGTAGTATTGCACTGGGAATTGCACTGACAATAAACCTCTGAAGTTTTTGCAGATGTCTCTTTTTTATATGTGAAGGTTACCACCATGTGGTACAAATTAAATACTAAAAGATTGGAAAAGCTGTCTAAAGAACAATCCAGCAGTTTGAGAAATCACTTTTGGTTTGGTGTAAGTCTGTCAACAGAATTATGAACCATAAAGCAGTTTGTGTTAAAATGTTAAATCCCATTAAACCCTAACCCACAGGTGTCCAATCATGTACCATGGAGGGCCAAGACCCTGCAGGTTCTCTCTTCTACCCAGTCTCTTCAGCAGGTGTTCTCACTGATCAGCAGTCAGTGGAAGAAGTTCAGTGGAATCTGCTGTTGAAGACACTGGTTGGAGGTAAAGCCTGCAGGGTCTTGGCCCTCCATGGCACACGAGTAGACACCCCCGCCCAAACCCATTATGATGAAGAGCAAATGCTAATATGACCCAGAATTCCTCCATATACATGGAGGAATACATGGAGGAATACATCCATGGGCTGCACGGTGGCGCAGTGGTTTAGCACTGTGGCAGCACAGTTTTACCCTCGGCCGGGGGATCGCGGGGATCATGAGATCGTGGGTTCGATCCCAGCCCCCGACCAACAGTGAGCTGTGTGGAGTTTGCATGTTCTCCCCGTGTTGCGCGGGTTTACTCCGGGATTTCTCCGGTTTCCTCCCGCATACCAAAAACATGTAGGTTTAGGGCGCTCGCGCACACAGTGACCAGCAGCCGGTGGCTTGTCACCAGACTGCAAACCAAGTCTACCTACGGGTACAAATAAGTAACAAAAAAAAAATATACTGGTACTGTCACTAAAGTATGCAGGGTCTTCTGCGGTGGCACATCCAACAATACAGTCTTCAGTTAATAAAATAATTGTTTTGGTTACTTTTTTCTTAAAAATGAGCCATTATTTTCAAGGTCACCAATAAATCCTTTGTACAGTTTACTCTTTTCCCACCGGTGTCTTAACAGACAAAATAGAAAATCATGATGCAAACACATAAGTCACTAAAGTGTTTATTACAATCAGCAGCAAATTCCAGATTATTCAGAATGTGCAAAATTGAAACTGTAAAAAAAAAGAAAAAAAAAAAGAAACTGGAATGGGTCACTGTGACGACGGAGTGCCGCCACTGTTATGATTTATTGTATGTGTGATTATGTTATATTTGTAATATTGTAAATGTTATTATGATTGTTTGTTAAAAGTACACACATTATTTCTAGGATCTGTTTTTGTCTATTGGAATGCCTTTGTGAGATAATTGCTATGGTTAATTATTTGGGTAAACAATTGGTAATTATTTAATCCACATACCTTTGCCAACATGCTTCCTGAGGATGTCCAAGCAAAAGACTCTGTTAGGGGTTGAAGGCCTTTTTGAGGGACACCAGCAGGAAGGAACCATGTGATGGTGAGTTAGAGGGGTGATTTAAAATTTGTAAATAGGGGTTTAAATTATTTATTGAATTATTTATGGTGTTATTTATTTTGTGTTAGTTATATTTATTCTGTATATAGGTGGGGAATTATTTATGGTCTTTTAGATGTTAGTGGGTATATGTGGAAAATGGAAAAATGTTATTGTTTTACCTGGGACATATGGTATGTTCTAATTGACGTTAATTATCTCAAATAGTATATAACAGCTGTTTTTGGTTAGTAGTAGTGGTCGAGAGAATCGATGATGATGATGGCTGATGGACGAATTTAAGTCGTGGTAAATCGTGTCGGATGTTTTGGAGTTATTACCTGTAAGTTTTTTGGAATAAAAATGGAAAACTGTTGATTGCTAAATTGCCTCAAAGCCTCCTTGCATAAGAGACTTCCACCCACAATGTTACAGTCACACACGCCAGCCACGCTGCCTCACTGAGAAGCAACTGGATCGGCCCCTCATACTGGTCCTGGCTCAGCAGATCTTCAGCCTGCATCTCTGTAAATAGTGAGGCAAGGTCCAGTTGGGGTGGACAGTTTCCCTCTTGCCTAGACAAAAGACAGAAATGGGTGGTGGTGTGGCACATATGTTGGGCTCACATTTTCCACAAAGGTATGACTGCATGTTTATTGGAGGCTTCACGTCTCGAAGGACAAAAGGCTCGAATCTGCAGAGGACGACGAGGAGGTGTGAGATTTGGCCTTTGTCTCGGAGAAGATGCCCCAGAGAGATTTCCGGTTCTTCAATGAATAAGAGACAATGGTGAAAGTTCAAAGGGTTACATTGTGGCTGGGATTAAGTACCATATGACTGTATGTTTACTGAAGCACCATGTGACTTGAGTTCCGATGCTGGAAAGATATAAAGAGGTGATGTGATATAGTTCTTTCTCTTCTTCCTGCTTTGAGAATGCTAGAGTATGTGTTCTGTCAATAAAGCTGAACCTGAGAAATAAAACTCAGCCTCATCATTGAACGCATCCTCTGCACTGGTGACCCTACGACAAAGAATGAGCAGACAGAATTCTCCCGAGCGGGGCTCGGCGGAAGCCAGCCTGATGGCTGCCTCCACACGCCGGCTGCCCGACTTCTGGCAGCATAGTTCGCACTCCTGGTTTAGCGCAGTCGAGAATAACCTCCGGAGAATCTCAAAGGACGTCACAAAATTCTACCATGTGGTAGCGAAGCTGGACAGCCACACGGTCCAGAGGGTGGAAGATCTGGTCAATCATCCACCGGACAGCGACAAGTACAGCGCATTGAAGGACGCGCTGATCAGCCATTTCACCCCTTCGGTACAACAGCGAGCAGAAGGGCTCCTAACGTTGACGGAGTCGGAGAATGCCAGACCTGCGGACCTGATGGTGAAGATGCTGAGGCTGAAAGACTCCGAGGATGGCGAATTTATTTTCGCCCACCTTTTCCTCCGGACCCTGCCGCCAGCAGTGAGAGTAGCCCTGGCAGAGTCGCCCCGATTGGCCAGGCGAGACTACCATGGGCTGAGCAAGGAGGCACAGCGGCTCGTCGACGCCCACAAGCAGAGCGCGGTTTCGGCCGTGGCAGCCAGCCCAGGAACAACGTCTGGAGACGGCTTGGAGCCAGTGGTTGCGGCGCCAGACGCACCGACGACGGCGGCGATGGGTGCCAGACGGCGCGGAGCGGATGACGGCCTGTGCTTCTACCATCGCCGTTTTGCAGAGAGGGCACACAAGTGCGTCCCACCATGCCACTTCAAGCGTCCGGCAAACGCCAAGACCGAGGGTCGGTAGCAGCTACGACCCTTGGGGAGGAGAACAAGCTGCTTTACCTGACGGATGCACACTCGGGGAAACAATTCCTCATGGACACGGGCTCCCAGCTGAGTTTCGTCACACCTACCTACGCGGAACGGCTGATGCCGTCTAAAGCTCCCTGGGTGTCGATGTCAGCAGCGAATGGCTCAGCGATTAAGACTTTCAGTGAGAGGACTATGCTTCTGTCCTTACAGGGCCGTTCATTTGAGTGGACTTTTATTGTAGCAGCAGTCAGTTTCAACATGTTAGGGGCTGATTTTTTGTGCTCACATGGTTTATTGGTTGACCTTGCTAATAGACGTTTGGTTAATGCACTGTCTTTCCATTCTATTCCCTGCACAGCTCGGGTGGCCCCGCCGACTGCACATGCCAGCGTCACAGCTGCGGGTGGTAAGTTTCACGCACTGCTCGCTCAGTTCCCAGCACTCACAGTCCCCACGTTTTCGGCGACAGTCGCTAAACACGAGGTGGAGCATTTTATCACCACCACCGGGCCGCCCGTTTTTGCAAAAGCTCGGCGCTTGGACTCAGCTAAACTAGCCATAGCGCACGAGGAATTCGCCAACCTGGAAAAACTGGGCATTATTAGATGCTCTAAAAGCCCCTGGGCTTCGCCGCTACACATGGTCCCAAAAGCTGATGGCTCGTGGCGACCTTGCGGTGATTTCCGCAGGTTGAACAACGTTTCAGCACATGACCGCTACCCGATTCCGCACATTCAGGATTTTTCAGTTCATTTGGCGGGGGCGCGCATTTTTTTGAAAATAGATTTGGTGCGCGGTTACCATCAAGTCCCAGTGCGTGCTCAGGATATACCCAAAACAGCGGTTATAACTCCTTTCGGGCTTTTTGAGTTTTTGCGCATGCCGTTCGGTCTCAAGGGTGCCGCGCAGACTTTCCAACGCAAAATGGATGCAGTTTTACGCGACCTCCCTTTCCTGTTCGTCTATTTGGATGACATTTTAGTAGCCAGCACGTCCGAAGGCGAACACGAAAGTCACCTCACAGCAGTTTTTCGGAGGCTGACAGAGCACGGGTTAATAATTAACCCAGCGAAGTGCCAGTTTGGGGTAGCGCAAATTGATTTTTTGGGGCATCGCGTATCGCCAGAAGGAGCGGTCCCTCTGCCTGATAAAGTAAGCGCAATAACAGATTTTCTGCAACCTCAAACAGTCAAGGCGCTGCAGGAGTTTTTGGGAATGGTTAATTTTTACAACCGGTTCCTCCCAAGCGCAGCGCGGCTCATGCAACCATTATACACTGCGTTAAAAAAACAAAAGCCCACAAATAAGGTTGAATGGTCTCCGGAGCGGGAGCGCGCTTTCGCCCAGGTCAAATCAGCCCTGGCAAACGCAGTTTTGTTAGCACACCCAGTTCCAACGGCCCGCATGGCGCTCACCACTGACGCTTCCGATTTAGCGGTGGGGGCGGTCGTTGAACAGTTTGTGGCAGGGACCTGGCAACCTCTCACGTTTTTCAGCAAAACCTTGCACGATAGCGAGCGTAAATACAGCGCGTTCGACAGGGAGCTTTTGGCCCTGCACTTGGCCATGGGCCATTTCCAGTTCTGGCTGGAAGGGCGCCGTTTCACCGCGTTTGTGGATCACAAACCGCTAACGTTTGCGATGGCCAAGATTTCAGAACCCTGGTCAGGCCGGCAGCAAGGGCAGCTAGCCGCGATATCGGAGTTTACCACCGATATCCAGCATGTCGCAGGTAAACACAATGTAGTGGCAGACTGTCTCTTGCGTGCGGTAGCAATGCCAGGCCCCGTGGGGGCAGACTCTGTGGCCGTGGCTGCGGGCCAGGGCAGCGACGCGGAAGCGCGCGCAGCCCCGGTCCGTGTAGGTTTAGATTATGCAGCCATGGCCGCGGAGCAGGTTAATGATGCGGACGTGCGCGCGCTCCAGTCTGGACCAACAGGGTTAAGGCTGGAGCACAGGGTGCAGCAAATTGGTATGCCCCCCCTAATCTGCGATGTCTCCACGGGACGGCCACGCCCCGTGGTACCAGCTGCGTGGCGTCGCCGCGTTTTTGACTCGGTCCATTCTCTGGCACACCCGGGGGTGCGCGCATCGATTTAGATGGTGGGGGAGAAATTTGTTTGGCCCGGTTGCGCAAACAGGTCAAGGAATGGGCAGCAGCCTGCATAGCGTGTCAGCGAGCCAAAATACGCAAGCACACTAGAGCTCCGTTGGAGCCTTTTCACATCCCAGCTAAGCGTTTTGATCACGTGCATGTTGACTTGGTGGGCCCCCTTCCGTCGTCACCAGGGCACACACACCTTTTGACGATGGTGGATCGCACCACGCGTTGGCCAGAAGCGGTTCCTCTGGCATCAACCACAGCGGAAGAAGTTGCGCGAGCATTTTTAACAGCGTGGGTTGCGCGTTTCGGAGTCCCGTCGGACATAACGTCCGACAGGGGCCCCCAATTTATTTCCGAACTATGGTCGTCGATGGCCCGCAGCTTAGGGGTGAAGATTCACCGCACTACCGCGTATAACCCCCAGTCTAATGGTTTATGCGAGCGTTTTCACAGGTCGTTGAAAGCAGCCCTCAGAGCGTCACTTACGGATACAAATTGGGTGGACAAACTTCCATGGGTTTTATTGGGGTTGCGTTCTGCACCTAAGGAAGATTTGCAGGCTTCCCCGGCTGAGTTAGTTTTTGCACAACCTCTCCGTTTGCCGGGGGAATTTCTTCCCGACAATCCCGCACCAAATTGCCCCCCCCGCTCAGCCGTTGCAGAGTGACACAGGATCAAACACACTCCCTGGCCCGGTTCATCACAGTTTCCCACGCGTTTTTGTGCCGAAGGCTTTAAAAAATGCGGAGTTTGTTTTTGTTAGACATGATGCTCAGCGCCCAAGTTTGCGACCGTTTTATGACGGACCGTTCAGAGTGCTGGAAACCGGGGGGAAGCATTTTCTGCTAGATTTAGGGGGCAGAAAGGAGTTGATTTGCATAAACAGACTCAAACCCGCTTTTGTTCTGGCTGATGACCACGTGCAGCTGGCGAGGCCCCCCCGCTGTGGCAGGCCGCCGAGAAGGCATTCTCCAGAACCCCCACAGAGACGTGCTAACAGCTCTAATCCACAGACGCAGAAAGACGCTGCAGAGGTAGCAAAGCCGGTTTACAGCAGATTCGGCAGAAGGTTAAGACCTAGGCATCTGGTGGATTGATTTGTAATATGTGGAGTGTTTTTTATGCCATGCATGTTTTGTCCTTTAATAGACGTTTGGGGGGGTTATGTGGCACATATGTTGGGCTCACATTTTCCACAAAGGTATGACTGCATGTTTATTGGAGGCTTCACGTCTCGAAGGACAAAAGGCTCGAATCTGCAGAGGACGACGAGGAGGTGTGAGATTTGGCCTTTGTCTCGGAGAAGATGCCCCAGAGAGATTTCCGGTTCATCAATGAATAAGAGACAATGGTGAAAGTTCAAAGGGTTACATTGTGGCTGGGATTAAGTACAATGTGACTGTATGTTTACTGAAGCACCATGTGACTTGAGTTCCGATGCTGGAAAGATATAAAGAGGTGATGTGATATAGTTCTTTCTTTTCTTCCTGCTTTGAGAATGCTAGAGTATGTGTTCTGTCAATAAAGCTGAACCTGAGAAATAAAACTCAGCCTCATCATTGAACGCATCCTCTACAGTGGTTAATTAAAGCAAGTTTAAAACATATTTGGGAAATACACTTGTTGCTAAAAGCCAGTGGTGGAATGTGAATGAATGAATGAATCTTTATTTCGGATTGATTAAATGTAAAGATTAAAAGAAAATAGAATAATAAAACAAAGGGGAAAAAATCTAATCAGAATCAGAATCAGAATTCGATTTATTGCCATTGTTCATGTAGTACACAAACTAGGAATTTGTCGCGGTGCCATGCTGAAACATTAAAAACATGATGAGATAAAGAGATAAACTAAAAAACTAAAGGACTAAAAACGTGCAATAAGTGTAGAAAAATAAGTAATAATAATAATAACTAGAAAAGCACTTGGAGAGCGCAGACCTCCGCCAAGCGCCACAGTTCCCCCCATACAGTGTTTGTGTGTACGTTGTCAGATTCCTTGACCATGAAAACATCTGAGTAGCAATTGGATTCACAATGATAGGATTAGTGGTTCAGTAGTGAAAGCATTACCTCCTTGGCAGAGGTAATAAACTGAAGTGTTGGTGTTGTGTCCATGTCCTGCATCTGCAAACTCCCAGGCTGGGGGCGTTGCAATTGAATGAATTAATTAATTACCTCCGCCAGGCCGAAAGGCCAGGAGGAGGTTATGTTTTTGCCGGGGTTTGTCTGTCTGTCTGTCTGTCTGTCTGTCTGTTGGTTAGCAAGATAACTCAAAAAATCTTGGACGGATTTCCATGAAACTTTCAGGCGTTGTTGGAAATGGTACAAGGAAAAACTGATTAAATTTTGGGGGTGATCCGGTTCACCGTCTGGATACAGGAATTTTTTAAAGCATTTTTCATTCAACACTGTGACATACAGCCATTTTCAACATGTGCGCAGGCGCAATGGAGGGCGCTGGTTGTCGTGTCTGCAACACAAACTCTGCGTTCTTCAACGTTTTAGGCACAAAAGGACACGGAAAACACTGCTGGCCTGGGCCCGCCAGCGTGCAACTGCAAAACCTCACACGGGCAGCTGTCCGCCGACGGATTCTTTGGCAGAAATTCCCCGGCCAGCCATAGGAGTTGCGCATTTGGCAGAAATTCACCGGCCAGCCATAGGCGCTGCGCAAAAACGAGCTCTCTGCCGGCGAAGCTTCTAAATTGTCGTTTGCCGCGGAGCGCAACCCCCAAAACAATAATATTGTAGCGAACTCAATATGAGCACCCTATTTGGCTTGCCAAGTGGGTTGACCCTATTGGCGACACAGGTAGAGTGCGGGACTCCGGAGCGGGAGGTGTGAGTTCGAACCTCCCGGTGGGACGTCGCCATGTCGAGCAGCACGTTACAATATAATATAAAACCCACGGCAACCTGTCTACCCTATTTGCATCCGTCAGTGGAGGAGATGGACACAACAGCAACACTTCAGTTTATTACCTCCGCCAAGGAGGCAATGCTTTTACTACTGAACCACTAATCCTATCACTATCAGATTGATTGTCATTGATTAATTGTGTGTTTATTGCACTGTCCCTGTCAAATAAACAAATAACCATTGTGAATCCAATTGCTAGTCATATGTTTACATGCTCAAGGAATGTGAAAACGTACACACAAACACTGTATGGGGGGAATTGTGGCGCTTGGCGGAGGTCTGCGCTCTCCGAGTGCTTTTCTAGTTAATCTTTATTTCAAATAGATTAAGAGTACAGGTTAAAAGAAAGTGAATAATATAACAAACGGGGTAATAAAATCCAACAAGGTGAAATTAGACAATAGCTCCTCTGATTATACAATTAAACATAAGTTATCCGAAATATGTGATGGCTGAACCCGCAGCTTATATTGCCCACCCATGTTCCATCCAAGAATTCAAAAGAAAAAACAAATGAAGTCATGACACAACTGCGTACAACCCACAGGCCAATGGGTTATGCGAGCGTTTTAGATCACTGAAAGCAGCACTGAGGGCTTCACTGACGGATGCCAATTAGGTAGACGGGTTGGCGTGGGTTTTATTCAAAATTCAAATGTTTATTTCAAACTCAGGGTTCATATTAAATGCAGAACTAAAAGGAGTAGAAAATAAATAAATAAATAAATAAAAGTATATACAGATCAGCAGACAGTCGGCGGTCTTGTAACAACAATAACATACAATATTGGACTCAGTATAAAATGGAACGCCACCACTTCCAAATGCTGGAGTGAAGTGTGAGTGATGATTGTTACATGGCAGCAACCTTCTCATCAAACTGTAAACATTGTTACGTATCAACTCGCCAAAAGACGGAATGTTCACAGACACAAACATCTTGCTTGCACTCGACCTTCGTGGTACATCTAATCTTTATCTTTATTGGGGTTGCGCTCCGCGGCCAAAGATGATTTGGAAACTTCCCCGGCAGAGAGCTTCTTTTTGCGGAGCTACTATGGCTGACCGGGGAATTTCTGCCAAATAATCCAGCGGCGGACAGCTGGCCGTCTGAGCTTTTGCAGCGTTGCGCAAACACAGGCACACAGCACGCTGCCGAGCAGCTCGTTTTTGCGCAGCGCCTATGGCTGGCCGGGGAATTTCTGCCAAATAATCCGGCGGCGGACAGCTGCCCGTCTCAGCTTGTATTGATATGTGAAGTTCATATGGAGTCACCACTAGAGGGCAGTATGACCCCGGCCATGACCTGACTATAAAAGGAGATGTACATGTGCCACTGTGTGGTTAGTTGTTAGTTGCACTTGAAGTGACAAGTAAAAAGTCCTAACTGACACCCGGTGTGTGCGCCTCGTCATTACATGTTCCAGGAGAACACTACAAGGTTCCAGGAGAACATTACATGGTACCAGGAGTAAATTACATGATACCAGGATAAAACTACGAACCGACGGCGAAGATGAACGCTCTTCGACAGCCGGACGAGTTAAAGTTGACCGGTAACGTCAACGAGAACTGGAAAGTATTCAAACAGAGTTTTGAACTTTATTCGCTTGCTATCGGTCTCCGTGACGAGGTGAGGAAAATAGCATTACTGCTAACAGTAGCAGGGCGAGCGGCGCTAAATGTGTTTAACACATTCATCTTCACGGAAGAAGAAAAAGGCAACTTCGACGCCGTAATGAAGAAATTTGACGATTATTGCACACCGAGAAAGAATGAAACGTACGAGAGGTATGTGTTCAGAAAACGACTTCAGAAAGAGTCAGAGTCCATCGAGCTGTATGTCACAGACCTACGGTTGAAATGTCAGTCATGCAACTTTGGAACATTGAATGAGTCAATGATACGGGACCAAATTGTAATAGGGGTCCAAGACAACAAATTGCGGATGCAATTACTGAAAGAGACTAACTTAACGCTGGAGAAAGCGATACAGATTTGCCAAGCGTCTGAGAGTATAAAGGCACAATTAAAGACTTTTAGCAGCAAGGAAAAAGAGACTGCTGAGGTCGGTGCAGTGCAGCGCGCGAAGCCGAAAGGAACGTTGCAGGCAAGAAAAAGGGAGGCAAACCCAGAGCGCGCGCGCGGGAACTGCGAGCGGTGTGGAAGGCAACACGCGCCGAAACAGTGTCCAGCACTTGGGAAGGAATGTCGCAAGTGTGGCGGAAAAAATCACTTCGCAAAGACCTGCTTCTCAAAGAGGAGGGTGCAACTCGTGGAGAAAAAGAGCGACAGCGAGGAGGATCAGTTTTACGTGGACGCCATCGAGGGAGAGACGAGCGCTGACGAATGGATAGTGTGCCTGGAGATGAATGGCACGGACATGTCACTGAAGCTCGACACAGGTGCGCAGGTAAACATCCTGCCAATGAAAGATTTTAAAAGACTGAAAAACAAGCCGAAAATAAGAAATAAAAAGATTAATCTGAGAACATATGACGATAAGCCAATACCCACTAAAGGAATGTGCAGGGTTACACTGTCAAACAAAGGTAAAACAGTGAATGCATTGTTTGTACTTGTTGATGGAAATAGACAAGCAATTTTGGGTTTAAAAACATGCAATCAGCTAGGTCTGATCAAAAGGGTGAATGTCATTGATACAGACAAAGTGACAACACGAGAAAATACAGAGGCTACAACAAGTAAGCATAAACACACTGACTGGGTGAAAGAATACAAAGAGGTGTTCAAAGGAATAGGCCGCCTACCAGGCAAACAAAAAATTAGGCCGAAAGAGAATGCAGAGCCAGTCATACATGCAGCAAGAAAAGTGCCAATAGCTCTTAAAAAGAGGCTGAGAGAAACACTAGACTCACTGATAGCAGACGGAGTGGTCAGAAAAATAGAAGAACCAACTGAATGGGTTAACTCACTAGTTATAGTGGAGAAGCCAAATGGAGATTTGAGATTGTGCATAGATCCAAAAGATCTAAATAAAGTAATACAGCGGGAGCATTACAGGCTACCAACAAAATCTGACATAACCAGCACAATGAGTGGAGCAAGTTACTTCACAAAATTAGATGCCAAATCTGGGTTTTACCAACTAGTGCTCGACGAGGAAAGCGCTAAATTGTGCACATTTAATACGCCATTCGGAAGGCATTGCTTTCTACGAATGCCGTTTGGGATTAGCTCAGCCCCTGAAATTTTCCATAGAACTGTGCAGCAATTGTTTGACGGAATAGAAGGGGTGGGAGTTTTTCTTGATGATGTGGTAGTCTGGGGAAAAACAAAAGAGGAGCACGACGAAAGGTTGGCTAGAGTTCTCACACAGGCGCAAAAGTCAGGTATGAAACTGAATAAGAGTAAGTGCCAATTTGGGGTACAGGAGATTACATACCTGGGAGAAAAATTATCTGGGGCAGGCGTGCAACCAGATCCGGAAAAAGTGCGGGCCATAGCAGAGCTGCCAGTACCGCAGAACAAAAATGACTTGCAAAGAGCCCTTGGGCTAGTCAATTACATGGGGAAATTTATCCCAAATTTATCAGCTAACACAATAGCTCTTAGAAGCTTGTTAGAGACCAATACAATGTGGCAGTGGATGGCAGAGCATGCCAGAGAATGGGAGTGGCTCAAAAGCAGTCTAATAAAGGAGCCAGTGTTAAAATTCTATGATCAGGACAAATTGCTAAAAGTGTCCACAGATGCGTCCAAAGCCGGCCTAGGAGCTGTGCTATTGCAAAAACATGACACAGAGTGGTATCCAGTCGCATACGCATCGCGCACCATGACAAGCGCAGAAAAAAATTACGCGCAAATAGAGAAAGAGACTCTAGGTGCAGTGTTTGGATGTGAGAAGTTCCATGAATATGTGTATGGACGGTCAGTAATACTAGAAACAGACCACAAACCACTGATTGCGATCTCACAGAAGCCACTGGGTGACGCACCACCGCGCATCCAGCGTCTAATGTTAAGATTACAGAAATATGACTTGAAATTTGAGTTTACACCAGGCAAGCAACTAATTGTAGCCGATGCGCTGAGTAGGGCTAGCTTGAGCAACACCAGCAGCACAACAGAGGAAGCTGTGCAAATACATGTAGACTCTATTAAGGCACACATGCCAGTGTCAGATGCAAAATGGACGAAGATAGAGAAAGAAACACAAAAAGATGAGAAACTAAAAAGAGTAATGGAACAGATACATCAACCAGGACAGGTTATGATTGACAAGCCTTACCAACACTTTAAAGGTGAACTGTCTGTGTTAGATGGGGTTCTGTTAAAAGGTACAAGGATAGTCATACCTACCTCCATGAGATCAGAAATGGTTAAATTAGTGCATGAGGGGCATTTGGGTATTGAAAAGTGCAAAAGACGTGCACGTGATGTTTTGTATTGGCCCAACATGCACAAGGACATTGAGGCATATGTGCAGCGCTGTGACATTTGCCAGCGCCACAGGTATCAACAGCCAAAGGAGCCTATGAGGCCCCATGAGAAGCCTCAAGAGCCATGGAGAAAAGTGGGCATGGATCTATTTCAGCTTAAGGGCAAGGACTATCTGTTAGTCATGGACTATCATTCCACCTACCCAGAGTTTGCAGGGTTGAGTGACACAACAGCAGAAAAGGTGATTGCACATACAAAGACAATGTTCGCACGCCATGGAATTCCAATGACTGTTGTGAGTGATAACGGACCACAATTCACGAGTCAGTGCTTCAAAGACTTTGCAGACACATATGGGTTCAAGCACGTGACCTCAAGCCCTCTGTACCCACAGTCGAATGGGTTAGCAGAGAAAGGAGTGCAAATAGTGAAGCGCATACTGAAAAAGGCTGCAGACAATGCAGAAGACCCACATCTGGCGATCCTGAATTACCGAGCATCACCACTGGAGAATGGACTGTCCCCAGCAGAAATGCTCATGAACAGAAAACTCAGAACGCGACTTCCATCAGCATCTCAGGTGATGGAAAAGAGAGATGTGAGGCGTGATGAGAGGCAAACTGAACTGTACAACAGAACAGCACGACCTCTGAGACCACTTGCACATGAGGACATAGTGCGAGTGAGATGTGATGGAGAATGGGGACCGCTGGCAAAAGTGGTTAAAGAAACAACTCCCAGATCATATGAAGTCATCACAGAGCATGGGAAAACAATGAGGCGAAACCGACGTCACTTACTGAAAGTGCCTCAGACCAAATTGAGAGTCACAGACAGTGAAACAAGCGACATGCTAATTTCCAGCCAAACCAAACAACCAGAAATGGCTGAGAACCAAAACTTAGAGACAGACAATAACGAACAGACTGAGGTGACACAAATCAGAAGATCACAAAGGCAAATTGTGAAACCGAAAAGATTGATTGAGGAAATGTAAGGAGTACTGAAAAAAAAAAAAAGTGTTGATGTTGAATTGTAAACAGAGGAAAAAATGTGTTGATGTTGAATTGTAAACAGAGAAAAAATTGAACTTGTGATTCAGTGTACAAGGTGAAAGAAATGTAAATAGAAATGGAGTTTATTTTGTATATAGAAATTTGAGAAAGTTTATAGTTGGACATGACCTTTACTAGAAAAAAAGGGAGATGTATTGATATGTGAAGTTCATATGGAGTCACCACTAGAGGGCAGTATGACCCCGGCCATGACCTGACTATAAAAGGAGATGTACATGTGCCACTGTGTGGTTAGTTGTTAGTTGCACTTGAAGTGACAAGTAAAAAGTCCTAACTGACACCCGGTGTGTGCGCCTCGTCATTACATGTTCCAGGAGAACACTACAAGGTTCCAGGAGAACATTACACAGCTTTTGCAGCGTCGCGCAAACACAGGCACGGTGGCGGGCCCAGCCCACCAGTGTTTTCCACGTGCTTTTGTGCCTAAAACGTTGAAGAACGCGGAGTTTATGTTGGTCAGACACGATGACCAGCGCCCTCCATTGCGCCTGCGCACATGTTGAAAATAGCTGTATGTCACAGTGTTAAAGAATGCTTTAAAAAATTCCTGTATCCAGACGGTGATCCGGATCATCCTCAAAATTTAATCAGTTCTTCCTTGTACCATTTCCAACAACGCCTGAAAGTTTCATGGAAATCTGTCCAAGACTTTTTGAGTTATCTTGCTAACCAACAGACAGACAGACAGACAGACAGACAGACAGACAAACAGACAAACAGACAGACAAACCCCGGCAAAAACATTACCTCCTCCTGGCCTTTTCGGCCTGGCGGAGGTAATAATAGTAACTAGAAAAGCACTCGGAGAGCGCAGACCTCCGCCAAGCGGCACAGTTCCCCCCATACAGTGTTTGTGTGTACGTTTTCAGATTCCCTGAGCATGAAAAGATATGACTAGCAATTGGATTCACAATGATTATTTGTTTATTTGACATGGACAGTGCAATAAACAGACAATTAATGAATGACAATCAATGTGATAGTGATAGGATTAGTGGTGCAGTAGTGTAAAACGGGGCTATAAGGGACGACGGGTTGATAAGGGACACTTTTCTGGGAAATGTTTTAAATGTAACTGTGCTTTTTTTATTTTGAGCAGGACGCTGAGTTGTGTTTTTATTGTCAAATATCCATGAATCCTTCATCAAATGTAGGCGAAAGCAAAATTAAAAAAGCAGAATTACATTTAGAAAAGTGTCCCATATTACCCCGCCGTCCCTTATAGCACCGTTTTACGGTTGTAAAAGCATTGCCTCCTTGGCGGAGGTAATAAACTGAAGTGTTGGTGTGTCCATCTCCTCCACTGACGGATGCAGATTGGTTAGACAGGTTGCCGTGGGTTTTATATTATATTGGGGTTGCGCTCGGCGGCAAAACAGAATTTAGAATTTTCCCCGGCAGAGAGGTCGTTTTTACGCAGCGCCTATAGCTGGGTGGGGAATTTGTGGCAAATAATCGGGCGGCGGACAGGTGGCCGTGTCAGGTTTTGCAGCATCGCGGAAAAAGCGGGCACGCTGGCGGGCCCAGGCCAGCAGTGTTTTCCGCGTGCTTTTGTGCCTAAAACGTTGAAGAACGCGGAGTTTGTGTTGGTCAGACACGACAAGCAGCGCAATGTGCGCAGCGCCTATGGCTGGCGGGCCCAGGCTACCAGTGTTTTCCGCATGCTTTTGTCGCTAAAACGTTGAAGAAGGCGGAGTTTGTGTTGGTCAGACACGACGCCCAGCGCCGTCCATTGCGCCTGCGCACATGTTGGAAATGGCCCTATGTCACAGTGTGGAAAAATGCTTTAAAAAATTCCTGTATGCAGACGGTGATGCGGATCATCCCCAAAATGTAATCAGTTCTTCCTTGTACCATTTCCAACAATGCCTGAAAGTTTCATGGAAATGCGTCCAAGATTTTTTGAGTTATCTTGCTAACCAACAGACAGACAGACAGACAGACAAACAAACAGACAAACCCCAGCAAAAACATAACCTCCTCCTGGCCTTTTCGACCTGGCGGAGGTAATAATGAGTAATACTAGTCAAGGCAGTTTTAAATAAATTAGCAAGTAGCAGATAATATGGGGTACCACAGTGCAGTTGATAATGCAACAGAAAAACAGTGATGAATGTCATGAGTCTGGTTGAGCTGCTGTACATAGTGCAAGAGAGACAATAAGTCACTTAATGTTCAGCAGTCTGATGGCAGAGGGGAAAAAGCTATTCATGTGCCGGGAGGTTTTAGTCCAAATGGACCGAAGTCTTCTACCTGAGGGGAGGGGGGCAAACAGTACGTGACCAGGGTGTGAAGGATCGGCTATGATCCGGCCAGCACACTCCGGGTCCTGGAGATGTACAGGTCCTGGAGAGATGGGAGCTTGCAGCCGATCACCTTCTCAGCAGTGCGCACGACGCGCTGCAGCCTTAGTCTGTCCCTGGCAGTGGCTCCTGCATACCACACAGTTATGGAGGAGGTGAGGATGGACTCGATGATGGCCGTGTAGAACTGCACTAACATCTTGGTGGGTAGCTTGAGCTTCCTCAGCTGCCGCAGAAAGAACATCCTCTGCTGGGCCTTTTTGATGAGGGAGCTGATGGTTGGCTCCCATTTGAGGTCCCGGGTGATGGTGGTGCCCAAGAAGCGGAAGGAATCTGCAATGGTGATGGGAGAGCCTGTGATGGTGAGGGGGGGCAGGGGGGTTGTGACTTTCCTGAAGTCCACAATCATCTCCGCTGTCTTCAGAGCGTTCAGCTGCAGGTTATTGTGGCTGCACCAGGACACCAGCTGGGCCACCTCTTTCCTGTAGACGGACTCGTCGCCGTTGGAGATGAGCCCGATGAGGGTGGTGTCGTCCGCAAACTTAATCAGCTTAACAGACTGGTGGGAGGAGGTGCAGGAGTTGGTATAAAGGGAGAAGAGTAGGGGGGAAAGTACACAGCTCTGGGGTGATCCAATGCTGATGCTAACAGAGTCCGAGACAGACTTCCCCAGCCGCACATGCTGCCTCCGGTCCGTCAGGAAGTCGGTGATCCACCTGCAGAGAGAGTCAGTCATCTAACAAGGTCAAATTAAACTAACTCCTCTGATTATACAGTTCAGCATAGGTTATCTGAAATGGGTGATGGCTGAAGCTGCAGCTTATATTGCCCACCCATATTCCATCCAAGAATTCAAAAGAAAAACAAAACAGGAGGGATTACAATTTGAATGTGACAATAAAGTACTTCGTTGTTGTATTTAACCACAATTTTCATGTAGCCATCTTCAGTAGAGTTTACAAGGGCTGGGTTACATTTAAAATCATCTGTTTTTACTGTGGCCTCAGCAATCAGAATGAATTAATACATTCACTTGAATGGAATATAGTACTTTAACTGACGGTGTGCAGTATGGAGTATGGAGTATGGAGTCGCTCAGTCAAAATATGAAGTTTTTATCAATAAAAGTTTGTCTTGTCTGTAAAAGTGTCTCTTCTTGCCCTGACTTCATGTGTGGGTGGTGTTTTGTACTTGCATTGCTAAAATATAAAAGGAAGCACTACAATGGGTCTCAAATATTTGTAATGTGTCCTGTTACTGCATGAGTTTATTGATGATAGACTATAAACTACACATATAAACTAAATTATATTGATGACTGAACATCTCACATTCGCCAAAACATACAGTTATGAACATAACTCACAAAGGATCACACAAGTGATCTGACACAAAAATAAATACATTAACAAGCGGTTTATTTTACAGTTGATGTGCCAGTCATTTTCAATTATTCTGTAATTAATATTCACACAATCAAATAAATCTCAGTTCAGTCCCTTTTATATTAAGTGGAAATTGTGCTACTTTGGTTTTGACACTTCACCTATAAAAGCAAAGGATTTCAGTACGTTCCACAGTGGCGAGGTCCGTTGTAGGGCGACTGCTTTCCTCTTGCCTAGACGAACAACAGAAATGGATGGTGGTTAGTTTCAAGCAAGTTCAACACATACAGGCACATCTCAATAATTAGAATACCATGAAAAAATTCAATATTTTTGTCACTCATTTCAGAAAGTGAAACCCATAGATTCATTACAGGGACAGTGATATATTGAAAGTGTTTATTTTAATATTGATGATTACGGCTACAGCCCATATTAACCAACACCTCAGCGGCCAACATTTATATTTAAAAACTAAGTTAATTTTATGTAATATTCTAATTTTTTGCCAAATTGAATTTGGGGTTTTCAGGGGCTGTAAGCCGTAATCATCAAAATTAAAATAAATAAACGCTTGAAATATATCACTGTCTGTGTAATGAATCTATATAATATACGGATTTCTCTTTCTGAAATGAGTGACAAAAAATATTGAAGTTTTTCATGACATTCTAATTTTTGGAGATGTACCTGTATTAGGGAAATACACTTGTGAAAGTCAGTGGTGGGATGTGACAAAAATGCTTCGTTTCCCTGACAAGCACTGCAGGATCCACAGGATAGGTGTGTGGGTCTATTCTGACACTTTAGAAAATTATATGAATGACTTTATAAATCACTGGTTTAAAAAAGCACTTTTAATATGTCGAGATTTCGGCTCCTGTGGTCCATTTCACCTGTATCCACAATATAAACACTGAGGGAGGCTAACCCCTGGCATGTGGAAACACATTTGGTGCGCAGCACCAAAGTGCAATACGTACACAAACCAGGACTTTAACCAGGATTAACATATTTCATCATTTTGCTCTCACAAGCGAATACTTAGGAGAAAACAAGCGCGAATCAACAGAGTTGGCTACTAGCTAGCTAGCTAGCTACTAGTTAAAAATTGTTAGCCAGCACAGGACGGCACTGTATGGTTCAAAAAAGTGAGCTTACCACCAACAGGATAAATAAGCGAATAGATGCACATTATTACAAATCACTCACCATCGATGGTTCTCTCACGTTCGTCTTCAGCTTGTCCATAGTCCGGTTCTATGCTGGGCTGCATCTGTATCGGTCCGGGTCGCTCCTCTCACTGTGGATCTGCCACCAAGCGGAAAAAACTCTGCACCTCTTCGTTGGACCACGGTGTAGAGTAACGCAAAACCTACAACGCTGTCTGTATTAATATCGTATTTACTCCGTGACTGAGTTAGTCAGTGAAATATTGCAAATGGTGGTCGTGTAGATTCATCAGAAGACGGTCGCTTTCGTGACGTTACGACCTGACCAATCAGCGGCGACCAGTCTGTTGACGTCACATCTCGGCATGACTCAGCACAGTTGTACCCTGCCCTCGATCAGGCACGAAAATAGCGCCTGTTAAACCGTGCTGGGGCTAGTGGAAAGAGCTACAACGCGTGCTGAGCTGTGCCGTGTTGGGCTAAGTGGGGCTAGTGGAAAAGGGCCTATAATAGTCAGCAACAGATCTGGCCTCCTGCCGAAGGTTAAGGAGACGAGAGGCTAACACACTGTCCTTGTCTGAATGGTCAAAAACCTCAGAAAATTCAGAAACAAATCGATCATAAGTGTAATTAACATAATCAGGGTGGGCCATCACGACCAAAGCCCAGGCAAGTGCCCGTCCCTCCAGTAAATTAACAAGATAACTGATCTGACTATGATTAGTGGGAAAATCCCCCGGTACCCACTGAAACACCAGATTACACTGCAACAGAAACCCTTGAGCCTCCCCCAGCTTACTGTTAAATCGGGTAGGAGTGGGAATGGGGGTAAGTCGAGGGGGCTGCGCGGGAAGGGTGGAAAATGATGACCCGGCCGACCCCCTGGGGTCAGAGTGAGAGGACCGTGCCAGGGTAAGCTGATCGAGCCGGAAAATAACCTGTGTTAATTGGTTGAAGATCACCTGTTGTTGATACGTGAGCTGATCTAATAGAGCCTCCGTGTTGTCGAGGCGTTGTGTGAGAGCACTGTCTGCTGGGTTTTCAACGCAGAGATGTACTGACATGTTTACACGAAAACCCAGAAGCAAACACAGACTCGATTATAACTCACAATGATCTTTTATTTATATAGTGAATGCGTGTATGAGTGAGTGGGTGCGTATGCAGAGCGGGAGAGAATTGGCAACCCTGCGGGAGGAGAAGAGAAGGGGAATTAATAGCAGTTCTACCCCAGAGACTCAAATGAGCTGAATAATAGATAATCTTACTGGGCACAGGAGTTGTTGAAGCGCTGAAGAATCATACAGTCCTCTCTAGGTTGCCGGAACCCCGCTCCGGAGGTGCAAAGTGCAAGGTGAGGGAGAAGGAACAGGTGCAGCCCCAGCTGAGGGAAGAGGGAGTGAGTGCGTATAGTGCACTGGTCCGGTCTGCCGCCTGCAGGAGGGGTAAGTCCGCCGCCAGGAGGGAAGTCCACCTGTGCACAGGGGAGAGAGGAGGAGAGAAGCTGGAGATGAAGGTAAGGATTCCCAAGGGAACAGTCTTACTGTCAGTTGGGGAGGTGAAGTTCCCAGATGACAGATGTCGAGAAGATGCGAAAAAGGGAGACGTGACTCCCAATAGTTGCAGTAGGTGAGTTGAGGTGAGAAGAACTTCACCCAAGGAGCGTAGTCATCTCTGTGCCGGAGAGCAGGAATCCACTTCTGAAAAAGGGTGCCTAACTGGGGAGAGCAGGTGTGAAAGCAGGCGCAGCTGGGAATGGTAACTAGTGAACAGAGGCACCCAGCGAGAATCACTACACAAAGGAACTGAAAAAAGAAAACATTTTAAACCAGTCTACAGTTTTTTCAACATTCAAATTCCCCTCCCTAGTGTTCTGTCCAGCTTATGTTAAACCGTCTGCTGCTTTACGTCAAAATTTGCCAGGGGAAAGATGTCATTTTTTTTTTTTTGCCACCATTGTAGAGCCTTGAAAAGAGGAAAACCTCTTGTTAAATTTGCCTTTAGATAAGACAAAAGAGAACTTCATTTACAACAGATGTTTCTGTGGTAGACTGCAAGTCTAATTATAAACATTACTGGCACATGCCTCTAGGGGGAACTACCTGTGTTGTTCAGCACTACTATTAAGGGGACACATTAGAGCAAGAGTGTGAAAACCCCGCGCAGAATCCATGTTCAGTCTATTATGTGTGTTGCAGAATAAATGGCAGAGTTAGCCAAAGAAATAACTCAAGTGTGATCATTGCTACACGGTAGGATATCACACAATTGGCGACGAGGATTAAAAGAAAAAAATCAGCGGCGAGAAACAGAGAACATTGCAAGTGTGGCGAACTCAAGTGACTCCAGTAGTTCGAGTGCAAGTTCAGAGGAGGAAAAACGAGGTTTCCCCACCACGACGAGCAATGGCGGCTGTAATCGGAACGGTAACCCCTTTTGATAACTCGACTCAGTCATGGGAAGAATATAGTGAAATGTTGGACTTTTTCTTCCAAGCTAATGAGATTGAGGAGCCAGACAAAAGGAAGGCTGTACTGTTGAGTGGAGTTGGTGCAACTACTTACAGCTTGTTGAGAAATTTAATAAGCCCTGCATTACCGAAAGATAAAACGTACGACCAGATTACTGCGGAGCTTCAGAAGCACTTCAGCCCCAAACCGAGTGAAATAGTGCAACGATTCAAATTTAATTCACGCATAAGGAGGAACACTGAGTCCATAGCAGAGTATGTGGCAGAATTGAGGAAATTAACACTGCACTGTGATTACAAAGACGCATTGGAAGAAATGTTAAGAGACAGACTTGTGTGTGGAGTGAATGATGACCGAATGCAACGGCGACTTTTATCTGAAACAAAACTCACTTTTGTAAAGGCTTTGGAATTATGCCAAGCGATGGAAACAGCATCTAAAGATGTGAGAGAAATGCAAGGGAAGCTAACAGAGGACACAGCAACGCATGTTCGTGTGCCTAAGACCCAAGTAGGTGTCCACAAAGTGTCAACTGATAAAAATCATCGCAAATTCCCCAGTTGTTATCGCTGCAAAGGCCAGCACAATGCCGCCGAGTGCAAATTTGCCACTGAGCTGTGTCATAATTGTGGCAAGCGAGGGCACATTAAGAAAGCATGTAGAATAAAGGTGGACAGCGCACAGGTGCTGAAAGCGACAGTTAATGGGCAAAAGTATGAAAACAAGGGCCCAGGAAAGGAACAGCAAGCGAATCAACTGAGAGGGGAGGGAGAAAGTGATACAGAAGACATGGATTTTCACACAATTTACAACACGTCAGAGGAGCTGACCAAGGTAGCGCCCATCACGCGTACCATGAATGTTAATGGAATGAAAGTAACATTTGAAGTTGATACAGGCTGTGGAGTAACCATATTAAGTAAACAGCAATATACACAACTGTGGAAGAAAACAGACACAGCAGAATTAAATCCCTGTTCATTAAAATTAAAAACATACACAGGAGAGAAGCTAGACGTGCTAGGCATGGCACAAGTGAAGGTGCAACACGAAAACAAAGAAAAGGACTTACCTGTAGTAGTAGTTGGGAGCGAAGGACCAAATCTACTAGGGCGAAGTTGGCTACAAGAACTGGCCATGATTGATCAGTTGGTGAATAAAGTGGAATCTCAGCCCAAATTGCAGCTGGAGGAGATCCTCGAAAGACACGCTGAGGTGTTCAAAGAAGGCTTAGGACAGCTAAAAGGTGTCACTGCAAAGATTAATGTGGACAAGGAGGCCCAACCACGATTCTGCAAACCCCGACCGGTACCCTATGCAGTCAAGCCACTGGTTGAAAGCGAGCTACAGAGGCTGCTGGATGACAAGATCATTGAGCCAGTGCAGGTTGCAGAATGGGCGGCGCCCATAGTCCCAGTGAGAAAGCCGGATGGCTCCATTAGAATATGTGGAGATTACAAACTCACTGTCAATCGAGCATCACGGGTGGATCAGTATCCAATTCCTAAAGTGGAGGACCTCTTCGCACAGCTGAATGGCGGCCGACACTTCACGAAATTAGACATGAGTCACGCCTACCAACAAGTAGTCCTGGAAGAAGAATCAAGAAAGTATGTAACCATCAATACACACAAAGGCTTATATACCTACACACGCTTACCATTTGGAGTAGCTTCCAGTCCTGCTATATTCCAGAGAACTATGGAGGGCATCCTAGGTGGAATTCCGAATGTTGCCATTTATTTGGATGACATCCTTTGTACAGGACCAAATGAACAAGAACATCTGAAAACGCTGGAGGAAGTGCTTCAACGGTTGGAGAAAAGCGGTCTGAGGTTGAAAAGAAGCAAGTGTGAGTTCATGGGAAAAGAGGTGGTGTTCCTAGGCCACAAGATCAACGCCAGTGGTCTACACCCTCTAACAGACAAAGTGGAAGCCATTGCGGAGGCGCCTGAGCCACAAAATGTTACTGAGTTAAAAGCCTACCTGGGCTTGTTGAACTATTACCATAGGTTCCTCCCAAAGCTCTCCACGCTGCTGGCACCACTACATACCTTACTTAAGAAGGAAGAAAAATGGTCATGGGGGGTCAAGCAGCAGAAGGCGTTTGAAGAGTCCAAAGCGCTACTTCAGTCCTGTAGTGTGTTAGTGCACTATGATTCAAACAAACCACTCATCCTGGCGTGTGACGCATCACCCTACGGTGTGGGTGCTGTACTCTCTCATCGTATGGAGGAGGGCTCAGAGAGACCCATAGGGTTCGTCTCAAGAACTCTTAGTGCAGCTGAGAAAAACTACTCCCAGCTAGACAAGGAGGGCCTTGCAGTAGTATTTGGTGTAAAAAAATTCCACAAATACCTGTACGGGAGACAGTTCGCTATAGTGACTGACCACAAGCCACTAATTTCACTGTTCAGTGAAATGAGAGCCATACCCCAGATGACATCTCAGAGAATTCAGAGATGGGCCGTTACATTAGCAGCGTATGAGTACACCATCGTTTACAAAGCCGGACGGGACCATACGAATGCTGACGCGATGAGTAGGCTACCCTTGGATGGAGGAAGAGACAGTACGCCTGAGGAGGAGGAGAGAGTGCTATTGTTTGAAGATATCGGCGTGCCCCTGGTGAACGCGCAACAAATAAAGAAGTGGACAGACAAAGACCCTGTTCTAGCAAGAGTGCGAGAATACATCTTGCGAGGATGGCCGAAGATGAACAGTCCTGAGTTCATTCCCTATGCCAGACGACAGGATGAGCTCAGCACCCAGGAAGGTTGTATCCTGTGGGGAGGACGCGTGGTTGTTCCACCACCTGGTAGGAATGCCTTACTGCAACAACTACACCAAGCACACCCTGGCATCACTCGCATGAAAGCGTTGGCGAGGAGCTACATGTGGTGGCCCAACATGGATGCAGAGGTGGAGGCGCTTGTGAAGTCATGTGCGGCATGCCAGGAGAACAGGAACAGTCCTCCAGCAGCCCCACTACATCCCTGGGAAGTTCCAGATAAACCATGGAGAAGAATTCACATTGACTACGCAGGTCCATGGATGGGAAGAAAGTTGAGGTCAACATTTGACTTAATACATCCAGACTTCAGAAACAAAGTGCATGATAAACAAGAGAAACAAAAAGGTTATCATGACATGCATGCTAGAGAGAGAATACTGAGAGAAGGAGACGTGGTCTACACCCGCAACTTTGGCTCAGGACCAGCCTGGGTACCAGGAGAAATAACAGAGAAGACAGGCCCTGTGTCATTCAAGGTGACATTAGGTCATGGACAAGTGGTGAGGCGACACATCGACCAAGTTCGTGGTAGGAGCTCCATTCCCCTGCCGATGGCACCAGAGGTGTTGTCTGACACCCATTCTGAGGAGAGCATCAATGAACCACCACTTCAGGTGAAACCTGAGGTAACCGTCTCTGCAGATTCTACGGGCAGCACTGCAGCAGCCGAAACAGTGGAGCAGTCTGAGTCTTCACCTGCAGTTGGCTCACCCGCCGTGAGAAGATCTCAGCGAGCTAGGAAAGCTCCAGACTACTTGAAGGACTATACTTAGTCAGTAGTGAGTTCCCCAGCCACAGGACAAGAATGCGTCCTGGAACCTCACTGGGATGCGGTAGTCAAACCAAATCCCCAGTTAGACTGTTATGTGTGTTATACATGTAAAAAAAAAAAAAAAAAAAAAAAAAAAAAAAGAAAGAAAAAAGAAATTATGTGTATGGCACATGTGTTTAAGAAGTTAAAAGTAACTGTGATTGTTTAGGATTAAATGGGAGTTCCAGGATGTCTAGCATAATTGGCTAATGTAATTAAAAGTAGTTTAATCTAGAGGGGAGGGATGTGGTAGACTGCAAGTCTAATTATAAACATTACTGGCACATGCCTCTAGGGGGAACTACCTGTGTTGTTCAGCACTACTATTAAGGGGACACATTAGAGCAAGAGTGTGAAAACCCCGCGCAGAATCCATGTTCAGTCTATTATGTGTGTTGCAGAATAAATGGCAGAGTTAGCCAAAGAAATAACTCAAGTGTGATCATTGCTACACGGTAGGATATCACAGTTTCAATGTTTGTCGTCCTGCAGGGGAAAGTACTGTTTGTATCAGTGTTACACATAAAAGAAAAATATCAAAAGAAAATAAAGGCTAATTTTTCACCAAATGCTACTACTGTGCCTATTATCATTGTGTACTTGAAATGATGCTGAAAACTAAAGGTACTGTGTGGAAGATTTGGAAACTTTGGCTTTTAGTGACATCTTGTTTTTCACTCAGCGGCCTGTAACCCCATTCATTCTATTCATATAGTGCATTCCTTTTGTTGAGGCAAATCTGATTTAGGACTGTATTTCTAGTACCTCCAGCCATGAAGTTGGCATTTTCGGCTCCTGAAGATGCAAACTTTTTTCTCTGCCAGCAACTCAAATGTCACAAGATTTGCTTTCAAAGACTTCTCATTCATTCAGAGAAATCTGAGGTCAGAACATCAGTGTTTATTCCTTCCTGTTTTTTAGGAGAAAAGTTTAACGGGCCATGTCTACCAGATCCTATGAATCAGCACAACTCTACAGTTAAAAAACAATGATAAAGAACTAAAGCTAACTCAAAGCATCATGTCTCAGTTACTATGGACTTTTTAAAAGAATTACCTCGGTGTAGAAGATGCCTTACAAACGAGACTGAGTGTATTATCTCAGGAAAGCTTTATTGGAAGTCACATCTTCTATCATCAAAGTTCTCAGCAGAAAAAGAGACAGACCCAACTTTCCCCACAGCTTTTATAACCCAGAGATACAAAACCCCCACATCAAGTATCTCACACCTTCACCCCACAGAAGTTAGGTAAACACATGAACCCACAGTCCCCGAGACTCGCTGGTGCTTCTGTCCTCTTCTCCACCTCGGGGCTCTTGCTGGGACATTGTCTCTCACCTCCGTCTTCCTCCAGCACCCATCTCCTAGCTGAGGTCCCTGCTGGGGCATTGTTCTTATGGACGTTTGATCTGTAGGGTCTGCACCGTCATGCCTACTGGAAGCATGTGGGGGAGAATGCATACCATACAAGCATGCCATATATGTGCCTTAAATATGCACCATATCGGCTCTTTGGCTGGTTCCTGAAGGCGTCAAACACTTTGCACCATACTGCATTACTGGCATTAGGGTTACCAGATTCTGAAAAAATTAATTTGAAATAACAGTGTACTTACTTCTTTGAATAAGAATAGTTTTTATCTTTTGTAATAACAAATGACACGTTGCACAGTGGTGACACAAACTCTGATTTTTTTTAAAACTAGTATATTCACACAAAGTTGCATCACGATGATTAATGTGGTTAAAAAAACATTCACTAGTTTCAAAAAAGAAACATTGAAACAAGTATTTGTTTGGAAGAATTAAAAAAAACCATTTTATTTAGTTGTACAGAAGCATTTAAGGATAAACTAATTTGCATTAACTACCCTTAAACATTTATCATTGAAAGGCAGTAGTAACTCCATCAGTTGTATACTTGTTTCTTTGCATAACACCATTTTAGAGACTGTGGAAATGTGAAAGGACGAGACAGAGTTTATCTCACGAGTCAGGTTTATTCACATTCTCCAACATCAGCAATACAGAAAGAGAGAGAAACCCAGACCTTCATCCCCTTTTTATACCCCAGGAGCTTCAAAGCTCCAGTCACAATGCATTTAATCCCAAATAACAATGCATCCCTTTCATATCTTATCACCCCCACCCCAAAGTCACTGGCAGCCAGGAAATCCCCCACAGCCATCTCTTTGCATACCAAAGACCACATTTCACATCCTCCTGTTATCTCCGAGGAGGCTCAGTCCTTTGTTCATCTGAGACGTGAAGCATACAGTAAGCATACAGTGATATACATATGAAGCATAAGGTGATATACATTTGTGCATATGAAACCCACATATGTGTCCCACATGACCCCCCCCCAAACGTCTAAGATATAACAACAGAATAACAGTCAGCCTGTCATGATAAAATCATTATACATCAGCCCACGTGTTGCTTGGGCCTCAGTCTCCTCCCGTATCTGCTGTAAGCAGGCTTCAACACTTCCGTGGCGCCATCCTGCTGGGGGGCTGCTGTCTGAGGGTGAGAATTGTTAGTCAATCCCTGTGGGTGTTCTGGGGGATGTTCTCTAGGGGGTCTGCCGCGCTGAGGAGCCCTGGCCAACAGCACGTCGTCATCCGCCACCACAAAGGCGGGTTTGAGCCTGTTAATGCCAATCTTCTCCTTCCTGCCCCCCAAATCTAGCAAAAAATGCTTATCTCCTGTTTCCAGCACTCTAAATGGCCCATCATAAGGTGGTCGTAGCGGCGGGCGATGGGCATCGTGTCTGACAAAAACAAACTCCGCGGTTTTTTTTTTGTAACTTAGATTTTTATTCATTTTTCATCATATATAATGCATTCAGATCACATTCTACATTTAAAAAACAAAGGGGTTAGGGTAGGGAAAAATAAAAAAAAAAATAAAAAAAAAATAAAAAATAAAAAATAAAAGGGGGGGGGGGGGACAAATGTTGGAGCATCAAGTTTTTAGTTTCCATCTCTTAATTCTTCTGGTTTTTTCAGTGTCTTTGGTTATTCTTTCAATTTCTGCCTCGTTGTTGCACTTTGTAGTGTGTCCATTTCCGCCATTTTTTCTCCCATATTCCTTCTTGCATTCTTCGTCGATATGTTAGTTTTTCCATCATACGTATGTCCTCAACAATGTCAGTCCATTGTTCTTGGTCAGGAAGAACTTCTGATCGCCATTTTTTTGTGATAGTTTTTTTACATGCAATCAACAAGATTTTAACTAGATATCTGTCCTCAGCCTGTATAACATTGTCTTTTTTAAGATCACATAAGTACATCAGGTTACAGTTCATTGGTATATTATATCCTAATATCCTCTGTATTGTCACATGCATAGATTTCCAAAATGATGATATTTTGTAGCATTTCCAAAACATATGTGAGTGGTCTGCATTTTGAGCCCCACATCCCCTCCAGCATAAAGATTGGGTATTTGTATATTTTCCTTGAATCTGTGGTGTAATGAAAAAGCGAATCAGGTTTTTCCATCCAAATTCCCTCCATGTCCTTGAATTTGTTGATGTGTGTTGTGTTTTCCATATTTCCTGCCAGCTTTCTTCTGTTATGTTTAAATTGAGCTCTTTCTCCCATTTATCCTTTATATAGTTACTTGTATGATTGTTTGTCATAAGTTTCTGATATAGTTTTGAAATAATTCTTATTTTATTTCCTGCATATGAGCTTAAAATAAGTTGTATAATCTCGTTCACATCTGTTTGGAGGTTATGCCTAATCTTCTTCATATAGTAATCTCTCATCTGCAGATATCTGAAAAATTCCGATCTTTCTAATTTAAATTTTCTCCTGATATTTACAAAGCTCCCGAGATCTTTTTTTCCGATATTGCCCCATGCTGTGATTCCCTTGTTCACCAGATTTTTGTATCCCCTATCTTGTTTTGCCGGTTCAAACTGACTGTCAAATGCTACCCATTTCAATAGTTTTATGTCTTCCCTTATATTATATTTTTGTACTATTTTATACCACAGTTCTAAAGTAAATTTAGTGATTGGGTCTATTTGTTTGATTTGCTTATGTGCATCTTTATCCCCTATTATGCTTTGTACTGGGAGTCCCTCAATTTCCTTTTCCATTTCTTTCCATTTTGCCTCATATCCCTCGTCGCACCAACATATGATATATCTTATTTGTGCTGAGTAGTAATATTCCTTTAGACTCGGTAGGCCCATGCCTCCTTTCTCTTTTGGTAATTGGAGGGTTTTATATTTCACTCTTGGTTTTTTACCTCCCCAAACAAATCTCGATATCATCCTGTCCCACTTTGAGAATTGGGCATCTGGAATCTCTGTTGGTATAGCCTGGAAGAGGTAAAGTAATCTAGGTTGTATGCTGATTTTGACTGTCTCAATTTTTGAATTCAGATCCATATTTAAGATTGACCATCTATCAATATCTTTTTTTATTTCTTGTTCCAACCTATCATAGTTTGCTTTATATATTTTGCTTAGGTCTTTAGGTATGTTCACTCCAAGGTATTTTATTTCTTTTTGGTTCCAGTTTAGTTTGATCTTATCAGTTATCTGGTTTAGAGGGTTATAGTGGAATGTCAGTATTTGTGTTTTTGTTATGTTTATCTTGTATCCTGATAATTTTCCAAAATTTTCTATCAAGTTCATCATTTCCATTATTGATTTATCTGGTTGTTCAAGGTAAACTATAATATCGTCTGCAAATAGCCCAATCTTGTGTTCCGCCCCCTTTATTGTTACACCTTTTAATTTCTTATTTTGTCGTATCGCTTGAGCCAATGGTTCTATGAACAGAGCAAACAAGGTGGGCGATAAGCAGCATCCCTGCCTAGTTGATCTTTGTATATTTACTTTGTCTGTTAAGCTACCGTTTATCTTGATTCTTGCCACAGGTTCTTGATATAGCGTCCTTATGCATTGTACTGATTTTTCGTTAAATCCAAAGCGCTCCAGTACACTATATAGGAATTTCCAGTTAACCCTGTCAAATGCTTTTTCTGCGTCTAAACTCATTATTACTGCGCTTTTCTTTTCTTTATGTATTTGGTTAATTATATGTATTGTTCTCCTGATATTGTCATGTGTTTGGCGTCCCTCTATGAATCCAGTTTGATCATCTTCTATCAATTCCGTCAAGAATGTCTTTATTCGTTTACATATAATTGTTGTGTATATTTTATAATCTACATTTAATAAAGAGATTGGTCTATAGTTTCCGCATTGTTCTTTATCTTTCCCTGGTTTTAAAATAACTGAAATGATTGCTTCGTTCCATGATGGAGGTATTTTGTTGTTGTTCAGCGTCCAATTAAATGACTTTAGGAGTTGTGGCGTGAGTTCTTCTATAAACAGTTTATAAAACTCAGAAGAGTATCCATCACTACCTGGTGATTTACCGTTTTTAAGTGACTTAATCACATCTCTGATCTCTTGTGTTGTTATTTCTGCTGTTAGTTTTTCATTTTGTTGATTTCCTATTGATGGCAAGTCCAATGTGTCTAGAAATTTTTTGATATCTTTAGTATTTGTTTCTTCAGGTTGCGAGTATAGTTCTTGGTAGAAATTATGGAAAATTTCTTCGATGTTTTCTGGGTTAACTGTGGTTTTATTTGTGGTGGGGTCTTTAATCTTGTATACATTATTCATTGTTTGTTGTTTTCTTAACCGTTTTGCCAGCAGTTTTGTGGCTTTTGGCCCCGTTTCATAATATTTTTGCTTTAGATACCTATTTTTCCTTTCAATTTCATCCATTTGTGTTTCTTTTATCTTTGTTTTTTCTTCTTTAATTTCTTGATATATTTTTGGATCATTTGTGCTTTGATGTTTACGTTCTAATTCCCTCAGTCTCTCACATCTTTGTTCATACGCTTCCAGTTTAGTCTTATTTGCTTTTCCTGTTTCAACAATTAATTTACCCCTTAACACGGCTTTTAGTGCGTCCCATAGTATTGTTGGGTCCACTTCTTCATTGTCATTCTCTTGGATATATTCGTTTATGTTTATTTTTATTCTTTCTTTCATTTTCTCATCATTTAACAGTCCTACGTTAAGTTTCCATGTTGTTTGTCGTTTTCTCTTGTTTAAATATATTTCCATGTATATAGGATTATGATCTGATATTTCTGCCCCTCCAATCCAACAATTTCTCACCCTGTGTCTGTCACCTTCATTCATAAGGAAGTAATCTATTCTAGAGTGTACTTTATGGGCTGCTGAATAATGTGTATAGTCTTTTTCGAGTGGGTGTAGGTCCCTCCATATGTCTACCATACCCATTTCTGCCAGTGAGGTTCTTAAGAACTTTGTTACATGTTTTTTTGTCTTCTTAACACTTGTTGTGTCAACTTCATGATCCATGACAGCATTTAAGTCTCCTCCACAAATTATGACTCCTTCACTGTGTATTGCTATGAGATCAAACAGATGTTGAAAAAAACCCTTGTCACTTTCTGGTGGGGCATAGATGTTCACTAATGTAATCTGCATACCATCTATTCTTCCCTTTATTATTACATACCTGCCTTCTTTATCCTGGATTTCCTGTTCACTTTCAAATTGTATTTTGTTTGAGATTAGTGTCATAACCCCCCTTTTTGCTCCTCCCTTAAATGAACTGTAGTAGGAGTTCTTATAGCCAAATCTCTTTAGTTTCACATGTTCTGCCTTGCTCAAATGTGTCTCTTGCATAAATATAATTTCAGCTTTTTCCTTCTTGAATTTTCTTATTATTCTTTCCCTTTTAACAGGTGAGTTCAGACCATTCACGTTTAGTGTCATTATCTTAAGATTTTTACCCATATTCATGTTTTTCCATTTTTTTAACTTGTGCTCCTAGCCCCTTTAACAACAAAAATAACACATATTTATATAAAAACACATTAAAAAATCTCGACCTCCGTACTTTGGGCCTTTCTTCTGCCCACTGGTCCCTGTTGGTGGGTGGGGGGTTTGTCTTCACAGAGTGAAGGGCCCTCCCTAGACTTCTAATTACTATCAAAGTAATAGTCATAAGTCTAGAAATGTCCAACAAATATCACTTAAACCTCTCCTAGCCGTCTGTTTCTCTTTTACCTTGTCTTCTTGGCCTTCATTTCTTCTGTGCCTTTCTTAATCTTTGTTATGATCTAGGCTTTCAGTTGAAAGCCTTGTAGCTTGTCCTGGGCCCGCTGCTCTACGTCTCTCCCCCTTCTTCCGCCGTTCACTCGTCTCCACTCCGTCTGTCGTGGTGCGTTCAGGGCCGCCGCTGCTCCAGCCGTCTCCTTCGGCACGCTCACCTCAAGGCCCCGCTCCATCATATCCCGCGCTGCCTCTTCGGCTGTGTTGTAGGTTCTTGTGCCTTCCTCCCAATGAATCCTCATTTTCGTTAGCGGCGTTTGGAATCTAATTTTTTTCTCTTTCAGCGTTTTTTTAATGTTGGCATATTTCTTCCGCTGCTGCACGATTTCTGTCGGGTAGTCATGGTCAAAAAATACCTGTTTGTCGCCGATTCGTATCTTTTTTTTCCATGCTTGCGTCAGGATTCTTTCCTTTATGTCATATTTCACAAAGTTTACCACAACTGACCTGGGTGTAGCGTTTGTTTTCGGGTTCTGTGCCGGTGTTCTGTGCGCCCGTTGAATCTGCAGATCCGTTTCTCCGGGTATTTCCAGTTCTTTTTTTAAGAACTGATCCATGAATTTTGTCATCGAGTTGCCTTCAATGCCCTCCGGAATTCCAAAGATGCGCATATTGCTTCGTCTGGATCTGCTCTCCAAGTCGTTTATTTTCTCCTGCATCCTCTGCGTTTGCGTCGTCAGGGTCTGTAGTTGTTCGTTTGCCTCGCTTTTCCAATCTTCTAGTTCCGAAATTCGGGTCTGCGCTTCTGTCATACACGCCCGCTGGGAGCGCAGCTCCTCCATGTTTTCCGTTAATTTACGCTCCATTTCTCTTCGGAGGTCCATGATTTCCTCCTTAATTTCTTTTTTCAGTTCCTCCTTAAGAGCCGCTAAATCCTGTTGTAGCTGTCGCTTGAATTCTCTTAACTCTTCACCCAAACTGGCGATGCCAGTGTTCATGTTGTCGAGTCTGGTGTCCTCCATTTTCTCTGCTGTAGACATCTCGTTTTTTTGGGCTTTGCGTACAGCTGTTTTTCCTGCGTTGTTGGAGAGGAATTCTTCAATTTTACCCTGTTTTTGTCCTTGTGCCCGGTTCCTTCGTGTTTTCATCCCTTAGTTTATTGATCCGTTTATGTCGAGTTGGCCATTTACCGATGATTTTTAATCCGGCTAGGGAGAGCTCTTTGTTTAAGTGTTATGTCTCTCCGCCATCTTCCCGGAAGTCATCGAAGGATGTTTTTTTAAAGTGACAGGCTTGAATTCATGTTGTCCACAGCAGTTCTGAGGTCCTTAGTCACTGCTGAATCCTCAGAGAGTGAGTCAACTCCGCGTTTTTTAAAGCCTTAGGTATAAAAACGCGCGGAAAACTGTGGTGAACGGGGCCAGGCCGCACGCCCGATTCCGTGCCACGCTGCAACCACTGAGCTGGGGAACATTCTGGCGCAGGATTATCTGGGAGAAACTCCCCAGGCAGCCGAAGTGGCTGCGCAAAAACTAGCTCCGCCGGGGAGGCTTCTAAATCCTCTTTAGGTGCAGAACGCAACCCCAATAAAACCCATGGTAGCCTGTCCACCCAATTTGCATCCGTAAGCGACACTCTGAGAGCCGCTTTCAATGACCTGTGAAAACGTTCGCATAACCCATTAGCCTGCGGATTGTACGCGGTTGTGCGGTGGATCGTTACCCCCAGGCTGCGGGCCATTGCTGACCAAAGTTCTGAAACAAATTGAGGGCCTCTGTCGGACGTAATGTCCGACGGGACTCCAAAACGCGCTACCCATGCTGTTAAAAACACGCGCGCCACCTCCTCGGCTGTGGTTGATGCCAGTGGGACCACTTCCGGCCAGCACGTGGTGCATTCTACCATTGTCAGAAGGTGTGTGCACCCCTGTGACAGCGGAAGGGGGCCTATGAGGTCCACGTGAACATGAACCTCTTAGCCGGGATGTGAAACGGCTCCAAAGGAGCTCTCGTGTGCCTGTGTACCTTGGCTCGTTGACAGGCCATGCAGGCTGCTGCCCACTCCCTAACTTGTTTGCACAGGCTCGGCCATACAAATTTCTCTCCCACCATTTTGACCGACGTGCGCACTCCCGGGTGCGCCAGAGAATGAATCGAGTCAAAAACGCGGCGGCGCCATACGGCGGGTACCACCGGACGGATTGGGGGGGCATACCGTCTTGCAGCACCCTGTTCTCCAGTCTTAACCTTGTTGGTCCAGACTGGAGCGCACGCACGTCCGCGCCGCTAACCTGATCCACGGCCATGGCTGCATAATCTACCCCCACACGGACTGGAGCAGCCACGGTGCGCGAGAGGCAGTCTGCCACTACATTAAGTTTACCCGCCACATGCTGGATATCGGTAGTAAACTCTGAGATCGCAGCCAGCTGTCTCTGCTGCCGGCCTGATCACGGTTCTGAAACCTTGGCCATCGCGAAAGTCAGCGGCTTGTGATCAACGAACGCGGTGAAACGGCATCCCTCCAGCCAGAACTGGAAGTGGCGAATGGCCAAGTGGAGAGCTAACAACTCCCTGTCGAATGCACTGTATCTTCGTTCACTATCGCGCAAGGTCCTGCTGAAAAAGGCGAGCGGTTGCCAAGCCCCGGCTACATGCTGCTCCACGACCGCCCCTATGGCCACATCTGACGCGTCAGTTGTGAGCGCTATGCGGGCCGTTGGGTCTGGATGTGCTAACAATGTAGCGTTTGCCAGGGCTGTTTTGACTTCCGAGAACGCTCGCTCTCGCGAGACCATTCGATTTTATTTGTGGGTTTTTGTTTTTTTAGTGCGGCATATAATGGTTGCATGAGCTGCGCTGCACGGGGGAGGAAACGGTTATAAAAATTCACCATTCCCAAAAACTCCTGTAATGCCTTGACCGTTTGTGGCTGGGGAAAATTTGTTACCGCGCGCACTTTGTCAGGCAGAGGAACCGCTCCTTCTGGAGAGACGCGATGCCCCAAAAAAATCAATCTGCGTCACCCCGAACTGACACTTCGCTGGGTTGATTATTAACCCGTGCTCTCCCAACCTCTGGAAAACTGCCGTGAGGTGGTTTTCGTGTTCGTCTTCGGACGCGCTGGCTACCAAAATATCGTCCAGGCAGACGAACACGAAGGGGAGATCGCGCAACACCACGTCCATCATGCGTTGGAACATCTGCGCCGCGCCTTTAAACCCAAACGGCATGCGCAAAAACTCGAATAGACCGAATGGAGTTATTACCGCTGTTTTGGGTATGTCCTCAGCGCATACTGGGACCTGGTGGTAACCGCGTACCAAGTCTATCTTAGAAAAAACGCGCCCCCGCCAAATGAACTGAAAAATCTTGGATATGCGGGATTGGGTAGCGGTCGTGCGCTGTAGCGTTGTTCAACCTGCGGAAATCTCCGCAAGGTCACCACGAGCCATCAGCTTTCGGAACCATGTGAAGTGGTGAAGCCCATGGGCTTTTCGAACGCCTGATGATGCCCAGCTTTTCCAGGTTGGTGAACTCCTCGCGCGCTATGGTCAGTTTAGCTGAATCCAAGCGCCGGGCTTTTGCAAAAATGGGCGGTCCGGTGGGAGTAATAAAATGTTCCACCCCGTGTTTAGCCACAGCCGCCGAAAATGTTGGGACCGTGAGTGCTGGGAACTGAGTGAGCAGTGTGTGGAACTTACCACTTGCAGCTGTGACGTTGGCTTGTGCTGTTGACGGGGCCACTCGAGCTGTACAGGGAATAGAATAAAAAGAGAGTGCATTAACCAGGCGCCTGTTAGCAAGATCAACCAACAAACCATGTGAGCACAGAAAATTAGCCCCTAACATATTGAAATTCACTGCAGCTATGACGAAAGTCCACTCAAATGTACGGCCGTGTAGGGACAGAAGCAGAGTCCTCTCACCAAAGGTCTTAATCGCCGAGCCGTTCGCTGCTGACACCCCGGGACCACTAGAAGGCGCCAGCCGGTCAGCGGAGGAAGGTGTGATGAAACTCAACTGGGAGCCTGTGTCCACGAGGAAATGCCTCCCCGAGCGCGCATCCTTCAAGTAGAGCAGCTTGTTCTCCTCCCCAAGGGCCGCAGCTGCTACCGACCCCCGGTCTTGGCGTTTCCCGAGCGCTTGAAATGGCACGGTGGTATACATTTGCGTGCCTTCTCTGCAAAGCAGCGATGGTAGAAACAGCGGGTGTCTCCTCCGCGATCCTTGGCCCCCGCCGCCGCCGTCGTCGGTGGGTCTGCTACCGCCGTCTCTGGCCCCTCGCCATCTCCGGCTGTTGCACCGCACCCTGTCGCTGCTGCGGTGGCCGCGCGCTGTTTGCTGGCGTTTAGAATCCGATGCACCTCCTGGGCCAGCGCGCAGAAGTCCCACTGGGCCAACAACGGCGAACCGGCCAAGGTCGCTCTCGTGGCCAATGGTAGGGTTCTCAGGAAAATGTGGGTGAAGAGGAAATCGTCGCCGTCTGAGCCCCTCAACCTCAGCATGTCCTCCATCAGGTCAACGGGCGTGCCATCTCCCAAGTCGTTCAGAGCCAGGAGTCTCTCCGCTCTCTCCTGGGCTGAGAGAGTGAAGCGCTGGATGAGCGCAGCCTTCAACACGCCGTATTTGTCGTCGGCCGGCGGTTTCACCAAAAGGCTCTGCACATACCAAGACGTGCGGTTGTCGAGCTTGGCAATTACATGGCAGAATTTCGTCTCATCTACCGTTATCCCCTGGAGGGCGAACTGTGCTTCGACCAAGAGGAACCAGGAGCACGGGTTGTCTCACCAAAAGTCCGGTAGCTGGACGGTAGCGGCATATGCCTGGCTGGGAGCTCCTGACCCGGCTGGTTCGGGGGAATTTCTTTCACTCATCGTCTTAGGGTCACCAGTGTGGAAATGTGAAAGGACGAGACAGAGTTTATCTCACAAGTCAGGTTTATTCACATTCTCCAACATCAGCAATACAGAAAAAGAGAGAAACCCAGACCTTCATCCCCTTTTTATACCCCAGGAGCTTCAAAGCTCCAGTCACAATGCATTTAATTCCAAATAACAATGCATCCCTTTCAGATCTTATCACCCCCACTCCAAAGTCACTGGCAGCCAGGAAATCCCCCACGGCCATCTCTTTGCATACCAAAGACCACATTTCACATCCTCCTGATATCTCCAAGGAGGCTCAGTCCTTTGTTCATCTGAGACGTGAAGCATACAGTAAGCATACAGTGATATACATATGAAGCATAAGGTGATATACGTTTGTGCATATGAAACCCACATATGTGTCCCACAAGACCTCATTTTTTTTAAATCACACAAGTACAGTACATGTGTGAAGTACATTTACATGTTTGAAGGATTTTTAACTCCCTTATTTTTTCTGTAACAACTTAAGCCGCTTGTGCTAAACAGTTGTTTATTAAACACCTGATACAAGTTTGCAAAGGGTTGACATCACCCTGTTTTTATTGTGCCTGCAGTTTTTTTAAGGTGTTTTTGTACAAACTAAACGCCCTCTGGTATATTTGCGTTGTGGACACATATGCACATATGTATATCACTTTATGCTTCATATGTATGTCACTGTAGGCTTCACATCTCAGATCGAACAAAGGACTGAGTCTCCCTGGAGATAACAGGAGGATGTGAAAGTTTAGTCTTTGGTATGCAAAGAGACGGCCTTGGGGGATTTCCTGGCTGCCAGAGACTTTGAGGGGAGGTGATAAGATCTAAGAGAAAATGCATTGTGACTGGGGATTAAATACAATGTGACTGTGAGCTTTGAAGGTCCTGGGGTATATGAAGGACGAATGTCTGGGTTTCTTTCTCTTTTCTGTTTTTGCTGATGTTGGAAGATGTGAATAAACCTGACTCGTGAGATAAACTCTGCCTCGTCATTTTCACATTTCCACAGCGTTAATGATTAATTCAGCATAACGCTGTCCATGTTGTGTCATACACATTTTTTTTTTTTTGCTTTTCTGTTGACAAAAACTGTTTTTTTTAAATGCTACATGAAGATAAACCTGAATCAAATGAAACTATGTTAAGCAAAGTTACTTCAGTCTGAGTAATGTGTAATGTGAAAAAACATAAGTACCCCAGAATCTTACACAATGACTAACTTTTGATTTAGTTTATTCTTTTTCCACACAACTTTTTTTGTTGTAGTAATAATAATAATAATAATAATAATAATAATAATAATAATAATGCATCGATTTTATGTAGCGCTTTATCATATACACTACCGTTCAAAAGTTTGGGGTCACCCAGACAATTATTTTGTGTTTTCCATGAAAAGTCACACTTATTTACCACCATGAGTTGTAAAATGAATAGAAAATATAGTCAAGACATTGACAAGGTTAGAAATAATGATTTGTATTTGAAATAATAATTTTTTCCAGGTACTCAACCTGCTCAAAGGAAGGTCAGTTTTATAGCTTCTCTAACCAGCTAAACTGTTTTCAGCTGTGCTAACATGATTGCACAAGGGTTTTCTAATCATCCATTAGCCTTCTGACGCAATGAGCAAACACATTGTACCATTAGAACACTGGAGTGATAGTTGCTGGAAATGGGCCTCTATACACCTATGAAGATATTGCACCAAAAACCAGACATTTGCAGCTAGAATAGTCATTTACCACATTAGCAATGTATATTAGATATTAGAGTGTATTTCTGATTAGTTTAAAGTTATCTTCATTGAAAAAAACAGTGCTTTTCTTTCAAAAATACAGAAATTTCTAAGTGACCCCAAACTTTTGAACGGTAGTGTATATTCAAAGACGCTTTACAAATAGGTACATTATTCATTCACTCCAGACATACAATGGTAGTGGCAAGCTACTTCTGCAGCCACAGCTGCCCTAGGGCAGGCTGACGGAAACGTGGCAGCCAATCTGCGCCAACGGCCTTTCCGGCCACCACCGAACATTTTTATACATTTATACACATTCATACCCAGTGTTATGGACACTGGAGGTAACACTAAAATATTTCACTAACCCATTTTTGGATAACAGATTTGTTGTAGACAAGTGATTTTTCTTTTCCTCTTGGTGTACTTGACAGACAAATATTCACGATTCTTGGTTTGGTTTCATAATACAGCGTGTGAAAATCATATAAATAAGTAGCCCAAAATCAGAAAAATGAAACAAACTTCGGGAAAAAGACAGGGGGGAAAAAAACTCCACCGTGACTAAGAGGCCGAGCGATCTTCATCTGATCAGTGAGACACCCGTCTCCACCTTGCTACAGAGCGCGCCGGGATTAGCGACGAAAAAGAGAATGCTGTATCTTTGGCGCATCTTTGGCGCAAAATGCCTTTATAGGAGAAATGTTAACTTTCCTAGTATCAGCACAAAATAAACTCTAAATTATTGCCGGTGTTTGTTTTCACGGGGCCACCTGCTTAGGAAAGCTTCACACCACCTCTCTGGCACTTTTTTACCTAGACAAATTTTCCCCTTTTCTTCTACTGACTCAGCAAGCGTCCTACAGTCACTCAGAAATGCAAAATATGTTTTTAAGAAGTGGAATTTGTATCCTATCTAAAGTCAGTCGGCCTAACAAGTAAACTAAACAGTAAGAGTCGTGTGAATTAATCGCTGTGAGCAATCTCCTTCTGCTTATACAGCAGCAGCAGCAAATGTGTCTGTTTAATTGGCTGCAATGCAGACCAAGGTCTCACTACAGTTGTACATGCACAGAATGACCCATAAAGACATGCCTTATTCCTCAGATTTTCAATGAAGTCTAAGTCTGAGTTCTGTTTAAGCTGTGCAAGGACATTTACCTGTTTTTTTTTTCAGTGTGCTTTGGGTCATTAAGACCAAATAGGCCTGTTTGCTCAGGTCAGTCTGCCTCTAAAACCCTTTTTCTGAATGTGCAGAAGATGATGTTGCAGATTTGTGACGGGGTCAATGTGGGTGCTTGCTTTTGTACACAGAGCACAGATCCGTGTTGTTGCAAAATGTGGTCTCCCCATTGAACATCTGTTTTGGTGATGGTGGCTTCAAAGCCTGACACGGTGAGACACTCTGGTGTGTGTGTGTGTGTGTGTGTGTGTGTGTGTGTGTGTGTGTGTGTGTGTGTGTGTGTGTGTGTGTGTGTGTGTGTGTGTGTGTGTTTTGCAAATTGAAACGCTTCTAGTAACAACAACATGTCACCTTTGAGCCCATCTGTTTTGGCTGAGACAGTGGTGTTGTTTAAATCCTTTTATAGACACTCTGATGTGTTTTTTGTAAATTGAAACACTATAAACATGTCACTTCTGACAAGACTTCTTGTCATCATTCACCCCATCCTAACCCTAAACTGCATATGGACAACAGGTTAAAATCACAATATGTCAGTTTGATGAGAAGTTTCGGATCAAAGGTCATGTTTTCAAAACACTTTTGATTGACAACCTAATTACATGGGGTCACGGGTCATGTTTTAAAAACACTTTTGACAACCTAATTACGCGGGGTCACAGGGGGTGGGGTCAGGGTCAGGCCAGGGGGCGTGGCACCTATCAAAACTGAGATAGAGGGTATGTACAAGTACTACCCCACCTCTCTGATGTTTATAATGTTTATTAACAAGAACTATAGCACACTATAGGGAGACCCTACTGCGAGTACGGGAGTGTGGCAAGGAGACCGGAGATCTCCTGCCTCAAGCTTTTATAGTACAGGTGGCGCTGCCTCCTAATGGCGGGGCCTCACCCCACCCAGCCTAGGGCACCGCCATACTAATATATTATTTACTATTCCTATCCTACATCCCCCTCCCCCGAAAAAAAAAAAAACTGCAACCACACCAATTACCCAACCAATAAATTCATACCCGAAACACACTCTAATACAGGGGAACAGGCCTATCCATTCACACCACACTGGCTCAGCGGAACCCTCCACTATTTAAACACAAGATTCTCTGAAAGAAAAATGAGCCAGTCACCAAATTAAAACAATCCCTCCTAAACGCATAACACAATTAACACCGATAATGGCAGTACCCGTCCCATAAATCCACAGAATATACATACATGTAAACAGGGAACTCCCCAAAATAAAGACACACAAAAAAAACAGTTTCACACAATGGGCAACAACCATTCCGTTCACACTCAGACATTACAGCACCTTACACATGACAGTCACGCACTTACTCATAACAGTGGTCTCATGCCTGTCAAATGACTCACCCTAACACAAAGGTAATTACGTCCCTAATGAGACCACCCACGGCCATAAAGACCAGCCTGTGAAAGGGGAATCACCTCAGCATCGTGTGCTGGAAATAAAAGTAAAATACAACACTTTGCAAGATGGTGATCATTGTACCTACATCCCCTGACCAAATAGTAACATGTACTCACAGGTCACACCACAGTAAACACAGACTTCAAAACAGTTGTATTTCTTCTACTCTTTTTTTTAAACAGAACAATTAACTACAAACCAGAACACTATAAATTGCACAATAGACCCACTGTTAGCCCCATGCATTCAATCCGGGTCTTTCAAAGACACCCCCCCCCCCCCAGGATGTCCGTCATGCGGCCCACTTCCAGAGTGTCTCCGCTTTGTTGCAATTGGAGACGTACTGCATCGACGCCCCACTGCACTCCGACGTTGCAGCTCACTGGGATGCCTGTCAGACACATCAGTCAATTTTAAGTAGCCGTCGCCGCCGGACTGGACCACCCGCAGATCATCCTGTCCCGATTCTGGAACTGTGCACCCAGCCAAGCCAAGGCTCAACCCTAGATCGCATGCAATCACGCTCACCCAGGGGAGCGCTCACTGATTTCCTCCGTCTTCTGCGCTGCGATTTGGCTCTTGTGTGACTCAGTTCGTGTTCCTTGCCTTGGTTCACAACACAGTTGGGGTCTGTGCCGTCTGGTGTTACCCCAGACGCCAGATGATGGTGCGTTGGAGTGGCATCAGTCACTGCTGGCTCGACAGTGGTATCCAGTTGACCACTGGAACCCCGCAACTCATGCTCTCTGGACCTTTCCGCCTCTGCAGAGATCAAACCATGCCTTTCAGGTCCGTCCTCCGCTGGACCACAAACAGTGGCACGGGATCCCCTCTTAGTTGGCGTACTATGGTGCCGGCAGTGTCCCTCTTCACCCAGAATGGGCCACCCTAAGTCCCACACTTCATCACCACTTCCCACATACAACAAGACACGCGTTAAGATCACTGCCGTCTCGAGACAATATATTGTCAAGGGGATCACTACCATAATCACAACGTACAGTGCTCATTTTACTCACATTGTGGAGAAAACACTGTCTTACGCTTGCCCAGTTCAGAATGGAGGTTGCCGACTCCGTGTCCGCCAACATTGGCACCAGTGTCCCGACCGTGTTGGGAGCGACAGTGTGGGCCACTGTAGGCTTTCCACCATCCCTAGCAGACCTCCGTTCTTCCTTGTCGAAACTGCGGTAAAGTCTGGCAAAGTGATGGTACAGACCGCACCGTCCACAACGCTCACCCCTTGCTGTACACCCCCTGGCTCGAAAACGGTGCTTGCTGGATCCACAGTCGTAGCCTTGAGGTGTCCCCGGGGTGGACCTATGTTGACGATGGCCGTGTACTCGTCGTCACTGCCCTCGTCGCAATCCAAAGCAGGGGTCTTCCCGTGTACTCCGCTCTTCTGAGGAGTTTCTTTGCAGCTATTGTGCTTCGTCAGCCACTCCGCTGCCTCGTTTCGTCGTGTTAGTTCCATGGCTGCTATCGGTGCCAGCTTACCAGCGCAAGTTAGCAGGCCTCTTGCTGGGGGGCCGGCCACATCTTCTGCTAGCCGGCCGCGGCCCAACTCCTCCTCCAATGTCCCGAGCCTGCACTCACCCGCCAGCCGTCGAAGGTCTACCACAAACCGTCAAACCGACTGTCCAGGTCGCTGGTTCCGCTGCTTAGCTGGCATGCGCCGTCTCATGATGTTTCCAGCAGCACAAAAGTAGCCTGCCATGAACCTAGTCACCTGGCCAAATAGGTCACCTCCTCCTAAGGGGCTGAGGATCTTCTGGCCCCCCATGCCCAGGCCATAGACAAGAAGAGCCCTTGCACGTGTCTTAGTTAGGTTGCCGAGGTACCATGCGCATAGATAATTTCAGAAGGCCGCAAACCACCTGGCCCAAAGGGCCAGCGGCTCTCCCGGAGCCTCCAAAACAGGTCGAAAGGTGGCTGCAGCACTCTTCATCTCCAGTTTCCCTCCTCGCCAAATGTAGTGTCCGAAATAACGAGGAGGCGAGGTGACATTTATGTTTATTAACAAGAACTATAGCACACTATAGGGAGACCCTACCGCAAGTACGGGAGTGTGGCAAGGAGACCAGAAGTCTCCTGCCTCAGGCTTTTATAGTACAGGTGGCGCCGCCTCCTAAAGGCGGGGCCTCACCCCTCCCAGCCTAGGGCACCGCCATACTAATATATTATATACTATTCCTATATTATATACTATTCCTATCCTACAGTTATATTGACAATTTTAAAGACCATTTCAGCTGCCCTAGAAAGGGTTATCCTATTTGTCTTTGAAACACAAACACATGGCCAATATGACCTAACTAGTCTTTCATTAATTACCAATTAACTTTTAGAACTGCCATGGCCATTAACCCATATAACACTATCAGCTTAGTCTTATCTGGGGTTCTGACAAACATTACACACCTTAGACATCATACAATATTATTGTATTTGTTGTATTTTATATTCTTAAAATTTATTGGCTTCATAAAAGGTGGTGCATAATAAAGTCAGCTATCCATTCTGTAATATGAGTCATGCAGAGTTATACCACTGTTGAGGTGTTTACCCATGTATTTATGGAATTATTATCATATTCATAAGTGGGTAGTAAGGAGTTACATTTACTGAAGTACATGTACCTAAACATACTTTTTAGTCAAGTACAATTCTATAGAGAGAAAACTGCTTTTTTAAAATTTATAATTGTGTTGAAATTGATAACACAAAAGAATAAATTTGACCAAGTTATCAAGTAACTTTTTTAATTGATACATGCTTACTCTTACTCCAGTAATTTCTTGGTAACTAATCTTAATTATATTTGACCAACTAATATAAGTTAATAAGGTTTTAGACTTTTGAGTTTTTAACCTCTTTGACTAGTCTTTTAACTTTTTAATATGACCCTTCTCTCTTATCTCTTTGTCTTATGTCCTGATTGGTGGAACCTTGAGTACTTTTATCATGTTTATAGTCAGCTACATGTGTGGCTGTGTTTGTGTTCATGTTGAATGTAATTGTGGTTTGTAAATATGGATGTCACCTGACTGCAAAACAAATCTACCTACGGGTACAAATAAAGTAACCTGAATCTAAGTTAAGGATACATTTTCTGGCTAGTTTACCCACATCAGATTCCATCCGCCTCCTTAAGGATGTGACTGAGAATGAGCAGAGATAAATGCAGCCATATGTTTAGAAAGGAGCTCCCTAATAAATGAGTGAACAAATAGTAGAGAAGGGTGGGGCAATGTTGAAGTGTTTATCCAGTTTTATTATTCACAAAGGAACACCCCAAGTATTTGGATGACAGATCAACATTCCTCTGTTCAGGCTTTCCCACCATTCTGTCTGCTCTTCTGGGATCCAACCAATTCAGTTTTCAGATTCATGCTTATGTCAGGTCAGGGTCCATATGTGTGGACCGGCATAGCTAACACCCAAATCATATGCCTGTTCACCCTGTGTGTTTAGACCAAACAGGCTGAGGTCAGGTGAATGATATGGAGGCGGTGATCATACCTACAGTCCACAAACCTAACAGCTGTCTAGCCTGGAATATCTATTTTTATTGTGTACACTCAGATCATAGAAGTTCAACACAATGGAGATGATTACATGAGATAAAGGTGTTGTTCAAGACATTGCTAATGAAATAGATCATGTGCTTGATGGTGCTTACAGAGCACTTGAATGTATGGTTTTATGAAGTATGTGTTTGCCTTAATGAAGAGGATATGTGCAAGGAATTTCATGCCTGCAGACTGCCAGAGAAGATCCATCTGAGTTATGACCACCTCTGCATCCCAGAGCCCTATATCATGTTTGCATAAGATCAAACACCCACACACATTTTGAAATACACTTGTACAGACAAGCTGACGTTTTTTGCTTTGAGCATTTCAAACAAGGCAAAAGTTAGAAAAAAAAAAAAGTTAAAACGGTACAATGATCATTTGTACCCAAATATGTGTGTGCATACTGTACATATAGAGTGACACATTTATGTACAGGTACCAATATTTACATTATCAGTAGGGGGAGGAATATAGTCAAATAAGACTTGGAGGAGAACCAAAATGATCTCAACCTTTCACCTCATTTCTATTCTTTTTTCCCGTGTGTGTCCCTTTCACACCTGTTAATGTCAAATGTCAAGCCTCATGCACGTAACAGCTTTGTTCCATCACGCACACACAGACAGTTTAGACACTCTAGCTGACTACAGCACAGGGAGGCCACTGGAGGCCAAGGGCAGTGGGACGGGGTGGAACATGGTGTGACGTGATTTGGCCCTATTCACTATTGACTTTTTTCCCAATGGTCCCTGAGTGTGTGTGTGTGTGTGTGTGTGTGTGTGTGTGTGTGTGTGTGTGTGTGTGTGTGTGTGTGTGTGTGTGTGTGTGTGTGTGTGCTTGTAGAATAAGGGTATTTGTCAGCCTTAATGTGCATTTTCTCTTGCATAACTTCCATAGATCTGATAATGAATTTGCAGCTACACAGATTTAAACAGACATAAAATGAAAAGTAGAGATTTATATTCTGAATGAATACCACTGTTAATGATTGTGGTTGTTATGGCCACTTTAGACTGTACCCTAATTTTACACTAAAACATGGGGAGGTCCACATGACTGTGTGTGGTTTGCTCATCTTTATTAATGACAACTAATTTTACTATTATTGTTTTTGAGGATTCATGAGCCTGTCCACACACACATCTTATTTGAATAGGCTAACTGACTGTTTGAACTGATTTTTAGGGCTTAAGTCAGAATAAGTTTTCAGTTTGATAAGAACAGTCCCATTTATCTGTATCATAAAATAGATCAACATACATTAATGTCATCTTTTGAAGATATGGGAAAGAGTTGTTGGAGGCAGGTTAAGAAGAGAGGTGACAATCAGTGAGCAGCAGTATGGTTTCATGTCAAGAAAGAGTAGTATAGATGTAATGTTTGCTTTAAGATGGAGAAGTATAGAGAGGTATAGTACTGAGAAGAACAGAGAAGGCCAGAAGGAGTTGCACTGTCTTTGTGAATAATATGGATAGATATTTTTAGCGCAAATAAATGAATATACGAACTGATCCTACCGTAGCTGAGATGTAGCCGTCAGTCGACGTGACCTGTTGCAGAGAGCTGAGTCTGAATTACTGAGCGGAGGAAAAGATGAAGCTACTTTGTTTTTGTGGAAATAGACTATTATAGAGATTATTATATATTACATATTATATAGATTATTTTTCCTTTGTCGCGGTTAAGGACAAAAGCATATTGGTGGGTTGCAAGCTAAGTGCCGGTTGAGACCTACTGCAGTCTTCAGAAGCACCTGAAAATAGCAACAAAGCTCCGACAAAGCTAATGTTAAGTAACGGCTACCTACAGTGGTGTGAAAGTGTTTGCCCCCTTCCTGATTTCTCATTTTTTTGTATGTTTGTCATACTTAAATGTTTCAGAGCATCAGAAAAATTTAAATATTAGACAAAGATAACACAAACACAAAATACAGTTTTTAAATGAAGGTATTTATTATTAAGGGTAAAAAAAAATCCAAACTTACATGGCTCTGTGTGAAAAAGTGATTGCCCCCCCCCCCCTTGTTAAAACACAAATTAACTGTGGTTTATCACATCTTTGGAAAGCTGAGTTCAATTTCTCTAGCCACACCCAGGCCTGATTACTGCCACACCTGTTCTCAGTCAAGAAATCACTTAAATAGGACCTGCCTGACAAAATGAAGTAGACCAAAAGATCCTCAAAATCTAGACATCATGCTGTGATCCAAAGAAATTCGGGAACAAATGAGAAACAAAGTAATTGAGATCTATCAGTCTGGAAAATATTATAAAGTCATTTCTAAAGCTTTGGGACTCCAGCGAACTACAGTGAGAGCCATTATCCACAAATGGCGAAAATATGGAACAGTGGTGAACCTTCCCAGGAGTGGCCAGCCAACCAAAATTACCCCAAGAGCGCAGCGATGACTCATCCAAGAGATCATAAAAGATCCCACAACAAGATCCAAAGAACTGCAGGCCTCACATGCCTCAATTAAGGTCAGTATTCATGACTCCACCATAAGAGACTGGGCAAAAATGGCCTGTATGGCAGAGTTCCAAGACGAAAACCACTGCTGAGCAAAAAGAACATAAAGGCTTGTCTCAGTTTTGCCAGGAAACATCTTGATGATCCCCAAGACTTTTGGGAAAATACTCTGTGGACTGACGAGACAAAAGTTGAACTTTTTTGGAAGGCGTGTGTCCCATTACATCTGGCGTAAAAGTGACATCACATTTCAGAAAACGAACATCATACCAACAGTAAAATATGGTGGTGGTAGTGTGATGGTCTGGGGCTGTTTTGCTGCTTCAGGACCTGGAAGACTTGCTGTGGTAAATGGAACCATGAAGTCTACCAAAAAATGCTGAAGGAGAATGTCTGGCCATCTGTTTGTGACCTCAAGCTGAAGTGCACTTGGGTTCTACAGCAGGACAATGATCCAAAACACACCAGCAAGTCCACCACTTAAGAAAAACAAAATGAAGACTTTAGAGTGGCCTAGTCAAAGTCCTAACCTTAATCCGATTGAGATGCTGTGGGATGACCTTAAAAAGGCGGTTCATGCTCAAAAACCCTCCAATGTGACTGAACTACAACAATTCTGCAAAGATGAGTCTTCGTATTGTTGCTCAAGATGAAGAAACTAAGCAAAAGCGTCGCTTTCTCAGCAATGTCGTTTTTAAAGAGGTGCTGACACAGTAAAAATGTGTAACCTTGAAGAATGCCAGTCTACAAATACAAATGTGTAAAATGCCAAGCTAAGCGCTGATTTTCTCCGGGTGCTCCGGTTTCTTGGTTTCTACGGGCATGCACGGGCCTTCCTGAATAGGGTCAAAAGCCACTTTTTGCTCAAATCTATTTTCATGATCCTGCCCATGAACTTGAATTACGATGCACCTATCCCTCAACCAGTGGTCTGAACAAAGAAGACCCACCAGATGGAGAGCAATAGAATGAGGAGAACTGCTGAATGTCAGAAAAGATGCCATGAATATGAAACACCTCAGATTCCAGCAGTACGCCGCAGGCATGACTGTGAACAACACAGCCGTCTGAGACAGGAGGAGACAGCAGAACAATTCTTTGTGTAAATATGTCCAAAGTCCACTTTTGACTGAAAGTTATGTAATTCGATATGGCTGCCGTGGCATTATGCAAATTAGATGCATAGATTTACTCCTATCTCAAACTTTGGATCATATTCTACATCTTTCTAATTGATAGTAGGCCATTATCTCTTACCACTTTCAAGTTATAGCTTTGGAAATCTCTGACACCTGAACTGAATATTTTCTTGAAAAAACCTTCACCACTAGTGGCTGACGGCGCAACGGAGAGCCATCCACAGTCATTGGGTTAAGGGGTGGATTCCAGACACCCCAAGGTACACCAAAAAAAAAAGAACCCCCCCCCCCAAAGAGAAAAGGTACAGCAATAAACCACCCCGGGTGGGAGGTGGGGGAAAACAGGTTAGGAGGGAGCAAAAATACGGACCCCGCTCAGGACCCGCACCCGCACTACCCTAGGCCCTTGGGTCCCCTAGGCCAAAGAACTACACAGTTCAGGCGGGCGGCTGAAGTCTCAGGCCAGACAGACAGCGAGGTGGTATGAGTCGGGGGCCTGCCAGAGAATATGGGCCACCCAACCCAGTGGCTCAGTCTATCAGGCGGCCGGCCAGAGTTCTTAAGCCACCAAAATGGAAGAGCTGACCCATGAGACGGCTTCCCCATGGGGAGGCCCGATGAAGGGAAGGAGAGCTGAGGGAAGGGGACCACGATGGCGTCAGGCAGAGGAGGGGAGGAACCGACGCCCTCAGGCTGCCGACAACACCCTTGGTGGACCCTGACTGAGACATGGTTCACCCGCAGTGGCTCCGGGCTGGAGTGAAGCTGCACCCTCGGGGGGCCCGGACTGGGCCAATGCTGCACCCACAGTGGGCCCCGGGCTGAAGCACAATGCCCATGGTGTGCCCATAGTGGAACGCAGCACCCAAGTTGGCTTCAGGCTCGGTTGCAGCACCCACGAAGACTCAAACAGAGGAGGAGGGACCCAGATGACGGCCTCGGGCAGAGGAGGAGTTGCACCCACGGTGGTCCTGGGCTGGGACAAAGCACTCACGGCGACCTCTACTGGGGGGAAGCTGCATCTGTGCTGGCCTCGTGTGGCGAGCCTGGACCCACGGCGACATAGGATGGGGTTGGAACCTTCTCGGTGACCCTGGGGACAGGCTCGGAGAGAACAAGAGGAAAGCAAGGGTCAGGGTCACCGGCAGTGGTGGAGCCCGGTGAGGCAAGCTCAGGTGCAGCGGGTGGCTGCACCCCGCTCTCCCCCCCAAGAGCCAGACAAGACAGACACAAGAAACACAAAGGAGACTACTTGCCTAAGCTTGAGCCAGGCTCGATCCAGATGACGTTGACATCTTGGGCCCGGTCCTTTGGAGGTCCAGGTCTAACTCTGCTGCGGCAGCATGATGGTGAGTGCAGTCTCGGTGCCCCCAGGCGAAGTGACCCACGCTGGTGACAGGCTGCCAGCGTGGCAGTTGGTGTTCGGCTCTCCGCTGGCACTGGAACTAGGTCCTCCATAGCCATGGGCTCCTCCAATGTCCAGCGGCTTAGTTCCAGGGCCGGCGGGCACTCAGAGGCACAAGGAGGAGCCACGGAGAGGGCTGGTGAGCGATTGGTAATTGCAGCAGGCCGTAGGGACTCAGGGGACTGCAAACCCTGAGGCACATCATCACATCATCAAGTCATCATCAAAAAATAATGGAGAATGAAATGGCACTTGCCTGTTTTCCCGAAGCTCGATGTTCCCTGCTGCAGCAGGTGAAAAGTCCTCCCTCTCTGTGGCTATGGTGAGCACAGGCCCCTTGGAGGATTATGGAGGAGCTGCCCCTGTAGTCTCGGAGACGGACGAAGCTGGGGAAAAAACAAAAGGACCTCTCAGTAGCAGGAGAGGACGCCAAAGTGGACCAAAAAACAGCAGCTACAGGACAAGGTGAAGCTGTCGATCCAGCCGGAGGAGAGAGAGATGAAGGCTGTAGTGCTGAGGGGGGCTTCTGCCTCGGCATCGAGGACATGGCTGCCGGAGAGGCAGGAGGATTCCTTTGGCTGTCCGGAGCAGGACGACGGTGTTGTGGAGCTGATGGAGCAGGAACGGGCACCGGAGACTGGTGAGAAGCCGAAACAACGGAAACCCAGCACCCCCCCTTCAGCGCGAGCCCAGGTTTGTCCGAGGAATTCCTCACCATCCCACAATTTTCACGTTGCAGCACCACCACCAGAGAAATCCTTTCCATTCCCTCAGAATGCTCCAAAAGCTGAGGGCACCGTCTAGCAGCTGCCTCCACGAGCCTCAGCTACCACAATGCGTCCTTCAGGGCAAAGCCGCTGCGTGCTACGGAGATTAGCCCATCTATCTCCATAAGGGCTTGGCAGCACTCCCACCCCAGGCACATCGGGTAGCTGCATCCACCTGCTGAGTCCACTATGAGCTCCAACAGATAGATGAGTGAAAAAACACAAAAAGGGCAAAAAAAAATCACTAACTGTAGCCACTGGGTCTTATTCCTGGTGGCAGTCTTCTGTCATGATTGGCCCCTCCGGGGTAGAGAGACAGGCCCACACACTGGACTGCAGTAGTGACATTAATAACAGAAAATTCAAAACTGTGCCGAAAACACAAAAATATAAGCAAAGGTAACTTACAAGGAAAACACTCCAGAGCCGAAATCGCTCTGGAGATCACGAGGAGACAACTTATTTGGATCAGTGAGTCAAGACTGCCACAGTGAGAGAATAAACTGGCAGTCCTTAAATAGTTCATAACGTGAAACAAATGAGCAGCAGGTGCGGGCAAATGAGCGGGCAGGTGACCTAATTGCACAAGTGCTCACAGCTGAGATGGCTGGGGAACAGACAGTGAGTAGATGGTGGGAGTGTTTGGAAAAGGAGGAAGGGCAGTCGTGTCAAAGAACCAAAATATATACAGAAACTGACAAAATGATAATAACAAACATAAAATACTCAGAAATAAATTAAGTGTGTGAGCCTGGTGAAGGAGTCGCGCTCAGAATCATGACAGATTTGGCCCTTGGGGCTTGCCGTAGCCGACGTCAGGCAGTCAACATGGTGATGTTAGGCGGGCTACAGCCAGTATGTATGTATATTCTTGGTGTTTCTCAGTAAAGTTCAGGTCATTGCTTGGTACGAAATGGCTCATGTCTCCCGTTATTAAGACACAACAGTTGGCGACGTCGGATTAAACGATGGGAGCGTGCATAAAATTACCATCTCCATTTTTAGAGTCTCCGGGTGTGATAGCCACACCACGGCGCCACTGGTTGGAAGCATTTGAGGATTACATCAGTGCAGCTGGCCTGGGCGGTGCCGACAACAAGAGATGGAAGAGCCTGCTTGAGCACTGCCTCAATAAGGAAGGCCAACGTGTGTTTTGCATGCTGGGTGGAAAAGGCTCGTTGAAAGGTGTTCACAAAGTTGGATCTCCGCCAGGGTTATCTGCAGGTGCCCCTCCACCCAGCCAGCAGTGACCTGACAGCATTCGTGACCCACAGGCATTTTCAGGTACACCCGCATGCCTTTTGGTCTGAGCTTAGCACTGAGTTGTTTTCAGAAAATTATGTCTGCACTTCTTGCCGGCCTCATGGGTGTAGTGGTGTACCTGGACACCGTGCCGTGGACCCCTGACATCGGGGTCCACGGCACGTCGCAGGGAGAACACGACAGTCATTTGAGACAAGTGATGGAGGTGCTGCTGGAGCATGGAGTCACGTTGAATGGGGAAAAGTGCATCTTCGCAACGGATTCCATTGAGTTTGTGGGATTCCGGCTGGTGGCCAAGGGCCTGAGCCCCCTGCACTCAAACATGGAGGCGGTCCTGCGTCTCCCCGACCCCACGACACTCGCACAAATCTCCTCATTCCTGAGCATGGTGAACTTCTACAGGCATTTCATTCCCCATTATTCAGAGACCATTGAACCCCTCCGAGCCCTTCTGAAGCAGGACGCGCCGTGGCAGTGGACTCCGGCCTGCTCAGCGGCAGTCGTTAGGCTGAAGTCCCAACTCATGTCCCCTCCAGTGTTGGCCCACTTTGATCCAAAATGGCTGACTTTTGTGACTTGTGATGCATCTGGTTCGGCAGTGGGGGCGGTTATGTCTCAAGTGCAAAACAGTACCGAGCACACAGTGGCATTCGCGTTGAGGTCCCTTTTGGCAGCTAAACAGAGATATGCCGTGGGTGAGAGAGAGGCGCTCGCTTGTGTCTGGGCATGTGAACGGTGGCACATTTACCTCTACGAATGCCACTTCACCCTGCAAACGGACCACTGGGCACTGACGATACTGCTGGAAACGATGGGCTCGGGACACAGGCCCCTACAGATCCAGAGGTGGACTGAGTGGCTGCGGGCCTACAATATCACTACCCAGTTCACCCCTGGAAAACAGAACGCGGTGGCAGATCTCCTGTCCCGTGCCACGGCCAACACTGCACAACTGGATGACGACGATCCCATGGAGGTGGATCTGCTCAACGCACTGCACAGACCCCTCCGGGACATGGTGTCCCTCCAGGAGCTCCAGGCAGAGTCGGAACGGGACCCCACGTTGTCACAATTGTGCTCGGTCATCAGGAAGGGTTGGCCCACAAAAGTATGAGGCAATCTGGCGCCTTTTTTCCAGTTCAGAGACGAATTGAGTTGCTGGGATGGTGTGTGAGTGGCTAGGGGGCACTGCACATTAATTCCAGCGTCTCTGAGATCACAAGTTCTGGAAATGCTCCACGAGGGACACCTGGGTGTGGTAAGGGTAAAGCAGCGTTGCAGGAATTCAGTTTGGTGGCCTGGTATCGATAAGGACATATAACTATGGTAAAGAACTGTGTTCCATGTTTGGAGAGTGGGAAGAACGGGCAGGCCACACCCCCACACACACACCCCTGCAACCACTACTGTACCCAGAGGGCCCTTGGAAGCACATCCAATTGGACATTTGCGGTGAACTACACAAGGCTCCCCCAAACAGCTGGTTTTTGTTGGTGGTCTATGATCTGTTCTCCAAATGGCTGGAGGTGTTCACCACTAATTCGGTCATGACGGATGTGGTCACGGGTTTCCTCTCGTTGCTGTTTGCTAGATGGAGGGTCCCGGATGCCATCACAACAGACAATGGCCCACAGTTCACCTCTGGGGGGTTTGAGGAGTTTTTGAGTGATGGGGCGTGGAACACATCAGAATTGCGTTCTACCACTCCCAAGCCAATGGGGGCATGGAACGTTTCAACAAGACTCTGAAAAACAGTCTGAGAGCCCATTTGGCAGACAGCTTTACATTCCCTGACGTCATCCAGAACACACTCCTCCACTACAGGGCAATGGCAATGGCCCATGTCACGACAAGGTGCTCCCCGGCAAAACTCATGCTGGGGCGTGAATTCCATCTGCCTCTGGGCCGGCTAAGGCCCCCCTCAACCTCCCCTTCGGTGGACACAGACCCCCCACAAAACCGGGTCGTTGCCCAGCAGCAGAAAATGAAACATTTCGACAGGAAGCACAGGGCAAAGGCCCATGGACTCAATGTGTCGGACCGGGTCTGGATCAAGCATCCCAACCGCATGCATAAACTGCAGCCTTTCTGGACGGGGCCCCTAACAGATCATGAGACGGCTGGGCTGGGACACGTTCAAGCTCTCGGACAGGTCACGGTGGCATTCCAGCTGACTCGGGAAGTCGTTGCCAGCCCAGGGTCTGGGAGCTGCAGTGGATTGGACTGATGAGAGTTGGGGCTTTCCTGATGGGGGTGTTGGGGACTCTCAGATGCGGCCGACAGAGCCTGGAGTAGGTCCTCCTCTGGTGAGACGCTCGGCTAGGATGCGTCAGAGGACCAGACACCTTGATGACTTTGTAGTACAAGTAGCCTTAGCTGAAGCATGGTGGGCATGGGCGGCAGAATAATCCACCCCAACTTGGGAGGGTAGCCTGGCAGTCTACCCAGGTGCCCATCTAGCTTACTAGCCCTGTTGTTCTATGTGTGTAAAAAAAGAAACAAAAAAAAAACAATATGTGAAAAAAGAAGAACGAAAACATTCTTTATATACGTATATATTGCACACATTCTGTGGGGGTCTGTTTTACATGGTGCCTTTCACGTTTTGAAAGGGCAGGGTGGTGATATATGGATTTGGCCCTTGGGGCTTGCCGTAGCCAACGCCAGGCAGTCAATGTGGTAACGTTAGGCGGGCTACGGCCAGTATGTATATTCTGGGTGTTTCTCAATAAAGTTCAGTTTCTTGTTCGGTACGACATGGCTCATGTCTCCCATTATCAACACATAACAATACCAAACTCACTTTCATGTAATATATAGCCATAAGCAGTGACCATCAGGTTCCAATCAGGTGTTCCAATCAGGTGTGGACTTCAAGGTTTTGTATTGCTTAGCAACAGCATTTAAAACCTGCAAGATCTGCTAAACATTAGTTTTTAAAGCAGCACTATGTAACTTTCTTGTTACTTGTCGGAACACTGAAAAGGCCACAACCACGACGACCACAATCCCATTCCTAACAGCCAACCACAGGGCTTATTGTTGTTGTTGGCAAAAATCGTGCCCAGTGATTCGCTGCTGGGACTGAGGCCACAGACTGAGGCCACATGTACTCTCTGCTCAGTAATCACACCCAAAAAAAGAGCTGTTGAAGGCAATGTGGACCCACTCAGGCTATGAAGGGACATTCACTCGGTCAAATCTTGGTGAAACATCAAAATATTTTTGCAAACATTATCTTGAGGCGAAAATCTAACAGAGTGCTGCTTTAAAATGCACAGGATTTGAACCCATTCCGAGCACTCACCATAACCACAACACCACTGCTTCAGTTTTCATTCTTTCTCAGATGATAAATGTTCAATTGAAAGGATTTCCAGCAGCAGTAGTACAGCACTTAAAACTTAATGTGCACTATAGTACAGTATATTGTTTTCAGCTGCACAGAAGAGGTATATTGCACTTTAGAGGAATGCCACATTACCATAAGGATTTGAGCCCAGGGCTCCTTCATGACAAGCATTTTAACCCCTACACCACACAACTGCTTTGAGTGACACGCTCAAAAAAAAGAAAACAAAAAGTTTCACTGACAAGACAAAATGGCTGACAAACATTTCATAAACATGATTTTTTTGAACATTAACAGAATTGCATGAAATTTGGTGGTTAGCTGAAAAATACTGTTATGATTGTGAGTCTGAAGTTTCATCAAATTTGAATCGGTATATCTGGAGCTAAACGAAAAAACTATAAGTCTGTCACAATCTGAGCACGGGGGGATTTTGCCGTGCTCAGTCTCCTTGAATTTTTTCATATTTGTATAGTGTTGTTGTTTTGACTTAATTCCTGTTATTTTATCTTTGGTTGGTTTTTCACGTATTCTGTATTGTTTCTTAGTATGATTGATTTTCCTGTTTACGTTCATTGTAGTTTTTGTATTTACATATTTGGGTTTATTGTTGTTTATTTGTCAGCTCATTATATTCATATTCGGTTGTGTTTTCTCTCCTCCCAGGACTGCAGCTGTCAGTGGCACTTCCGGGTTTTTTGCTCTGTTGTGGGCGGTGCTTCTGTCAGCTGTCAGTCCCGTCTTCTCCCTCTCATTGCTCCCAGCTGACCTGAGTTTATAATCATTGTTTCCTCCTGCTCGCTCATAGTATCCATACCTGCCATCATTTGTGTTCATTTGTTTCTTGCTTTATTTAAGGATTGTTATTTTCTTCCCTCATTGCCGGAGTCTCTTCCTTCATCTCCACCGGAACCCTGCCCTTGTTCTGGTGTGATTAGTCCGTAAGTTTGCTTTGTATATCAGTTTGGATTTTGTGTTGGTGCGCTGTTTGGACTTTGTGTTTTGTTGTTTCAATAAATTTCACAAACTGCAGTTCAGCATCTGGGTCTTCCTCTCTGCCCCTGAGGGGGAATTCATGACAAAGTCAAAGAGAAACTGTACAAATTGACTGGCCTAGAAAATCAAAACGGACTGACATGGGTTTTTTTTTATATTTTTAACAACTTTTCATTATTAATGCCTGTGGATGATCTCTGCTTAATTTCAAGCAATTTGGATGAATGCCTATTTTTGAAAATATGGTGCAGAAAACTTCATTTTCAGAGTTTGCCACCATTGACAAAAGCTCTGGAAGGTTTCAGTGAATAGAATGATGAAAGAAGTTTTAGTCTATGCCCAGCCGTTCTAAAGATATTTGCCAAAACGTAGAAGTGTTTATTATAGCGTCACCTATGCATGCAGTGCCTTGATTTTGTTGTCTCTCTCTGAGTTGTGGGGAGAGTTTCTGATCAGACTGTAAAATTTCAAGTTTCCACACATGGGCGGTGTTAGGCCTTTTTTAGGGGTGCTGTAGCACCCCTAAATTTAAACTCAATACCCATCAAAATTGGAGTGAGAAAAGTTGTGGTTATAAAATTTTAGTTTGTCTTTGACAAGCTGAAATAACATCCAGAACATATTCAGTAGTTTGTCATTTAAACTTTTTAAAAATGAAAATGAAAACATCCCTCACACGCAAATGGTATGATCCCTCCTCTCACCCACGTTCTCTCCCCAGTACCTGCATGCTCTGGAGCCCTGAGGTCCCTTTCTATCCCAACAGCGAGAGGCAGCTGCAGCTTTTCTACAGGTAAGACACTCATAATGATGGATGACACCAGCATCAGCTGGAATATTCTGCAACGTTATGAATAGTTTTAGGGTCTGTCTGAATTTATTCGGTAAGAGTATAGAATAGAATAGAGTAGGCTTTATTGTCATTGTACAGTAGTACAGTACAACAATATTGTGGGTGCTCCACCAGGCTACTGCGCAATAAAATAAGGGAGAAGAATTAGATAAAACATGGTTCTAGAGCACACGATTAAACACACAACTGAAATAAAAATAAATGAAAATAAAAATAAAATAAAAATGGCCCAGAATTATGGGAATATACACAGGTACGGTAGTGGCTACCCGGGTGGAACTATGTACATAAGAGTGTAGAGTGCAGACATACAATTGAACACACAACTGGGTAACTTGGCCCAAGGATTATGGAAAATATACATAACAGTGGTTTCACGGATGGGTCAATATACATGAAAGTGAGGAGTGCATATTGTGATAATTAAAAGGTCCTCAGTTCTAAGCATGTGGGCGGTCGGAAGGAGGGGGGTGGGGCCTCTGACTGTTTGTAGGTTGGATGGCCCAAGGGAACACATGGTTTGTTAGTCGGGAGGTGTGGGACCTGATCGATCTGAACTGTTGTCCAGAGGGAAGCAGGTCGAACAGGTGGTGAGAGGGATGTGAGGGGTCTCCTGTGATGCCTTGATCCTTCTGAGATAGGAGGATCTGGAGATGTCTTCCAGGGAGGGCAGAGGGCCGCCAATAATTTTTTTGGGCGGTGCTGATGACCCTCTACACAGCCTTCCTGTTCTCGGCCATGGAGCCAACGTACCACACACCCAGACAGTAGGTGTGCAAGCTCTTCACTGAACAGTGTTAGAAGGCCAGCAGCAGCTTCTGGTCCAGGTTGTTCTTCCTCAGGACACAGAGGAAGTGCAGCCGCTGCTGGGCTTTCTTCACCATGGCCTTAGTGTTGACAGTCCAAGAGAGGTCAGAGGAGATGTGGGTGCCCAGGAACCTGAAGGTGGGGACGTTTTCCATACGGTCGCCATTTATGAGGGGGGGCGGGGGGAGGGATCCTGTCTGTTCTTCCTGGAGTCTGGTATGAGTTTTTTGGTTTTTTGGACATTCAGTTTCAGGTTGTTTGCTTGGCACCACAGCAGTAGATTCTCTACCTCCACCTTGTATGCCTTTTAATCATCATCAGTGATGAGCCCAACCAAGGTATGATGCCCACCTGCAAGCATTTAGGTTTCAAAGTACTTGAGGTTTTCACCTGGGGTGGGGGTTAGAAAACAGGCTATTAATAGGCTATAAATAGCCTATAATATAACAGAAAATACTGCGTCTTTGCTCATTTTATTTTTGATTTTTAATTTATGAGGAAAAACCTCACAAATTTATGAGAGTAAAGTCTCAAATGTACAAGAAAAAATCACTAAATTAGCACTAAACACAAATTATGAGGAAAAAGTTGATTTAAGTGGGAAAAAAAATCATTCAAATTTACAAGGAAAAAGAAGTAAATTTAGAATAGAACTGCCATAAATTCAGGAGAAAAACTTCAAACTTGTCAAGGTTTGCCCCATGGGGCAGATAACTGGACTCAATCACTTAGCAAGCGTTTAACATTTTATTAGAAACAGAAATTAAATACAGCTCAAGGGCTGGAAATAAACAATAACAGCTTGGCAAGCTGAACAAAAATCACAAGCAGGATCTCACGGACAAGGCAGGCAGAAGTGTGTAATCTGTGATGACTCGCTCTGTGCCATTATCATCCACAGCTGCTCGCACACTGGCTCTCCATCACGCTCGGGTTATATAACCCACTCTGCCCTCAGACCGGCACGGAGCCGTCTGTCTCCCTGGCTGCATGAAGCTCTATGCTTGACTTCCCAGCCTATCATCCTGCCTTCGTCATCCCTGCCGCTTCAGCGTCATCTTTTGGAAGGATTTCCCTCGTTATCAAGTAAGCCCTTTTCTACTCACCTGTTCTGCGTTTATCCCCTGTGCACAGGCGGAATTCCCAGGTGGCAGGAATCATTCCTCCTGGCGGCGGTCTCTGCCTCTCTCTCCTCCACTAGCCATCCTTCTTCAGCGGCGTTGTGTTAGCAGGCGCTGTCTTCCTGGCTTTAGCCTTCGGGCCAACCTGAGTTCATCACCTCTCCTGAAACAGTAAGCCTCAGTCATTCCCCGAGTACACTCCTGCCAGAACTGTGCTAACACTGTGCCTCTGCTGTATCCATAGGGTTGCCAGATCGAATGGTGCTCTGCTCACTCCCAGCTACGACGAGTCTACAGACCCACGTACTCACATCCACATATACTACACACATACGCACCCACACACTTTCACTATTACAAATAAAGATTATTGAATCCACTCTTAAGCCTGTGTCTGTTCCCTGGGTCTGCCAATTATGTCATAATCACGCGAAAATGACTAATGACGCAGCACCCAAGTGAGGGGCTGCGTCCCTAAATAAGGCAGATACTAATCAACAGAAACAAAAAAGCCGTGAATAATCAGGAAATTAACACCACAGAAACAAGCTAAACTACGGTGGAAATAAATACATATGAACTCAAACCCAAGATAAAAACAAAGAACATGAATGTGACAATAATAATGACAAACAGGACTAAAGCAAGAATAATCAAAACACAACCATAACCATGATAATGAATAATGAATAAAGAAAATCCCAGCCAATGAACTAAAGGCAAGGATGTGGGTTGGAGACCATGTCCTGGAAACAAGAAATATAAACTATAACATAAGGTGAGGACATGGCTCAAACCCACACTCTGACAGTATCCCCGTCTTAAGGGGCGGCTTCCAGATGACCCCACATAATAACACAAACAAACAGAAACCAAAAAACCTTCCCAGGGTGGGTGGTGGGGGTGCAAGGCCAGGCAGTCCTACCCCCCCTTCCTCCACAGAGTCCAAAACAAAAGTAAAGTTTGTGGGCCAAACAAAGTCCAAGGACACAATATGTCCATCTATCCATCCATCTTCTACTACTTTTGCAGAGGTCCGGGTCATGGAGGCAGCAGTTCAAGCAGAGAAGCCCAGACTTCCTTCTCCCCAGCCACCTGCTCCAGCTCTTCAGAGAGGATGCCAAGGTGTTTTTAGGCCAGCTGGGAGACGTTGTCTCTCCATCAAGTCCTGGGTCTGCCCCGGGGTCTCCTCCCAGTGGGACATGCCCAAAACACCTCAAGAGGGAGGCGTCCAGGAGGCATCCTGATCAGATGCCCATACCACCTCAACTGGCTCCTTTCAATGTGGAGGAGTACCGGTTCTACTCTGAGCTTCTCCCGGATGACTGAGTTCCTCACCCTATCTCTGAGGGTGAGTCCAGCAATCCTACGAAGAAAGTTCATTTCATCCGCTTGTATCAGCGATCTTGTTCTTTCGGTCATTACCCAAAGCTTGTGACCATAGGTGAGGGTAGGAACGTAGATTGACTGGTAAATCGACAGCTTTGTCTTCACCACAACAGACCGGTACAACATCCACATCACTGCAGATGCTGCACAGATCCATCTGTCAAACTCTTACTGCATTCTCCCCTCACTCATGAATAAGACCCCAAGATACTTAAACTCCTCCACTTGGGGCAGGAACCTGTCCCCGACCCGAAGAGAGCAATCCACCTTTTTCCAGCTGAGGACCATGGACTTGGACTTGGAGGTGCTGATTCTCATCCCAGCCGCTTCACACTCAGTGGCAAACTGTCCCAGTAAGACCTGTAGGTCATTGCTGGATGAAGCCAGCAGGACAACATCATCTGCAAACAACAGAGATGAGATCCTGTGGTCACCAAGCATGACACCCTCTGTTCCCTGGCTGCGCCTAGAAATCCTGTCCATAAAAATTATGAACAGGATCGGTGACAAAGGGCAGCCCTGGCGGAGTCCAACTCTCAATGGGAATGAGTCCGATCGAGTGTTGGCGATATGAATCAAACTCTCACAACGGTCATACAGAGACCAAATAGCTCGTAACAACAAGCCTGATACCCCATACTCCCAAAGCACCCACCACATAAAACCACGAGGAACGTGGTCGAATGCCTTCTCCAAGTCCACAAAACACATGTAAACTGGTTGGACAAACTCCCACCAACCCTCGAGGACTCTTGAGAGGGTAAAGAGCTGGTCCGATGTGCCACGGCCAGGACAAAAACCACATTGCTCCTCTTGAATCAGAAGTTCAACAAACAGCCGGACTCCCCTCTGCAGTACCTTGGCATAGACCTTCCCAGGGAGGCTGAGGAGTGTGATCCCTGTAAAGTTGGAGCACACCCTCTGGTCCCCTTTTTTGAAGAGAGGAACCACCACCCCGGTTTGCCATGCCAAGGGCACTGCCTCCGACCTCCACGCAATGTTGCAGAGGCATGTCAACCATGACAGCCCTACAACACCCAGGGCCTTGAGGTACTCAGGGCGAATCTCATCCACCCCTGGGGCCCACCCACCAAAGACATTTTTAACCACTTTAGCGACCTCAGCCCCTGTGACAGGCGAGTCGTCCCCCTCGTCCACAAGCCCCGCTTCCTCTGTAGAAGGCGTATCAGTGGGATTAAAGAGATCCTCAAAGTATTCCTTCCACCGCTCAACGATATCCCCAGTCGAAGTCAGCAGCACACCATCCGCACCATACACAGTGTGGACAGGGAGCTGCTCCCCCCTCCTGAGCCACCAGACAGTGTGCCAGAATCTCTTTGAGGCCAACTGAAAGTCTTGTTCCATGGCCTCACCGAGCTCCTCCCATACCCGAGTTTTTGCTTCAGCAACCACCCGAGCTGCACTCCACTTGGTCTGCCGGTACACTTCAGCTACTTCGGGAGTCCCACAAGCCAACCAAGCTTGATAGGACTCCTTCTTCAGCTTAATGGTCCCCCTCGCCACTGGTGTCCACCACTTGGTTCGGGCGTTGCCACCACAAGATGCCCTGACAACCTTGCGGCCGCAGCTCTGGGCCACTGCTTCAACAGTCGAGGTGGAGAACATGGCCCATTCAGACTCCATGTCTCCAGACTCCCTCAGAATGTGGTTGAAGTTCTTCCGGAGGTGGGAGTTGAAGACCTCCCGGACAGGGGTCTCAGCTAGACGTTCCCAGCATACCCTCACTATACGTTTGGGTCTACCAGATCTGAATGGCATCCTCCCCTGCCATCGGATTCACCTCACCACCAGGTGGTGATCAGTTAACAGCTCTGCACCTCTCTTTATTCGAGTGTCCAAGACATATGGTCACAGGTCTGATGACATAACAAAATCGATCATCAACCTGTGATCTAGGGTGTCCTGGTGCCAGGTGCACATATGGACACCCTTATGCTTGAACATGGTGTTTGTTATGGACAAACTGTGTTTAGCACAGAAGTCCAATAACTGAGCACCACTCAGGTTCAGATCGGGCAGGCCGTTCCTCCCAATCACCCCCTTCCAGGTTTCACTGTTGTTGCCCACGTGTGCATTGAAGTCCTCCAGTAGGACAACGGAGTCTCCAAGAGGAGCATTCTCCAGCACCCCAGTCAGAGACTCCAAAACCAGTGGGTACTCTGAACCCTCATTTGGTGCATAGGCACAAACAATGGTCAGGACCCGTTTCCCAACCCAAAGGCGCAGGGAAACAACCCTTTCGTCCAATGGGAAAAACTCCAATATCGAGGCAGCAAGGTGGGGGGATACAAGAATGCCCACCCCTGCTCGTCACCTCTTGCCTGGGGAAACTCCAAAGAAGGCCAAGCTTCAGCCCCTCTCCAGGATACTGGTTCCAGAACCGGAGCTGTGTGTTGAGGTGAGGCCAACTATCTAACCGGTATCTCTCAACCTCATACACCAGCTCAGGCTCCTTCCCCACGAGAGAGGTGACATTCCACATCCTCAAAGCCAGGTTAGGAAGCCTGGGATCAGACTGCCAAGGTCTCCGCCTTTGACCACCACCTGATCCACATAGCACCGGATCCCCATGATCCCTCCTGCAGGTGGTGAGCCCACTGGAGGGGACACAATATAATCACAGTAAATCGGGGGGTCTACCCAAGTCCAAAGGGCCTCAAATTGGACAACACGGTGGGTCTGGTGGCCTACCAAAGTCCATAGCCCACCAGACTGGAATGCAGGGCCGGTCTGGCGGCCTATCGCTGTCTCTTGGCCACCGAACCAGGGAACAGGGTGGGACAATGGGTGGAGGTCCCCTGACTTCTGGAACAACAGATGGAGGTCCCCTGATCTCTGAAGTGATGGCTGGAAGTCTCCCGACCTCTGAAGCAATGGCTGGAGGTCTCCCGACCTCTGAAGCAATGGCTGGAGGTCTCGCGACCTCTGCAGCAATGGCTGGAGGTCTCTCGACCTCTGCAGCAATGGCTGGAGGTTTCCTGACCTCTAGAGCAATGGCTGGATGTCTCCTGACCTCTCGGACAATGGCTAGTCTCCTCACCTCTAAAGCAACGGCTGGAGGTCCTCTGTCCTCTGGGACAATGGCTGGAATGTGGTCCTCCCATGGATGGGCAACCCCATCCTCGACATAGCCACCTCGGATGATGGATGGAAACAGGAGGTCAGTGAGGTGACACCAAGGTCATTAGCAGCAGAGACTAATGGGGAGAACTCAGCAGCTGGTGGAATGTGCGCTTGGGTCCCCCTATCAGGAGCAAGACAAGTCTTTTCAAAGATGGTGTTCGAATACAAATGAAAAGGTGCTTGCCTTAACTCCTGGTCTCCTGCAGCCAGGGTGACCACCTCAGGATCAGAAGCTGGAATGGCGGGCTCTGGGTGAGCTACAAGTGGAACGGGTACTGGAGCAGGAAGGTGCCATGGAGCAGGTACTGGAGCTGGAATGTGCCATGGAGCTGGAAGGCGCCGTGGAGCAGGTGCTGGAGCTGGGAGGCGCCGTGGAGAAGGGGCTAGGGCTGGGAGGCGCCATGGAGAAGGTGCTGGAGCTGGGAGGTGCCATGGAGCAGGTACTGGAACTGGGAGTTGTGGAGTTGGTACATCCTTTGCCAGCTGGTCCCAACCCAGCTGGGACACATGCTCTAGAAGGAGCCACAGCTTGTAGTCCAGCATAAGCTCCTTCTGGGTGAGCACAGCCTGCCGGCGCTCCTCCTGCTCTTCCTCATCACCTCCACACAGGGGTTCCAATGCCGCAGCCCCGATCCGGCAAACCACTGGGTCCTCAGGAATTGTGGGCTCTTCCCAGATCATCCAGTTACCACCCAGTATTGGCAGACACTCCAAAAAAATGGAAGCAGAAGGGGGAGAAGCAGGTGAGGATGGAGGGATGGAGGCAGCAGCAGAGAGAATGGCAGAGGCAGGTGGTGAGAGTTCAGCAGCGACAGACGGCCACCACCGAGCCCTTCCACCAGAAATCAGACAAGACCTATCAGTTACTGGTGTTAAAAAAATGAAAAGGTACTTGGCTGCATTCCCACTTTGCTGTCACTGATGATCCAGATGACTCCCTCTGGGTGGCTCCGGAGATCGTCTGGTTGGGAGCTGCGGGTGTAGGAGCGGAGCGTCAAGAGGAGCCACGCCTCCTCGAAGGATTCTTCCACCCGGGGCCCTTGAACGCCAGCTTGCAGCCGAGAAGCTCTCTCCGCTTCGCCGGAGAGAGAACAGGCAGCCAAAAAGCCCGCTCTGGCGAGGAGGAGACAGCTAGTAACGGAGGGAGCAGAGGGAGCACCAGTCTCTGAATCTGGGGATGGAACTGCAAACTCAGTCTAGCTGTCATCAAGTTCGCTGCTCCCCACCATCAATTCCAAGCATCCTCTGAGAAAGAGCTGCTTTGAGCAGCGGCCGCCAGTTCCTCCACCACGGCCACCACCTCTCCCTCGTTATGGCTCCACTTTCTCCACCTCCTGCCAGGCTCACTCACTGAGTCTGACTGGCTGCATCATTCTGTCAAGGTTTGCCCCACTGGGCAGATAACTGGACTCAGTCGTGTAGCGAGCATTTAACATTTATTAGAAACAAATTAAACACAGCTCAAGGGCTGGAAATAAACAATAACGGCTTGGCAAGTTGAACAAAAATCACAAGCAGGATCTCATGGACAAGGCAGGCAGAAACGTGTATGACTAATGACTAATGACCAAAATGACTAATGACGCCACACCAAGGTGAGGGTCTGTGTCCCTTAAATAAGGCAGACACTAATCACCAATCAAACAGTGGACCAACACAGGCAGATGATCTCTTTTCAGGTGAAAGTAAATTTTGCATTTCATTTGGAAATCAAGGTCCTGGAGTCTTGAGGAGGTGTGGAGAGGCACAAAATCCAAGTTGCTTGAGGTCCAGTGTGAAGTTTTCATAGTCAGTGATGATTTGAGGAGCCATGTCATCTGCTGGTGTTGGTCCACTGTGTTTTATCAAGTCCAAAGTCAGCGCAGTCAACTACCAGGAAATTTTAGAGTACTTCATGCTTCCCTCTGCTTGCAAGCTTTATGGAGATGCTGATTTCATTTTCCACCAGGACTTGCTACCTGCCCACACTGCCAAAGATACAAAAACCAGGTTTAATGACCATGGTATGTGCTTTATTGGCCAGCAAGCTCGCCTGACCGAAACCCCATAGAGAATCTGTGGAGTATTGTCAACAGGAAGCTGAAAGACACCAGACCCAACAATGCAGACAAGCTGAAGGCCACTATCAAAGCAACCTGGGCCTTCATAACACTTCAGCAGTGCCACAGGCTGATCACTTTCATGCTACACCACACTGATGCAGTAATTCATGCAAAAGGAACCACGGCCAAATAATGGGACATACTTTTCAGTCAGCCAACATTTCTATTAAAAATCAAATTTTTTAAAATTTATTTTATGTAATATTGAATTTTTTTGAGAAACTGAATTTGGGGTTTTCATGAGCTATAAGCCATAACCATCAAAATTAAAAGAAATAAACACTTGAAATATATCACTCTGTATGTAATGACTCTCCATAATATATGAGTTTCATTTTTTGAAATGAATTACTGAAATAAATCAACTTTTCAATGACATTCTAGTTTGAGATGCACTTGTGTGTACACCATTTGCCTTTGGTGTTTTGGTGTGTATTTAAAGCACCTGGATGTTGTCAGTATAATAAATAATGTGGCTGTGTTTGTTTTTGGCTACGGTGATTTACTGCTTTGATAGTTTTATTTTTATAGTTACACTGTTTTCATACATTCAAAATAAGGTCCCAAGTTACACAGCAGGAGATTCAGAAGTTTGTTGACAATAAATGCTCCATCTGATGCCTGGGTAGAGCTGCAAGAGGCAGGACCACATGATACTTGCCATGAATTCTCCAGACAATGACATGCTCTCTTCTCACATGGGTTCAGTAAAGCATGTCGTGAACTTGGGACCTGACAATGTAAAGAGCCTTTATTGTCCAATCTGACAGATATGGGCATTTGAGTTTTTGCATTATCTTGAAAATGTGGGGAAGAGGTTAGTGCTGCGGTGAGTGTGTGTGAATGGCTTAAGAAAGTGTAACACATGATCAGCATTGTTGTGTTTATTCAACAAAAGTTCTCCTTAATGTAGTGCTACATAACTTTCCTGTTACTCATAGAAACAATGAAAAGGTTACAACTGGCACATTTTACTGCATGAATCCCTATGGACCACATTCACATGATATTACTACTCGTGTGGCTTTGTTTATTAGCCTTTTTGGGTATCATGCTTCAGGAGTTGCCTGGAAACATTATTCAGGCTGTTTGTCCACCGAGTGCATAAAAATGCTCTAAAACTGTTTTCCCGGGAACTTCACAAGCACTCTTAAAAAAAAAGATCTCTGCTCTGTATCCCAGCAATTGTTTGACCTGTCAATCAAAGCTTGCCTTCAGGGTTTCACAGCTTACCCTGAAGCTCTCCACCAATGCACGAAGCCACATTAAACAGGTAAAAAATATGCATTACTCCAAGCTTTTGCTGGTAAATTAGAGAGAACTGGTTCCAAACAGGAAACACCTTCAGGGTTTCACAGCTTGCCCTGAAGCTCTCCACTAACTGCACGAAACCGCATTAAACAGGTACGAAATATGCAGGAACCGGTTCTCAGTTCCCATCCCTACAGGAGTTCAGCATCAATGCAGGAGTTTTATTATTTTTCTGACTTTAAACAATCCTTCTTCTCTTAAAACGATATAATAAAATCAAATATAAAAGACTAAACATGTAAAAATGGGCATTTATGCCTTGTAACATTTATTATGTTTAAATGCTGAAAAGCAATATAAATAAAAGCAGTATAAATGGAATACTGAAGTGATTAGAAAGAACCGCAAATTTATGAAATTTGTTATTTTAGTAATCACAAAAATATACATGCTGTACTTGGGTGTAATTTTTGCATGTTTTTTTAAAATGCATACAGTATATATGCACAGCATATGTATATACACCCACATGCATAAAATACTCAATTGCATATTAACATACTGGTTAAACCTCAAGAGAATGCTCAGTCTGGGAAGGAGTCTAGTTCAGTACTGATATGTAACCCACATTACACGTACCACCTACCCAAACTCCAGCTTGTAGCGGACTCAAACTGGATTGAATGCTGAAATTCTCTCTCATGTACATTGCTCGATTTATGAACATATAAGACTGTTTTAATCTCTGTCCCAAGGTTGCAACAGAGATACAGAGAGACGGGAAGAGTCACAGAAGGATCCAGCTGTGACGGAGGGCCACTCCGTGGCTCCCCCCTTCCTTCTCTCTCTCTTTCTCTCCACAAAGACTTTCTGACATGGAGGAGAACAAAGACTCCCCACTGAGACTTTGTTTTATAGCTGCAGCCATCCAGCTGTGGCTCCTGACAGAGGTAGACTGAAGGAGAGTTTCTGAGAAGCTTCCTGACTGTGGTTCTGTTGTTGTAAATGTGTATATTATTTGTGCATGCTTTTCTTAATTATGAATCCTCATAGATTAGCCAATCATGCAGAGATATGATTTGATAACATGTGCCTAGTTTTGATAATTAAGTGTCTCTGACCATTCTTCCATCCAATGGGGCAAGCAAGCTCCCATGGAACCTAGAAAGTTAGTCATGCAAATCCCTGATTGGTGGATTCACAGTGAAGATCGCCCCTACGTGTGAATCTGCTTTCCTTATCACATTCTAAGGACGCATCAGACGGCCACTGTTTGGTCCAGACCGAAGGACCAAACATTAGCTTCCACAGATAGTTTAGTTCGTTGGTGCGGTCTGAATGCACGTTAGAACTCTGGTGTGCACCAAACAAGCGAAGTCTGGTCCCCCTGAAAATCGGGGTCTCTGTTCACTTGCAAACGAAGTCTGGTGTGCTCCACTTGTAGTGTGAATCCAAACGGATTATCCAGCAGACCAAAGGGCAGAGGTGCCCCGCAGTGTTTGTGTAACCCTAGCAACACGTAGTCTGAGAAGAGGAAGTGGTGCTTACCGTAGTACATTTTGGGTAGAAAATAACGATAAAGACAACCGCACAAATCCGAGAAATCCTTTTACCGTGGAAAGCCAAGGAGAAAAGTTAAAAAGTCTTGTTTGTGGCAGACAAACAACCTGGCTGAAAGGAACGGATTTCCGTTTTTGGTCCTGGCCAATCGATGAGCCTGACTTTTCTTCTTTGCCAAGATTTTTTCTTCCCGGTCAGTGGTGGTTTCGGCTACAGCGCCTCAAACAAGCAGTTGTTGTAATTGTGTGATGTTGTTCAGGCAGATTGGTCTGCTGCAGTGTGAATGCAAACCAAAGAAAGGTGTGAAAAAGTCATAGCATTCCCTGCTCAGTCGAACCGAGACCCCCGGACTATCCTGGTCTGAATGCAGCCTAAAATTGAATAGAATAGGTTTTATTGTCATTGTACAGTTGTACACAACGAAATTGTAGGTGCTCCACCAGGCTGCTACTCAATAAAGTAAGAGAAAAGGATTAGATAAAACACAGTTACAAAACACACAATTAAACACACAGCTGAAATAAAAATAGCCCAGGATTATGGAAATATACACTGATATGGTAGTGGCTTCACGGATGAAACAATGTACATAAAAGTGTGGGGTAAAGAACACACAATTGAATAAAATGGCCCAAGGATTATGGAAAAAAATCATTGATCTGCCCCTTTTGCCCTGGTTTTGTCATGTTTGGGGGACGACCATAGGGTCATACCCGCTCTTTGAGATTTTTCTGTGTTCTTTGTGTTTAGTGCAATTTGTATCTGGGACTTATTTTCTGTATTATTATTCCTGTCATCATTGGTTTGGGATTTAATTTGACAGTGTTTTCTGTTCATTTTCAGGTTCCATTTGTGGTTGTAATTTTGTATTATTTATCCCCACTTTGTCCTTAGACCTGTTATCATGTTTTGTGTGCATTCCCTGTCTGTGTTTGTCTGTGCAGTCCCGTCCATCCTGTCCTTCTCACCTGCAGCCACTTCCCTGTTGCCCTTGATTATGCCCACCTGTCCTGCGTTATGTTAATTATCCCCTTGTCTATATATTTGGTGTTCTGTCTTGGTCTGGTGTGGCATCATTAATGTTTCTGCCTGTCCTGTGTAGAAGTTCCTGCCTGTTTCCCGTATGTATTCCTGTAAGTTCTGTTTGCCTGGTTAAGTCCTGTTTTTGCAGCCCATGTGCTGTTATTTGTTTTGTTCCAGTTTGTTGTTAATAAAATAATTGTTTGCACCATATCCTACATGTGCCTGGGTCCTCTCCACCACTCAACCTTTTGATAGGTTCCTGGAGAGAGAGGTTGGCTGTCCGCTCTCTCCCTTTGGGCCTCAAGCTGGATTCATGCTGCACCTCCGCTGTCCACGTCTGCTTGACCGCGAGACTTGTGTGATGAAATTTACGTCATCATCTCCAGTTCGCGGATGTCCGCAGACCACGCAACTTAGCCACATTAACTGCGCATGCGCAAGATTGAACCTCTCACTCACAAGGTGCCGCTACCAACAGAGCGTACAAAGTCAAAGTAGACGAAGAGGAAGACGAGAATAAACATACATGAAATGTTTTGCAGCAGCAGTAGCTTGAGTGGAGAAAGGGCACTGAAAAATGGCAATTCCTCCTTTTCCCTGAAATGAGGCCATTGTTGTTGCTACAAAAAAAAATGTGTGTCACTCTTGCATTTGTAGCTGGTGAACAAACTGGCGTGTTTTAGTGTATTTGCGCTACCCATAGGGGTGGGGTGAAACGCTACACTACAAACACTACACTTGATCTTAGCCAAAAGGCCGAAGAGCAACTCAAAATAACAGTTGTGTGCATGTGTCAACTGCTTGGCCTGGTAGATGAAAAAAGTGAAGCATACAGAACCGCATGCACACTGGCCTCATCCAAAGCGGACACGGACCAAAGCAGACAGGAGAGGAAATGCAGCATGAATCCAGCTTCAAAGCCTCTCACCTAGCCCTTTTATCTGACTGCCATGCTGCCTTGCTGCCTTGAGATTTATTACTGGCCACAAATCACTCACCCATCATTGTATTCTGTATGCTAAGGTTGGTTGGATGTCCCTATCTGTTTGCAGGCTCTTTCACTGGTACACTGGGGGGGCACGGGGTGGGCATTTTCTCCACCCAGAAAGGCAGAGGGAAACAGGAGGACAATGGACCGAATGAGGAGGTGTCACCGGGGGGTATCAGATGGGGCTGTTAGGGCTATGCACCCCCCGGGCAGAGTAAGAGCCGCGGTGGCCGCTCAGACAAGAAAGGTGTGAAAGCGGCGCCGGTGTATGTTATGTTAATGTGCCACATATTCCTTTGTTAAACAACAATGTATGATGGTCGGAAGCTCCAGGTCTCCATGCATGGGACTAAAGATATAAAAGGGGAATGCATGGAGACCCGTTAGCGCTGTTTCGCTGTTTGCTGTTATGTTGTTGGAGAAAGAATAAAGCCTTGTGTCATTCAACTCCTTGCCTATTCCTTTCTCCACACTGGTGACCCTGACGTGACATGGAGAACGAGCCACACTGATGACCCCAAAACGTGCCATGGAAAGCGAGCCGAGCACCACCCCGGAGACTACCTGAAGGGAGAGCACCAGCACCACGGGTGCTGTTTCAGTCAAGCACCCGGACTTCTGACTTCACGACCCGGCAGCGTGGTCTTCGCACATAGAAACCCAGTTTGCACTCTGCGGGATAACTATAGATGACGCAAAATCTTACTACGTAGTCGCGGCGCCGGACGCACACACCACGCAACAGGTGACAAGCCTGCTCCAGGAGCCGCCAGCATCCTGGAGGGATACCAGCGAGGTCGGGGAGCTGTTGGTGGTAGCCGGAGCAGACGCCAGGAGACGCAGGAATGGGACGATCTGCTTCTATTATCACCATTTCGGCTCAAATGCCCAGCGATGCATGCCACCATGTCAATGCAAGTAGTCGGGGAAACAGCACAGCCAGCAGTCAGTAGCAGCTGCGACTGCTGGAGACAACCTCCCCAGCTTAGGGCTGCGCTCCGCACCTAAGAAAGATTTGGCAGCCTCCCCCAGCAGAACTCGTTTATTTCTCAGCCGCTGCTGATCTCCAGAGAGTTTCTACCAGAAAACCCCACACTGAAGCTAATCCGCCCGTGCAATTTTTATACAGACAGAGGCTGGGAGTGACCCGGCCCGGCCCACCATTGTTTTCCCAACACATTCGTCCCAAGAAGCTTGCAGAAGGCCGGTTTTGTTTTCGGCAGGCACGATGCGCACCAGACCCGGCGCGGATGCCCACCATTGTTGGCTCCTTAAGTTGACGATCCCTCGGCAGAGACCTGCGCTCGCTGGTGACCTGATGTGTTTCCCCCACCCCCCTTTCCCTCCACAGACTGATGTGCCCTCCGGCACACCTCACCAGCAGGACAGTTCTACTGGATCAGCAACCCCCTGCTACAGCCACTATGGGCACCGCCTCGAGCCCAAAGGATGGGGGGGTTAGAGCCCCTTCTGGGTGTTCAGGGGGGCACGGGGGGGGGGGGGGGGGTTCTCCACCCAGAAAGGCAGGGGGGAAACAGGAGGACAATGGACCGAATGAGGAGGTGTCACTGGGGGGTATCAAATGGGGCTGTTAGGGCTATGCATCCCCCGGGGAGAGTAAGAGCCGTGGTGGCTGCTCAGAGAAAAAAGGTGTGAAAGTGGCACTGGTGTATGTTATGTTAATGTGCCACACATTCCTTTGCTAAACCACAATGTATGATGGTCGGAAACTCCAGGTCTCCATGCATGGGAAAAAAGATATAAAAGGGGAATGCACGGAGACCCATTGGTGCTGTAGCGCTGTAGTGCTGTTTTGCTGTTTGCTGTTATGTTGTTGGAGAAAGAATAAAGCCTTGTGTCATTCCGCTCGTTGCCTCGCCTATTCCTTTCTCCACAACACTTTCATTTATAAAGCCATCACTGGACTGCTCCCATCATACCTCTGTACTTATCTGACCTTCTTGCGCAATTCTCGCGATCTACGATCCCAGGACTATCTTTCTGCCGTAGTCCCCAGAACTCGCACTGACTTTGGGAAGAAGGCATTTACGTACTTCACTCCCTATGACTGGACTTCAAAAATTATTCAAATTTCAGACCCTCATTTGCCTTCCTGATTTCAAAACTCATGTCACAGACTTTTTAACAGCAGATATGGGAGTGTACAAATGCTTTGCACATTTGATATATTTTAGCATAGTTCATGGTGTCTCACTGTGTGCTTTTATGTTTTATTAATGTTGGGTTTTGTGTGATGTATTGTCCTGTGTAAATACTGCCATCTTGTTCAGGCCATACTCGTAAAAGAGATCATTTTGATGTCAAGCATTTGCCTGATAAAATAAAGGTTAAATAAAAAATAAATAAAAATAAAAACTAAATCGAAGCTTTCTTTTCTACCTAGCATGGTTTAACAATCTCAAGTTTGATACACTTTTTGAATTTTCTAGAGCTTTGCCACTTTTTCTAGGAATCAGTCAGTAATCTTCAGTTTTTCTCTTTCTGTTGCTGCCTTCACTGAGTTCAGACCTCTCCAGGTCTGTCCGTTTTTGCCTCCTGGAGCTGCATAGCCACCTCCAAGCATGGGCCCTCAGCTCTTGTTGACTCTCCAGACTTTCCTCTTTATGTAAGCTAAATTTTTTCTGCAAGAAATACTTTTTCTCTTTTTTTGCTAGGAAATAGACATCAGTTTAAGTTATTAAGTCGCTCGTTTCTAAGCAACCCAAGCTTTAATTTTTCTTTAATCTTAATTTTTCTGTAAGTCAAGCATAGCCACCCATGTTAGCACGCTCAGTTTATGGCTCAAATGCTTCCTTCGGCTGTTCACCCAACCTAAGGCTCCATTTGATTGAGGGGGGCCGACTCACCATTGTCCCTTACTCCCCCATGATGACTTGAGCCACAGGCCTCAACCAGGCCCTGCCTTTGAGAAGGTTTTTGGTCACAACCTTATGGAGCAGCCGCATGAGCAGAGCTCTGAGGACAGAGCTCTACCTTTTCTGGAACGATCCACCACAGTGGTCTAACCCTACAGAATCAGTTTGCTACCAAGGTGAGGCGTGACATTCCTGTTCTGGTCGGTTCTGAGTCCCTTAAGAAGCTATGTTTCCACAGGAGAGGAACTCCTGTGCCACTCTCATAGAATTAAGACAGCCCAAGAGCAGCATTTTCAGAGATAAACTTGGCCTTGCCTTGTCATAACCTTTTCTGTAACTACTGTTCCTTTTTGAACATAAGGTAAAGTTAATCTGTTTTTTCTTTTCATAACATTTTTCCAAATTCCTTTTTCACTAGCTTTGCGCTACACTTAATTTTTGTCACCATTATCATTTCACCAATTCCTCACTTAGACACACAATCATTTTTCACCCTTATTCCACATATGCAAGACCTGTAAATATGTAAATATTACTGTTTCTTCGTATATGCAAAATTACCACACTGTTCATGCTACTTTTGGTTATCTTCCCATTTTACAAGATACACAGATGTCTATTGGCATTTTGGTTTTTCTGTAATAAACTTACTAACCTGTTCACCGCCGTCCTTTCTTTGTCCATATTCTCTAGAATGTGTCAAGAACTGACACCTAGATTATGAGACTGATCAAATATTGCTAATTAAATTGTCATTTAATATTCAACTTATTGTCAAATTCTTAAGCTAAGTTATTTCCTGATAGAGTTCTCACTTACTCTTACTAACAAAAGTGAGTGGTGTCCTACCTAGTGTTACAACAAGGTAATGCAAGAGTTATTAATGATTATTAATTCCAGTTTAATTAGTTATTAATAATCATATTCATATAATTGTAGTATCCAGTGCTACAAGCTGCTTTACGGTCATGAATGGATGCACGCTTTTAAATACAAACTTCATTACAGCTCTGTGTGTAGCTTGTGTCAGTGGGTTTTACTAGCAAGGAGCAGAGGGCAAGCAGGTTGGTAAAACCTCAGAATTACCTGTTGCTGTCATCATCTAAAAAGAATGAGCTCATATTTAAATATCAAACGTTTTTAGCTGGGTTTTGTGAGTTAAAAAATTGATTAAACTTAGCCTGCAATGCTGCTATCATTGCACTAATATTGTATAAGCTAATATTACTGTCACTAACAGAGGAGCTGCTGTTTGGGAATCAAGTGCAGGTGCACTTTGTAGACTGTAGAACACATTGCAGTCTTTCATTTTATCTCATGCTGCCGCATCGAGATGTTTCAGCTTGTGTTTACCATAAGCCATGCTGCTCGTGTTTGCCATACATTTCTGCCATTATCCCACGGTTATGACCACTGTAGTGACAGTGGTAATGGCAGCGTGTGACGTCATGACGCATGCCGTTTAAAAAAAACACGGATGTGTTTAAACCTGCAGCATTGATAAGAGGAATTGATAACATCAGCGGGGACTTGAAAAATTTAAAACTGGTTCCCAATTCCCATCCTTAATCAACGGTGCATGCTCTACCTGAGTGTGCTATCCAGATACTGTGTGCCTACCCTCTTGTCTTCTCCCTCCGTGGGACATCAAGTAAGGCTAATTATTCAATAAAGTCTATCTATCTATTCAATTCAATTCAGCTTTATTTATACTGCGCCACATCACAACAGAGGCTGTCTCATGGCGCCAGAGTGCAGAGAAAAACCCCACAGTCTCAGAAAAACCCAGCAATCAGACGATCCCCTATGAGCAAGCACTAAGCGACAGTGGAGAGGAAAAACTCCCATTTGGCAGGAAGAAACCTCTAGCAGAACCAGGCTCAGGGAGGGGCAGTCATCTGCTGCAACGGGCTGGGGGTGAGGGGATAGGGAGGATGGAGAGGGCAGACATAAAAACATAACAGTAAGGTGCCAAGTACATTATTGGAGGTCAACCAGCAGTATGGATCAAATAACAACAAAAGTGGGGATAAAAGACACAAAATCCCTCCTTAAACGTAAGCTATATTAAAAAAGAAGGATTTTACCCTGTTCTTAAAAACAGAGACCGAGTCTGACTCCCGGACCCAGAGTGGTAACTGGTTCCAGAGAGAAGGAGCTTGGTAGCAGAAGGCTCTGCCTCCCACTGTACTTTTGGAGATTCTGGGCACCACAAGTAAGCCAGCATTTTGGGAGCGTAATGCTCTATTAGGATGGTAAGGTAATATCAGATCTTTTATATATTGGGGGGCCTGATTATTAAGAGCTTTGAAAGTAAGAAGAAGGATTTTAAACTTGATTCTAAATTCTATGGGAAGCCAATGAAGGGAGGACAGAACTGGAGAGATATGATCTCTTTTTCTAGAACCAGTTAAAACTCTAGCAGCAGCATTTTGAATCAGCTGAAGATTTTTTAAGGATACTTTAGGACAACCAGATAATAACGAATTACAATAATCTAATCGAGAGCTAACAAAGGCGTGAATCAGTTTCTCAGCATCATTTAGAGACAAGATGCTCCTGATCTTGGCAATATTGCGCAGATGATAGAAGGCAGTCTTAGAAACAATTTTAATATGTGAATTAAAGGACAAATCTTGATCAAAAATAACTCCAAGGTTCCTCACAGAACTATTCAAAGTGAGAGTGACGGCAGTGGCTCAGGAGGTAGAGCAGGTCGTCCAATAACCACATGGTTGGCGGTTCAAATCCCGCTCTCCCTGGATATCCTGCTGTTGTGTGTCTGGGCAAGACACTTCACCCTCAATTGCTCCTGGTGGGTCTGGAAGCGCCATGTTAGGTAGCAAGCCGCCATCAGTGTGTGAATGTGTGTGTGAATGGGTGGATAGCAGGTTCTGTAAAGCGCTTTGGTCATCAAGAGATGAGAATAAAAGCGCTATATACTGTAAGTGAATGCCAAAAAAAAAAAAAAATGCCATCTAAATTAAAGACATAATTTGAGAAGGAATTTCTAAGATGTTTTGGGCCAACAAGAATGACTTCAGTCTTATCAGAATTTAACAGTAGAAAATTACAAGTCATCCAAGCTTTGATGTCCTTAAGACAGGCATCTAACTTGGCTAATTGATTACAATCATGGGGCTTCATTGACAGGTATAGTTGTGTGTCGTCTGCGTAACAGTGAAAATGTATACAGTGCTTTCTGATGATATTGCCTAACGGGAGCATATATACACTAAAAAGAGTAGGGTCCAACACAGTTCCCTGTGGAACTCCATGACTGAGCCTAGAGTTGGAAGAAACTTCATCGTTAATGTGAACAAACTGAAATCTATCAGATAAATAAGATCGAAACCACTGCAACAGAGTTCCATTTAGTCCAGCAAAGTGTTCTAATCTATCAAGTAGAATGGCATGATCAATAGTGTCAAAGGCTGCACTGAGATCTAAAAGAACAAGAACAGAGACAAATTCATTATCAGATGCGATCAGGAGGTCATTAGTGTCCTTCACTAAAGCAGTTTCAGTGCTGTGATTAGCTCTGAACCCAGATTGAAACACCTCAAACAAACCAACGCCCTGCAAATGGTCAGTTAGTTGCACAGCAACAACTCTTTCCCAAGATTTTTGAAATGAAAGACAAATTAGAGATAGGTCGATAATTGGCCAAAACTCCTGGATCAAGAGTCGGTTTTTGAGTAAGGGTTTAATTACAGCAGTTTTAAAAGCCAGTGGTACATAACCCAGAGTTAAAGAAGAATTAATTATAAGAAGAATATGGCTACCAATAATTGGGAAGATGATTTTAAATAACCTAGAAGGAATAGGATCTAAAAGGCAAGATGAAGGCTTAGATGAGGAAATTATTTTATCCAACTCTAAGAGGTCGATTGGAGTAAACTTATCTAAGCAGATATCAATTGAGGGAGCAGTAGAAGTTAATGTACTTGAGTTTACGGTAGGAAGAATCTGACTGATTTCATCTCTAATAGATAAAATTTTAAGATTGAAAAAGTTCAGAAAGTCCTGGCTAGAAAACTCAGGGAGGATGCGAGGATTGATCGAGTCCTGGCTCTTTGTAAGCCTGGCTGTAGTGTTGAAGAGAAACCTGGGGTTATTCATGTTTGCTTCTATTAATGCAGAATAATAGCTTGATCTAGTTTTTCTAAGAGATTTTTTATAGATTAGGAAATGATTTCTCCACGCTAAGTAGAATTCATCTGAATTAGTTGAACGCCATTTCCTTTCCAATTGACGAGTTTTCTGTTTTAAGTCACAAGTTTCTGAGTTAAACCAAGGGGTTAGAAATCTCTGCTTAGACTTTTTCTTTTTTAAAGGGGCTACCAAATCTAGAGTCTGATGCAGAGAGGCTGTAACACTATCAACCATGCCATCAATCACGAATGGAGCAGACTCTCCATCTATCATTTCCGTTGTGTTGACCCATGGCATAGAGGAGACAATCTGCAAAAACTTGGCAACAACTTCATCAGAAAGACATCTGCTGTAGTAGTATTTTTCTTTAGGAAACAAGTGATCAGAGATAATGAAATCAAAAATTAACAGACAATGGTCAGACAGTACAGGATTATGAGGGGACACTACCAGATTTTCGATATCTATACCATAAGTCAGAACAAGGTCCAATGTATGGTGGAAATGATGGGTATAATTTTTTACTTTCTGGGAAAACCTCATTGCGTCTAAAATTGAATTGAATGCCTTATTAAGACAATCACTCTCTACGTCAACATGTATATTAAAGTCCCCTACAATAATTATTCTATCGGATTTCAGCACTAAATCAGCTAAAAATTCGGCAAATTCCGAACTCTGAATAGGCCGAGGGAGGACGATAAACTACGGCAAAGAAAATTGGGTTCAAGCCAAGATTGCCAACAAACCCCACACTGAGGACCAAACCTTCAAAGGAATTAAAACATAATTTTTGCTCAACATTAACTAGTAATTTAGAATGGAAAATTGCCGCCACTCCACCACCACGACCAGAACCTCTGGGGTTATGACAGTTTAAATACCCAGAGGGAGTTGATTCATTCAGACCAACAAAATCATCTTGCCCAAGCCAGGTCTCTGTGAGGGATAGTAGATCTATCTGATGATCGATTAATAGATCATAAACCAGAAGAGACTTAGAAGTTAGAGACCTAATATTTAATAGACCACATTTAATATTTAAGTTTTGGGGAGGAACAGAGGCCGATTTATTAATTTTAGGGACTTGAGGTTGGATTTGAATTTTACCATCATTTTGTTTAATCAATTTGGGATGTTTATGCATTCTATTTTTATTAACTTTTGTATTAACTTTGGAGGAAGCAGAAAAAGGTTCTCTAAGGGAGGAGACAGGGGCAAAGTTGAAGGGTGGTGGATGAGGAGGAGCTGCAGAAGTGCGTGTGTTTTTCAAGTTTTTTTTTTTTTTTTTTTTTTTGTTTGTTACTTATTTGTACCCGTAGGTAGATTTGGTTTGCACTCTGGTGACAAGCCACCGGCTGCTGGTCGCTGCGTGCGCGAGCGCCCTAAACCTACATGTTTTTGGTATGCGGGAGGAAACCGGAGAAATCCCGGAGTAAACCCACGCAACACGGGGAGAACATGCAAACTCCACACAGTTTTGTTGTATTTGTCCTGGGTTACAATATTTAGGGCAACGGGAGACAGACACAATCTCTGTAGGATTATAAATCAAAGGCTGATCCAAACGGTGAAGACCACCTGAATTAATGGGATCAATACAAGAAGTGGGAACAGAACCAGAAAAGGGCAGTTTGGCAAATCCAGAAGCTTCAGAGTGTTGAGTCTAAATTACCTTAAACCCCAGTTCTTTTATACGATGGCCAAATAATCAGACTGAGAGATGAAGTATACTTTTCTCTTTTTTTTTTACTGAAAGTGAGATATGGATACAAGCAGCGCTGGAACACAACTCTTTAGGCAAATACCCCGAGAGAGTGTGCTACCCCAAAATTGAACCCTATAGCTTTTATAAGCTTAACCACTCCCTCATGCAAGAGGGAATGGTTTTACCTCATTGTATCAATAATACATTTCTGCATATGTGGCAGCTCTGCTGTGTGCAGAACTGATTCTAACTGATTTCAGCAAATGAATTATAGGGTGTAAACTAAACTCTGCAGTGTAGCGTGTGAAGCAAGCAGATAAAGAAGTGTGAGAAAGACAGAGCAATCATGTCATTTTACCTACCTCTGTAAATACCTTTGTTTCTCCGTTGAAGGAAAGCTGAAGACGGGCTGGGTAAAGGAGCCGGTAACTGACTCCCTTTTCCCGGAGTATCCCCTTTACCTCGTTGAAGGCTGCACGACGTCTGTTCAAATCAGCGCTAAAGTCCAGGAAGATAAAAATCTGCTTTCCCCGGAACGCCAAACGACCCTTCTCTCTGGCGAGGCGATGTATTTGCTGCTTCTCCTGGTGGTAGTGGACTCATACGATGAACGGCAGCGGTCGTCCTCCCTCCCTGGGCGTCGGAGATGCCACCCAATGAGCTCTGTCCAGGACCAGGGGTTTCGCCAGACCATGTGGACCACCAAGTACTTCGTGTAACAATCCAGCGATGAATCTGGTCGGGTTTCCTTGTTCTAATCCCTCAGATACTCCCAGTAGCCAGAGGTTGCATCATCTTCCTCTGTTCTCCAATTCGTCCACTTTCAGCTATAGTTTATCGTACTCATTGCTCAACTCTGTGTATCTAGTCTCCATGGTTGCCATGCGAGCATCTTGGCTGTTTAGCACATCCTCGTGTTCACGTATTTTCTCCTTACATTCTTCAAGGCCTGTTATAATTGAATCAATAGATCACTTGATTTCTTCTCGCAGACTGTCAGCCTCTTCTTTAATAACCTCTTTAACAATGTCGCGAAAGGCTTGCAATGTGCTTGTATCGATAGCAACCTTGCTAGCAGCAGCTGTAGTTCTGTTAGCCTCCAATTCCGGGATGGTGGGTTGCCCTGCTTTTGCAGCTGATTTTGAAGGCATTTTGACCAAAAGTGTTGTCTCTTATCCCGTGGTCGTCAAATACGGCTTCTTTTAATCACTTTGTGCAAATTATTTAGTATTTCTGAGCGAAAGTGTTGGGATCTCGTGACTCACACGTCTACTCCATAACACACCCCTAGTGGCTCCTTCGCATCTTCCTTTTAATTTGTTCAATAAATTCATTTTCACTTTTGTGCAAAGGCTGCTATGTGTCTGCATACTGGATCCATTCCAGTTAAAACCTGTCACACCACTGACAGTGTTTTTACACTGAGGGAGCTGAGCACATTAAACACTGGATTCCATCGACTAGACCATTGATAGCGTAGCTCATTCTGGCCTGATGAAATCACCCCAAGTGTACTCGGATCTTCTGACCCTTGACCTTGAGCACAGCTTAGATGCATACCCATCTGAGGATCTTTGTGAGTCTGGCGAGCACTGAGGCAATTTCCTAGGAGGGGTAGCAGTTTTTCTGAAATCACATAAGTGCCCAGAAATTGCCTAGGAGAAGTAGTGATTGTGATAGAGGAGTAGTGATAATGGCAATATCCTTGAGTGAATCAATACTGAATCGAATCAAATCGAAACTGAATCAGTTTGATTCAGTAAGATATTGATGATTCCCAGCCCTAAACATAATGTTGCAAAAAAAAAATTAAGAATTAGCGTAGTTTAGCATTGTTTATTACATACGCGGCTTTAGCATGATATCAAAATGCCGGCATCAAAAGACTGACCTTTGACCAAGGGCATTGCTACACATGGTCTATAGCCTGTCACATGGTGCTTTGTTAATTTGTGGACAAAGTCATGCCCTGTGACTGGCTAATAGCACTCAGGTTTTCAGTGTTTCTATCTGAACAGCAAAAATACATAGTGTAGTGCATATATCCATATCTGCATATGTATAGACACAGGGAGATATTTTGTGATTGCATGTGTGAAATGACCTCACGTCTCAGAAGAGGACAATAGGTCTGGACCGCCTGCGGAGAACAACGAGGAGATGGAGGCGCGGCGGTGAAGACCTGAAAAGACTTCCTGACCCCCTAGGGTCAGACGAAAGAACCGGAGGACATTGGAAGGAGACATGGGATGATGAGAAGGATATGACAAGGATGTGTGATGTTGGCTATTGTTGTGTGGTGTATAAGTATGGGGGTCTGACTGCGATCAGCCTCTTTCTGCTTTCTGCCTTGGGTGAGACATGTTGGGGAGGCAAAGCCAACATTAAATCTGAATTATAAAATCACTCAGCTTCTTCATTTCTCGCTCCCCACATTGGTGACCCCGACGTGATAGAACTTGGTTTCGTCTGCCGTCACCCCTGCGAGCGCGAACTGTGCCTCAGCCTGCTTGAACCACGAGTTCGGGTCGTTCTGCCAAAATTCTGGGAGTTTGATGGCGACGGCGCTTGCTCGGGCCGCCTCCGACGAGTCTGCAATGGGAGAACGCCTTTCATCCATTCTCACGTCGGCTTTAAAAAATGCCGAGTTCGTTTTTGTTAGGCACGAGGCTTTAAAGCCAACCCTCCGCCCACCATATGATGGCCCATATAGAGTGCTGGAACCTGGAGATAAGCATTTTGTGCTGGATTTGGGGGACAGAAAAGAGACAGTCAGCAATGACAGACTCAAGCCTGCTTTCATGCTGAGTGACGAGCCTGTACGGGTGGCGAGAGTGCCTCGACGTGGTAGACCCCCCAAGGGACAAGTCCCAGCCGCCCCGCAGGGATCAAATAACCACTCTTTTCCTCAAGCTGCAGATTCCTTACAAGACAGCACCGCTGGGACGCCAAGGCAGGAGTACAGCAGATTTGGAAGACGGTTAAAACCCAGACGACACACAGACTGATGTGAATGTGACAATGTGTTTTAAGATATGCTGTCGGGGTTATCATAGCAGTTTTAAGGCGGACATGGGGCATAGACTGTACTGTTACTGTTATCACTGTGTTTTTAATGTAATCAACTTGTATAGTTATGCCAGTGATGTCACCATATTCTGTGAACCTTCATATATTGTCCTTTTCTTAGACGTTTGGGGGGGGGGGGCTGTAGTGCATATATCCATATCTGCATATGTATAGACACAGGGAGATGTTTTGTGATTGCATGTGTGGAATGACCTCACGTCTCAGAAGAGGACAATAGGTCTGGACCGCCTGCGGAGAACAACGAGGAGATGGAGGCGCGGCGGTGAAGACCTGAAAAGACTTCCTGACCCCCTAGGGTCAGACGAAAGAACCGGAGGACATTGGAAGGAGACATGGGATGATGAGAATGATATGACAAGGATGTGTGATGTTGGCTATTGTTGTGTGGTGTATAAGTATGAGGGTCTGACTGCAATCAGCCTCTTTCTGCTTTCTGCCTTGGGTGAGACATGTTGGGGAGGCGAAGCCGACATTAAATCTGAATTATAAAATCACTCAGCTTCTTCATTTCTCGCTCCCCACACATAGTGCTTTTGCAAGTGATGTGAGCCCATTCAGACTATGGTGGAAGTGGCATTCACTTGGTCAAAGGGTGATGTACCATTAAAAAGATTTTGGAAACATTACACTAATGTAAAAAAAAAATGTATATCGTTTTGCTTTAAGAACAATACGAGAAATGCTGTTGTAAAATACCAGTCTTCCACCTTTATCGTTTTTGTGCATCTTGGCCATCAAGTACCAGCATCAGAGCTTGCCAGTGTACAGAAACATGGTTTTTGATCTTGCTCTTAAGGCACTGCAGATTAGTCAGACAACCACAAAAGGCAAGTGGAAACCCCCTTAAAGAGGAGTATACAGACAGGCGAAAACCACAAGGCAAAGCAGAGGGCTAGGGAAGACATGACATTTTCAACCTTCAACAGCAAAAATCAATAACACCCCCCACCCACACACACAAAGGCTCAGTCTGCGTCAGTCTGGAGCTTATTCATCCCTGGCTTGCTGCTCTTTCCTTTCTAAAAAAAATTTATTTCAAGTTAATGTTGAGTTGTTCACAACCAATCCAATTCTATTAAATGGTTCTTTATGATGAAGAATGGAATTTGAGTCATTGAGCTAGGAGCAGTTTTTTCTCTGCTCAAATCTCATATAATCCGATCACTCCTCTTGATGAGCAGAGAGACTCCATTAGTCATGAATGACTAGAGGTTCAGGGAAAACACACACACTTGCAGTATTTCCCTCCTTTACCTGGGTAAAGGGAGAGCATGACTGATCAAGTAACAAGGGGCTCATCATTGAGTGAGGAGTCACGTATGGATAATATTTGGTACTGACAGCACCGCCTCCTAAAAAAAAAAAAAAAAGAGTTGTTTTGAACGGCTCTTGGAAAGGAATTGAACCATCTCCTTCCATGGAACTATTATTGCCATCTAGGGCTGGGCGATACACCGAATATATTCATTATATCAATACATTCTATTATGCGCGATACATAAAATGCCTTTATCACAGATATCGAGCATAAATTGTCACGGCAGTGTAAGCTGTCACCATTTATTTGTCCGGTTGAAGTTCAGCTTCTCTCTCCTCTCCTCTCACACAGGTGCACTCAGCCGCCCCCCCGCCCCCCCCCCCCGTCTCCTCGTGGAGTGTTTCGTATCAGGGTCTCTGCCTGGTCTGTTTTTGTATCTTGCAGGGGTTTTTTTCTTTAGAAACTGCTTCTTTTGTGCCTGTTTTCATGGAGCAGACACGCTTGTTTTTTACGCACAATGCAGAGGATGGTGAAAGGGGAAAAAAGGAAAATGACACACACCGGCTGCAATGGAGGCAGACTTGAACAAAATATTTTTGAGGAGAAAAAAAGCACCAGCGCATTTGTCTGGCAGTGGTTTGGCTTTCAGAAGCTAGAAACTGAATAAAATACATTTTTTGTGTAAATTATGTCACAAAGCCATTGTCTTTAAATGTAGCAGTACCACTAATTTGTTTCACCACTTGAGATGTCATCTATAAAGAATGCATTAAAATCCACTCTCAACATCCCATGTAGCCCCTACAAAAAAATAAAATAAAATAAGCAGCCCTAAGAAAATTACTATATGGCGTCTTCATTTGGAAAATTTACCCCATATAACAAAAGTAATAATCATTTAGGAAGTGCATACTTGTGTTCTGTCCATCTGTGTGTCTCCTCCCCCTGAATGGCATCATGAACAGCCGGTATACATCCAGCCAGTAGGATCGCAGCAATCCGTTGCGCTGACTTCACCGTCCTGCCTCTCTCCTTCTTCGCTCCTTGTTCGCTGCTTCGCTGCCTGACACAGTGGCCGTCTCTCTAGCTCTCTCTCACTCACACTCTCAACTACGCCCATAGTCTCTCATCCTCATTCCTCCACACCGCTGCAAACATGGTCGACGCTTTTGTTGGTACATGGGACCTGAAGAGTAGCGAAAATTTTGATGAGTACATGAAGGCGCTGAGTAAGTGTGCACAGTGCATTTTTCAATGTAGTGTATGTACGAGAGCGTGTGCGCATGCGTGTGCAACAAGAGAGGATGCAGTGCTGGTGTTCAGCATATGCTGAGCACATGTGAGTGAGTCTGAGGCTAGATAAATGGTTTTACAGTGTTTTCTGTGTAAACTGATTAAGCTGCTGTGAGTGCAGGGTGGGGAAAGCCTACGAGTGGATAAATAAAAGAGGAACCAGAATGGAGAATTAAAACAAAAACAGAAGAAGAATACTAATTTAAACTAGAAAAAAGAGACGAGGGAAGATGGGAGCCTGAAGGGAGGACAAAGAAGAAGAATGGTCGACCACATGGTCTAAGTGCTGGAAACAAGGGAGGGGCTCTCAACAGGAGAAAAAGAATCAGCCCCACTGTGGGAAAGTGAATGGCAAACCAATGACACGTGCGCGCGCACACACACTCACTTGAGTATAATGTGGGTGACCTTTTCTCAAAGCTCTTCATTGTTCAAGACAGTGGGAGAGGCAAATTTTAAGATGGTTCCAATGCCAAGAACCTGACGGGACAAGAATATGCTAATATATAAAAATTGCTTAAGACTGTCTCCCACACACCTCCTTAATGTTCGTGGTCAGGACAGGTGCTTCAAATTTTTACTACTGGGGAAAATGACACTTAAAGGGGATAGAGACAACATTCTGTCCTCCTGGCCAGTTGGTGTCACACTTGCCCCTGGATTTACACCGACTCCAGATGTAGTACATTACAGCTGCCATCCAGTCTCTGCAGCACATAGTTCCATACCTGCCAACTACTCCGGTTTTGCCATAATGGTTCCGGTTTTCAAGACCCCATTCCGGGTTACGGTTTTATTAATCAAAATTACGTTTTTTCACTAAAAATTCAGTCAAAAATTTTAAATCGTAAAAAAAACACTAAAGCAATTCCAAACACGAGATCGTTAGGAATCGTATCTAAATTAAGAACAGAGCAACACGTGATGGCGGCCGGGATAGTCACACTTTTTCAGTGCTGAGACAAAGTTGCTGATTTTGCCACTAAAATAACCAACAGCGAATATTGGATCAACATTTGTGACGCACACGCACAGGCTGAATTTCCACCTTGGTTGAACCAGCTTTTGAAGTAGAAATACCCCTTTATTCGCCTTTCACCGGGCTCTGTGAGTAAACTGAGTAGCGTTTCTTTTCGTGGTTCGCTGCTACGCTTTACCTGAAGCGTTTGCTAAGCTAACGCTATTGCTGTTGAGGGTATTGAGGTTTCTATTCTCGCGTGAAATCCCGGAGAGGCGTGCATACATGGCGAGATGTAAACACGATGTAAACTGCTGCAGACGTTCGCACGACTGCACTTCAATCCTGGCAAATGGACCATGGATTCGAAATCTAAAGGGAGAATACATTTTATATAATGCCTAAGATTCTGAAGAACATGTGCTGTGTAATTGCAAGCCTTGTCATGCTTGGTGTATCATGTAAACACATAAAATATCAGAGCGATTTTGCCGTCATTTACGCACGTGTGTTAAACAGTGCTAGTATACCCTGCTGATATTTCTAGTCTTCTAGTTACCTCCGCCAAAGAGGTTATGTGATCATCAGCGTTGGTTTGTCTGTTTCTTTGTTAGCAAGATAATTCAAAAAGTTATGGACGGATTTTCATGAAATTTTCACAGATTGTCAGAAATGGGGTATCCTACAGATGATTAGATTTTGGTGGTGATCTGGATCAACGTCTGGATCCAGGAATTTTTTAAAGGATTCTTTTTATTTTTTTTTTTTTAATTTTATTTAACATTGCGAGATAGGGCCATTTTCAATATTTTATTTATGATGTTAAACACTATGGGGGGAACTGTGGCGCTTGGTGGAGGTCTGCGCTCTCCGAGTGCTTTTCTAGTATTCATAATACATCACATCTGGCCTATTCGAAGTTCTGTGCAGTGTTAAGATAGTCTTTTGAAAGCAAATTTAATGAATGAATGAATCTTTATTTTGGATAGATTAAAAGTAAAGATTAAAAAGAAACAGAATAATATAACAAAGGCGAAAAAAACCAACAAGGTCAAATTAAACAAGAACTCCTCTGATTATACAGTTCAACATAAGTTATCTGAAATGGGTGATGGCTGAAGCTGCAGCTTATATTGCCCACCCATATTCCATCCAAGAATTCAAAAGAAAAACAAAACAAGAGCGATTACAATTCAGAACAAAGATAAGATAAGATAAGAGATAAGCCTTTATTAGTCCCACAATGGGGAAATTCCAGGATTGCAACAGCACAGGGATAGCAACACTCAGAGCAACAATCAGAAGGCAAGAAAAAAAAAAAAAAAACAAGCAAGCAAGAGCAGCTAATAAACATATGTACGTATTACTATAAAATATATATATATACACACACACACAGACACACAGTGCAGAGCATTGTAGCTGGATGGAATAAATATATGAATATATGAACACACAGTGCAGAGCATTGTAGCTAGATGGAATAAATATGTAAATATATAAACACCCACAGTACGGAGCATTGCAGCTAGGTGGAATAAATATGCAAGTATATAAACACACACAGTGCGGAGCAATGTAGCTAGATGGAATAATATGTAGATATATAAATATATAAACACCCACAGTACGGAGCATTGTAGCTAGATGGAATAAATATGCAAATATATAAACACACACAGTGCAGAGCATTGTTGCTAGATGGAATGAAACAGCATAACCGTCTACTTAGTTATCCTACATGGTATGATTATGTGCCCATACATATTCTCACCCTCCATAGCGACCGGTATGTTCCTAGTTGTATGCCGGAGAGGACCATTGTGTAAGTCTATTGCATCTTTTGCATTCAAAAAACTATTAGTTTGTTACGTCTTTTTGCTATCTCTGCGAGCAGCCCTGCTTAGGTTGTACAGTCTGACAGCCGTTGGTAGGAAGGACCTACGAAACCTCTCGGTTGTGCACCTGGGATGATGTAGTCTGCTGCTAAATGAGCTCCTCAGTGCATTCAGTATGTCCTGCATAGGGTGGAACTCGGACTCCAGCAGAGATGACAGTTTAGCCACCGTCCTTCTCTCTCCTATCTCCTCCATCGGATCAAGGCGCTGCCCCAGGACAGAGCTAGCTTTCTTAATCAGTTTGTTCAGTCTCTTCCTATCGGCTGCAGTAATGCCACTGCCCCAGCAGACCACTCCAAAAGTGATGGCTGATGCCACCACCGTGTCATAGAATGACTTCAGCAGCGCCCCTTGTACACCAAAAGACCTGAGTCTCCTCAGCAGGAACAGCCTGCGCTGTCCCTTCTTGTAGAGTGCATCAGTATTGTGTGACCAGTCTAGTTTATTGTTCAGATGAATACCCAGGTACTTATAGGATGTCACCATCTCGATGTCTGTTCCCTGTATATTTACTGGTACTGTGAGGGGCTGCCCATGCCTGCGGCAGTCCACCACCAGCTCCTTAGTTTTCCTCGCGTTGATCTGGAGGCAGTTCCGATGGCACCAGTCCACGAAGTCCTGGATAAGCCCTCTGTACTCAGCTTCATCTCCATTGGAGATGAGGCCAACGATCGCAGAGTCATCAGAGAACTTCTGTAGATGGCAGTGTGTTGTGTTGTGTGAGAAGTCCGCAGTATAAAGAGTGAACAGGAAGGGAGCCAGCACCGTTCCCTGGGGGGCCCCCGTGCTACTGATGATCGTGTCGGACACACAGTCCCGGGTTCTCACAAACTGAGGCCGGTTCGTGAGGTAGTCCAGGATCCATGATGACAGGTGCTGGTCCACCCCTGCGCGCAGCAGCTTGTCCTTCAGGATCATCGGTTGGATGGTGTTGAAAGCACTGGAGAAGTCAAAGAACATGATCCTCACCATATTCCCGGGCTTCTCCAGGTGGGACAGAGAACGGTGAAGGAGGAAGATCACCGCATCCTCCACCCCAATGCCATGCTGGTAGGCGAACTGGAGTGGATCCATCGCTGGTTCCACCAGGGGGCGGAGGTGAGCAAGGAGCAGTCTCTCCAGGGTCTTCATCAAGTGGGACGTCAAGGCCACCGGTCTGTAGCTGTTCAGGTCTTTGGGGTGGGAAGTTTTTGGTACAGGTACCACACAAGATGTTTTCCACAGCTGTGGTACCCTCCCCAGTTTCAGGCTCATGTTGAAGATATACGTCACAATCCCACACAGCTGGTCTGCACAGGACTTGAGGAGCTTTGCGCTGATGCCGTCCGGTCCCGGCGCCTTCCTCGCCTTGATCTTCCTCAGCTCCGTCCTCACCTGGGTCCTGGTCAGGGTCAGGATGGGGGGCTGTGTGTTGGGAGTGGGGGGGTGTTGGTAGAGTGGGGAGTGGGCAGCAGGACTTGATTTCTTTAGAGGCAGCAGTGGTTGTTGTGCAGTCAGGGGGGAGGGCGGTTGGTCAAATCTATTGAAAAACAGATTCAGGTTGTTCGCCCACTCCCTGCCCCCTGTGGCCTGGGGGGAGGTATTCTGGAGCCCCGAGATGGTTTTGAGGTTTCTCCAGACCCCGCTGATGTCGCTCTGTTGCAGCTTGTCCTCCATCTTCTTCCTGAAGCTGTCCTTGCCTTCTCTGATCTTTCTCCTCAGCTCCCTCTGTACGGACTTCAGCATCTCCCTGTTCCCCGACCTGAAGATCCTCTTCTTCTCTCTCAGAAGTGTTTTTATCTCAGGGTTGATCCAGGGTTTGTTGTTTGAGTGACGCCGTATGGTCTTGGTGGGAACGGATTTGTCCACACAGAAGCTGAGGTAGCCCGTAAAGGTGTGAATGAGGCCATCGATGTCCTCACCATGTGGATCGCAGAGCTGCTTCCAGGCGGTGGCTTCAAAACAGCCCTTTAGGGTGTCCATTGTCTCCTAAGACAAAATGTGACAAAAAAAAAAACTAAGTAACAACACAACACAGACTGGATATGACAATCCTTATGTGATTTTACATGTCATCTTGTATATATGTTTGGAGTATTTCTTCCTTTAGTTTTTGTTTAAATTGTCCAAGCGTTGTACATGATTTTAATTCAGGTCCAAAATCGTTCCATAATCTGACTCCTTGCACTGAAACACAGTGTTGCTTGGTGGTAGTTCTCACTGAAGGTTTTTGAAATATACATGTTCCTCTGAAATGATATTGTTTCTCCCTTATTTGGAACAACTTTTGGATATTTGCGGACAGTGATAGATTCTTAGCTTTAAACATTATTACTGCAGTTTTAAAGTCAACCAGATCTTTCAACTTGCGAGCTTTTAATTTAAGAAAAAGTGGGTTTGTTGGTTCCCTGTAAGCAGCTTTGTTTATTATTCTAATAGCTCTCTTCTGAAGCATAAAGACTGGATATATGTTTGTTTTATATGTATTTCCCCATACTTCAGTACAATATGTCATGTATGGGAGTATTAATGAATGATACAAAGTATATAATGTGGGTTGATTCAGCAAATATTTCGCTCTGTGTAGTATTGCAATTGATATCGATATTTTACCTTTAATATAATTAATATGTGACTTCTATGTCAAATGCTAATATTTGTTTGACACTGCGGCCCCTGGACCCCGGCTAGCTACTAGGCTTTTCAGGTTTGAAAGTTGAAGAAATATGAGGTTGTTAGCTACATTCTAACTTGATTTAATGCTAATATTTGTTTGGCATCGGGGGGCTTTGCCCCCCTGAACCCCCCACCAGGACTTTGTCCTGGACCTACCGGGGCCTGCGGCCCCTGGACCCCGGCTAGCTACTAGGCTTTTCAGGTTTGAAAGTTGAAGAAATATGAGGTTGTTAGCTACATTTAACTAGATTTAATGCTAATATTTGTTTGGCAAATATTAGCATTATTATTATTAGCATTAGCATTATTAGCATTAGCATTAGCATCGGCCCCTGGACCCCGGCTAGCTACTAGGCTTTTCAGGTTTGAAAGGTTGGCAGGTATGTAGTTCCCATTCTCGTTCATTTTTTAATCCCCACCTGATCCGGACCACTGTGTAACAAATCCGGGTCATCAAATTCGGTTTGCTAATGAAGCATGAGTCTATTTTTGACAGATGGTGGATCCAATCCGCAAGGAAATACCACAGTATCTCATGGTATTTAATAGCTGTTTGTTCATTAAAAATGATTTAAGGATCGTCCGTTATTTTCTGAGGTCTACTCCTCCCCCATTGTGTCAGAGAAGATAAAAACTTGACTTAACATACAAACGCTTCATAGAATTAATAATGGGCTACTTACATTTTATTTAGAGTAGGGATGTTAATGATTAATTGACTTTTGATTAATTGTTGATAAGAATTTAGTCGACTAAATTAAATTAGTTATCAATTAATTGAAAGTGGTGCTGTTCTTTTCAAGTTTTTCATTAAATGTAGTGGCGTCGCCAGTCCTGGCGAGGGCACTATAGCCTAATCTCTACCACACCTGATGTACTTCACTCGAGAAAATGAAGCGGTCTAAACGGAGTGCTGTATGGGATCATTTTAAACTGGTAAATGCGAACAACGAAGCTAAATGTACACTATAAGGTACTACATTCAGGGATGGCAATTTTCCGCCGATCCGCGGATTTCCGCCGATTTATTTTCAAATTGATCATTTCTGTGAATCGTCTAAATCCGTTGAGAAAATTTTAGGGGGGGTAAGGTACCTTATTGTTACCGATTTTAGCGAAAATCAACACGATTACATAAGCGCTCTGCGCTTCCCCGGAAGTCGTCTCCCGCAATAACCCGGATGTGTTGTGTTCAAGCTACTGCTGTATTGCAGTAGCTTGACAGCCCTGCGATTGGATAGTTGCAAACGATTGGACCAATCAAATGGCTCGTTGTATGCTTTTGCAAAGATTCATGGCGGCGTGTTCTCAGGGATGTGATTTTCTGCTAATTCGCCGAATTCCGCTTTATTTTATCTTCCAGGAAGATTAAGTACGTTAGCGGCTTGTGGTCCACGAACGCAGTGAAGCTGCGCCCTTTCAGGCAGGACTGGAAGTGGCGTATGGCCAGGTGGAGAGCCAGTAACTCTCTGTTACTGGCAGCGTACAACGGCTGTATGAGCTGGGCTGCGCGGGGGAGGAAACTGTAATAAAAGTTAACCATCCCCTTTTATGATTCCAAACAGTTTGAAATTGACAGTGCACAGTGGACATTGACTCATAACTTTTGAATATGGGTGTTTTTATTTATTAGGGGTCCAATGTGTGACATTGGTGGCAAAATTTAAAATTGATCAAATCTGCACATGAAATTGACTAATCACTATCCAATTGTGTCAGGTTTATGAAACTATTAACTATTTTCGTAACGGCATTCGCGTTCAGGAACTCTTGAGGATGAGCGCTCACTTCAACTACTTGTAAATGGAGACGTAAACGGGACACTCGGACTTTTGTTTCCCCGTGTGCCAATGCACTTTGCAATGGCACACGTTTTACACGAAACAACTTCAACACTTCCAGTATTTTTCACGCATCAAAACTCATCAACAGCTACATTTTCATGACATATTAAGATGTGATAACGTGTATACATACCTTCAAATTCTCCCTGTTTGTTGGATAAGACGTAAAATCACAAAAGGCGTAAATGCGGGACACGGAAGTTTGGACCTTCGATAACTTCAATATAAAGTGACCACAGTTAATCCTCTCCACATGGGTTAAGCACATCCGGGGTAGAGAAAATAAAAGTGCTTTCCCAGGGCGGTCACCTCGCCAGACGGGGCTGCGCGCGGCCGACCAAGACCGAAGACGTAAATTTTTTAAAGGACACCATATTCGATGTGTCATAAATGTTAGAGATTTTATTGAAATATTCTACATCTGAGCTTCACAAAGACTGATCTCCTTTTTACGTGTATGGTTTGGGATTTGAAAGGTGCAAAGTGAAAAGCATCAGCACTTCCTGTTTTCTGGTTACTTTACCAAATAACTTGCATGTTGCTGCGTAAATTCGGGGACACGTAAATTTACGTCATACGAGTAAATTTGCAGGGGTCGCCGTACAAAAACCATAGATCCGATCACATTGGGGAATGTTTTATTTTGAATTTGCATTACAACTCTGTTATCTCTTGCATAAATGAGTAGAAAGAGTTACTCAGAGATCACTTTACAGTACTTTGAAATTGATGCGATTTTCATGTCACACAAAAACTGGGAAAAATGAGAGGACACAACCAATAGTTTCGATTCTAACGGCAAAATCAATGATTTTTTTTTTAAATTGCAATGCAAATCTGAAACTCTTATGTTCCCTTGCATATTATAAAAACGAAACCGACATCTGCAAATTACAGAAAAAGAGAGAGCACTTGAAAGTCGGATACCCCTGATATAGTGCACTGGACCCCCCCCCCCCCCCAAAAAAAAAAGACACCCATATTTCTAAGACTTGGCTGCATCAGTGATTGTGCAAAATGAACTGCTCAAGTCTCAATGGAGATTGAAACTGGTGATCTGAAAATGAATGCTGAAATTATAAAAAGTAATGGTATGTTGGAATTTTATTTCTATTATGGAATAGATAAAATTAACTGATTTTGATTTGATCAAGTGTTAAAGCATGTGATGGATAATGCTTGTTGGAATATTTTAGGAATGCTATCTTCTTGGAACATAAGTCAATATTATACAGTAATAAGTGGCATTCAGCTGTTTGTTTTATGTCATTTAAGCACAGTTCTGGTACTTAAAAATCATAAAAACCCAGGAGTTTCGGGGGGCTTTGCCTTTCCTCCAGACCCCCTGCTGAATTTTCAGATAAGTTCCCCAACCCCAAATCACATCCCTGGTTCGTGTTGGAATTCTGAGCTTTCGGTATTGTTTTCAGCAGAATTATGAGATTTTTATCAAAGGATCAGGAGTCATCAGTGCTAGAAATAGACAAAAGTGTCAAAAATAAGTTCCGATGGAATTGGCTTGAGAGAAAAGTGACGGTAAAGGTGAAAATTGGCTCAAAGTTCGACGAGGTAACAGAAACACTCGGACAGTTTCTGAAGAAACCAGAAAAGGAGATGGAAGTTCAAGGTTCAGAGACTGACACAGCTTGCTGCCAAAAGGAAGAAAGTTTCACATTAGAAGTGACTTGGTGACCAGTGTAAACAGTGTAATAAACTCTTATAGAACTGTTAAATATGTTGGACTAAAGACAGTGAGACATGGCCATGTTCTCCACCTCTGTTGTTGAAGCGGCGGCCCAGAGCTGCGGCCGCAAGGTGGTCGGTGCATCTCGTGGTGGCAACCTCCGAACCAAGTGGTGGACACCAGTGGTGAGGGGGGCCATTAAGCTGAAGAAGGAGTCCTATCAGGCTTGGTTGGCTTATGGGACTCCCAAAGCAGCTGAGGTGTACCGGCAGGCCAAGCGGAGTGCAGCTCGGGTGGTTGCTGAAGCAAAAACCCGGGTATGGGAGGAGTTTGGTGAGGCCATGGAACAAGACTTTCGGTCGGCCTCGAAGAGATTCTGGCAAACTGTCCAGCGGCTCAGGAGGGGAAAGCAGCTCCCTGTCCACACTGTATATGGTGCGGATGGGACACTGTTGACGTCAACTGGGGATATCGTTGAGCGGTGGAAGGAGTACTTTGAGGATCTCCTCAATCCCACTGATACGCCTTCCACAGAGGAAGCAGGGTTTGGGGACGAGGGGGATGACTCACCTATCACAGGGGCTGAGGTTGCCAAGGTGGTTAAAAATCTCCTTGGTGGCCGGGCCCCGGGGGTGGACGAGATTCGCCCTGAGTACCTCAAGGCCCTGGATGTTGTTGGGCTGTCATGGTTGACACGCCTCTGCAACATTGCGTGGAGGTCGGGGGCAGTGCCTTTGGCACGGCAAACCGGGGTGGTGGTTCCTCTTTTCAAAAAAGGGGACCGGAGGGTATGCTCCAACTTTAGAGGGATCACACTCCTCAGCCTCCCTGGGAAGGTCTATGCCAAGGTACTGGAGAAGGGAGTCCGGCCGTTGGTTGAACCTCGGATTCAGGAGGAGCAATGTGGTTTTCGTCCTGGCCGTGGCACATCGGACCAGCTCTTTACCTTCTCAAGAATTCCTGAGGGTTCGTGGGACTTTGCCCAACCAGTTTACATGTGTTTTGTGGACTTGGACAAGGCATTTGACCGCGTCCCTCGTGGTTTTTTGTGGGGGGTGCTTCGGAAGTATGGGGTATTGGGCTTGTTGTTACGAGCTATTCGGTCTCTACGACCGTTGTGAGAGTTTGGTTCGTATTGCCAACACTCGGTCGGAGTCATTCCCAGTGAGAGTTGGACTCCGCCAGGGCTGCCCTTTGTCACCGATCCTGTTCATAATTTTTATGGACAGGATTTCTAGGCGGAGCCAGGGAATGGAGGGTGTCATGCTTGGTGACCACAGGATCTCATCTCTGTTGTTTGCAGATGATGTTGTCCTGTTGGCTTCATCCAGCAATGACCTACAGCTCTTGCTGGGACAGTTTGCCACTGAGTGTGAAGCGGCTGGGATGAGAATCAGCACCTCCAAGTCCGAGTCCATGGTCCTCAGCCGGAAAAAGGTGGATTGTCCTCTCTGGGTTGGGGACAGGCTCCTGCCCCAAGTGGAGGAGTTTAAAGACGTCGGCCGGACGAAAATTCAATATCGCTAAATCATATCTTAAATTTTTGTGTGAGACGAGCTAATTTGAACCGCACATGTTTTGGTGTCAACAAATTTCGCATAAGGTGACAATGCGCTCTTGAAGTATGCTTTCCTTGAGAGCTGTCTGACTCAGTCAAGCGATCAGCGGCTAAGATGGCCCTGACTGTGTGACATCATCACAGGAAGAGACACGCACACGCTCAGCGGACATTGCTTGTTGTTTACGTTTTAAAATCGGCGATTACAGATATTTCTCGGAGTACTTGTGGATTATAAATAGATTATTTATTAAGATTAGGATTTCCGGAATCAAATTAATTATGGTTTGGCGTTGTGTTGTCTACGGGTGCAACGGTATACCAGAGGAGCATGCGGTGAGTGTTTTTGAATTTCCCGGCCCTGGGAACATCAGAACGGCATGGGTGAAATTCGTTCAAAAAACGCGAAAAAATTGGAATGATGTCGGTAAATCACCCAACATGTGCAGTAGACATTTCGTTGACAGCGATTTCGAGAATAAGATGCAATTTGAAATGAAATTGGCAAAAAGATTGCTGATTAAAAAAACGGCTGTTCCAACTATATATCTATCCATTTCCAAGTCTGACTCTGAGAAAGGGGTCAGTGACAGTGGCGTGAAAAGCAAGGGTGATCTACCGATGTGATCAGCTGTCAGAAAACGAGAAGTAAACAGGGTAAGTTTTGTATTTTTAATATTCACTGCAAATGTTTAAACATCTTAAATGAATTACAAGCAATGGATTGCATGCATTGCCTTACCAACTTATCAAATATTAGCATATTAGGGTATTCATAATAATCAAATATGAAATATTCAGTGCTGTATAGGGGGGTGGTTGTGCCTGTTTGCTCAAGTTATATTTCTATGTATGTAATCAAATTTGAGACCTCTGGAATTAAATTATGATGATCTACTTTTTTTGCAGATTTTATCCACTGTTCAACAAAACCTTGGTTGATCCAACCCACTTATGGGAGCAGTGGCACTCTGTACAAGCCAGAGTTCCTGCCACATTGAGTGCCAAATTTCAGCGTCCCATCAAAGCTGATGCTGTTGAGCAACATGTATCTAGATTTTCAAAATCAAACATGTAAAAGTAGAAGAAATTTCCAATTAGCAATGAAAGTTCAGCTTTCAGTTGTTAGGGAAGCAACATATTTTGCTAAGACAAACAAATATAAGCCTAAGATTTTAAGAGAAATGTGCTTTTAAAAATGGAACCCGAATTTTATACCAAAAAATGGTAGAAAAATTATTCAAATGTATATGACATGTGACTTTGAGGAATGCTGAAATATTAGAATTATAAAATTGACATGAACATTAATAAACTCAATATATGATTTTACAAAACTTTATTTAAATAACATTGTTCACAAATCTAATCTTGGTAGGCAAAATCCCTTGTAGTGATCAGATGGGAATGTTTCTCTGATGAGGCTCACCGCACAGGCAGGCAACATAACCCACACTTCTTTCCCAAGATATCCCCAACACCACCGGACCAGTTGCCTGTAGGCTATGAATCTGTATCGCCTGAAAAATATGGGGTTGGCATTGATTATTCCGTTTGCATTGATTATTGAATGTATTGAATGAATTGTTCATAATTCATCTGGAAAATTAAATCACATGAATAAATATTGTTTATAAAACTCACTCGTGTTGACTTGCATCATGATCACCATATTGCTGTCTGTAGGCCAGATAAGCTGTCTGTAAAACCCAGATGTCAAGACAGACAGAACGGAAACCTGGGTGATCAGTGATACACTTTGGTAGTTTATCATTGGTGTATCCACAGCCCTTCAGTTCTTATACTTTCTCCTTCACCTTCAATATCTCCTGGCAGCACCGACATTCACTTGATGTTGGCATAACCTGACATTTCTCACAAGTGCACCTGTGAAAAAAAAATGGTATCATCAGATGCTTATAATAAACTAATGGCTCGTGGGAGTGCTATATAAATTGGTCTATGAAGTTTGATTAGAAAAAATTAAAAACATGTAAAAAAAAATTTGAGCGGAAAGAGAAGTTATAGTAAAACAATAATGAATCACAATAATTCTTAAACATGATCCATCGATCTCTCAGAGAATTATGTAGCTTTTGAGACAAGTATTAACATGATGATGATTAACAACATGTCATGACAAACTCGTAAAGTACACATATTATCGCTCACATACATTATCCATTTATTTCGAATGAAAATGTTTCTAAAGCCTGTTTTCCACTAGCCCAGCACACCTCGGTACGGCTCAATTCACTTCAGTACGGCTCGGAATGCTTCTGTCTCCATTAGCACAGTGTTGCGGGGCAGCAGCAGATTCTCAGCGAGGCGGGGCCACACTCCCGTGATGTTATGCACCGGACTGAGTCCTTATTTACACCAGACAAAAAATGGAGGATCCAAGGATTATTGCCATGCACGCTCTGTGGTTTTATCTCACAATTAATTTTATCTCATAATTAAGCTGCAACAACACAAGTCACTTTTGTTTTGAATTAACTGCCAAATGACCTAGAAATAATGAGCTGAAACTTGTTTTTATTCGTATTAAATAATGAGACAGTGGCACACTGAACTACACCACATCCTAGGGCATTTTGGATGTACTGAATTAAAAAAATTCATGGTTTTCACCTTCAGGTCAACGTTTGGAACAACAGTATTATTATTTTCCGTTTAGATGATGCTACACTCCTTCTAAAGTATTGTAAATCTCTGAATTTGGAATGCCGATAGAACATTCAATTTACATATACTTGTACCTTTGACTTGGTGCTAATTTTTTATGATATTTCAATAAAAAGAACAGAAAGCGTACAAAAAGATTTCTTTTTTGGTCTAGTTAAAAATTACATTACCTTTACAATGGTTGACCCTCAGCATCATTTTGATCAGACTAGGCAATGGAATTTCTATGTAATTATACTGTTTTATAATTCAGTGTTATAACAGACAAACCACACTTTCCAAAACAATTCCATTTTATTATATACAAAATATTAAAATAAAAAAAAACTTTGCAACACAACATGAAGGTTAATCGACATTTTATACACGCCGACCACTGAGTGCTGAGGCTCGGTAGAATTAATCCGTCTCTGCCAGCTGTGGGTCAGGAAGGCTCGGTTGAATAATCCGGACGGGCTGTCGCGGCGGACGCGTGGGATGATTCTACAAGGAAAATGCACACAATAAAATACAGCACGAAATATATACAGAAAAGACAATAGTTTTTAACAAGAATACATAAGCTTATTTCAGCGTATTGTTCACATGAATAATTACAATAAAAGCTTTAGTCCGCATTGTGCTGCAATAAAGCAGCGATCCATCCACAAATGAACAGCTTTTTTATTGCATAAATAAACTGAGCGTCTTACCGAATATATTTGCGAAAAAAACGCACACAAAAAAAAAAAATTAAAACTCACCGTTAAAGGACTCCGATGTCGAGACCTCCCGGTATATTTTTTCATTCCGGGCGGCTCCGTCTAACTCGCGCTGAATACGTTCGTCTGACAATGCAGTCAGCAGACACTGCAGCTCCTTACTGCTCCATGGAACACCCTTATTACGCGAAGCCATTTTTGATAGAGAATAAATGAAAAATAGCACAGCAATACACTGAAAAGGAACCGCCAACAGTGGTTGCGTGCTGAGTAGGTCGTGAAGATTCTTTTTTTTTTTTTTTTTTTTTTTTCAAAAACTTTATTGAGAAGGTCGTGAAGATTTGGTAGAAGAGGAGGAGGAGAGGGGCGGTTACAACCTGACCAATCAGCGCCGGTTACGACCTGACCAATCAGCGGCGACCAGTCTGTTAACGTCACAACACGGCACAGCCAGCACTGTTGTACCCTGCCCTTCAGCGGGGCTGAGAATCACGGCTGTTAAACCGTGTTGGGGCTTGTGGAAAAGCGTACAAAGCGTGCTGAGCCGTCCCGTGTCGCGCTAAAGCGTGCTAGTGGAAAAGGCCCTTAAATGTTTCTAATGTTTCTAAGTCGCCAAATAAGGCAGAGAGTGACCAATTGGTAGTTTTATTTTGGAAATTAAGTGTGTGACCATGCATGTCGCCCAAAAAAAATATTTGTTTATAAACTCACTCGTGTGGACGATGACGGCCGCTGGGCCGTCATCTGTCTCATCAGCTCCAGCTGCGCACAGACCAGCAGGTGCTAATCAGCAGCTGTTAAAAGTATTGAGAAGATGATGATTAACAACATGTCATCAGGCAGCGAGTGACCAATGGGTAGTTTTAGTTTGAAAATTAAGTGTGTGACCATGCATGTCGCCAAAGAAAAATATTTCTAAGCATCTTTTACCAAGATAAATCTTCCAGTCGATCGTCGTCAACGTGGTCTGTTCCCGTCTGTGTTGCGTCTTCCTCCTCTCCCTCTGGCTCGAACAAATAAGGCTTCTGAATACGCCCCTCAGTACCACCCAAAACTACTTCATCATCAGATTCTTCATTTTAAATGTCATCATTTATATTGCGGTCGTCAAACTCGAGAAAATAATCGCTGTCCGAATCACTTTGCTCTCGTTCTGCCATTTCTACCTTTTTCTTTTTCTTCCTGTGCTGACGTCACTGCTGCCCGCACCTATCGAGAGATGGCGGTACTGCAGCATCACTAAGTGAAAGATGGACTATTACCAAATAGTCATTTATGGAGGCTGGTGACACATATTAAATCAGGGGAATGGCCAGAATGGAATATTTTCATACAATCAGTTTATTGGTTCAATAAAAAAAATGTCACTGTCCGAGGACTTTAAGTATCTTGGGGTCTTGTTCACGAGTGAGGGGAAAATGGAGCGAGAGATTGACAGACGGATTGGAGCAGCATCTGCAGTGATGCAGACGTTGTACCGGTCTGTTGTGGTGAAGAGGGAGCTTAGTTCTAAGGCAAAGCTGTCGATTTACCAGTCAATCTACGTTCCTACTCTCACCTATGGTCATGAGCTTTGGGTAATGACCGAAAGAACAAGATCGCAGATACAAGTGGCTGAAATGAGCTTTCTCCGTAGGATTGCTGGACTCACCCTCAGAGATACGGTAAGGAGCTCAGTCATCCGGGAGAGGCTCAGAGTAGAACCGCTGCTCCTCCACATTGAAAAGAGTCAGTTGAGGTGGTATGGGCATCTGATTAGGATGCCTCCTGGACGCCTCCCACTTGAGGTGTTTCAGGCACGTCCCACTGGGAGGAGACCCCGGGGCAGACCCAGGACTCGGTGGAGAGACTATGTCTCCCAGCTGGTCTGGGAACGCCTTGGTATCCTCTCTGAAGAGCTGGAGCAGGTGGCTGGGGAGAGGGAAGTCTGGGCTTCTCTGCTTGAACTGCTGCCTTCGCGACCCAGACCTCCGGAAAAGTGGTAGAAGATGGATGGATGGATGGAAATATTTGTTTTCATGAAAATACCATCTAGTTTTTCTTTGTCTTTTGGTGTGTGATCATGGGGGCGGGGAGTCATGCCCTTAAGGCTTGAAGCCATATTCCCACTGACTTGTGCTTGTCACTGTGCAAAACCAGACACCCCTTTGACTGCTAACCCCAGTTCTTTTGATGGATAGGGTGCGTGTATTACACATGTGCGCGTACACACACACACTTGTACTAGTTGTGGGAAGGTGTAGTTTTTGCAAATGCACTAGATTGATTGTGGAAGTATTTTTTTTTTTTTAACTTGAGTGTAAAAGGGTGTGAGTCACTCTTATGCAATGAAATTAACTGTCTTGATCGCTTGTGAACACACACACACACATGCACACATCATGAAAGGAAAACAAATGATTATTTGCATATACACACACATGCCCAGACAGGCTCTCAGGTCAATGGGACACTGTAGTGTTTGAAGAACATGCTGCAGTTTTAGTAGCTGACAAATGGAGATAAAAGCGGGTTGAACAGCCAGAGGGCAAACCCTCGGCTTCTGATTTGAACTTGTACTAACACATTTTCCCGAGTTTCTGTGAGTCATCCATATTTCACACACTCCACAGATAGTAGGAAGACATATCAACAAGGATATAATTTATTCAATCATGATTACCTGAGAAAAAGTTAAATTACTCCAGTGCAAACCTCTAATGGCATGTTTGGTTTTTAGTGGCAAATCTTATAAACTAAATGTGTTTAAATAAGGTTACTCAAGTTTTTATTGATTTTATTATGAGTCAACGTTTGTTTGATACATTGCTGGAAAAAACTTCAATTCATCATCTTTATAAGAGGATATACTATATGCACAGGTTACATTGGAATTTGAGATTAATGTGCCTGTATGCTTTTTGATTATGACTATATTCATATTAAAGAGTCCCTATTATGCACTTTTTCCACATGTTGACACTATTCCCAGAGGTGTTAATGAAATAATAAATACTCAAAGATTAAACATTGCTGTACAGTTTTACACACAGTGAAGGATCTCTGCTCAAAATGAGCTTTTTTGTGGCATATTGCATTAAATACTGATGAGCCCCACCCTTCCTATTTTGTCATTTCTCTGAGATTTACATTTTGATGGCAACGCCATGTTTGATGCTAACATTAACTTTTAGCTTTGGTTATCGAACTAAGTAATATAACAAATATTTGTTATATTGTTAATTTTTTTTTTTTTTTTAATTACTTATTTTGTACCCGTAGGTAGATTTGTTTTGCAGTCTGGTGACAAACCACCAGCTGCCGGTCGCTGCGTGCGCAAGCGCCCCTTAACTCCCTAACCTGCATGTTTTTGGCATGTGGGAGGAAACCGGAGAAATCCCGGAGTAAACCCACGCAAACACGGGGAGAACATGCAAACTCCACACAGAATCAGAATCAGGTTTATTGCCATTGTTCATGTAGTACACAAACTAGGAATTTGTCTCGGTACAATGCTGCAACATTAAACATGATAAGATAAGAGAAATAAACTATACATGTAATAAAGTGTAGGATAAGATTAAGTGATACTGGTCAACAGTTAAAATATATATTAGCCAGCAGCAGATACTGTGGAGAACTATATAGTGCAGTCGGTAATGCAGGAAGAAAACAGTGATGATTGACATGAGTCTGGTTGAGCTGCTGTACATGGTGCACGAGAGTCACTTAGTGTTCAGCAGTCTAATGGCAGAGGGGAAGAAGCTGTTCATGTGACGGGAGGTTTTAGTCTGGATGGACCGAAGTCTTCTACCAGAGGGGAGGGGGGCAAACAGTACATGACCAGGGTGTGAGGGATCGGCTATGATCCGGCCAGCACGCCTCCGGGTCCTGGAGATGTACAGATCCTGGAGAGATGGGAGCTTGCAGCCGATCACCTTCTCAGCAGTGCGCACGACGCGCTGCAGCCTTAGTCTGTCCCTGGCAGTGGCTCCTGCGTACCACACGGTTATGGAGGTGGTGAGGATGGACTCGATGATGGCTGTGTAGAACTGCACTAACATCTTGGTGGGTAGCTTGAGCTTCCTCAGCTGCCGCAGGAAGAACATCCTCTGCTGGGCTTTTTTGATGAGTGAGCTGATGGTCAGCTCCCATTTGAGGTCCCTGGTGATGGTAGTGCCTAGGAAGCGGAAGGAATCAGCAGTGGTGATGGGAGAGCCTGAGAGGGTGAGGGGGGGCAGAGGAGTAGTGACTTTCCTGAAGTCTACAATCATCTCCACTGTCTTCAGAGCGTTCAGCTGCAGGTTGTTATTGCTGCACCAGGACGCCAGCTGGGCCACCTCTCTCCTGTAGGCGGACTCGTCGCCGTTGGAGATGAGCCAACAGATCACTGTTGGCCGGGGATCGAACCCACGATCTCACGGTCCCCGCGATCCCCCGGCCGAGGGTAAAACTGTGCTGCCACAGTGCTAACCACTGCGCCACCGTGCAGCCACCATGCATTTGTTAGATTTTTATATTATTTGTTATTATATAACAAATAATATAAGTTAGCGCCACTTATTTTCAATGGCCAACAGTTTCTAGCTTTAGAAAAATGGCAATACAGTTTGGTATGTGCTGTTTATTTTAGCTTACCTGTTTGACAACAAGCTCTCTGGTTGCTGAGGGCTAAGCTGTTGTGGCTAACATGTTGAATGCAGTAAATGACTGAATTACAGGAGTCGCTCTCTTTTTCATCTTCATTGATATTAGCCCTCATTCTGAATATTAGTGCATCGGGGTTAATTAGAATATTCCAATTTGTAATTTAATAGATAAAAACCTACAACCATAATCATCAAAATTAAATCAAACGGCTTGAAATATCACTCTTAAGTGCAGTGAATGCTGAATGTGAAGGTTTACTTTTCTGAATTATATTGTTAAAAAATGCACTGATAGAAAACTTCCACCGAATGTTAGTTTGTGGGTTGGAGCAGATCAGTAATTCAGTTGTAATATATTTAATCAATTGTGTAGTTGACATTGGGCATTATGCTGTCTGTGATAAACTGATATATAACCTTAAACTTGTGATAATTAATACAGCTTTCTTGTTTTTTGTATTTAGCTCTGGAAACCACTTATAAAATGTTATATTAAAGCAGGGGCTGACAACAAGGTGATTTTCACAGGCGTGCAGGCTTAAACAGTGGGTGAGATAAAATATGCACGAGAGCCCCAACAAGAAGCAGAGATGGCAGACATGAGAAATAATCGTGATTAGTTGACTAATTGAAAAAATAGTTGTTAGATTAGTTGACTAATAAAATAATTGTTTGTTGCAGCCCTACTTGCTATTCATTTCAGTGGACAATTTTTCTGATTTAAGGTCCCATATGCAGAAGTAGAGGGGGTGTGACTTGGGCTCTTGTCACCTATTCAGGTGTTATAAGTACACTTCCCGAAGGTATACTTGTAATCACAATACTGTGTTCACTATAGCAAGAGTGCTTATGGAAGTTTGAGATTTGGAATGCAGTGGTTACCTGGTTTTCTAAACTGTCTTCTACACTATAGTATACAAACTCTGCTGCCACCTAGTGTTTGGTGGAGTAAAAGCACAGTTATTGGTCTGGCATCATTAAATGTCTTTGTGGGTCAGTGCATATGTTTACATACACAGTAATAAACTGATTATGCCTCAGTGAAAATGGAGGTATATGGTAATCAGTCAATGTGTCTGTGTGTGGGTGGTTGTATCTGTCTGTCTGTTACCAGCTATTCAGTTCACATGGACAAAATTAAGTGTAACTAAAGGCTTGTATCATTTTATGGCCATATTTTCTCAACTTTCAATTTGCCAGAATTTCCAGATAAGGCTTTGTTTTCAAAATAAACACAAATTTAACTCACCTTTACCATCAGTGCAGCTGCGAAAAAGCTATGTAATAACTATTCCCACCCACTAGAAGTGGCAGTGTGACTTTTTTACAACCCCCCATGCTACCATGCCACAGGCACCGAGGCATCACCACCTTGGTGCTTTCATTATAATCAGATTTCCAGAGTTACCTTATTATTCAAGTAGTCATGTAAACAGAACAATCTCATTTTCTTTATCAGATAAAGGCAATTATCAGATTTTGATAAATCAGATAAACACCTGGTTTATTGCGCAATAAATCATTTATTCAGAATCAGTGCATGTCAACCTGTCAAATCTGATTATTACCGTTATCTGATTCTTTCCAATTATTGGATTATTGTAGCCATGTAACTGGATTCAGTGTGATATTGTATTGTATATCCCCTCAGTGTGCCTTTATCTCATTACAGATGTGAGCTTTCCTACAAGGTCAGTGGCCAGACTGACCAAGCCAACGACTATCATCTCAGTAGACGGTGACAAGATAACAGTGGAGACTCGCAGCACCATAAAGAACACAACTCTGTCCTTCAAGCTGGGAGAAGAGTTTGATGAGAAAACCGCCGATGACAGGGACGTTAAGGTAAGAGATCAAACGTCAAGTTGCATTGAAAATGTACTGTTGTAGAATAACAGCCAAGAGTTGAATTTACTTTTTTTGGTTTGGTCTTAAATATTTTTTTCAAAAATGCAGCCTTCTTGCAGCTTGTTACAGATTACTCTGAATACAGAACAGTGATAATTACAGTCACAAGGATGAGGGATGGCTAAACAAATGTTTCTGCACGGTTGATGGATGGCATTCTTGCAGAGGTATTAGGGAGTGAACGGGTCAAGGATGATAGGTATAGGGTCAGAGAAAATTAGTTCAGCTCATGTTATTCAAATGTGATAGTAGAAGCTGATAAGAGTTTGGTAAATGAGTAAAATTGAGTATGTTTAGAACTTTGAGGTAAATTTTCAGAGGGATGTAAAGCCTGTAGATGTGACAGAAAGAAAATATGTTCAACATCCAGATAGCTTTAAACAAATATTTTGTTAAAACATGTAGCTTAAGGAAGCTACTGTAAGTAGGGCTGTGCAATATGACCAAAATTTCATATCATGATATAAAGAATCTTATATCATTATAACTACAGTGATGTGAAAAAGTGTTTGCCCCCTTCCTGATTACTCATTTTTTTTGTATGTTTGTCACACTTAAATGTTTCAGATCATCAAACAAATTTAAATATAAGGCAAAGATAACACAAGTAAACACAAAATGCCGTTTTTAAATGAAGGGGTTTATTTTTAAGGAAAAAAAATCCAAACCTACATGGCCCTGTGTGAAAAAGTGATTTCCCCCTAAACCTAATAACTGGTTGGGCCACCCTTAGCAGCAACAACTGCAATCAGGTGTTTGTGATAACTGGCAATGAGTCTTTTACAGCACTGTGGAGGAATTTTGGCCCACTCATCTTTGCAGAATTGTTTTAATTCAGCCACATTGGAGGGTTTTCGAGCACAAACCACCTTTTTAAGGTCATGCCACAGCATCTCAATCAGATTCAGGTCAGGACTTTGACTAGGCCACTCCAAAGTCTTCATTTTGTTTTTCTTAAGCCATTCAGAGGTGAACTTGCTGGTGTGTTTTGGATCATTGTCCTGCTGCAGGACCCAAGTGCACTTCAGCTTGAGGTCAAACAGATGGCTGGACATTCTCCTTCAGGATTTTTTGTTTGACAGCAGAATTCATGGTTCCATTTATCACAGCAAGTCTACCAGGTCCTGAAGCAGCAAAACGGCCCCAGACCATCACACTACCACCACCATATTTTACTGTTGGGATGATGTTCCTTTTCTGAAATGCTGTTACTTTTACGCCGGATGTAATGGGACACACACCTTTGAAAAAGTTCAGCTTTTGTCTCGTCAGTTCACAGAGTATTTTCCCAAAAGTCTTGGGGATCATCAAGATGTTTTCTGGCAAAACTGAGACGAGGCTTTATGTTCTTTTTGCTTAGCAGTGGTTTTCGTCTTGAAACTCTGCTATATGCAGGCCATTTTTGCCCAGTCTCTTTCATATGGTGGAGTCATGAACACTGATCTTAACCGAGAGCCTCTTGGATGAGTCGTCACTGCGTTCTTGGGTAATTTTGGTCGGCCAGCCACTCCTGGGAAGGTTCACCACTGTTCCATGTTTTCACCATTTGTGGATAATGGCTGTCACTGTGGTTCGCTGGAGTCACAAAGCTTGAGAAATGGCTTTATAATCTTTTCCTGAGTGATAGATCTCACTTACTTTGTTTCTCATTTGTTCCTGAATTTCTTTGATCACAGCATGATGTCTAGTTTGAGGATCTTTTGGTCTACTTCACTTTGTCAGGCAGGTCCTATTTAAGTGATTTCTTGATTGAGAACAGGTGTGGCAGTAATCAGGCCTGGGTGTGGCTACAGAAATTGAACTTAGCTTTTCAAAGATGTGATAAACCACAATTAATTTATGTTTTAACAGGGGGGCAATCACTTTATCACACAGGGCCATGTAGGTTTGGATTTTTTTTTACCCATAATAATAAACACCTTCATTTAAAAACTGCATTTTGTGTTTATTTGTGTTATCTTTGACTAATATTTAAATTTGTTTGATGAGCTGAAACATTTAAGTGTGACAAACATACAAAAAAATGAGAAATCAGGAAGGGAGCAAACACTTTTTCACACCACTGTGTGTACATATATACATACACACATACATACATACATACACACATATACTGTATATATATATATTAGGGGTGTAACGGTATATGTATTTGGATTTTTCGGTACGGCACCTTCGGTTCGGTGCAGAGGTGTACCGAGGTTCCACACGTAGGAGTGTAACGGTTGAGTGATGGACATGAAGTGTAACTGCCTCATGCCGGACATGTAAACAAACAGTTCAACCCAGGGAACGTCATGGCTTGCTGTACAGAGAAGCCAAAGCTTAAGACCCTCTACACAAGTGTCCTGACTGGGAACACTTTGTCTTTCTGGTGAAATATGTGAATGGGCCAAGGCAAGTAAATAAGATGAAAACAGCATCAGATATGCTTTTGGCAGTATGTTAAACTTGTTAATTCATTTGAAACAGCACCACGCAAACATGCAGCACGAAAAAAAAAAAAAAGACTAACGTGGTACAAGCACAGCTTCCAGCGGCAACTAGACAGCCTTTCCGGGGCTTTTCATATCAAGCCAAAGCAATAACAAATGCCATTGGGGCTCAGGTAACTGAGCCCTAGTATGAAGTTCCTTGTTGTGCCCACTTCAGCCAGAAAATAATACCATCCTTTTAAGAAAAAGCTAAATCTGTTTATGCTGCACTTTAGACCTGTGTTTTTCCAGAGTGCCCTGGTATGTTCAGGTTTTTGTGGGATATTATTTAATTTAACTTCTTAATTGTCCAAAAAATTGGAAATAATTTGTTGTTGTTGTGCATGGGTGCCTTCAGAACCTATACACAACAATGACAAATTATTTGCAATTTTTTTGACCAATTAACAAGTGAAATTAGATATTAATTTCCCACAGAAACCTGAACATACCAGAGCACACTGGTTCAAAACACTGTCAGGCAATAAGGAGCTTTAATTTCCTAAAAATAAAAGAATATTTCAGACTATTCAAACTTCTGCTGTTGTACTTGTCTGCATTGTTCATTTGCTAAAAAGAGAATTTATTTGTTTTATTGTATACATTTTATTTATTCGAGAATTGACTGCTGGCAGTTTGCAGGTTTTTTTGTCAAAGCTGTTCCTGCTTATACAAAAGATAAGCAGTTTTATGTTTTGCATTTTGTTTCCTAACTGTACTGAAAATGAACCACACTGTGGTCTTAAAACCAAGGTACATACGGAACCATGATTTTAGCATACCGTTACACCCCTAGTATATATATATATATATATATATAATCACATAAAAAGGCCATCTCTTTTTTTACATGCACTTTTTCCCTCATAACCTTGCAGTGTTGTTATAAAATATTTTTTTAAATGTGCATTTGAGACTTGATTCTCATACATTTGAGGTTTTTCTTCTAAATCATATCATATGAATAAAAACTAAACATTAATAAGTTAAATATTTCCTGAGCCAGAGAACAGAAAAAAAAACCACATAAAAATGTCTGAAAATGAAAAAAAAAATCACCGATTGCTGTCATCTACAGATATAAATTAGCTATTAGTTTAAATCAGTGAAAATTTAAGTGTAGATCCACAGCCTGATGACTGCTATTGTGGCCTGATTTAACCTGTTTGCTTCTTAGTAAAATAGTTCAGATTGGTCATGATCTGAAAATCAAAGACATAAAAGGTATTGTAATAAAATACATGTGATGACTTTAACTTTACTCATTATCACTACTTGACTAATTAAATTTATTAGAAATCAAATAAATTACATAAGAGCCAACTTGCTCCTCTGACCCATTTTAATTTATTTATTATTTATTTTGAGTGTATGTGGCTTCATCATACACTTTTGCAGCTTTAATAAATTTTTTTCAGACAAAACTAAGAAACTCAGCAGTAATTTAAACCAAAGAAACTCTGGTCTGATACACTATAATGTTTCCAATTAGTGTAACTTAGCATCATCATTTAGCATTTGCTGTTTTGTAATTAGACATGGTGTTAACGTTACTTACGTCCTATTAAAACGAGGTTAGCAGACTATCCTCTCTGACGCAGCACGATAGAAAACAGTCCCACATCCCTGGCAAACAGGAGTAGCAGCTATTTGACCAAACCGGTAGCCTAGCCACCCACCTGTTCCGCTGCACGCGCTGCGGGGAAGGGGTGGGGCACTGGCAAGTAATGGTGAGGAGCTTTACAGAAGAAGTGGGAGTATGTGCATTTTAAATCTCAATATAAACAATATACTATTCTATGAAACGATAGACGTTTTTATATCATCATCCGATATACACTACTGTTCAAAAGTTTGGGGTCACTTAGAAATTTCCTTATTTTTGAAAGAAAAGCACTTTTTTTCAATGAAGATAACTTTAAACTAATCAGAAATATACTCTATACATTGCTAATATGGTAAATGACTATTCTAGCTGCAAATGTCTGGTTTTTGGTGCAGTATCTACATAGGTGTATAGAGGCCCATTTCCAGCAACTATCACTCCAGTGTTCTAATGGTACAATGTGTTTGCTCATTGCGTCAGAAGGCTAATGGATGATTAGAAAACCCTTGTGCAATCATGTTAGGTCTGCAATGCTGTAATTGCTGCAAATGGAGGATTCTTTGATGAAAGCAAAGTTTGAAGGAAAAAATTATTATTTCAAATACAAATCATTATTTCTAACTTTGTCAATGTCTTGACTATATTTCATATTCATTTTACAACTCATGGTGGTAAATAAAAGTGTGACTTTTCATGGAAAACACAAAACTGTCTGAGGTGACCCCAAACTTTTGAACGGTAGTGTATATCGTCATATCGCACAGCCCTAACTGTAAGTGTTAACGAATACTCGGATGGAGTTAAATGGTTTTTGTGTACCTTCATTTCCTGTTGGACTTTTGCTGATGCTTGCCAAACTCACTCACAGAAATTCTCAAGTAGGTCTGCAGCCAAGTTGTGCTCAAAAGTCAAAGGTCAGGAGGTCTGGGCATTTATGATTTCACAAAAAACGTTAGTCCTCCTAGGTTGACCTTGACCTCTAGCACATCCTAAATGGGTCTGTATCTAGGCTGTGCTTAAGGTCAGGGTCAAACAGTCAGGAGATCTAAGCACTCCCAGGATGATTTTGTCAGACCAGAATGAGCTACTCCATCATCGACGGTTCGATTAAAACATATTTACAATCAGAGCCACAGGCCATCTGGTGGCCCATCAGTTTAGGGTGTAGCACATCAATAGAGTGATCACTGGTTTGAGTCCCAGCCAGAATTTTTTTCTATAAGGCTTTCCACTGCTCTTCCCCACTTACAGTGGGGCAAAAAAGTATTTAGTCAGCCACCAATTGTGCAAGGTCTCCAATTTTCATCATAGGTATACCTCAACTATGAGAGACAAAATGAGAAAAAAAAAATCCAGAAAATCACATTGAAGGATTTTTAATGAATTAATTGGTAAATTCCTCAGTAAAATAAGTATTTGGTCACCTACAAACAAGCAAGTTTTCTTGCTCTCACAGACCTGTAACTTCTTCTTTAAGAGGCTCCTCTGTCCTCCACTCGTTACCTGTATTAATGACACCTGTTTGGACTCGTTATCAGTATAAAAGACACCTGTCCACAACCTCAAACAGTCAGACTCCAAACTCCACTATGGCCAAGACCAAAGAGCTGTCAAAGGACACCAGAAACAAAATTGTAGACCTGCACCAGGCTGGGAAGACTGAATCTGCAATCGGTAAGCAGCTTGGTGTGAAGAAATCAACTGTGGGAGCAATTATTAGAAAATTGAAGACATACAAGACCACTGATAATCTCCCTCGATCTGGGGCTCCACGCAAGATCTCACCCTGTGGGGTCAAAATTATCACGAGAACGGTGAGCAAAAATCCCAGAACCACATGGGGGGACCTAGTGAATGACCTGCAGAAAGCTGGGACCAAAGTAACAAAGGCTACATCAGAAACACACTACGCCGCCAGGGACTCAAATCCTGCAGTGCCAGACGTGTCCCCCTGCTTAAGCCAGTACATGTCCAGGCCCGTCTGAAGTTTGCTAGAGAGCATTTGGATGATCCAGAAGAGGATTGGGAGAATGTCATATGGTCAGATGAAACCAAAATAGAACTTTTTGGTAAAAACTCAACTTGTCGTGTTTGGAGGAGAAAGAACACCATATCTACTGTGAAGCATGGGGGTGGAAACATCATACTTTGGGGCTGTTTTTCTGCAAAGGGACCAGGACGACAGATCCGTGTAAAGGAAAGAATGAATGGGGCCATGTATCGTGAGATTTTGAGTGAAAACCTCCTTCCACCAGCAAAGGCATTGAAGGTGAAACGTGGCTGGGTCTTTCAGCATGACTATGATCCCAAACACACCTCCCGGGCAACGAAGGAGTGGCTTCGTAAGAAGCATTTCAAGGTCCTGGAGTGGCCTAGCCAGTCTCCAGATCTCAACCCCATAGAAAATCTTTGGAGGGAGTCTGTGTTGCCCTGCAACAGCCCCAAAACGTCATTGCTCTAGAGGAGATCTGCATGGAGGAATGGGCCAAAATACCAGCAACACTGTGTGAAAACCTTGTCAAAACTTGGGGCTGCGCCACTGCGCCACCGTGGGCTGCACGGTGGCGCAGTGGTTTAGCACTGTGGCAGCACAGTTTTACCCTTGGCCGGGGGATCGCGGGGATCATGAGGTCGTGGGTTCGATCCCAGCCCCTGACCAACAGTGAGCTGTGTGGAGTTTGCATGTTCTCCCCGTGTTGCGTGGGTTTACTCCGGGATTTCTCCGGTTTCCTCCCGCATACCAAAAACATGTAGGTTTAGGGCGCTCGCGCACGCAGCGACCAGCAGCCGGTGGTTTGTCACCAGACTGCAAACCAAGTCTACCTACGGGTACAAATAAGTAACAAAAAAAAAAAAAAAACTTACAGAAAACATTTGACCTCTGTCATTGCCAACAAAGGGTATATAACAAAGTATTGAGATGAACTTTTGTTATTGACCAAATACTTATTTTACCGAGGAATTTACCAATTAATTCATTAAAAATCCTTCAATGTGATTTTCTGGATTTTTTTTTCTTATTTTGTCTCTCATAGTTGAGGTATACCTATGATGAAAATTGGAGACCTCTCATCTTTTAAGTGGGAGAACTTGCACAATTGGTGGCTGACCAAATACTTTTTTACCCCACTGTATCTCATTTCTCTCAGCTCAGTCTGTCCAATAAAGGCAAAAATGTGAATGAATAAATCTTTAAAAAAAAAAAAATCGTAAGTCACAGGAACCCACTGGTTGAAGCACATATGGCTCATTTACCTATAACTGCTACAGGTTTCAGAACAGTGGACCACGATTACTCTACATCTTTTCACTGTTGCATATTACAAAAGAGATTGCTGTTCAGCTGTAGTTCCATGTGTTTTGGTAAAGGTTTGCTATCAAACCATCTTCACATAGTAGCTGGTTTAGGTGACTCACACTTTAACTATTTTACTTTGTAGGTTTTGGTATATTGGCTGAATAGTTAATCTATCCATCAAATTACCTCCAATAGATCATATAGTGCGAGATCAGCACATAAGTGTAAAAGGCACAAATTGAATGCAAGCACTTTATAATAAATTATCTCTAAATATTCATTTGTTGATTGACTTAAGAGTTTTTTATACCGAGAAAGGTACTAACTGTGTTTGGTTGTTTCTTTGCTGCTTGTAGTCCATTGTAACAATAGAGGATGGAAAGTTGGTGCACGTACAGAAGTGGAACGGCAAAGAGACCAGTCTGGTCAGGGAGGTCAACGGAAAAGCCCTCACGCTGGTCAGTGAATTTAGCTACAAACTGCATACATTTAGCATCTGTACAAATATTTTTACCATGTTCTAACTTTGTTTCCCTTTGTACCACAGACACTTACATTAGGTGATGTTATTTGCAAACGCCACTACGAGAAGTCAGAATAAAAAACAACTTTGAGTCCCATCTGCCTCACCTGAAGCCCAGCATCCCAAGCCCCTCAACAGCACTTCAGCACAGGCTAAACCAACCTCTTTGTGCAGCGGCTGCTCATCCCCTCAGTGTCCCTTCATACTGTGCCCTCCCACTTCTACCCACCCAACATGTCATACAATGTTCATACAATTCTACTGTAAGGAATACTGACCAAATTCCACTTTTATTCGATCAAAAATATCTGGAATGCATTGTTTTTAAAGAAAATGCGTTTTGCATGGTGCCTGGAAAGTTGTTGACATTTGAACGTTTGTGTGATCTAAAAAGTTCAAAATAAAGTCCCCAAACTGATGGGCAAAGTTGAGATGTGAAATTACTTTTTTTTGTGGCATGTTTAGACTAGAAAGTTTGCTCTGTTATAGAAAATGACTTAACTACACAGGTGGGAAGTGTTATGTATTGACAGCTAAGGTTGTCCTTACAGGCTATTGTGGTATTCAGCCTCTCTCCTATGTTACCTGCATAAGATACAAGTGTGGTTGTTCCTGTTCGAAAAATGCACAATACAGTTCTATGCCGATACTCTGGTCTCTTCTTTATAAGTTATTACCCTCATACTCAAGTGAATATATAACAAAACTGGCGACAAGGTGGCGCGTCCTCACGTAGTGTTTGTTGCTTTCTTGACCGAGAAAGTACGCTGTGCGATGTCTTACTAACTGCTAGCCCCAGTTGTGTGCGGCTACATGTGTGTGTGGATGCTCTGAGCAGAGACAGAATGGCTGCTGCAGTGGAGGAAAGGAGCTTCTGCAGTGGAAAACAACTGCTGAAAGAAGGGATGGGACAGTAAGGAAAAGTTACTGTTGAGCAATGGCTGGTCTGGTCAGAAATATAGGACCATTTGATTAGAATGCTGAACAGTGGAGTTCATACAAGCAAAGATTTGAGTACTTTGTACTTGCAAATGGAACCAAATCTGACGTCTTGGTGCCAACTTTCCTGAGTGTCATGGGAAGGAAGACCTTCAGTTTACTACGCAGCCTAGTACAACCTCGAAAACCTGGAGATAAATCCTATGATGAGATTGTACAAATGGTAGGAAATCACTACTCACCAAAACCATTGATCATTGCAGAGCAGTTTAGATTTCACAAGAGAAATCAAGAAGAAGGTGAATCCATTTCCGAGTTTGTGGCTGTACTCAGTTATCTGAACATTGTGACTTTGGTCATTTGCTAAGTGATACCATATGTGACAGACTAGTGTATGGTCTTCGCAGTGAGGCTATACAGAAATGGTTACTGAGGCAAATCTGTCACTAGAAAAGGCCATAGAAATCAGCATGTCTGTGGAGATGGCTGCTCATGAAGCGAAACAATTAAGTGTTTCAACCCATGTTTATAAGCAGTTCACTGAAAATAAGAGCAAAATGTGGAGCAAGCCATGTTACCGGTGTGGAAAGGCCAGACACCAAGCGGCAGAATGCTGGTGTAAAGAGTTAAGACTGCAGACTGTGTGAGAAGAAAGGCCACATTGAACGTGCATGCAAAGGTAAAAAGATACAAGCACATAAGCAAAAAAAAAAAATCAACAAAACTGAACATGAAGAAAATGGAAAGAATGATTGTGATGTGGACATTGTTCATGTCTTATCTGTTACTGACTATGATGATGGATACTGAGTAATGCCACTGTTAGAGAACAAAACAGTGCGAATGCAAGTTGACACTGATACACCTGTGTCCATGGTATCGGAAGCCGTATACCAGGAGAAACTAAGTCAATGTATGCTGAAAAAGACAAAACTGAAGTTAAGGACCTACACTGGTGAAAGAGTTCCTGTGTTAGGAGTCGTGGACGTGCCAGTGGAACATAACAGACAAAAAGAGACTTTTCCACTGTACATCATTGCAGAAAATTGGGCAGTGTGGTGGAACAGTGGTTAGCACTGTGGCAGCACAGCAACTCACCCTTGGCCATGGGATCCCTGGTTCGATCCCAGCCCCTGACCAACAGTGATCTGTGTGGAGTTTGCATGTTCTCCCCATATCTGCGTGGGTTTACTCCGGGATTTCTCTGGTTTCCTCCCACAGGCCAAAAACATGCAGGTTAGGTTAATTGGAGACTCTAAAGTGGCCCTAGGTGTGAATGTGTGTGTGAATGGTAAAGGGATAGCGCCGTACCGTGGCTGCTTCATCCATCCATGTGGATGCCCTCAATTTCCCCTCTGGGGATCAATAAAGTATACAAAAAAAAAATTGTCCAGCCTTGCTCGGGCATGAGTGGCTAAACAAGCTGAAACTGAACTGGTAAGAAGTGTTCTTGCTTAAAAGAGAGAGAAACTCACTGCAGGAGATCTTACAAAGGCACTCCAAAGTTTTCAGTGATGAACTTGGCAGCATGAAGGACATTACAGGGAAGCTGGTGGTGAAACCAGGAAGCACACCCAAATGTTTGAAGGCTAGATCTGTTCCTTATGCCATCAGACCTAAAGTAGAGGCAGAACTGAACAGATTGGTGGAACATGGAGTATTGGAACCTGTCATCACAAGTGAGTGGGTGACACCAATTGTTCGTGTCATGAAAAAAGATGGTACTCCAATAATTTGTGGTAACTTTGAAGTGACTGTGAACCCTGTCTTGACTGTAGAGCAATACCCATTGCCTCTTATTGATGATCTCTTTGCAGGTTCTTGCTGGAGGTCACAAGTTAAGTAAGATAGATTTATGTCAGGCATATCTACAGATGTACGTGGCTCCTGAGTCAAAAGAGCTGCTAACCATTGTAACACACAAGGGTCTCTATAGATACCGAAAGCTTCCTTTAGGATTACTTCAGCCCAGAGAGCGATGGACCAAATTCTGAGTGGGTTACAAGGGGTCCAATGTTATTTAGACAACCTGCTTGTCACAGGATCAGATGAGCAATTGCATCTGAAGAACTTGGATGCCACATTACATCAACTGGAGGAGTATGGATTGAGAGTCCAAAAAGATAAGTGTAACTTCTTCAAACCTTCTGCCGAATATTTGAGACTCGTGACAGACAGCAAGGGACTCCACAAAGCACCATCAAAGGTAAAGGCTATAGTGGATGCTCCATCGCCAGCAAATGTGAGTCAGCTGAGATCATTCCTTGGCTTATTGACATACTATGCTAGGTTTGTGCCTAACCTTGCCAACAAGCTAAAGCCATTGCATGAGCTGCTGAACAAGTCAAAAGTGTGGAAGTGGACTGACAAATGTGAAAAATCATTTGGGGAGGTTAAAATGGCTCTTTCTCAGTCGAAGGCCCCGACTCATTTTGACTCCGCACTTCCACTTCAGCTGGCATGTGATGCCTCACCTTATCATGTCATCAGGTGAAGAGAGATCATTACCTTTGCATCACGAACATTGAGCAAAGCAGAAAGTAATTATGCACAGACTGAGCATGAAGCACTGTCGATTGTATTTGGAGTGAAGAAATTTCATTGCTATCTTTTTGGCAGGAAATTCACGCTGCTGACTGACCATCGACCTCTGACTACCATCTCTGGCCCTCAAACAGAGATCCCTTCACTTGCAGCTAGTCATATGCAACGATGGGCTCAGTTATTGTTAGCTCACCAGTATGACATCAAGTACAGGAGATCAGAACAGCATGGAAATGCTGATGGACTTTCAAGGCTCCCATTGCCAGTAAAACATGCTGAGCCAACAGAGAAATTTTCTATTTTCAGGAAGTTTCTGTTGCTCCGGTGACTGCAACAGATGTAAAGAAGTACACAAGAATGGATCCTGTCATATCTGAAGTTATGGACATTACACTGGTCAACACCAAATTTATTGTAAGCTTTTTTTTAGCTGATTTAGGACAATTTTGATGTGCTGAATCCAAAAATCACATTGGTTTTGCTTAATCAGGTCAACTTTTTGAACTATGGCCACATGTTTTCTTACGTTTTTGTTTACATGTACGGGTATTTTCACTTTATATGATGCAAAATTCTTTATTCTTGAAATTCTCAGAATTTTGAACAATGATGACGTAACATTAAATTTACATGTACTTACCTTTATCCATCCATCCATCCATCCATCTTCTTCTACTTAATCCTTTTCGGGTCGTGGGGGGCTGGAGCCTATGCCAGCATCTTTGGGCGAGAATATCTACTATTCAATCTACAGTGCACCTGTACAACTGCTTATAACTTAACATAAAAACCTGACCTGATCAAGAGAAATGGATGTCATTTTTGGATTCAGTGGTGCAAAATTGTCTTAAATCAGTTGAAAAAACACAGATAACTTACAAAAAAATTATTTTTGTTGTGTTGCGTTATCACTCGTGGGAGGAGAGGAGAAATGACTGTGAACTTAAGATTTTATATAGTGAGGAGAAATGAGCTTTCAGTGCAGTCCGGATGTCTGTTGTAGGGTTACCATTTAATCATTCCTCCACCTCTAAGAGAGAAAGTGCTGGAAGAGCTTCATTCTGGACATTGCGGTGATGTACGCATGAGATTGCATGCAGTTATCTCTGGTGGCCAGGCCTTGATGTTGCAATATACAAGAGAAAGCAAAGTCATGCTCTGCTTGTCAGAAACTGAGAAACCTACCAACAATGGCGTCATTACACCCATGGGATTGGCCAGAAGAACCATGGCAGAGTTCATACTGATTTCACTGGAGTCAATATTGTAAGTTTTTTTTATTTTTCCCTTTAAAAGATTTCAGTTTGTTTTTTCAATTGGACTGTACAGGTTATAGGTCACATTAATGGTGGAAAAAAGTTTTGAAATGATTTATCTTGGTCTCATTTTTTTTACATCACAAAAACCTGGCATTTGAACAGGGGTGTGTAGACTTTATATATCCACTGTATGACCAAAAAACACATAGCCACCGCAGTTAGCATCCGGATGCTAACGGCGACCGCTAGCGGATGCTAATGGCTAGCGAACGGAACTTAGGATAGGCTAAGGATAAGCCATCTTTGTCATTCAAATCCATACAGCCAATCATGTACAGTAGTACAAAATTATGTTTCTCTTATCTACAATGTTAATCACACATATATATAGAATCAGAAGGGTCACTGCCATGCAAGGCACCGCTACAAATTTCCCTCCTCCGTTCCATTATTGCTGAGCACCAAGCTGAATGGCAGGAAGTTCCACTTTTATATGGTCTTTGGCATGACCTGGCCGGGATTTGAGCCCTGGCCTCCCGGGTGTGGGGCGGATGCTCTACCAACTGAGCCACTACTCTGGTACTTTATGATGTAACATACTGTTTAGTTACATTCTATGCAATAAACATTGCAATAAATGCATACCTGTGTTATTGAGTGTTTGGTACAATTACTACTGCTCTTTAGGAAAGAAAGTTCCGCAAATGTTGGTCAATGCAAGCTTCTTAAAAAAAAAAATCTGATTACTCGAGTAATCTTCAATTAAGAGTGGGCAATTACCTGAGCCATAAAATAGTCGTTAGCTGCAGCCCTAGTCAACATCAAAGTAAACCCAAGTGTGACCACATTTTCCATCACAGCATTACATGGACTCAGAGGGGATAATTATAGCTCTGTCAAAAGCTCCTATGAGTGTGTCCATGTGCGTACATATGGTAAGTGTGTATGTTGCCTTTTTCTTGGCTAAGTTAAGGGAAAGTTTTACATAAGCTTTTAGTATGCGTGTGGATGATGTTTTGACGTGGTTGTGAATGGGGTGTGTCTTTTCTAAGTTCATACCACACCTCCCCCACAGTGAAGCGGTATCATGTGTTTGACACCCTGCCAACTAGATGCAGGGTTAAGAGGTGAAAAGGCAGAGGAGTCACAAGACCTCCCTAAAGTAGAAAGGAGAAAGTTAAAATGTGACAGAACTGGGGTCAGTAACTTCTACGATGGATTGAACAATTTTGACCCAAGTTTCGTCCCCCCCCCCAAAAAAAGACAAAAACCTGCATGAAGATGAAACATAAGTACCGTGGCTGCTTCATCCATCCAGGTGAATGCCCTCAATTTCCCCTCTGGAGATCAATAAAGTATACAAAATCAAAAAAAAAAAAAATCAAAATAAGAGGGCTGTTCATTAAAGCTTTTCCCTAACTATTTTCCCATGGACTGAGTAGAACCATCCTTGGCACAGTCATTAGCATGTCTGCATAGTTACCACCAAAGGTCACAAACTTCTCTCGTCACTTTATGTAACTGCGGAAACGTCACCTATAGAAATCTGCAGGTTGCATCAGAAGCCACAACTTCACCTCAGAAATCAGCATTTCATCATCTTGGAAGTGCTTGCCCTTCAAAAATGACTTCATGGTTGGACAAAAGTGCATGGTGTGAGGTCAGGAGAGTAAGTGAGGTGAGGAAGGATTTCATAGCTGCAGGATCGTGCTGCCATCGTGGCAACACCTGAGTTGTGAACTTGGGCGTTGTCTTGCAGGAGATGGACACTTTTGGTCAGCATGCCATGCCTCTCAGTTTTGATGGCCTTCCACAATTTCTGCAGCAGTGAAGTGTAGTAAGTCCCAGTAATTGTGGTACCCTTTGCTAGGAAATTCATCAATACTCCATGCTGGTCCCAAAAGACCATGAACATGACCATGCTCACCAACATGTACCTTCTTCGGAGGTGGCGAGTTGTAATGCTTCGACTGGGCTTTAGTCTCTGGATCATAGTGATGGACCCATGTTTTGTCTTGCGCGATTAGTTAGTTGAAGTCTTTCTGGTTTTCTTTCTTTCTCCTTTCATTGCAGTCTGTTTCCCTACTTTTCCATAAGCAGGATTATGTAAAACCTACTAGACAGATTTAGTTTTAAATTTTCATCACAGGCTACCCCTTTTTTTCCCAAAATCAAAGAAAGAAACCATTAGATTTTGGAACAGATTCATATCAGTGTGTGTATTTTGGCTCACTTTTTCACATTAACAGTGTGAGATAAGGCTCTTTTTCTTAAATACACTTTTGCTTATATCATGAATATTGCACTCATGAACCTGAACATATAAAGACACAGACAACTTATGAAAATCTATCAATTAACATATTTTAACCACACTTTAGTTAGTAGACAGCCTTGATAAACCTAGCCCTTCTCCAAGTGCCTTCTAGTTCCTAATAATAAAACGTTAGCTTTGATGGTGCTTTTGTTCAGGTTCGGGTTTGTGTTATCACACACTCACTCATACCGTGAGGAAAATAGATTATCCCAAGGCCAAATTACAAGATTGTAATTCCTTGTAACTTTATCACATTTTTTTTGTTGTCTAATGCAAAAAAGCAAAAAGAGATGCTGCTTGGGTTTCTTGAGGTGAACTGGTGAAGTTACTGCCAGTGGATTTCCCTGGAGTTGTTTCAAACCAGCTGGAAGGAATCACCGACTCCACAGACTAACAACCGGAAGCCTGAAACAAGGTCAAGTTGCAAGGACATCCCAAGTTACTGATTCTCTACAATTTTTTCTTGTTTTATATTCACAACTTTTATGCTCTTTGTGTAACTTTGACAGGAAGTAAAAGTTTGAGATGAATCCAGTTAATACCCCAGACCTACACTACCTGAAAACATTAACCCAACATCACCCCAGGGTGGCTGCTCTGTGCATAGATGGTTCCCCGAATGAGTGTTTTCCACAGCAACATTATGAGTTCAAGGTCTTAGAACAGAGATCCTGGGACAGTTTACCATTAAAAATAAAAACAGCTTTAATGGATTCTACAGTGAACATGCAGGAGGATGCCCCCCCCCCAATAAAAGAGGAAAGACAAACAAACACACAATGAACAGCTGACATCCTCGGGATATCACCATATTATGAGGTTCCTGTTACATTTAAATGTGCTGCAGTTCACTTCTTGTTTGTGTCTTTACTGTTTCCTGTGCATGTGTTTTAAGCATACTTTGTATTTAATGGTTTCCTAAAGCATCAGAAACCACAGAGCTCTGTGAGGATTTCAAATGAGGGACGGCCACTTGCTGCCATATTGATTTCAGATTACACATCATCTGTACCCTGCTCCCTCTGTGTGGGGGCCTTGGGTTACTTCAGGTCAAAATGGAATTGTCATACAGCTACGACTATAATTTTAATTTTGTAATTTCAGTCAACACTGCCTTTTTAAAAATGACAGGATGTGTGTCCAATAATACCTGAAGGCAGTCCATTTCAATGAATGGAGTTTTCTTGTAATGGGCTCAAGATATTTTTAAAAGCTGGAAGTACGTCACTCCTTTTGTTGCTGCCCACTTCCCATCATGCATCAGTCTGACAGCTGCAGCAAGTGTGAGACTGGGGGAGTGTGTCTGGCTTCCTCAGCTGCGTTTGTGTGATTTGTGTTTTTTGTGTTTCTTCTTTTTATCCTCTCTGTTGTGCATGTGGTCACGGCGCCTCCTCTTGGATTTACATTCATTGCTACTGCCGTCGCTGTCACTCTCTGACTCCTTTCTCTCCCTCTTCTTTTTCTTCTTCATTTTCTTTTCCTGGATTCAAAGCACATAAGTTGAGAAATGTTTTATGGAACAGTATGAGGAACCGGAAGACTGAGATGTCAGAAAAAAGACCGCAGCAGTTTCAGATCATTCCTTCTTGTCAGCACAAAATTAAACTTTTTCAACACTTTCAAGATTTCCTATGAAGCCACAAATACAGACATGTAAAGTTTTAACAGACACATGTGAGGTGTGCCAAAAAAAAAAAAAACCCTGAAAAAAGTAGGGAGTGAGAGCTATATGGGACATTAACTCTCATTTTCACCTTCTTTTTCTTCTTTTTCTCTTTGTCCGAATCTTCCTGTGGAAGAAGTTGGGAGGTTTGCTGCTGTGGCTCTTCATCGTCCTCTTCAGGCAAAAGAGTGTACTGCAAGCCAGGAGCAGAGAAGCAGTCCTTTGTGAAGTGACCTGAAAGGATTTCAAGTTAATTTAAAACCAGTGGATAAATTAAAAGCATTTTTAATTATGAGCTTGCAATGTTGTGATTGTACCTTTGCAGCCACACTTTTTACATGTTGTGTTGAGAACAGCCTCCAGTGTGATTCTGTTGCTGCCTTGGTCTCTGAACTGCCGACGTCGCCTTGCATCCTGGCTACAAACACACACACACACACACTGATGAGTCCAAACACTTCAGAGGTGGATGACTTGAGTCAAGCCAGATTTGAGCCACAAATCGGAGCACAAAATAGTATTTGTGGAAATTTACAAGGAAATAAAAGTCAATTTTACAGAAAAAGAATCCAAATTTACAAGATGTGCAAATTTATATTAAAAGTTAAATGCAACATGGCAGGCTGCCTTTTTATGAAATCTTAAAATGTTTGGGAACTGACAACACATGTTCCAATATGACTTCTAAATGCCTGCTCTGGCTGACCAATGACCTACTTGATCAGAAGATAGTGATGCTCAGTCATTGTTATTTGCCAATGAAAACCATGACATACTGACACAATCATAACAAGGCATCCAAAATTTAAAAATAAACTTGCATTAACTGAATAAATTATTTTTCCCCACAACTGGGGGAAAAAAGTTTTTTTTTTTTGGTTTTTTTGGGGTTTTTTTTTAGATTTTTGCAAATTTATTTAAAAAAAAAATCACATGTACATATAAGTATTCACAGCCTTTGCCATGAAGCTCAAAACTGAGCTGAGGTGCATCCTGTTTCCACTGATCATCCTTAAGATGTTTCTACAGCTTAATTGGAGTCCACCAGTGGTAAATTCAGTTGATTGAACATGCTTTGGAAAGGCACACACCTGTCTATATAAGGTCCCACAGTTGACAGTGCATGTCAGAGCACAAACCAAGCATGAAGTCAAAGGAATTCTCTGTAGACCAGCGAGATAGGATTGTCTTAAGGCACGAATCTGGGGAAGTGAGCGACTGGGGAAGAAAGGCCTTAGGGAGGTGACCAAGAACCCGATGGTCACTCTGTCAGAGCTCCAGCGTTCCTCTGTGGAGAAGGAGAACCTTCTAGAAGGACAATCATCTCTGCAGCAACCCACCAATCAGGCCTGTATGGTAGAGTGGCCAGACAGAAGCCAGTCCTTAGTAAAAGGCACATGGCAGCCTCCCTGGAGTTTGCCAAAAGGCACCTGAAGGACTCTCAGACCATGACAAACAAAATTCTCTGATCTGATGAGACAAAGATTGAACTCTCTGGTGTGAATGCCAGGCGTCATGTTTTGAGGAAACCAGGCACCGCTCATCACCAGGCCAATACTATCCCTACAGTGAAGCATGGTGGTGGCAGCATCATGCTGTGGGGCTGTTTTTCAGCGGCAGGAACTTGGAGACTAGTCAGGATAGAGGGAAAGATGAATGCAGCGATATACAGAGACATCCTGGATGAAAACCTGCTCCAGAGCGCTCTTGACCTCAGACTGGGGCGACAGTTCATCTTTCAGCAGAACAACGACCTAAAGCACACAACCAAGATATCAAAGGAGCGGCTTCAGGACAACTCTGAATGTCCTTGAGTGGCCCAGCCAGAGCCCAGACTTGAATCCAATTGAACATCTCTGGAGAGATCTAAAAATGGCTGGTTCTGCAAAGAGGAATTGGGGAAACTTCCCAAAGATAGGTGTGCCAAGCTTGTGGCACCATATTCAAAAAGACTTGAGGCTGTAATTGCTGCCAAAGGTGCATCAACAAAGTATTGAGCAAAGGCTGTAAAGACTTATGTACATGTGATTTCTTAGTTTTTGATTTTTAATAAATTTGCAAAAATCTAAAAAAAGAAAAACAACTTTTTTCACATTGTCATTATGGGGTATTGTGTGTAGAATTTTGAGGAAAAAATGAATTTAATCCATTTTGGAATAAGGCTGTAACATAACAAAATGTGGAAAAAGTGTAGCGCTGTGAATACTTTCCAGATGCACTGTACAGTGCCTACCCTAACGGCATGTCCCTGGACCAGACTCAAACTTGTGATGATTTGACATTAAATAAATATTTACATTTTCCAAGTCATACAAGTTTTCGAAACAGTATGGGCAACCTACAAAGGTTGAGGCAAAAGCATAAGTAGCCATCACTGAGAGGGGTTCTGAAAATGTTGAAATTTAGATGTCTTTGCTGATAAGTGTGGTAATAGGTAACCAATATGCAATTTAACAATCAGACAAAAGCTACAATGTTGATCTTTATACTACAAATAAAGGTGTGTGAATTGAAAAGAAAAAAAAGAAAACATGAACCTGTCTTCAAAGTTAACCTGCTCTGGTTCTACCCTTAGTCACTGACCATGTTTACATGGTCATGAGTAAGCCAATTATAATCAGCTTTCTGGAGTTACCTGATTACTCAAACTGTCATGTAAACAGAGGTTTACGAGAAAACAGATTAGCACACCTAGGTTATTTGCCCAATAAACCGTTTATTCGGTGCATGTAAACACTATAAGCCATTTATTACCGTTATCGGTTTACACCAGTAATCAGTTTACTCATGACTATGTAACTGGGATCATTATTTGGCCTCATTAGTCTTGTTTGTGATTTCAACAGAGAATCAAATTTCAGTCAGGTGTAGAAAGTATAAACAGGCTCCAAACAGTTCTGTCTTGGATTATACACTTCACCAAACATGATTATGGTGGTTCCCCTCTCAAAGCTCACCTCTTGTTTTGTCACCGATGAAAGAAGCATCCAAAGAGGAGAAAAACAACACAAATGTATTGTATTGTACTTTGAGTGCTGTAGCTGATCCAGAGAACTGTTTGTACTGGGCGCACTTCGAAAACAATGACATAAATTGTGTGAGTCTGTGTTTGTAGTCTTTCAATTTACGTATTTTCACAACCTTATACTTTAACAGTTAGACAACAACCTACATTGTTATTTATGTGGAAAATTATATTTTAAAAGGACAAACATAAGTGTAACTTGTGACAAAATTCGATCAGGATCAAAAGATAATTTCTCTCTTGCCATTCACTTCAATAGAGATTTTTTCCAATTTAAGGTCCCATATGCAGAAGTAGAGAGGGCTGATTTTGGCTCTCTATAAACAAAAATCATCATGACTTTGTATGACCTGGGTTGCAGTTTACTTCAGATACAACAGCGTCTGGACTTGCTTGATTTTCACCACTATTGTTTAAGATCTGCTTGTCATTTTTCACCTTTGTCTCACACACAGTCAGAATGGAAACACTCACTCTGCCATCACATTGTTGGGGTCTAGGTCCTGTCCTGTTCCCTGATTGACAGCTTTCATTGAGAAGGACAACTTCACCTTTTCACCCTGAATCTGAGGAGCAGAAGACACAGCTGGAATCATTCTGATTTGGTACTGGACAAAATACAGCGCTGTTTATGTGCGTGTAGTATTACAGCTGTCTCTGTGAGGACCAGTTTTAGAGTTTTGTGCTACTGGAGATTAAGAACTTTTTTTTTTTTTTTTTTTTTTTTTATTTAAGTTTTTGTAAAGGATATACATGTCATTACAGCATTGCATTGTTTACATTTTCATCACATATTCCCCCTTTTTTTGTTTTTTGACAACATTGGAAAAATATTATTACAACACCCTTTTTTTAAATGAATGAATGAATGAATGAATCTTTATTTCGGATAGATTAAAAGTACAGGTTAAAAGAAACTGAATAATATAACAAAGGGGGAAAGAAAATCCAACAAGGTCAATTTAGACAATAACTCCTCTGATTATACAGTTCAACATAAGTTATCCGAAATGGGTGATGGCTGAAGCCGCAGCTTATATTGCCCACCCATATCCCATCCAAGAATTCAAAAGAAAAACAAAACAAGAACGATTACAATTCAGAACAAAGCTAAGACAAAATGTAACAAAAAAACTAAGCAACAACACAACACAGACTGGATATGACAATCCTTATGTGATTTTACATGTCATCTTGTATATATGTTTGGAGTATTTCTTCCTTTAGTTTTTGTTTAAATTGTCCAAGCGTTGTACATGATTTTAATTCAGGTCCAAAATCGTTCCATAATCTGACTCCTTGCACTGAGACACAGTGTTGCTTGGTGGTAGTTCTCACTGAAGGTTTTTGAAATATACATGTTCCTCTGAAATGATATTGTTTCTCCCTTATTTGGAACAACTTTTGGATATTTGCGGGCAGTGATAGATTCTTCCCTTTAAACATTATTACTGCAGTTTTAAAGTCAACCAGATCTTTCAACTTGAGAGCTTTTAATTTAAGAAAAAGTGGGTTTGTTGGTTCCCTGTAAGCAGCTTTGTTTATTATTCTAATAGCTCTCTTCTGAAGCATAAAGACTGGATATATGTTTGTTTTATACGTGTTTCCCCATACTTCAGTACAATATGTCATGTATGGGAGTATTAATGAATGATACAAGGTATATAGTGTGGGTTGATTCAGCAAATATTTCACTCTGTGTAGGTATTGCAATTGATTTGGATATTTTACCTTTAATATAATTAATATGTGACTTCCAACACAGTTTATTATCAATTATTACTCCAAGAAATTTAGTTTCGGATACCCTTTCAATCTCTGCACCATTTACACTGAGTTTAGATACTAAGTTGTTGTGATGGTTGTTAAAGACTATAAATTTTGTCTTACTTAAATTGAGCGTTAATTTGTTTGAATCAAACCACAGTTTAAGCTCTCCTAATTCCTTTCCGAGTGTATCCAAAAGTTGTTCCAAATTGCTTCCACTACATAATAGATTAGTGTCATCGGCAAACAATATTAAGTCCATTTTTTTGAAACTTTACATATATCATTTATATACATATTGAATAACAATGGCCCCAAAACTGAACCCTGTGGGACTCCACAAGTAACCTTCAGTAACTGTGAGTTTTTGTTACCAACACATACATACTGATATCTATTCTTTAAGTAACTACATAACCAGGACAGTGCTACCCCTCTAATACCACAATTTAGTAGTTTCTTTAATAATAAATTATGATCCATAAGTGAAAGAAAAAGAGAAATTAAAAGAAGAACAAAAAACCCAAAACAAAACAAACAGAAAAAAAACAAAAACAAAAGAGCAGAAAAATAAAAGAGCATCTGAGTAGCTTTGGAGCAAAGAGAGGTGCCATTATTGAAATGGTATTTGTCAAAGATTGGATCTGATGGAAGACACATATGCGTTCCAGGGTTGCCAAAAGTTCAAGAACCCACCCATGTCCTGTCTCAGTGCAAATGTCAACTTTTCCATTGAATAAGATAAGATAAGATAAGATAAGCCTTTATTAGTCCCACAAAGGGGAAATTCCAGGATTGCAACAGCACAGGGATAGCAACACTCAGAGCAACAATCAGAAGGCAAGAAAAAAAAAAAAGCAAGCAAGAGCAGCTAATATACATATGTACATATTACTATAAAATATATATATACACACACACACACAGACACACAGTGCAGAGCATTGTAGCTGGATGGAATAAATATATGAATATATGAACACACAGTGCAGAGCATTGTAGCTAGATGGAATAAATATGTAAATATATAAACACCCACAGTACGGAGCATTGCAGCTAGGTGGAATAAATATGCAAGTATATAATGTCCTGTTCAGGAATAAATGTCCTGAATCCCGTTAATCCAATCTTCAGGTGTAGGACAGTCTTTCACCATCCATTTTTTTGTTAGAGCTTTTTTACTTGCCAATATTAAAACAGTGAATAAGTATTTTTCCCTTCGTCTTTCCAGTGATTCTGGTAGTGGGAAAGGGAACTGTTACTTTGAATATTTTCCCCAATATTGTCTGTACATTGGTCCAATATTGGTGGATAACTGGGCATGACCAAAACACATGAAAATGATTTGCAGTTTCTTCACCACACAAGCACCAACAATTCAACCCCTTACGAGTAAATTTGTTTTGTGCAGGTGTTCTGAAAAATCTTACCAAATTTTTCCATCCAAATTCTCTCCACTGCAGGGATGAGGTACTTTTCCATTGTTGTTTATTTAGCTTTTCCCATATTTCCAGTTGTAAAGTGAAATTCTCCTCTTTTTCCCCATCTCTCTTTTATATATGATGTGTTGTCTCCTTTTAAGTCTTGAAGACCATGGTATATTTTAGAAATGTATCTGATCCCTGGGATCCCTTTATATGCCATTAAGAAAACCTTCAGAACACCTGACTGGGCCCTTTCCAAATCCTCCTTTTTAAGTATTTTGTTTATGTGGTGTCTAAGCTGAAAGAACCTGTAAAGGTCTTGATTTACTAGACCTTGTTTTTTCAAATCTTCAAAACTTCTTAAAGTTTGCCCTTTAAAAAAATCGTAATATTTTATCAGTCCGTTCTCTTTCCACTTTTTTTTTTTTTTTTTTATTTAAGTTTTTGTAAAGGGTATACAGGTCGTTACAGCAATGCAGTGTTTACATTTTCATCACATGTTCCCTTATTTTCTGATATCTGACAACATTGGAAGATTAATTCTTACAACACCCCTTATTTTTTTTTTTTTTTTAAAGTGAAAGAAAAAGTGAAATTAAAGAGAAAAAAAAAACAAAACAAAAAACAAAAAAAAACCAAACAAACCAGTAAAAAACAAACAAAAAGAAAAAGTAAGTAAATAAAGATAAAAGAGCATCTGAGTAGCATTGGAACAAAGAGCAGAACCATTATTGAAATGGTATTTGTCAAAGATTAGATCTAATGGAAGACACATATGCGGTCCAGGGTTGCCAAAAGTTCATGAACCCATCCATGTCCTGTCTCAGTGCGAATGTCAACTTTTCCATCGAGTAAATGTCTTGGATCACGTTAGTCCAATCTTCAGGTGTAGGACAGTCCTTCAACATCCATTTTTTAGTTAGAGCTTTTTTGCTTGCCAATATTAAAACATTGAATAAGTATTTTTCTCCTCGTCTTTCCAGTGAGTCCGGTAGTAAACCCAAATACAAAGTTACAAAAGAAAAGGGAACTGTAATTTTGAATATTTTCCCCAATATTGTCTGTACATTGGTCCAATATTGGTGGATAACTGGGCATGACCAAAACACATGAAAATGATTTGCAGTCTTTTCACCACACAAGCGCCAACAGTTCAATCCCTTATGGGTAAATTTGATTTGTGCAGGTGTTCTGAAAAATCTTGCCAAGTTTTTCCATCCAAATTCTCTCCACTGCAGGGATGAGGTACTTTTCCATTGCTGTTTATTTAGCTTTTCCCATATTTCCAGATGTAAAGTGAAATTCCCCTCTTTTTCCCATCTCTCTTTTATATAAGATGTGTTGTCTCCTTTTAAGTCTTGAAGACCTTGGTATATTTTAGAAATGTATCTGATCCCTGGGATCCCTTTATATGCCATTAAGAAGACCTTCAGAACACCTGACTGGGCCCTTTCCAAAACCTCCTTTTTAAGTATATTGTTTATGTGGTGTCTAAGCTGGAAGAACCTGTAAAGGTCTTGATTTATTAGGCCTTGTTTTTTCAAATCTTCAAAACTTCTTAAGATTTGCCCTTTAAAAAAATCGTAATATTTTATCAGCCCCTTCTCCTTCCACTTTTTAAATCTGGTGTCTGTTTTATTAGGAGTAAAGTCCTGATCATAGGCGATCCATTGCAGAAGTCGATAGGGCTCTTTAGTTTGATTCTCTCTGACTATCTTAAACCAAATTTTTAGCGGGGTCTCTATCCACGGGTTAGTGTTATTCAAAAGCTTAGGTAAGACATTGTTCCCTATTATCGCCTGTAGGGGGATGTCACTTGTTATTTGGCATTCGATCTCCTTCCATTGTGCAGAGTAGACTGGGTTACATATCTCTACTAAAGTTTTAATTTGTGCGGCTTTAAAGTAGTCCCTGATATTTGGCAGCGCGAGCCCACCTTTGTCTTTGTTTAGCTGTAGGGTTCTATATCTGATTCTAGGTCTCTTGCCCTGCCATATGAATCTTGAGATCCTTCTGTCCAGCTCCTGCCATGTTTTTTTGGGAGGTTCTACCAGTATTGTTTGGAAAAGGTATAGAAGACGTGGAAGTATATTCATTTTGACTGCTTCAATTCTTTGTGCAATACCCAAGAATGGTATCATATTCCATCTTGCTAGGTCAGATTTTATTTTTGTCACCAGTGGATCATAGTTTAGTGATATAATTTTGTTGAGTTGTTTCGGGATATTGACCCCCAGATATTTCATAGATTCCGACTCCCAGTTAGTTTTGAGTTTGCTTAGTGAATAATGATTTGGGTCATAGTTGAATGTTAAAACTTGGGTTTTATGCATATTTAATTTGTACCCCGATAAATCTCCATACTCTGAAAAAACTGAGGTTAGTTCTGGTAAAGAAGTGTCCGGCTGCCCTAGGTATATTAAAATGTCATCAGCAAAGAGTGCTATTTTATGTTCCTTCTGACCAAGTGTAATACCTTGAATTTTTTGGTTTTGTCTTATCCATTGGCTCAGAGGTTCTATGAAGATTGCAAAGAGCAGTGGAGACAGGGGGCAGCCCTGACGACATCCTCTTTCCAGTTCAAAAGATGATGATAAATTACCGTTAATCCTTATTTTAGCTGTTGGTTTTTTATATAATGCCTGTATAGTTCTAATGAAGTTGTTATGAAAATTGAAACTGGATAAGATTCTGTATAGAAAAGACCAGTCAACCGAATCGAATGCTTTTTCAGCATCTAATCCTAATATGACTGCATTTAAGTTATATTTTTTTATATGATGAATTATGTGTAAAGTGCGTCGAATGTTGTCTTGTGTCTGTCTTTGTCTTATAAAACCTGTTTGGTCTAAATGAATTAGGTCTGTCAGTATATTCTCTAACCTTTTGGCAAGGATAATGGTAAAAAGCTTATAGTCCTGATTTAGTACACTGATTGGTCTGTAGTTGGAGCACTCTAGTTTATCCTTTTCAGGTTTAGGTATAACTGCAATGACCCCTTCTCTCCAGGAGGGGGGGATTTCCCCTGTGTGGAGGACATAATTAAATGTTTTCAGGAGGAGAGGAGATAGTTGCTGTTTAAAGGTTTTGTACCACTCTGCTGTATAGCCATCAGCTCCTGGGGATTTGTTAGCTTTAAGTTTCATAATTGCTTTTTCCAATTCTTTAGAATGTATTTCTGACAGTAGTGTTTTATTTTGTGACTCCGTAAGTTGGGGAAGGTTTAATGTGTTTAGGAATGCCTCGGATGCGTTTTTATGTTTTTTGTGGGAGTATAAGTTCTTATAGTAATTCTCGAAGTTTTTAAGAATATCCTGAATTCTGAATTTTATTTCCTTTGATACTGGGTCTCTGATTTTGTAGATTGCTCTTTCTGTTTGATGTTTCCTCAATTTATAGGCTAGCAATTTTGCCGATTTACTGCCTGCTTCATAGTATTTTTGTTTCAGAAATGTAAGTTTCTTCTGGATTTCTATTGTGTAGATCTCATTTATTTGGTTTTTAATTTCCTTAATCTTGAGCGAGTCAGTAGAATGAGTGTTGCCTTTGTGTTCTTTTTCTAGGTTCCTAAGTTCTGACTCTAATGTGGATAGTTTTTCTTGTCTTAGTTTCTTTTGGGTTGCCAGTTTTGCAATAATCTTTCCTCTTATTACAGCTTTACATGCATCCCACAGTATTAAAGGGGATACTTCTCCATTATCGTTATCTTCCAAATATCTGAGAATATCTGACTCCAATTCATCTTTCAATGGTCCTTTCAGGACATTTGAATTTAACCTCCAAGAAAATGTATTATTTGTGTATTTTTGGATATTTAAGTCCATGTAGATCGGACTGTGGTCGGAGAGATCCATCAGTCCTATTTTACATGTTTTTACTCTACCAATGTCTCTATTAAACATAAAAAAATAGTCAATCCTTGAGTAAGATGAATGTGGAGTTGAGTAAAATGTATAGTCTTTTACACTGGGGTTGAGTTCCCTCCACACATCACAGATTCCCATTTCTTTTAGTAGCATCCGAGTCTTCCTGTTTTGGGTGTTATTTTGATGTGGGGAATTACCAGAAGCATCCCAGTATGGATTCAGTCTAAGATTGAAGTCCCCACCACATATCACTAAACCTTGAGCTTTAGTTATCATTAGGTCGAATACATTTTTATAAAATTTCCAGTTAGCCCCTGGGGGAGCATACACATTCAGCAGGGTGATATCTTCTCCCTCTAGCCGCCCAGTTACCAAACTGTATCTCCCTTCTTTATCTTTGTGTTCTGATTTTTTTTCAAATGTAATTTTGGTTGATATCAATGTCGCTACTCCCCTCCTCCTCCCTGATTTATATGAAGATGAAGAGATCATTTTAAACCCTTGTCTACTGAGTTTATTGTGTTCCACGTCTGTTAGGTGGGTTTCTTGTAAAAGTATTATTCCTGCTTTGTCTTTTTTCATTTTGCCTAGAATCTTGGATCTTTTAACTGGATTCAGGATCCCTTTTACATTATATGAAATTATTTTGGTTACACCCTGTTTCTCCATTGTGTTGTTTTGTTTAGTATAACTGTGTGGTGGCCCTCTTTTGTGCTACTCAGAAACTGAAAGAACATTAAAAACAAGAAAAACATTAAGAACATAGTGTAAAAAACTTTAAAACAAAAAACTGTCAAAAGAACTTCCTGAGCTGAGGTCTTTTTAAAGACCCTGTAAGAGCCTTGATGGAGTGAAGGCCCTGAGGGAAATTCCTCAAACTCTGTTACGTGTTGAGGGCCCTCTCGTACCACTGAAAGTAGTCCCATGCTTTTAACGTGAGTTTCAGAACCCAATCCAAACTTGTAATGATTTTTTTTTTTTTTCCTTTTATGCCTAAACCCTGTGAAATTGTGTGCACCCTCCCACCCCCATCACATCAAACATTCACGCAAAAACAGTATTTGTTAGTATGAGCAGAACATGTGGATTATTGTCACATTTCTATTTTAACAAGTTTTTTTTTTTTTTTATTACAAAGACTTATTTGTTTCAAATAATATGATTGTTCCATGAAATGTTTTACCACATGCTGAATATGCATCTCCTTTAATGTTTGTTACCTTGTATGAGGGGGGTTGGATGTGCGGATTGATTCAAGAGAAAGGAAAAAAAAAAAAAAAAAAAAAAAAAAAAAAAAAAGGTCGCTATTCCAACCTGAAAACGGATAGTTTATCCGCGACGCTCTGGTGCTGGGTTTCCCGCTGCTGGTCCGTGGATTTTGAGGGTCTTTGTGTTGTCCATGTTTGCGCTTTGATCTTCTCACTCGGGTCTGCTGCGGGTTTAAACACCGTTACCGGGAGCCCTCTTCTCGCCATGTCAGCTGTTGCTTCTTCCGCCGAATTATAGAGACACGTTTCATCGCCGTAGAAGACCCTTAACTTCGCAGGAAATGGTGTCTGAAAGCGCAATTTCTTCTCTCTTAACACCTTTTTCGCGTCATTGTATTCCCTGCGCTTTTTAAGGACCTCCGGGGCGTAATCGTGTTCCACGTAGACTTTTCTCTCCTGGTGCATAAATCCTTTTTTCTGCCAGGCCAGTCTTACAACCTCTTGTTTTATTTTGAAATTGGAAAATCTTACCAACACCGAACGTGGGGGCGCTTCCGCCGCCGGCCTAGCGGCTAATGAACGATGTGCCTTTTCTATCTTCAAGTCGGTGGTTTGTGGAATATCCAATTTCTCTCTTAGTAAGGATTCCACGCATTCTGCCATTGAGTTAAAACCATTTTCGGTTCCTTCTATCAGACCATGAATTCTTATGTTGTCTCTTCTTTGTTTTCCTTCTTGGTCGGTTAGCTTAGCCTCTATAGCTGCTTGTCTTTTGCGTAGGTCCAGCACAGAATCTTCGAGCACTTTTATTCGATCCTCTGTTTCCAAGATTCGGTTCTCGGCCTGGTCCACTCTGCTGTTTGTCCTTTTCAATTCTTCTCTGAATTCCCGAAATTCGGCCGTAACATCTCGGCGAAATCGTCGTAGTTCCTCAAATAGTGATTTCAGGCTAACCCTTTTGTTAGCTATCACCAGCTCCTCGTCTTCTGAACGGGGATCTTCCAGTTCAGATTCTCCGGCCGATACGTGTCCTAGCCTGGAGAATTTCAGTTTCTTCTGTTTTCCTTTAGACATGATGATTTTGTCTTTTGATTTTCACTCCTCCAAAAATCCGTTAAGTTTGATTTTCAAGGTGTTATCCTGGATTGAGTCTGAGAGCTTCAGTGTTAAGCTGCAGTCGCCATGGCGTCCAGACCGGAAGTCCTCTTTCCACTTTTTAAATCTAGTGTCTGTTTTATTAGGAGTAAAGTCCTGATCATAGGAAATCCATTGCAATAATCAACAGGGTTCTTTAGTTTGATTCTCTCTATCTTAAACCAAATTTTTAGCGGGGTCTCTATCCACGGGTTAGTGTTATTCAAAAGTTTAGGTAAGGCATTGTTCCCTATTATCGCCTGTAGGGGAATGTCACTTGTTATTTGGCATTCCATCTCCTTCCATTGTGCAGTGTAGACTGGGTTACATTTCTCTACTAAAGTTTTAATTTGTGCGGCTTTAAAATAGTCCCTGATATTTGGCAGCGCAAGCCCACCTTTGTCTTTGTTTAGCTGTAGGGTTCTATACCTGATTCTTGGTCTCTTGCCCTGCCATATGAATCTTGAGATCCTTCTGTCCAGTTCTTGCCATGTTTTTTGGGGAGGTTCTACCGGTATTGTTTGGAAAAGGTATAGAAGACGTGGAAGTATATTCATTTTGACTGCTTCAATTCTTTGTGCAGTACCTAAGAATGGTATCATATTCCATCTTGCTAGATCAGATTTTATTTTTGCCATCAGTGGATCATAGTTTAGTGTTATAATTTTGTTGAGTTGTTTCGGGATATTGACCCCCAGATATTTCATAGATTCCATCTCCCAGTTAGTTTTGAGTTTGCTTAGTAAATATTGATTTGGGTCATAGTTGAATGTTAAAATTTGGGTTTTATGCATGTTTAATTCGTACCCCGATAACTCTCCATACTCTGAAAAAGCTGAGATTAGTTCTGGAAAAGAGGTGTCCGGCTGCCCCAGGTATATTAAGATGTCATCGGCAAAGAGTGCTATTTTATGTTCCTTTTGACCAAGCGTAATACCTTGAATTTTTTTGATTCTGTCTTATCCACTGGCTCAGAGGTTCTATGAAGATTGCAAAGAGCAGTGGAGACAAGGGGCAGCCCTGACGACATCCACTTTCCAGTTCAAAAGATGATGATAATTTACCGTTAATCCTTATTTTAGCTGTTGGTTTTTTATATAATGCCTGGATAGTTCTAAAGAAGTTATTATGAAAATTGAAACTGGATAAAATTCTATATAGGAAAGACCAGTCAACCGAATCAAATGCTTTTTCAGCGTCTAATCCCAATATGGCTGCATTTAAATTTTATATTTTTACAGTGGAGCAAAAAAGTATTTAGTCAGCCACCAATTGTGCAAGTTCTCCCACTTAAAAGATGAGAGAGGTCTCCAATTTTCATCATAGGTATGCCTCAACTATGAGAGACAAAATGAGAAAAAAAATTCCAGAAAATCACATTGAAGGATTTTTAATGAATTAATTGGTAACTTCCTCAGTAAAATAAGTATTTGGTCACCTTCAAACAAGCAAGATTTCTGGCTCTCACAGACCTGTAACTTCTTCTTTAAGAGGTTCCTCTGTCCTCCACTCGTTACCTGTATTAATGGCACCTGTTTGAACTCGTTATCAGTATAAAAGACACCTGTCCACAACCTCAAACAGTCAGACTCCAAACTCCACTACGGCCAAGACCAAAGAGCTGTCAAAGGACAGCAGAAACAAAACTGTAGACCTGCACCAGGCTGGGAAGGCTGAATCTGCAATAGGTAAGCAGCTTGGTGTGAAGAAATCAACTGTGGGAGCAATTATTAGAAAATGGAAGACATACAAGACCACTGATAATCTCCCTCGATCTGGGGCTCCACGCAAGATCTCACCCAGTGGGGTCAAAATTATCACGAGAACGGTGAGCAAAAATCCCAGAACCACATGGGGGGACCTAGTGAATGACCTGCAGAGAGCTGGGACCAAAGTAACAAAGGCTACATCAGAAACACACTACACCGCCAGGGACTCAAATCCTGCAGTGCCAGACGTGTCCCCCTGCTTAAGCCAGTACATGTCCAGGCCCGTCTGAAGTTTGCTAGAGAGCATTTGGATGATCCAGAAGAGGAATGGGAGAATGTCATATGGTCAGATGAAACCAAAATAGAACTTTTTGGTAAAAACTCAACTTGTCGTGTTTGGAGGAGAAAGAACACCATACCTACTGTGAAGCATGGGGGTGGAAACATCATACTTTGGGGCTGTTTTTCTGCAAAGGGACCAGGACGACAGATCCGTGTAAAGGAAAGAATGAATGGGGCCATGTATCGTGAGATTTTGAGTGAAAACCTCCTTCCACCAGCAAGGGCATTGAAGATGAGACGTGGCTGGGTCTTTCAGCATGACAATGATCCCAAACACACCGCCCGGGCAACGAAGGAGTGGCTTCGTAAGAAGCATTTCAAGGTCCTGGAGTGGCCTAGCCAGTCTCCAGATCTCAACCCCACAGAAAATCTTTGGAGGCAGTTGAAAGTCCGTGTTGCCCAGCGACAGCCCCAAAACATCACTGCTCTAGAGGAGATTTGCATGGAGGAATGGGCCAAAATACCAGCAACAGTGTGTGAAAACCTTGTGAAGACTTACAGAAAACGTTTGACCTCTGTCATTGCCAACAAAGGGTATATAACAAAGTATTGAGATGAACTTCTGTTATTGACCAAATACTTATTTTACTGAGGAATTTACCAATTAATTCATTAAAAATCCTTCAATGTGATTTTCTGGATTTTTTTTTCTTATTTTGTCTCTCATAGTTGAAGTATACCAATGATGAAAATTGGAGACCTCTCTCATCTTTTAAGTGGGAGAAATGGCACAATTGGTGGCTGACTAAATACTTTTTTACCCCACTGTATATGATGAATTATGTGTAAAGTGCGTCTAATGTTATCTTGTGTCTGTCTTTGTCTTATATGTCTTATAAAACCTGTTTAGTCTAAATGAATTAAGTCTGTCAGTATATTTTCTAACCTTTTGGCAAGGATAGCGGTAAAAAGTTTATAGTCCTGATTTAACACACTGATTGGTCTGTAGTTGGGCTGCACGGTGGCGCAGTGGTTAGCACTGTGGCAGCACAGTTTACCCTTGGCCAGGGGATTGTGGGGATCGTGGGTTCGATCCCAGCCCCCGACCAACAGTGATCTGTGTGGAGTTTGCATGTTCTCCCCGTGTTGCGTGGGTTTACTCCGGGATTTCTCCGGTTTCCTCCCACATGCCAAAAACATGCATGTTAGGTTAATTGGCTGTTCTAAATTGTCCCTAGATATTTGTTTCCTATAGGCCCTTAGAATGGAGGGTTGGTATTAATGAAGGCGCTTTGAGTGGTCTTTGTGACTAGAAAAGCGCTATATAAGTGCAGGTTAGTTAGTTAGTTGGAGCAGTCTAGTTTATCCTTATCAGGTTTAGGTATGACTGCAATGACCCCTTCTCCCCGGGGGGGGGGGTGTTCCCCTGTGTGGAGGACATAGTTAAATGTTTTCAGGAGGAGACGAGATAGTTGCTGTTTAAAGGTTTTGTACCACTCTGCTGTATAGCCATCTGCTCCTGGGGATTTGTTAGCTTTAAGTTTCATAATTGCTTTTTCTAATTCTTTAGGTTGTATTTCTGACAGTAGTGTTTTATTCTGTGACTCAGTAAGTTGGGGAAGATTTAATGTATTTAGGAAGGCTTCGGATGCGTTTTTGTGTTTTTTGAGGGAGTATAAGTTCTTGTAGTAATTCTCGAAGCGTTTAAGAATTTCCTGACTTCTAAATTTTATTTCCTTTGATACTGGGTCTCTGATTTTGTAGATTGCTCTCTCCGTTTGTTGTTTCCTCAGTTTGTAGGCTTGTAATTTTGCCAATTTGCTACCTGTTTCATAGTATTTTTGTTTCAGAAATGTAAGTTTCTTCTGGATTTCTATTGTGTGGATCTTGTTTATTTGTTTTTTAATTTCCTTAATTTTGAGCGAGTCATTAGAATGAGTGTTGTCTTTGTGCTCTTTTTCTAGTTTCTTAAGTTCTGACTCTAATGTGATTAGTTTTTCCTGTCTCAGTTTCTTTTGGGTTGCCAGTTTTGCGATTATCTTTCTCCTTATTACAGCTTTGCATGCGTCCCACAGTATTAAAGGAGATACTTCTCCATTATCATTTTCTTCCAAATATCCGAGAATATCTGATTCCAATTCATCTTTCAGTGGTCCTTTCAGCACATTTGAATTTAACCTCCAAGAAAATGTATTATTTGTGTATTTTTGGATATTTAAGTCCATATAGATCGGACTGTGGTCAGAGAGATCCATCAGTCCTATTTTACATGTTTTTACTCTTCCAGTGTCTCTATTAAACATAAAAAATAGTCAATCCTTGAGTATGATGAATGTGGTGCTGAGTAAAATGTATAATCTTTTACACTGGGGTTGAATTCCCTCCACACGTCACAGATTCCCATTTCATTTAGTAGCATCCGAGTTTTTCTACTTTGTGCTATTTTGATGTGGAGAATTACCTGATGCATCCCAGTATGGATTCAGTTTTAGAGTGAAGTCTCCACCACATATCACTAAACCTTTGGCTTTAGTTATCATTAGGTCAAATACATTTTTATAAAATTTCCAGTTAGCCCCTGGGGGTGCATATACATTCAGCAGGGTGATATCTTCTCCCTCTAGCCGACCAAGTACCATGCTAAATCTTCCTTCTTTATCTTTGTGTTCTGAATTTTTTTCAAACATAATTTTGGTTGAGATCAATGTCGCTACCCCCCTCCTCCTCCCTGACTTATATGAGGATGAAGAGATCAGTTTAAACCCTTGTCTATTAAGTTTAGTGTGCTCCAAGTCTGTTAGGTGGGCTTCCTGTAAAAATATTATTCCTGCTTTGTCTTTTTTCATTTTGCCAAGAATCTTGGATCTTTTAACTGGATTCAGGATCCCTTTTACATTATATGAGATTATTTTGGTTACACCCTGTTTCTCCATTGTATTGTCTTATTTAGTATAACAGTGTAGTGGCCCTCTTTTATGCTACTCAGAAACTGAAAGAACATTAAGAACATAGTATATAAAACAAAAAACTGTCAAAAGATCTTCCTGAGCTGAGGTCTTTTTAGCGACCTTAGAAGAGCCTTGCTGGTGCGTTGGCTCTGAGGGAAATTCCTTAAACTCTGTTAAGTGTTGAGGGCCCTCTCTTACCCCTGTAAGTTGTCCCATGTTTTTAACATGAATTTCAGATCCCAATCCGAACTTGTAATGATTTTTTTTTTTTATGCCTATACCCTATGAAATTGTGCACAACCTCCCACCACCGTCACAGCAAACAATCACGTTAATACAGTATTTGTTAGTGTGGAGAGTTCATGTGGTTCATTGTCACATTTCTATTTCAACAAGTTTTTTTTTTTTTTCGTTTTTTTTTTTAAAGACTTACTTGTTTCTAATATTATGACTGTTCCATGAAATGTTTTACCACTTGCTGATTCTGCATCTCCTTTAATGTTTGTTACCTTGTAGGAGGAGGGTTGGATGCGCAGACTGACTAAAAATATTGTTATTCCCTCCTGAAAGCGTTCAGTTTTTCCTTATAGCCCTGGCGCTGGGTTTCCCGCTGGTGGCCCGTGGATTTTGAGGGTCTCTGTGTGCACCACGTTTGAGCCTTGATTCTTTCGATCGGGTCTACTGCGGGTTTATACACCGTTACCGGGAGCCCTCTTCTCGCCATATCCCTGGTTGCTTTTTCCGCCGAGTTGTAGAGACACATCTCATCCCCGTAAAAAACCCTCAGCTTCGCTGGAAATGGAGTTTGAAAGCACAGTTTATTCTCTCTTAGTACCTTTTTAGCATCGTTGTATTCCTGACGCTTTTTAAGGACCTCCGGGGCGTAGTCGTGCTCCACAAAAACTTTTCTTTCTTGGTGCATAAATCCTTTTTTCTGCCAAGCCAGTCTCAAAACCTCTTCTTTTGTTCTGAAGTTGGAAAACTTCACCACCACCGATCGTGGAGGCGCTTCCGCCGACGGCCTTGGGGCTAATGAACGGTGTGCCCTTTCTATCTTCAAGTCGGTGGATTGGGGAATTTCCAACTTCTCTCTCAGTATGGATTCCACGCATGCAGCCATTGTGGTGAAACCGTCCTCGACTCCTTCTTTCAGACCATGAATTCTTATGTTGGCCCTTCTTAGCCTCCAGTCTTGTCTGTTATTTAAGTAAATCCAGCACGGTTTCTTCCAGCCCTTTTACTCTTTCCTCTGCTTCCATGATTCGGTCCTCAGCCTGGTCCACTCTGCTGTCTGTCCTTTTTATTTCGTCTTTAATTTCACAAAATTCGACCCAACACTCTCGGCGAAATTCTCTTAATTCTTGAATTATCATTTTTAAGCTAACCGTGTTGCTAGCCTCATTCAGCTCCTCTGTTTCCGAGTGGATGTCCTCCAGGTCAGATTCTCCGGCTGATGCGCGTCTTGGCCTGGCAAATGTCGATCTCTTCTGCTTTCCTTTAGGCATAATGACTTTTTTTAATATTTGTTTTGTGCCAATGATGCAAGAAAGCAGACTAGGTTCACTGAAACCTCGAAACATGCTTGCTGGCCAATCATCAGTTTGTTGTATCCCAGACCTAACATGTTTCAGAGAAAAACTTCACAAATTGATTGCAGTAGAGATGTAAAGGTTCAAATTATTTTTTTTTTTAGAAATTTATGAATAAAAAGATGCACATTTGTGTAGAAAAGGGCCACAAATGCATTACAAAAAAATAGCAAAAGTAATTTTTTAAAAAAAATCACAAAAATGTCTCAAATTTACAAGAAAAACCTCATAAACGGATTAAAATATTGCAAATACAGTGCATCCAGAAAGCATTCACAGCGCGTCAATTTTTTTTTTACATTTTGTTATGTTACAGCCTTATTCCAAAATAAACTAAATTCATTTTTTCTCCTCAAAATTCTACACAAAATACCCCTTAATGACAACATGAAAAAAAGGTTTTTTGTTTTTGTTTTTTTAGATTTTTGCAAATTTATTAAAAATGAAAAACTCAGAAATCACATATGCATAAGTATTCACAGCCTTTGCCATAAAGCTCAGAATTGAGCTCAGGTGCATCTTGTTTCCACTGATCATCCTTGAGATGTTTCTGCAGCTTACTAGGAGTCCACCTGTGGTAAATTCAGTTGATTGGACATGATTTGGAAAGGCACACACCTGTCTATATAAGGTCCCACAGTTGACAGTACATGTCTGAGCACAAATCAAGCATGAAGTCAAAGGAATTGTCTGTAGACCTCCGAGACAGGATTGTCTCGAGGCACGAATCTGGGGAAGGGTACAGAAAAATTTCTGCTGCTTTGAAGGTCCCAGTGAGCACAGTGGCCTCGACCATCCATAAACAAAAGAAGTTCAGAACCGCAAAGGCTCGTCCTAGAGCTGGCCGGCCATCTAAACTTTGCAAAAATCTAAAAAAAAAAATTTTTTTCATGTTGTCATTATGGGGTATTGTGTGTGGAATTTTGAGGAAAAAATGAATTTATTCCATTTTGAAATAAGACTGTAACGTAACAAAATGTGGAAAAAGTGAAGTACTGTGAAGTAAATGAGGAAGAAAACAAATTTATGACGAAAAATATTCTAATTTAAGAGAAGAGTCACAAATCTGAGATTAAAAAAAAATAAAAATTGTTCAAGTAAAATCTGCACTAAACCAACTTTCTAGCTGATATTTTCTTCCTCTTCTTCTAGTAACTCTTACTTACAGTGGTGTGAAAAAGTGTTTGCCCCCTTCCTGATTTCTCATTTTTTTGTATGTTTGTCACACTTAAATGTTTCAGATCATCAAACAAATTTAAATATTAGACAAAGATAACACAAGTAAACGCAAAATGTAGTTTCTAAATGAAGGTGTTTATTAAGGATAAAAAAAAAAAATCCAAACCTACATGGCCCTGTGTGAAAAAGTGATTGGCCCCTAAACCTAATAACTGGTTGGACCACCCTTCACAGCAACAACTACAATCAAGCATTTGCGATAACTGGCAATGAGTCTTTTACAGCGCTGTGGAGGAATTTTGGCCCACTCATCTTTGCAGAATTGTTGTAATTCAGCCACACTGGAGGGTTTTCGAGCATGAACCGCCTTTTTAAGGTCATACCACAGCATTTCAATCAGATTCAGGTCAGGACTGACTAGGCCAACCCAAAGCCTTCATTTTGTTTTTCTTAAGCCATTCAGAAGTGGACTTGCTGGTTTGTTTTCAATCACTGTACTGCTGCAGAACCCAAGTGTGCTTCAGCTTGAGGTCATGAACAGATGGCCGGACATTCTCCTTCAGGATTTTTTGGTTGACAGCAGAATTCATGGTTCCTTTTACCAAAGCAAGTCTTCCAGGTCCTGAAGCGGCAAAACAGCCCCAGACCATCACAGCACCATCACAATATTTTACTGTTGGTATGATGTTCCTTTTCTGAAATGCTGTGTTACTTTTATGCCGGATGTAATGGGACACACACCTTCCAAAAGGTTAAACTTTTGTCTCGTCAGTTCACAGAGTATTTTCCCCAAAGTCTTGGGGATCATCAAGATGTTTTCTGGCAAAACTGAGACAAGCCCTTTCTGTTCTTTTTGCTCAGCAGTGGTTTTCGTCTTGGAACTCTGTCATGGAGGCCATTTTTGCTTAGTCTCTTTCTTATGATGGAGTCATGAACACTGACCTTAGCTGAGGCAAGTGAGGTCTGCAGTTCTTTGGATGTTGTTGTGGGGTCTTTTGTGACCTCTTGGATGAGTCGTCGCTGTGCTCTTGGGGTAATTCTGGTCGGCCGGCCACTCCTGGGAAGATTCACCACTGTTCCATGTTTTTGCCATTTGTGGATAATGGCTCTCACTGTGGTTTGCTGGAGTCCCAAAGCTTTAGAAATGGCTAGAAAACTGAACTCAGCTTTCCAAAGATGTGATAAACCACAGTTAATTTATGTTTTAACAGGGGGCAATCACTTTTTCAAACAGGGCCATGTAGGTTTGGATTTTTTTTTACCCTTAGTAATAAACACCTTCAATTAAAAACTGCATTTTGTGTTTACATATGTTATCGTTGTCTAATATTTAAATTTGTTTGATGATCTGAACCATTTAAGTGTGACAAATACACAAAAAAATGAGAAATCAGGAAGAGGGCAAACACTTTTTCACACCACTGTATACCTGAGAAATTAATATCATAAGGTAAGACTACACTTACTTGAGTACAATTTCTGGACACACCATCCACCTCTGTCACCCAGTAACAGCACCTAATGCCGGTACTTTATTGTATTGTTTGTAAGTCATAGTTTTCTTTACTCCCTCACCTCCTTCTCCTTTCGTTATTTCGGCAAACTGGTCAATTCAAAACCAGCTGCCTCATCTTTCTCCATAACAAGAGCACTTTGAGCCGAATGCAATATCCCGCACCGCCGCTTTCTTTGCAGATCCCAATACTTATTGACGGAGAGAAGTTTTCAACTTTAATATAATTACTGTGGCAGAACCAAATTAAAATAACAACAAAGTATATAACCCATAGTTGTAGGTCAGGATCCCAAGGTGAACCTGTGCAGCAAGTATGGTGACCCTAGAGAACTTTACACATTCTATAGTAAGAGATCATAGGGAGTGCTAACCTTGACCTTTGACCCCAAACCTGTAGTCAGAAGTTATGGTCTCAGAGTGAACCTGTGTGCCCGGTTTGGTGACGCTAGCTTTCTTTGTTGTTGAGATATAGTTTATAAGCCATGTTGAGGTTGACCTTTGACCTTGCCATCCCAAAACCACAGTCACACTTCAGGGTCACAGGGTGAACCTGTGTACCAAGTTTGGTGGCCCTAACTTTACTCGTACAGTAATAAGGCATAAGGAATGTTAACCTTGACCTTTTGATCCCAAACCCATAGTCAGAGGTCAGGATCCCAAAGTGAACCAGGGTACCAAGTTTGGTGACCCTAGCTTTCTTTGTTGTTGAGATATAGTTTATAAGCCATTTTGATGTTGACCTTTGACCTTGCGATCCCAAAAACCATAGTCACACTTCAGGGTCACAGGGTGAACCTGCATACCAAGTTAGGTAACCCTAACTTTACTTGTTGTACAGTAATAAGGCATAGGGAATGTTAACCTTGACCTTTGACCTTTTGACCCCAAACCCATAGTCAGAGGTCAGGATCCTAAGATGAACCTGTTTACCAGGTTGGGTGGCCTTAGCTTTACTCATTTTATAGTAATAATAAATGTAACATTTACCATAGTGCAACTGTAATATTAACTTTGAACCTTTGACCCCTTGACCACAAACCCATAGTTAGGTGAGGGTGTAAGTCATCCAAGATGTGTATTAGATACAACTACTGCATCGATTTGAAAAGCCTACACCATTTCTTTCAGTAGTTACTGTGTTTAGAAGATTTAGGGAAAAAAATCTGACCTGACCTTTGACCTCAAGGTCATCCGATGAGAGTGAAATTGCAATATGCGCATCATCAGAGTATATCAAATCATGGTACCAAGTTTCAAAACAATCGGAACAAAACTGTAGGAGGAGTTGATTTCACAAGACAGTTACTATCTATGAAGTGAGGTGAAACAGGAGGTCATAGGTCAGGGGCTACAAATCCCGCAAAAATCATCTGATCAAACCCAAATTGCAATATGCATATCTTCAGTGTATATCAAACCATGGTACCAAGTTTCAAAACAATCGGACCAAAACTGTAAGAGGAGTTGATTTCACAAACGTGGGACAGACTGACAGACGGACTGACCAATAACATAATCCCCCTTTGGGCTTTGACTGGCGGGGGATAAAAAAGGTGTCACATTTGTTCTGTTCTTACAGGAAAATTTGTTCTTAACCACAGGAAAACACTTTCACATTAAAAGGTGAAATCAAGTGTTTATAAAAATCCAATCTACAGTATATGATGATTATGTCATCATCACACATTTGGAAAATCCATCACTCAGTCCAGTCCTGCCATCAAGCCCCTCTTACAGCCTGGTTCCAGGGCAGGACCCCAGTAACCCCATACCGGGCAGAGTACACTGGATATTTGTTGTAACTTCTTGATAGGGATCCACTGGACCACTCTTGGTCTGGCCCTTCACCCAGGATCAATTCGTCTTGGGAGACCCTACCAGGGACAAGATGCCCCCAACAGCTCTTTTGATCATTAGGGTACTCAAATCCCTCCACCACAATAAGGTGGCAATCCACAGAGGAGCACTTTGAAAATATGTTTTAAAAATCTAAATACAAAGGACCAAGACCGGATGTGTTGCCTTTGATAATGGGGTAAAAGATTATTGTTACAGAATAGTCACTAAATATTGTCACAAAGACAATTGTGTGTGTGTGTGTGTGTGTGTGTGTGTGTGTGTGTGTGTGTGTGTGTGTGTGTGTGTGTGTGTGTGTGTGTTGTTACCTCTCTTCCAATGACTTTAATCCACACCTGTTCCCCCACATCCACAATCTCTGAGGGATTCTCCACCCGGGATGCTGACATCTCACTCACATGTACGAGACCTGTGTATGAGAGAAAATAAACACGCACACATATAATCATCTAAAACACATGGATCATGTTCACAAGATTTAACAACTCATCTTGAAGCACTCCAAATTTCTTTTCAGCATCATGTTTTAAATATTCACAAAGTTAATCCAAATTAGTACAATGAATTAAAACAAAAATGGGCTGCACGGTGGCGCAGTGGTTTAGCACTGCGGCAGCACAGTTTACCCTCGGCCGGGGGATCGCGGGGATCGTGAGATTGTGGGTTCAATCCCAGCCCCCGACCAACAGTGAGCTGTGTGGAGTTTGCATGTTCTCCCCGTGTTGCGTGGGTTTACTCCGGGATTTCTCCGGTTTCCTCCCGCATACCAAAAACATGTAGGTTTAGGGCGCTCGCGCACGCAGCGACCGGCAGCCGGTGGCTTGTCACCAGACTGCAAACCAAATCTACCTACAGGTACAATTAAGTAACAAAAAAAAAAAAATAAAATAAAAAATGTTTTTATAGCATTCAAAATTACCTTTGCAGACTCCCATAAAGCAGTCCAAAATATAAGATAAGATAAGATAAGATAAGCCTTTATTAATCCCACAATGGGGAAATTCCAGGATTGCAACAGCACAGGGATAGCAACACTCAGAGCAACAATCAGAAGGCAAGAAAAAAACAAGCAAGCAAGAGCAGCTAATATACAGTACATATGTACATATTACTATAAAATATATATATACACACACACACACAGTGCAGAGCATTGTAGCTGGATGGAATAAATATATGAATATATGAACACACAGTGCAGAGCATTGTAGCATTGTAAATATTGATCATTTAATGTAAATTAAATACTAAAAATTCTGAATTCCTTGCTCTAAATTCGCTTACATTAACACTCTGATGGTTAAGATTAACAGTTGGTGTTTAACTTGACATTCAAGTCAAGGGTAAAGGTGCATTCACACCAAACGCAAACAGGCGGCACAAATCCATACAAAGTGAATGGGAAGACGCAAGTACGTGCGAATTTGCACGTTCATGTCCCAGGTTAGCTAGCTAGCTGCTAGCTTTGAGATCCTGCTGTCACTGGAGTAAAGGTATCACCATTGCAGAGTAAACTAGTTTGAAAATTTGACTCACTCACCTGGAGACTCAGGAGGACCAGGAGCCCTTCAGCTGAATCAAGATATCATTGTTATTTACCCACGGTTTCCTGTCACGGACAAACTAGCAAGCTAGCAATGTAAACACTCCTCATCTTGTGAACTTTTGGAGGCTTGAGACAACATTTTCAGGTGAACCCCTGGTTGGATAATGTAAACATAAGCATGACATTATTTGGGGAATTTCCACAGCAGGTTGAACACAGCTGCAGAAGTTTTAAAGGCAACTTTGCCTGTCTGCATCTTACTCAGAAGGGGGATTCATGTCTGTTCGCGTGTTTACATTGAGTTATAATGTAACTGTTGTGCAAAAAATTTGCCCGTTCACATTTGGTGTGAACGCACCTTAAGTCTGTGTTGGAAAAATTCCTTCAACCAGTAGTCAAAAAAAAAAAAATCAGGCAGGATTAAAGGTTCAGCAAATTTAATTTGCACTTGCCAGTGGAGAACAATACACAACAGCCTCAGTGTCTATCCGCACGTCATTCTGATTCACACACAACTTTCAGTCATTTAAGCATCCTTCTATCTCAGGACTGTCCATGAGAGAATATCTAGTTCAGGCTGGTTCTTCCAAGCTGTCTCCTTCTCAGACATACTCATAACAATACAGTATATGAAAACAAAAACAAAGAGATAAATGTCCAGCTGCCACGCCCTTGTACATTTCACACAGACTGAGGGAACAGAAGTTACAAAATATAAAATTTTCCTATAATTTTCCCCCCTTTGATGCCATAAAAGGCATCATAAATGAAAAGTGATAACGAGGTATGGCATCTAAAACTGTGCTTTTAACCATTCTTTGTTCCACCGCTTCAATCACCTCACCAGGTGACCAGCAAAAGGGTTCGCTAGTGGTTGGTGGGCACTGCTGAGGAGTCCTGGATTTGGGACCTTTTTGCAATGGTTGATTCCCCGCTGTAGAGTCAGGTGGATCTTTCTGCAAGTTTGACAGCTGTGAAGGTCATCGACAGGACCTTTGTGGCATGATTTCAGGCAGATGATCTTCTTTCCGTTGTATAGTCACATTTGAATTATTGCTCGTTGAAATGAAGCCGTTAGTATCTTCACAATGTCCCATTGATGGCAATCTGGGCCCCTCCTTATCTGCCTCAGTCTCCTTCTACACTCCGCCTGAGAGGAAGGAAAAAAGGATATAAGTCTCGCTTGCAAATACAATGGTGTTTTTGTTTTTATTTTTCTTACAATTATAATATTTCAAATTGATTAAAGCAGTAGCAGACAGGACTGCTTTTATTCTCTTAGTTTTAAATTAATGGTGCATCAATGCAATATATAACAAATTAATCTGCACATTGGTTAGTTATTCAGTTTCCTGTGTAGTCCAGTGTACTGTGCTAAGGTCACTCCTCTTGACACACACACTCATTCAGCCGATAATCAGGCTTTACTCCAAACTTGACCAGATTTGCAAATGTATTATCAGAATCAATCAATCAAAGCTATATTTGTTTAGCTCTCTTTTCATACAAAAACTGTAACCCAGAGTGCATAATAGATAACAGATCATTAGGACTAAGACAAGAGCATTTAACGTTGTTAAATCATATTGCTTTCATGTTCTGTCTGCTCTCACTTTAATCTTGTACAAATTAAAATTTAACTCACCAATAGAAGAAGCATCTTCTTAGCTTTATTTTGTTTACTGCTTTTACCTATGGAGAAAGCAAAACAAAAACAACCATATCTCCGAATACTTACCACTTACCTGTATACAATCTAAACCCAATTCATTTGAAATGTGTTATTGTGCAAATAATGTTGTTTTGACAGTAGACATGTCAAGGCAAGCTTATAGGTTAGTCATCATTCACTGTCTATGACGGGATAGATTAAAGGTGGCAGATTAAGCTCAGGATTTCAGTCAGTGTTCATGCAACCAGTAAGAGTTTACCTCAAGGAAAAACATACAATTGCCTGCTTGATGGTCCCTTGGTCTGCATTTTCCTCAGACATATATTGAATGTTTAAACCAGTAATTTTCTAGATTTCATTTACCCATAATATACTCACCTTTTATGTCAGTATTTAACTTTCTTCAGCTTCATTTTTTCCTGTGTATACCAATCTGTTAAAAGGTCATTAAATTCATCAACTTTGATGTAAATTCAACAAAGTTCCTCATTCATCCTACCAAGTTATCAATGGATTTAGGAAAATGCCCTTTTAACTTACTAATTTATTAATTTAGAAATTCCCATTCTTATCAGGCATACAAAAATTACTTTCAAAGATGGGTTATTATAGCAGAGTCTGCTCCCCTCCTACTGGACATCAGTCCCCTTTGTCTCAGATCAATTTGTGTCAAGGTATAGAGGCAGGAATCTTCCTGAGGGCATCCCCCCACTGATATCCAGGGCAGGAAACGGACCTACAAATGATCCCAGAACACACATTCTGCCTTTAATATATATAAGTTAAATTAGCTATAATTTAAATTGTTTGCTTGCCAAATAATTTAACCTATATTGTGGAGAATGTGGAAATGACGAGGCTGAGTTTATCTCACGAGTCAGGTTTATTCACATTCTCCAACATCATCAAAAACAGAAAGAGAAAGAAACCCCCAGACATTCATCCTTTTATACCCCAGGACATCAAAGCACACAGTCACATTGTATTTAATCCCAAGTCACAACGCGTCCTCTTCCAGGTCTCATCACCTCCACCTAAAGTCACTGGCGGCCAGGAAATCCCTCAAGGCCATCTCTTTGCATACCAAAGACCACATTTCACATCCTCCTGTTATCTCTTAGGAGGCTCAGTCCTTTTGTTCATCTGAGACGTGAAGCATACAGTATTCAGTCAGCAAATTCAGTCAGCGCCAGGAGCCCCTCTGCTCGCTCCTCCACCGAGGGGGTGAAGTACCGGATGAGTGCAGCCTTCAACGCGCCATGACTTGTCGCTGTCCGGCGGCTGGTTGATCAGGCTCTCCACATGCTGGGCTGTGTGGTTGTCCAGTTTTGCAACCACATGGTAGAACTTTGTGGCGTCTACCGAAATCCTCCGGAGGTTGAACTGCGCCTCAACCGCGTTAAACCAGGAGCGCGGATTGTTCTGCCAGAAGTCCGGCAGCTGAACTGTGGCTACATTCGCTTGGCTGGCTCCTGACGAGTCTGGCTCGGGAGAATTTCTTTCACTCATGATACGTCTTAGGGTCACCAGTGTGGAGAATGTGGAAATGACGAGGCTGAGTTTATCTCACGAGTCAGGTTTATTCACATTCTCCAACATCATCAAAAACAGAAAGAGAAAGAAACCCCCAGACATTCATCCTTTTATATCCCAGGACATCAAAGCACACAGTCACATTGTATTTAATCCCAAGTCACAATGCGTCTTCTTCCAGGTCTTATCACCTCCACCTAAAGTCACTGGCGGCCAGGAAATCCCCCAAGGCCATCTCTTTGCATACCAAAGACCACATTTCACATCCTCCTGTTATCTCTTAGGAGGCTCAGTCCTTTTGTTCATCTGAGACCTGAAGCATACAGTAAGCATACAGTGATATACATACAGTATGAAGCATATGAAACCCACGTGTCCCACAATATCAGCAATTGTTAATCCCCAATAACTTTTATTCTTCAAACATTGTCTTCTTTTATAACAATGTATTTTAAATCAACAGAATTTAATCAGTTTTGTCTCTAAATTAATAAGATTTGCCAAACTTATAATACTGTCTCAAAGAGAATATATAGGGGAAAATGAAAGAAAAAAATTGCCAACAAATAAAGAAACTCATATTCCAGATATCCCCACCCTTTTCTTTTTTTCTACATCACCCCAAGAGGAGGTAGACAAACATAAACAATTCAGGACAAAACAAATAAACATCAAACAGAAAAGACAGAAGAAAGTAGATTATCAGTGTCATCTGAAGTCATTCTAAACGTAATAATCAGGTCATCTAAGTCCAGTCTCTAAATGTCAAACTTCAAAACGTCAATGGTTAGTTTACTTTAGAATCAAACTATATTTCATTCAGATTGTCTTGAGGCCTTCTCCCACTGACAGTGTGTCGTCAGGGGTGCCTGTATTTTGATTAAGCATGCTGATAGAAAGGATCCTTCATCAATATTACCTTTACTTAACCATGGTGTCAAAACATCTTGTGAAACATTGAATATCACTGTCACTTTTGGCCCTTTTCCACTAGTCCCCACTCAGCCCTACACGCCTCTACATGGCTTTACACAGCTCAGCATGTTTTGTTTCCATTACACAGGGATGGAAACAGGAAATTCTGATTTCAGCTGAAATCTAATTTGGTCAATTGACTTATGGGGGGGCCGGGGGGGGGGGGGGGGGGCGCAGCCACCCTGAAGCTGAGAGGTTTTCAGTAAAACAGAAGTAATTTAGACTGAAAAAAAATGATTAAAAAAATGAAATACTAGACTTAGATAAATCATTAAATTGAATGAAAAGTTAACTTACTTTTTCTTCAATGTTGTCTCACTGTCTTTAGTCCAACATATTTAACAGTTCTATAAGAGTTTATTACACTATTTACACTGGTCACCAAGTCACTTCTAATGTGAAACTTTCTTCCTTTTGGCAGCAAGCTGTGTCAGTCTCTGAACTTTGAACTTCATCTCCTTTTCTGGTTTCTTCAGAAATTGTCTGAGTGTTTCTGTTACCTCGTTGAACTTTGAGCCAATTTTCACCTTTACCGTCACTTTTCTCTCAAGCCAATTCCATCGGAACTTATTTTTGACATTTAGCAGGGGTTCTGGGGAACGCAGTTCCGCAGCGGGGTCCGGGACAGAGCCCCATTGGGGGGGCAAGGGGGGTGAAGCCCCCCGAAGCTCCTGGGTTTTTATGATTTTTAAGTACCAGAACTGTGCTTAAATGACATAAAACAAACAGCTGAATGCCACTTATTACTGTATAATATTGACTTATGTTCCAAGAAGATAGCATTCCTAAAATATTCCAACAAGCATTATCCATCACATGCTTTAACACTTGATCAAATCAAAATCAGTTAATTTTATCTATTCCATAATAGAAATAAAATCCATTCATACCATTACTTTTTACAATTTCAGCATTCATTTCAGATCACCAGTTTCAATCTCCATTGAGTCTTGAGCAGTTCATTTTGCACAATCACTGATGTAGCCAAGTCTTAGAAATATTCAAAAGTTATGAGTCAATGTCCACTGTGCACTGTCAATTTCAAACTGTTTGGAATCATAAAAGTAATCTAACTAAATTGTTTTGCTATTTTTTCTCCTCAACATCAATGTCAGGGCGCTGCAGGAGTTTTTGGGGATGGTTAACGTTTATATCCATTTCCTCCCCCGCGCAGCCCAGCTCATTACAGCCGTTGTACGCCGCACTCAAGAAACGGAAACCGGCGGACAGAGTCGACTGGACTCCTGAGCGGAAGCTGGCGTTCTCTGAGGTTAAAACAGCTCTGGCAAACGCCGCACTACTGACGCACCCAGACCCGGCGGCTCGGACAGCGCTCACTACCAACGCCTCGGACAATGCCATAGGGGCCGTCGTGGAGAAATGCATTGCTGGTTCTTGGCAGCCGCTCATCTTTTTTAGCAGGTCTTTGCACGACAGTGAGCGTAAATACAGCGTGTTCGACAGAGAATTACTGGCTCTCCACCTGGCCATACGCCACTTCCAGTTCTGCCTGAAAGGGCGCACCTTCACTGTGTTCGTGGACCACAAGCCGCTAACGTACTTAACGTACTTTATCTTCCTGGAAGATAAAAAAAGCGGAATTCTGCGAATTAGCAGTAAAATCACATCCCTGACGAACACGCCGCCATGAATTTTTGACAAAGTATACAACGAGCCATTTGATTGGTCCAATCGTTTGCAACTATCCAATCGCAGGGCTGTTTACAATACAGCAGTAGCTTGAGTACAAAACATCCGGGTTATCGCAGGAGACTTGACCCGGGGAAGCGCCGAGCGCTTATGTAATGTTGATTTTCGCTAAAATCGGTAACAATAAGGTACCTTACCCCCCCCCCCCCTAAAATTTTCTCAACGGATTTAGACAATTCACAGAAATGATCAATTTGAAAATAAATCGGCGGAAATCCGCGGATCGGCGGAAAATTGCCAGCCCTGATTACAGCAGAGTACTGCTTGGGGTGGGTGGGATTTTTTTACAACAAGGCGGCGCCACACTCCTGTGACGTAAAACACACAACACAAGCAAAACACAACATGGCGGCTTACGAGGTGACTGCTCGGTGTCTGGCTTTTTGTCAAGAGTAAAGGCAAAAAATGAGAGCCAGACAAGGGTACAGGCAGCGAGACAAAACACTCTGGGAAAGTACTGGAGTGTTTAGGAAGCCATAGAGCCGAAGAGGATACGAACCAGATCACATATGAAGGTAAGCTAATGATTGCTAATGCTAGTTTGCTTTAAGTCTGCCGTACTACATTGTAATGTCTGCAAGTTATCACTATTAGGTACTAAAATAAGTATGCTGTGTGTGTGTGTTTCAGATGGCTCTTTTGTGGGAAAATTACCACTTCAAACCATGGGTCTGGGCATTCAACACAGCCTCTCACTGATGCCACCCCAGCTTCACAAACAATCAGTGCTTATAGAACTTAAGAATGTCTGTAGAAATGTTTAGCTTCCAGTGCAACAAATTGCTCTGATTGGTGTGAAAATCATGGACAGACTGTTGAGACATCATGGGATGTACCTGCTCCAGCAGCACCGAGTCTGTGGTGGTGTCATGGCAAAAACTGTTCAGCTGCCAAAACTTGATCGCCAGGTTGTAGTTATGTGGTTATATTGGCCACAAAATATATATTTCAACAGGTAAACAGTACTGAGTTAGATATAATAACATATATTTAACAATTATGATACATTTTAGGCCAAAACAAACTTGATCTAGGATTAAAAGCAATTAAAATAATGCAGTCACAAGGTTATATGGAAAATACTTGATTTACTGGATACTGTACATGTAGATACTGTAGAAATATATATTCTCTGCATCAACAATGTACTATACATGTATTCATGTAGTATTGCACTGGGAATTTTGACAATAAACCTTTGTACTTTTTGCAGATCTGTCTCCACTTTTGTTTTATGTGTGCAGGTTACCACCATCCATCCATCCATCTTCTACCGCTTTTCCGGAGGTCCGGGTCGCGGAGGCAGCAGTTCAAGCAGAGAAGCCCAGACTTCCCTCTCCCCAGCCACCTGCTCCAGCTCTTCAGAGGGGATACCAAGGCGTTCCCAGACTAGCTGGGAGACATAGTCTCTCCACCGAGTCCTGGGTCTGCCCCGGGGTCTCCTCCCAGTGGGACGTGCCTGAAACACCTCAAGTGGGAGACGTCCAGGAGGCATCCTAATCAGATGCCCATACCACCTCAACTGACTCCTTTCAATGTGGAGGAGCAGCGGTTCTACTCTGAGCCTCTCCCGGATGACTGAGCTCCTCACCCTATCTCTGAGGGTGAGTCCAGCAATCCTACGGAGAAAGCTCATTTCAGCCGCTTGTATCCGCGATCTCGTTCTTTCGGTCATTACCCAAAGCTCGTGACCATAGGTGAGAGTAGGAACGTAGATTGACTGGTAAATCGACAGCTTTGCCTTAGAACTAAGCTCCCTCTTCACCACAACAGACCGGTACAACGTCCGCATCACTGCAGATGCTGCTCCAATCCGTCTGTCGATCTCTCGCTCCATTTTCCCCTCACTCGTGAACAAGACCCCAAGATACTTAAACTCCTCCACTTGGGGCAGGAGCCTGTCCCCAACCCGGAGAGGACAATCCACCTTTTTCCGGCTGAGGACCATGGACTCGGACTTGGAGGTGCTGATTCTCATCCCAGCCGCTTCACACTCAGCGGCAAACCGTCCCAGCAAGAGCTGTAGGTCATTGCTGGATGAAGCCAACAGGACAACATCATCTGCAAACAACAGAGATGAGATCCTGTGGTCACCAAGTATGACACCCTCCATTCCCTGGCTGCGCCTAGAAATCCTGTCCATAAAAATTATGAACAGGACCGGTGACAAAGGGCAGCCCTGGCGGAGTCCAACTCTCACTGGGAATGACTCCGACCGAGTGTTGGCAATACGAACTAAACTCTCACAACGGTCGTACAGAGACCGAATAGCTCGTAACAACAAGCCCGATACCCCATACTCCCGAAGCACCCCCCACAAAAATCCACGAGGGACGCGGTCAAATGCCTTCTCCAAGTCCACAAAACACATGTAAACTGGTTGGGCAAACTCCCACGAACCCTCAAGAATTCTCGAGAGGGTAAAGAGCTGGTCCGATGTGCCACGGCCAGGACGAAAACCACATTGCTCCTCCTGAATCCGAGGTTCGACCAACGGCCGGACTCTCCTCTCCAGTACCTTGGCATAGACCTTCCCAGGGAGGCTGAGGAGTGTGATCCCTCTAAAGTTGGAGCACACCCTCCGGTCCCCTTTTTTGAAGAGAGGAACCACCACCCCGGTTTGCCATGCCAAAGGCACTGCCCCCGACCTCCACGCAATGTTGCAGAGGCGTGTCAACCATGACAGCCCAACAACATCCAGGGCCTTGAGGTACTCGGGGCGAATCTCGTCCACCCCCGGGGCCCGGCCACCAAGGAGATTTTTAACCACCTTGGCGACCTCAGCCCCTGTGATAGGCGAGTCATCCCCCTTGTCCCCAAACCCTGCTTCCTCTGTGGAAGGCGTATCAGTGGGATTGAGGAGATCCTCGAAGTATTCCTTCCACCGCCCGACGATATCCCCAGTTGAAGTCAACAGTGTCCCATCCGCACCATACACAGTGTGGACGGGGAGCTGCTTTCCCCTCCTGAGCCGCCGAACAGTTTGCCAGAATCTCTTTGAAGCCGACCGAAAGTCTTGTTCCATGGCCTCACCGAACTCCTCCCATACCCGGGTTTTTGCTTCAGCAACCACCCGAGCTGCACTCCGCTTGGCCTGCCGGTACACCTCAGCTGCTTCGGGAGTCCCACAAGCCAACCAAGCTTGATAGGACTCCTTCTTCAGCTTAATGGCCCCCCTCACCACTGGTGTCCACCACTTGGTTCGGGGGTTGCCACCACGAGATGCACCGACCACCTTGCGGCCGCAGCTCTGGGCCGCCGCTTCAACAACAGAGGTGGAGAACATGGCCCATTCAGACTCCATGTCTCCAGACTCCCTCGGAATGTGGTTGAAGTTCTTCCGGAGGTGGGAGTTGAAGACCTCCCGGACAGGGGCCTCAGCCAGACGCTCCCAGCACACCCTCACTATACGTTTGGGTCTACCAGGTCTGAATGGCTTCCTCCCCTGCCATCGGATCCAACTCACCACCAGGTGGTGATCAGTTGACAGCTCTGCACCTCTCTTTACTCGGGTGTCCAAGACATACGGTCGCAGGTCTGATGATACGATAACAAAATCGATCATCGACCTGCGGCCTAGGGTGTCCTGGTGCCAGGTGCACATATGGACACCCTTATGCTTGAACATGGTGTTCGTTATGGACAGACTGTGGTTAGCACAGAAGTCCAATAACTGAACACCACTCGGGTTCAGATCGGGCAGGCCGTTCCTCCCAATCACCCCCCTCCAGGTTTCACTTCGGGTTCCTCCTCCCATGTAACTCCTTCGGGCTCAGCCCGAAGGAGTTACATGGGTCCGCCCTCCAGTAGGTTCACCACCTGCAGGAGGGATCATGGAAGTCCGGTGCTATGTGGATTAGGTAGCAGTCAAAGGCGGAGACCTTGGCGGACTGATCCCAAGCTTTCTAAACTGGCTTTTGGTACGTGGAATGTCACCTCTCTGGTGGGGAAGGAGCCTGAGCTGGTGTACGAGATTGAGCGATACCGGCTAGATATAGTGGGCCTCACCTCAACACACAGCTCCGGTTCCGGAACCAGTCTCCTGGAGAGGGGCTGGAGCTTGGCCTTTTCTGGAGTTGCCCCGGGCGAGAGGCGACGAGCAGGGGTAGGTATTCTTGTATCGCCCCACCTTGCTGCCTCTATATTGGAGTTTTCCCCGGTGGACGAAAGGGTTGCTTCCCTGCGCCTTCGGGTTGGGAAACGGGTCCTGACCATCATTTGTGCCTATGCACCAAATGATGTTTCAGAGTACCCACCCTTTTTGGAGTCTGTGACTGGGGTGCTGGAGGGTGCTCCTCCTGGAGACTCCATTGTCCTACTGGGGGACTTCAATGCGCACGTGGGCAACGACAGTGAAAAACCTGGAGGTTACCACCAAATGACACAAATTAAAAACGAAAAGATTGGAAAAGCTGTCTAAGAACAATCAACCTTTATTTGTATAGCACTTTTAAAACATTAGATGCTGTGCAAAGTGCTTTACATAGATAAAAACAATAGACACATTTAGTTACATATTTTACATGATACATCAATCCAGCAGTTTGAGAAATCACTTTTAGTTTGGTGTAAGCCTGTCAACAGAATTATGAGCCATTAAGCAGTTTGTGTTAAAATGTTAAATCCCATTAAACCCTAACTCAGGGGTGTCCAATCATGTGTCATGGAGGGTCAAGACCCTGCAGGTTCTCTCTTCTACCCGGTCTCTTCAGCAGGTGTTTTCACCAATCAGCAGTCAGTGGAAGAAATTTAGTGGAATCTGCTGTTGAAGACACAGGTTGGAGGTAAAGCCTACAGGGTCTTGGCCCTCCATGGCACATGATTGGACACCCCTTCCCTAACCCATTACTAGAAAATACAGATGCTAATATGGCCCAGAATTCCTACATATACTGGTACTATCACTAAAGTGTGCAGTGTCTTCTGCACTGGCACATCCAACAGTACAGTCTTCAGTAAATAAAATAATTGGTTTTGGCTATGTTTTCTTAAAAATGAGCCATTATTGTCAAAGTCTCTGATAAATGGTTTGTACTGTTGACTCTTTTCCCACCGGTGTCTTAACAGACAAAATAGAAAATCATGATGCAAACACACAAGTCACTAAATTGTTTATTACAATCAGCAGCAAATTCCACATTATTTAAAAAAAAAATTAGAATGGGTCACTCACGCCGGCCATGCTGCCTCATTGAGAAGCAACTGGATGTGCCGCTTACACTAGTCCCGGTTCATCAGATCTTCAGCCTGCATCTCTGTAAAAGTGACGCAAGGTCTGGTTTGGGTGGATCGTTTTCCTCTTGCCTAGACCAGAGATGCCAACCCTCAGACTTGGGAAAGTGGAGTAATACCTGGCTGAAAGCCAGGCCCGAGCACCGTAGGTGCGAGGTGGGGTTAAGTGCGAGAGGGGGTATCCTCTCGCGGTGGGGGTTTCTTAATGGCATATAAAGGGATCCCAGGGATCAGATACATTTCTAAAATATACCATGGTCTTCAAGACTTAAAAGGAGACAACACATCATATATAAAAGAGAGATGGGAAAGAGGGGAATTTCACTTTACAACTGGAAATATGGGAAAAGCTAAATAAACAACAATGGAAAAGTACTTCATTAATTAAATTAAATTAAATTAAATTAAGGAACGCATATGTGTCTTCCATCAGATCTAATCTTTGACAAATACCATTTCAATAATGGCACTTCTCTTTGTTCCAACACTACTCAGATGCTCTTATTTTTCAGCTCTTTTGTTTTTTTTTGTTTTGTTTTTTTTTTGTTCTTTTTTAATTTCTCTTTTTCTTTCACTTAAAAAAAGGGTGCTGTAATAATTTTTTTTCCAATGTTGTCATAAAACATAAAAAAGGGGAATATGTGATGAAAATGTAAACAGTGCAATGCTGTAATGACGTATACCCTTTACAAAAACTTAAATAAAAAAAAACAAAAACATGATCTTCTCCTTAGACTCATAGGGCCATATGAATTTCTGCATCCTTGGACTTCAAATAAAGTCACAAGTTCAACAAAAAGTGGAACTAAAATGTAAAATGTGAGCCACAGAATTATTACTAAAAATTCAAAACCGGCTAAAAGGTATGTCGAGAAGTGAAAAATCAAAATAAGAAAACACATTCATTTAAAGAAAAACACATCCATAGTGCCCTAGTTTCAGGGTTTTTTTCCTAATATTTATTTATTTCAAATCCTTCTGGCTTTGCTCTAATGCTTGTAGTCATAGGAGTGTTTAATAGCCCACACCTCTAATTGATTCAAACCAGATACTGCTGGTAAAATAAATACCAACTATAGAGTAAACAAATAGGCTTTTGTTTTCACTTTTATAATTTCATGTGCCATATTCTCACACAGTGTCCTATGAAACTAATTTACTTTTCATGTACATGATGTCGTAATTTATTTAGATGGAAGGAGCTCGGTTTTATTTATCATGCATTCTTATTTTTTTATTCTGCTTTTTCTCATCTAACTTTTCTTTCAGATAATGTAATTGATGGAGACTAAATCATCCTCCATCTGGAAAACCCATTTCAGACCAGACAGGCACCAGCCAGATACTTTCATCACCATATTTTTTTTCTCTGACAAGACATTTATTCCTGCCGCGCAGCCCATGCGCCAGAAAATTCTACATGCCTCCAGAAGGCCCCAACCCAAACAATTAAAAAAAAATCAAATTTTCTTGCTCTGCTAGCAGATAATTTTACTTAAAATAAGCAAAAAAAAGTTCTGGCAATAGATAATGCTATTTAAAATTTAAAAAAAAAAAAAACATCTGCCAACAAAGCAAGATTAAATTGCTTAACACAAGTGAACTATCATAAAGCAAGCAACAATCCCACAGAAAACCACAACAAAAAGAAATTACTGTCAAAATTATCTTGAGATAAAATCAAGCATCTAATACATTTCATTTTACCAAAATCCCCATCTTAATGTAACAAATACTGCCTTCGCATAAACACACTAGTCCTCTCTCCTCTCTCACACACAAACACACAGATGCACACGCAACCATCGCAAGCCCAAATAAGCGCACACACGTTAATAAACAATCCCAAAGCCGCTTATAATAAGCAGACCTGGCAACCTAAGATTCTCACAATCACTTTCCGCCGCCTTGAAAAACCAAAACATTTTCGCCACTTTCCCACATACTGAGCATCATCCTTATCGCTCCCATGCACAAATCTGCTGTCCCATGCTCATTCTTTCATCAAAGTAAACCGTAAAAACATTATTTATTAAAAACACACACACAACAAACACGCAAACGACCAGACAAACAAACTGCAGTTACTTATTTTAATTCATTTATTGTTTTTTCTTAGTTTAAAGGCTATTTTATTCTATTTTAAGCTCATTTTAAGTTATATCTTATGGTATTTTAGCTATTGTTAAAGTTATTCCTTATTACTTTAAGGCTATTTCTTATTATAACTATTTTTAGCCATCAATATCACTCTGCGGTGCTGAATCCTTCCGCGCTGATATCACTCCACGGTGCTAATTCTATGCATATTACAACGACCGAACTTGAACCCACCATGCCAATCGTCTAAACTATTAATAATTAATTAAATTTACTCATTTCAATCTGCCTTGGTTCAGCTCTGTCACCCTCTGGTCTGCTTCCAGCACATTTGGACCTTGCCTCACTTCCTGAAAGCCGATCCTTTGTGTTCAGTGGGGGAGGTCTTCTCAGGAGCTGTGCACTAGCTGTCTCGGTCCAAAAAAGCTAGAACGAGGAAGAGAGGGGTATCTGGAGTCCCTTGTTCGGTGCGCCAAGTAGGTTGGAAAAATTCCTTTAACCAGTAGTTAAAAAAAATCAGGCAGGATTAAAGTTTCAGCAAATTTAATTTGCACTGGCCAGTGGAGAACAATACACAACAGCCTCAGTGTCTATCTGCGCATCATTCTGATTCACACACACAAATTTCAGCATCCTGCTATCTCAAGACTGTCCATGAAAGAATATCTAGTTCAGCCTGGTTCTTCCAAGCTGTCTCCTTCTCAGACATACGCATAATACAGTACATGAAAACAAAAACAAAGAGACAGATGTCCAGCTGCCACGACCTTGTACATTTCACACAGACTCTGAGGGAACAGAAGTTACAAAATATAAAATTTTCCTATCAGTCTGCCACAGCCACAAAAAAAATCCTCCTTCATTATCAAAGATAAAACCCAAGGGCAAATATAGATATGCAGTCATTCCACTTCAATCTGCAACACTTCCTAACAACCATGACCACCCAACTGTTCATACATGACTATCTTTACATCCACATCTGAACTTTCCTGACTAAATATAATATTAGAAGTAAACCATATAAACATACAGAAAGAATATAAAAATATTCAAAACATAAGATTGTAGTGCAATAGTCTGTTTTGTACACTGTGATGTGTTTTGTGTATATATTTTTGTCATTACAAAAACTACAGCAAACAAACAAAAAATGAAACTGATAATAAGATAATTCATTTGCATAAAGCTTGAAGTTGTACTCTTCCAACTATAGTTACTAGTATATACAGTATTTACATTGTTATTGATATTTTAGCTTCTCTAATTCTCCATGACTTGCCTCCAAGTCGGTTTTCCTTCAGAAATAACACACACACATACTTTTTAACCAACCTTCTTTCTTGTATCCTGGAAGTCTCACAAAGGCTCCGTATGTTTGCACAGAAACCACCTCTCCCTTAGAAATGCTGTACAGCGGTGGTAGACCATCCAGGCCAGCCGGCTCAGACGCTCGACCATCACGATCCGACATTGCTTCAACAAAGGTAGACCACAGCTATCAATGAGTGACTCTAGAAGATAATGATGAAACCTGTATGAGTATTTTTAGAATCAAGAATATAAGTTTTTGTTTTGAAAACACATTTTGTTTTGGTCAATTTTTGACTATACTGTTTGAGAACTAGACTGAGATAGGAAAGAGGGTGAAGTGGTGGGAGTGAAATGCAGCATATACTGTATATATATATATATATATATATATATATATATATATATATATATATATATATACTGTATATACACAGTATATTGGATATAAAAAGTCTTCACACCCCTGTTCAAATGTCAGGTTTTTGTGATGTAACAAAATGAGAACAAGATAAATCATTTCAAAACTTTTTCCACCATTAATGTGACCTATAACCTGTACAACCCAATTGAAAAACAAACTAAAATCTTTTAAGGGGAAAAATAAAAAACTTACAATAACCTGTTTGAATAAATATGCACACCCTTAAACTAATATTTTATTGCCGCACCTTTGGCTTTTATTACAGCACTCAGTCTTTTTGGGTAGGAGTCTATCAGCGTGGCACATCTTGATGTGGCAATATTTGCCCACTCTTCTTTGCAATAACGCTCCAAATCTGTCAGATTGCAAGGGCATCTCCTGTGCACAGCCCTCTTCAGAGCACCCCACAGATGTTTGATCGGATTCAGGTCTGGACTCTGGCTGGGCCATTCCAAAACCTTAATCTTCTTCTAGTGAAGCCATTCTTTCATTGTTTTGGATGTGTGCTTTGGGTCATTGTCGTGCTGAAAGATGAAGTTCCTCTTCATCTTCAGCTTTCTACCAGAAGCCTGAAGGTTTTGTGTCAACACTGACTGGTATTTGGAACCGTTCATAATTCCCTCCACCTTGACAAAGGCCCCAGTTCCAGCTGAAGAAAAAAAACCCAAAGCATGATGCTGCCACCACCATGCGTCACTGTAGGTATGGTGTTCTTCTGGTGATGAGCAGTGTTGAGTTTGCGCCAAATATACCTTTTGAAATTATGGCCAAAAAATTCAACCTTGGTTTCATAGGACCATAACACATTTTCCACATGCGTTTGGGAGATTTCAAATGTGTTTTTGCAAAATGTAGCCGTGCTTGGATGTTTTTCTTCGTAAAATAAGCCTTCCGTCTTGCCACCCTAGACATAAGCCACATTGCTCCTCCTGAATCTGAGGTTCGACCAATGGCCGGACTCTCCTCTCTAGTACTCTGGCATAGACCTTCCCAGGGAGGCTGAGAAGTGTGGTCCACCTAAATTTGGAACACACCCTCCAGTCCCCCTTCTTAAAGAGAGGAACCACCACCCCGGTTTGCCATGCCAACGGTACTGTCCCCAACTTCCATGCAATGTTGCAGAGGCATGTCAATCATGACAACCCTACAGCGTCCAGCTTTGAGGTACTCAGGGTGAATCTCATCCATCCCTGGGGCCCAGCCACCGAAGAGTTTTTTTTAACCACCTCGGCCCCTACGATGGGTGAGTCAATCCACTCGTCCTCAGACTCTGCTTCCTCTGCAGAAGATGTGTCAGTGGGATTGAAGAGATCCTCAAAGCATTCTTTCCACCGCCTGACGATATCCCCAGTCGAAGTCAGCAGCACCCCATCCGCACCATACACAGTGTAGACAGGGAGCTGCTTCCCCCACCTGAGTCACCAGACAGTTTGCCAGAATCTCTTTGAAGCTGACTAAAAGTCTTGTGCCATGGCCTCACTGAACTCCTCCCACACCCAAGTTTTTGCTCCAGCAACCACCCGAGCTGCACTCCACTGGGCCTGCCGGTACACCTCAGCTGCTTCGGAAGTCCCACAAGCCAACCAAGCTTGATGACCCCCCTCACCACTGGTGTCCACCACTTGGTTCGGGGGTTGCCACCACGAGATGCACTGACAACACGCAGCTCTGAGCAGCCGCTTCAACAATGGAGGTGGAGAACATGGCCCATTCAGACTCTGTCTCCAGACTCCCTCGGAATGTGGTCAAAGTTCTTCCGGAGGTGGGAGCTGAAGACCTCACGGACATGGGCCTCAGCCAGACGTTTACAGCACACCCTCACTATACGTTCGGGTCTACAAGGTCTGAATGGCATCCTCCCCTGCCATCGCATCCAACTCACCACCAGCTGGTGATCAGTTGACAGCTCTGCACCTCTCTTCACCCGAGTGTCCAAGACATATAGTCGCAGATTTGATGACAAAATAATAAAATCCATCATTGACCTGTGACCTAGGGTTTCCTGGTGTCAGGTGCAAATATGAACACCCTTATGCTTGAACATGGTGTTCGTTATGGACAAACTGTGATTAGCACAGAAGTCCAATAACTGAATGCCATTCGGGTTTAACTCGGACAGGCCGTTCCTCCCAATCACACCCCTCCGGGTTTCACTGTCATTGCCCCCATGCGTACTGAAGTCCCCCAGTAGGACAATGGAGTCTCCAAGAGGAGCACTGTCCAGCACTCCAGTCAGAAACTCCAAAAAAGGTGGGTACTCTGAACCATCATTTGGTGCATAGGCAGAAATGATGGTCAGGACCCATTTTCCAACCCAAAGGCGCAGGGAAACAACCCTTTCGTCCACCATGGAAAACTCCAATGTAGAGGCAGCAAGGTGGGGGAATACAAGAATACCCACCCCTGCTCGCTGCCTCTCACCCGGGGCAACTCCAGAGTAGGCCAAGCTCCAGCCCCTCTCCAGGAGACTGGTTCCAGAACCAGAGCTGTGTGTTGAGGTGAGCCCGACTATATCTAGCCGGTATCTCTCAACCTCCTGCACCAGCTCAGGCTCTTTCCCCACCAGAGAGGTGACATTCCACATCCCAAAAACCAGTTTAGGAAGCCGGGGATCAGATCGCCAAGGTCTCTGCTTTCACCCGCCACCTGATCCACATAGCACCAGACCCCCATGGTTGCTCCTGCAAGTGGTGAGCCCACTGAAGGGCTGACCCATGTAGTTCCTTTGGGGTGAGCTTGGCCGGATACCATGGACAGAAACCCAGCCACCAGATGCTCGCCATCAAGCACCTCCCCCAGGCCTGGCTCCGGGATGGGGCCCTGGTAACCTCATACCGGGCAGGGTACATTATATAATATATTATAGAAATAAATTTTCTAATTTATGGGAAAGAAAAAATGCATGCTATTACAGTCCAGTTTATATTTATAGCTGGACTGCTCCAGATTGTATCAATTAAATTAATTTCATAGGATTCATCATATGAACCCTATGAAACCCCTCTGTTAATGAAAGAAAAACCCACAATGGTCAGAAATAACTTGAATCTGACAAAAGTGGTAATAAATAAAAATTCTATGAAAATTAACCAATGGAAATCAGACAATGCTTTTGAATTGTGGTTCAACAGAATTATTTTAAAAAACAAACTCATGAAACAGGCCTGGACAAAAATGATGGTATCCCTAGAAAAGATTGAAAATAATGAGACCATAGAGACATGTTCAACCAAGATGTATCCTCTAATTAACATCACAGGTGTCTACAAACTTGTAATCAGTCAGTAGGCCTATTTAAAGGGTGACAAGTAGTCACTGTGCTGTTTGTTGACATGGTGTGTACCACACTAAACAAGGACCAGAGGAAGCAAAGGAGAGAGTTGTCTCAGGAGATTAGAAAGAAAATTATAGACAAGCATGTTAAAGGTAAAGGCTCTAAGACCATCTCCAAGCAGCTTGATGTTCCTGTGACTACAGTTGCACATATTATTCAGAAATTTAAGATCCACAGGACTGTAGCCAACCTCCCTGGACGTGGCCGCAGGAGGAGACAGGTAGCACCACCTGATGACACGGTGGTGGCATCAGCCATCACTTTTGGAGTGGTCTGCTGGGGCAGTGGCATTACAGCAGCCGATAGGAAGAGACTGAACAAACTGATCAAGAAAGCTAGCTCTGTCCTGGGGCAGCGCCTTGATCCGGTGGAGGAGATAGGAGAGAGAAGGACGGTGGCTAAACGGTCATCTCTGCTGGAGTCCGGGTTCCACCCTATGCAGGACATACTGAATGCACTGAGGAGCTCATTTAGCAGCAGACTACATCATCCCAGGTGCACAACCGAGAGGTTTCGCAGGTCCTTCCTACCAACGACTGTCAGACTGTACAACCTAAGCAGGGCTGCTCGCAGAGATAGCAAAAAGACATAACAACCTAATAGTTTTTTGAATGCAAAAGATGCAATAGACTTACACAATGGTCCCCTCCGGCATACAACTAGGAAAATACCGGTCGCTATGGAGGGTGAGAATATGTATGGGCACATAATCATACCATGTAGGATAACTAAGTAGACAGTTGTGCTGTTTCATCCCATCTAGCAACAATGCTCTGCACTGTGTGTGTTTATATATTTACATATTTATTCCATCTAGCTACAATGCTCCGCACTGGGTGTGTTTATATTTATATATCTATATATTTATTCCATCTAGCTACAATGCTCCGCACTGTGTGTTTATATATCTACATATTATTCCATCTAGCTACATTGTTCCGCACTGTGTGTGTTTATATATTTACATATTTATTCCATCTAGCTACAATGCTCTGCACTGTGTGTCTGTGTGTATATATATATATTTATAGTAATATGTACATATGTATATTAGCTGCTCTTGCTTGCTTGCTTTTTTCTTGCCTTCTGATTGTTGCTCTGAGTGTTGCTATCCCTGTGCTGTTGCAATCCTGGAATTTCCCCGTTGTGGGACTAATAAAGGCTTATCTTATCTTATCTTATCTTATAATGCAAATGGTAACAAAAGAGCCCAGAACAACCTCTAAACACATTCATGGTGAACTCCAAGGTCAAGGTACATCAGTGTCAGATCGCACCATCCGTCGTTTTTTGAGCCAAAGTGGACTTCATGGGAGATGACCAAGGAGGACACCACTGTTGAAAACAAATCATAAAAAAGCCAGACTGGAATTTGCCAAACTGCATGTTGATAAGCCACAAAGCTTCTAGGAGAATGTCCTATGGACAGACGAGACAAAACTGGAACTTTTTGGCAAGGCACATCAGCTGTATGTTCACAGACGCAAAAATGAAGCATACCAAGAAAAGAACACTGTCCCTACTGTGAAACATGGAGGAGGTTCTGTTATGTTCTGGGGCTGCTTTGCTGCATCTGGCACAGGGTGTCTTGAATCTGTGCAGGGTACAATGAAATCTCAAGACTATCAAGGTATTCTAGAGAGAAATGTGCTGCCCAGTGTCAGACAGCTTGGTCTCAGTCGCAGGTCATGGGTCTTGCAACAGGATAATGACCTAAAACACAGCTAAAAACACCCAAGAATGGCTAAGAGCAAAACACTGGACTATTCTAAAGTGGCCTTCTATGAGCCCTGATCTAAATCCTATTGAACATCTGTGGAAGGAGCTGAAACATGCCGTCTGGAGAAGGCACCCTTCAAACCTGAGACAACTGGAGCAGTTTGCTCTTGAGGAATGGGCCAAAATACCTGCTGAGAGGTGCAGAAGTCTCATTGACAGTTACAGAAATTGTTTGATTGCAGTGATTGCCTCAAAAGGTTGTGCAACAAAATATTAAGTTAAGGGTACCATCATTTTTGTCCAGGCCTGTTTCATGAGTTTGTTTTTTTAAAATAATTCTGTTGAACCACAATTCAAAAGCATTGTCTGATTTTCGATGGTTAATTTTCATAGAATTTTTATTTATTACCACTTTTGTCAGATTCAAGTTATTTCTGTGACTATTGTGGGTTTTTCTTTTATTAACAGAGGGGTACCAACAATTTTGTCCGTGTGTGTGTGTGTGTGTGTGTGTGATAAGATAAGCCTTTATTAGTCACAGATGGGAAGAACTAAAGCTGTAAACTAAAGCTTCTTCTTTCTACACCTTTCACTCTGTATATATATCACGGACGCACGGATCGCCCCGGGGGTCTCCCGGGTCGGCGGACGGAGCCACGGTTTGCAGCGGGAGACGTTACAGCGGGGAGGAGCTAGTGCTAGCTAGCACTTGGCCGCCGCCCGGTGCTAATGGGAAACTCGACATACCGGGAGCTGTAGCGAAAACGATGCGGGTGCCGGGCTGGAGTTTAGGCGGCGTGCAAGAAATATAAGACAGAATAATAAAGAATAATAAAAAAATAATAAAGAGCGATGGCAAGAACCAAGCAGACCGCCCGTAAAATCTACTGGAGGAAGAAGCCCCCCAGGAGACAGCTAGCCACCAGGGCTGCTCGGAGAGGCGCTCCGGCCACCGGCAGAATGAAGAGGCCTCGCCGTCACAGGCCCGTGGCTCTGAGAGAGATCCGTCGCTACCAGAAATCCACGGAGCTGCTCATCCGTAAGCTGCCCGTCCAGCGCCTGGTGAGGGAGATCGCTCAGGACTTCAAGACCGTCCTGCGTTTCCTGAGCTTCGCCGTCATGGCTCTGCAGGAGACCAGCGAGGCCCACCTGGTGGGTCTCTTCTTGGCTAAGGGGGTCACCATCATGCCCAAAGACTTCCAGCTGGCCCGCCGCATCCGCGGAGAGAGAGCTTAGACTTTCTGCTGCACATTCACCAACCAACCATAATGCTCCGCACTGTGTGTCTATATATATACATTTATAGTAATATGGACATATGTTTACTAGATGTTGTTTTTTCTTGCCTTCTGATTGTTGCTCTGAGTGCTGCTATCCCTGTGCTGTTGCAATCCTGGAATTTCCCCATTGTGGGACTAATAAAGGCTTATCTTATAAGATAAGATAAGATAAGCCTTTATTACTTTTGTCATGTTTATAGTCAGCTTCATGTGTGCCTGTGTTTGTGTTCATGTTGAATGTAATTGTGGTTTGTAAATATGGATGTCACCTGACTGCAAAACAAATCTACCTACGGGTACAAATAAAGTAACCTGAACCTGAATTAGTCCCACAATGGGGAAATTCCAGGATTACAGCAGCAAAGTGATAGCAGCACTCAGACCAATAGTTAATAAGAACTAGTTAGCCTAAGCAGTATATGAATATACATACAGTATGTACACAGATATATACACAGTGCAGAAGCATTGCAGCTAGATGGAATAAACAGCATTACGGTTTGTTAAGTTGCCCAGCAGAATATGAATATGTACCCAGACAGTATATTTCGCATTTGAATCACAGTGTTGTTGACACCCGCAGTATTGATTGTTATTGCCCTAGTTGTGTATTGGAGGGGACAATCTCTATTGTGCAAGGTTGTTATGTTTAGTACATTCAATACGACCTCTACAAGCAGCTCTGGTTAGGTTATGAAGTCTGACAGCCATACAGTATGTAGGAAGGACCTGCGGAACCTCTCCGTCGTACACCTAGGATGGCACAGCCTACCACTAAATGAGCTCCTCAGTGCGTTCAGCGTGTCCTGCATGGGATGGGACTCGGACTTCAACAGAGATGACAACTTAGCCACCATCCTCCTCTCTCCTGTCTCCTTCACTAGGTCGAGGCGTCACCCCAGAACAGAGCTAGCTTTTATGATCAGTCCGTTCAGTCTCTTCCTGTTGGCTGCAGTGATGCCGCTGCCTCAGCAGACCACTCCAAATGTGATGGCTGATGCCACCACCGAATCGCAGAAGGTCTTCAGGAGTTCCCCTTGCACTCCAAAAGACCTGAGTCTCCTCAGGAGGAACAGCCTGCGCTGCCCCTTCTTGTAGAGCGCGTTGGTGTTGTGTGACCAGTCCAGTTTACTGTTCAGGTGAACACCCAGGTACTTGTAAGATGTCACCATCTCAATGTCTGTTCCCTGGATGTTTACTGGTGCTGTGGGGGGTTGTCCTCGCCTGCGGCAGTCCATATACTTTCCATTATAGTGACACTCGGCCAAAAATTTAGTTTTTTTTCTTGTTGCCATGTCTGTAAGATGGTTTTTATGACTTACAAGACATATCAAAAGTAAAATTACTCAAATGTCTCGTGTCTCTGTTTTTTTGCAAGTTGAAAAGGAATGTTTTTGCTGACGTAACTATGCGTAAAGCTGGCATGTCGGTAGTGTTGAGCCAATCAGGACTCTGGCCTAACTGAAGTTTGGGTACCCGGTCAAGTCCCTCCATAACCAACTCACCCCAGTCAGTCACAGCCAGCCGCCCCATAACCAGCTTCCTCCATGGCCAACTCGCTCCACAACAAACTCTCCCCGGATAGGTGGAGCGTCAGTGGGGACCAGGGTCTGACAAACAACACTGGTGTGTCCAACACAGAACATGCTGGGAGAAGCAGCGGCCTAACACGACCTGGCTCAAAGATACGCTAACTGATGGCAATAAAAAAAAGATTTTTTTCAATAAAGTGAAAAAAAAAACAAGATAAAGCATGGAGTGTGGTTTTGCCAGGAGGCGCAGTCAACAGCAAAGTATGATTTGTCGTGGAAAACAGCTGAGCTGTGAGCGATCAGCTGATTGGATCCACCTCCTCCGGTGTTCTGACATTTTGGCATATCTATCAGGACAACACTGGTAAAGATTAAAAAAAAAGGTAAAAAAAGACATTGGGGGGGAGGGCTAAACAGTGATTTGGAAGTTTGGTTAAAATAGATGGGTTGAAAATATATACAGTGGGGCAAAAAAGTTTTTTAGTCAGCCACCAATTGTGCAAGTTCTCCCACTTAAAAGATGAGAGAGGTCTCCAATTTTCATCATAGGTATACCTCAACTATGAGAGACAAAATGAGAAAAAATAAATTCCAGAAAATTACACTGAAGGATTTTTAATGAATTAATTGGTAAATTCCTTGGTAAAATAAGTATTTGGTCACCTACAAACAAGCAAGATTTCTGGCTCTCACAGACCTGTAACTTCTTCTTTAAGAGGCTCCTCTGTCCTCCACTCGTTACCTGTATTAATGGCACCTGTTCGAACTCATTATCAGTATAAAAGACACCTGTCCACAACCTCAAACAGTCAGACTCCAAACTCCACTATGGACAAGACCAAAGAGCTGTCAAAGGACACCAGAAACAAAATTGTAGACCTGCACCAGGCTGGGAAGACTGAATCTGCAATAGGTAAGCAGCTTGGTGTGAAGAAATCAACTGTGGGAGCAATTATTAGACTAGAAAAACACTTGGAGAGCGCAGACCTCCGCCAAGCGCCACAGTTCCCCCCATACAGTGTTTGTGTGTACGTTTTCAGATTCCTTGACCATGAAAACATGACTAGCAATTGGATTCACAATGATAGGATTAGTGGTTCAGTAGTTATTGGCGAAAATGGCATTTTCCGTAATGGCAGTTTTCTTCTGGACGGTGATCTGGATCACCACCAAAATGTAATCATCTGTAGGATACCCCATTTCTGACAATCTGTGAAAATTTCATGAAAATCCATCCATAACTTTTTGAGTTATCTTGCTAACAAACAAACAAACAGACAGACAAACAGACAGACAGACAAACCAACGCCGATGATCACATAACCTCCTTGGAGGAGGTAAAAATGGAAGACATACAAGACCACTGATAATCTCCATCGATCTGGGGCTCCACGCAAGATCTCACCCCGTGAGGTCAAAATGATCATGAGAACGGTGAGCAAAACTCCCAGAACCACACGGGGGGACCTAGTGAATGACCTGCAGAGAGCTGGGACCAAAGTAACAAAGGCTACATCAGTAACACACTACGCCGCCAGGGACTCAAATCCTGCAGTGCCAGACGTGTTCCCCTGCTTAAGCCAGTACATGTCCAGGCCCGTCTGAAGTTTGCTAGAGAGCATTTGGATGATCCAGAAGAGGATTGGGAGAATGTCATATGGTCAGATGAAACCAAAATAGAACTTTTTGGTAAAAACTCAACTTGTCGTGTTTGGAGGAGAAAGAACACCATACCTACTGTGAAGCATGGGAGGGAAAACATCATACTTTGGGGCTGTTTTTCTGCAAAGGGACCAGGACGACTGATCCATGTAAAGGAAATAATGAATGGGGCCATGTATCATGAGATTTTGAGTGAAAACCTCCTTCCATCAACAAGGGCATTGAAGATGAAACGTGGCTGGGTCTTTCAGCATGACAATGATCCCAAACACACTGCCCGGGCAACAAAGGAGTGGCTTCGTAAGAAGCATTTCAAGGTCCTGGAGTGGCCTAGCCAGTCTCCAGATCTCAACCCCATAGAAAATCTTTGGAGGGAGTTGAAAGTCCGTGTTGCCCAGCGACAGCCCCAAAACATCACTGCTCTTGAGGAGATCTGCATGGAGGAATGGCCAAAATACCAGCAACAGTGTGTGAAAACCTTGTGAAGACTTACAGAAAACGTTTGACCTCTGTCATTGCCAACAAAGGGTATATAACAAAGTACTGAGATGAACTTTTGTTATTGACCAAATACTTATTTTACCGAGGAATTTACCAATTAATTCATTAAAAATCCTTCAATGTGATTTTCTGGATTTTTTTTTTTTTTCTCATTTTGTCTCTCATAGTTGAGGTATACCTATGATGAAAATTGGAGACCTCGCTCATCTTTTAAGTGGGAGAATTTGCATAAATGGTGGCTGACTAAATACTTTTTCCCCCCCACTGTATTAAAACTGCAACACTGAAAAAAAAAAAAACCTCTCCTCCCTTGCAGAAAAAAAATTACGGTCAGATATTCAGAGATTTAAACAAACAACAGTAAATGAGGCTGCCGAGTTAGACTCGCTCACTGTGCCGCACCACAGGCCGTCACTTGATGGGGCGAATTTGGGGAGAGTTGATTGTGGGGCGAGTTGGTTGTGGGACGAGTTGGTTATGGGGTGGCTGTAAGTGGCTGGGGCGAGTTGGTTATGGGGGGACTTGACGGTACGTAAACTGAAGTTAGCCCCTAGGCTAGTTAGCATTTAATAACTAGTTGCTTTGAAAACTTGACTCAAATTAAGATGGGTTTTACCATTAAACTGCTTTTACTAGGAACATTACTAGGAACATACCGGTCGCTATGGAGGGTGAGAATATGTATGGGCACATAATCATACCATGTAGGATAACTAAATAGACGGTTATGCTGTTTCATCCCACCTAGCAACAATGCTCTGCACTGTGTGTGTTTATATATTTACATATTTATTCCATCTAGCTACAATGCTCTGCACTGGGTGTGTTTATATTTATATATCTATATATTTATTCCATCTAGCTACAATGCTCAGCACTGGGTGTGTTTATATTTATATATCTATATATTTATTCCATCTAGCTACAATGCTCCGCACTGTGTTTTTATATATCTACATATTATTCCATCTAGCTACATTGCTCCGCACTGTGTGTGTTTATATACTTGCATATTTATTCCACCTAGCTGCAATGCTCCGTACTGTGGGTGTTTATATATTTACATATTTATTCCATCTAGCTACAATGCTCTGCACTGTGTGTTCATATATTCATATATTTATTCCATCCAGCTACAATGCTCTGCACTGTGTGTCTGTGTGTGTGTGTGTGTGTGTATATATATATATTTTATAGTAATATGTACATATGTATATTAGCTGCTCTTGCTTGCTTGTTTTTTTTTTTCTTGCCTTCTGATTGTTGCTCTGAGTGTTGCTATCCCTGTGCTGTTGCAATCCTGGAATTTCCCCGTTGTGGGACTAATAAAGGCTTATCTTATCTTATCTTTTAAGGACTGATGCAGTTTCAGTCGTCATCCATGTGCCACCGTGCATACAACTGGGCATGTCCTTCAACCGATAAGTCTTTTTATCACAGGATCCATCCATCCATCTTCTATTGCTTAATCCTTTTTGAGTCGCGGGGGTGGGGGGTGGGGGGGCTGGAGCCTATCCCAGCATCTTTGGGTGAGAGGCAGGGTACACCCTGGACAGATAACCAGTCTATTGCAGGGTCAACACAGAGAGACAGGCAACCATTCACTCTCACATTCATATCTAAGGACAATTTAGAATCCCCAGTTGATGCCATTTAACCTAACATGCATGTTTTTGGCCTGTGGGAGGAAACTGGAGTACCCAGAGAAAACCCACGCAGACAAAGGGAGAACATGCAAACTCCACACAGATGGGTCACCAATGGTCAGGGGTTGGGATCAAACCCACGATGGTGAAGGGGGGATCGCACCCGTGACCTTCTTACTGTGCTACCACAGTGCTAAATACTGTGCCATCAAGCTGCCTATCACAGGATTTATTCTGATAATGTACTGCTAGCCACTATTAGCCTTGTGGGATGTGGGTAGGCCTAATAATCACAGATCTTGGTGTTTGAAGGAGGGGGTAAAATGAAAAGACTTTGACACCAAACTGTAAGACAATAAAAAGATTTGTTTTTAGCAAAAAGGGCATAACATACCATTTTAGGCAATCTAGATTTGTTTTATAGGGGATTTATAGCCACCGGAGTGCGTCTTTAATTTTCAACAGGGGAATTTTGAATAAGTATTATATGGATTCAAATATATAATAAGTTTCAGTGTTGTCATTTCTTAGCACAGGATTAAAATCTATATTGATCTATTACGATAATCTTGTGATTCATGCTGATATTCTACTGACCTTCGTGTAAAATTTGAATATTCTAAGTTTTATGAATAACTTCTAGTTTAATTTTTATCTATATGATTATCTGGGAGAGCAGCCCTCGGACTAATATTAGCTTGATTAAAAAAAACAAAACATTATTTTGTCCACCTACCTGGTTGGCCGGATACTCACAAACAAAACAAACAATTAGACGGCATTAAAGGGAAAAAATCGTCTCTTAAAGAATGTCCATTTGTGTCCAGTTCTACTCCAGTTCAGAAGAAAATTTGGAACACTGACGCTACCTTTCACGTTAGCATTCTTAGCACCAGTCGAACCACAGAAATATAATTGGCTGGAGTACTCACGGCTAACATTTTGACGGCAAATGGAGGCGCCATATTGATACTGGCTAAAGGCCTGTTGACAGCTCTTGCAGCATTGCGATATCTGGATATCCAAATAATGATTAATTGTATTTATTGTTATCATATAAGTAACATGGAATTTGTACGTTATAATAGGTAATATGAAACGTTCTGAAGACAAATTGTAAGTGTATACCTAAAATAAATGTAATGTTAATAATTATACTCAAGTGTAGTGTAGTAATTGGTATTTTCAGTGAAGATGATCCCTTTGCACACACTCATTTTTTTGTATTAACCTTTGCCATTTCTCTTCTAATCTCAGCTCAGGATTTGTATTTACCTGGAGTCTTGGGATATATACACAGTATATATTGTAGAAGCTGGGTTAATCATCTCAGACTGGATGCAGAGGGTAAACAGAGAAGGACAATAGGTATTGAGATGAGAGAGATTATGGTGAGGTAGCAGGAAGAAAGAGTGGGGGGAGAAGGGTTGAATGTATTGTGATGTGAGATGTCATACAGATGTGAGATGGGCGGTTGATATAAAAGGGGAGACCCTGTTGTATTGAAACATGCTTTTTCTGTGTATGACTGATGTGAGAGTGAATAAAGCCGTCTGCTGCATAAAGTCTGCCTCCGTTATTTACACTTGCCACACTGGTGACCCCTTGACGAATTATGGAACACGAGGCAAGAACCCCGGAGTCGGCCCGGAAGGGAAGCCCCAGCAACGCAGCAAGCATCCCAGAGACGGCCCGGACAGGAACCCCCAGCAACGCGTGCGCTGTTTCGGTCAAACTACCGGACTTTTGGCTGCACGACCCGCGTTCTTGGTTCCACCACACCGAGGCTCAGTTCGCCCTCCGGGGAATAACGGCAGACGACACCAGATATTACTATATGGTCGCAGCGCTGGACGCTCGCACGTCTCAGCAAGTAGCGAGCCTGTTCCAACAGCCTCCAGCCCACAACAAATACGGGGCTCTCAAGGCCGCGCTGACCCAGCGCTACACGCTCTCGAACTGTGAGAGAGCAGAGAGGCTCCTGAGGCGCTCCAAGTTAGGAGATGGCTCGGCAGTCGAACTGATGGAGAAGATGTTGGCGTTGATGGGCACGGACAACAGGCATTTTCTGTTTGCCCACCTTTTCCTCCGGAACCTCCCAACAGAGGCAAGAGCGGTTCTTGCCAATTCACCGTTGCTGGCCGCGTGTGACTACCGTGCGCTAGCCCAGGAGGCAGATCGGATCATCCTCACCACCAGAGCCCTCACAGTGAACACAGCGGCGTCGGAACCCAGCGAGACGACCAGCGGAGGTGAGGAGCCGGCGACGGTAGCGGCAGTGGGGGCCAGGAAGTGCCAGAGAGACACACTCTGCTTCTACCACCGCCGCTTTGGAGAGAACGCACGCAGATGTGTGCCACCATGCCAATTCAAGCGTTCGGGAAACGCCAAGACCGGCAGTCAGTAGCAGCTGCGATCACCGGTGAAGAGAACAAGCTGCTCTACATGACGGACTCGCGCTCGGGGAGACGGTTCCTCATAGACACCGGCTCCCAAAAGAGCCTCATTCTGCCATCCTACACCGACCGGCTAGCAGGAGCTCGCGGCCCCCAGCTGGTAGCCGTAAACGGCTCGGACATTAAGACTTTTGGTGAGAGAACACTGACTTTATCCCTACACGGCCGTGTGTACGAGTGGACTTTTGTCATAGCGTCATTGAGTTTCCCAATCTTGGGAGCTGATTTTCTGTGTGCACACGGGTTGCTAGTCAATGTTGCTAACAGGCACCTGGTTAATGCAATGTCTTTTGATTCTCTCCCCTGTACAGCTCGAGGGGCCGGGTCAATAACACAAGCCAACGTCACAGCTCCAGGCGGTAAGTTCCACACACTGCTCATTCAGTTCCCAGCACTCACGGTCCCAACGTTTTCGGCAGCCAGCACTAAACACGGGGTGGAACACTTTATCACCACCACTGGGCCGCCCGTTTTCGCATGACCTCGGCGCCTGGATGCAGCTAAACTGGCTATAGCACGCGAGGAGTTTGCCAACTTGGCCTGCGTAGCGTGCCAACGAGCCAAAGTACACAGACACATGAAGGCTCCTTTGAAGCCGTTTCGCATAGCAAGAGGTTCGACCATGTTCACGTGGACCTCGTGGGCCCCTCCTGCCATCGCAGGGGTGCACGCACCTTCTGACAATGGAGGACCGCACCACACGCTGGCCAGAAGCAGTCCCGCTGGCGGCAACTACGTCCGCGGACGTGGCACGCGCTTTTTTGACGACATGGGTGGCACGTTTTGGCATCCCGTCTGACATCACGTCCGATAGGGGCCCACAGTTTGTTTCCGACCTCTGGTCTGCGATGGCCCGTAGCCTGGGTGTTGCAATTCATTGCACAACCGTGTACAACCCACAGGCCAATGGGTTATGCGAGCGTTTTCATAGGTCACTGAAAGCAGCGCTTAGGGCTTCGCTGACAGATGCAAATTGGGTAGACCGGTTGCCGTGGATTTTGTTGGGGTTGTGTTCCACACCAAAAGAGGATTTGGAGGCTTCCCCGGCGGAGCTTGTTTTTTCTCAGCCACTGCGGCTGCCCGGGGAATTTTTGCCAGATAATCCCACACCAGACAACTGTCCGTCTCAGCGTTTGCAGCATAGCGCAGACACAGGCACGCTGCCAGGCCCTGCCCACCACTGTTTTCCACACGCTTTTGTGCCAAAAACTTTGAAGAACGCAGCGTTCGTGTTTGTCAGGCACGATGCCCACCGTCCCCCATTGTGCCCACCCTACGATGGCCCGTTCAGAGTGCTGGAAACAGGGGACAAACATTTTTTTGTTAGACGTGGGGGGTCGTTGGGAGAAAATATGTATAGACAGACTTAAGCCCACCTTTGCTGTGGCGGATGAGCAAGTGATGTTGGCTCAGGCCCCTTGGTGTGGAAGACCCCCACTGAGAACTCCCCAGGTAAACGATTCATCAGAGCAGCCACACGGGCAAGTCAAAGGTTCCCCCCCCTCGCCATTGCCCACCCGCAGACAGACACACCCCCAGGAGCCCCCCACTGGCACAGCAGCACCACGGAGGCGGTAAACCCCCGTTACAGCAGATACGGGAGGAGACTGAAGCCAAAAGGACGTGAGGACTGAAGCTCGGTCTGAGATTCTGGGGGGGCGGTGTAGAAGCTGGGTTAATCATCTCAGACTGGATGCAGAGGGTAAACAGAGAAGGACAATAGGTATTGAGATGAGAGAGATTATGGTGTGGTAGCAGGAAGAAAGAGTGGGGGGTGAAGGGTTGAATGTATTGTAATGCGAGATGTCATGCAGATGTGAGATGGGCGGTTGATATAAAAGGGGAGACCCTGTTGTATTGAGACATGCTTTTTCTGTGTATGACTGATGTGAGAGTGAATAAAGTCGTCTGCTGCATAAAGTCTGCCTCCGTTATTTACACTCTCCACTTATATATATATATATATATATATATATATACAGTATATATGGCAAGCTTAGTAACGGCAAGCCGTTCAGAAAAAAAAAAAAAAAAAATATATATATATATATATACAGTGTATATATATACTGTATATATATATGGCACACACACACACACACACACACACACACACACACACACACGCGCGTGTGTGTGTGTGGTTTTTTCCCAGTGAACAGATGTAGTAATTTTAAATATTTATTCTTTAAAACACCATAAGTGTTAGTTCAATATTCTTTGTCTTATTCTGTTGACAAACAAGGAGAAAGAAAAACATTTTTAAAAAATCACTTGCATAATCTTTAAAAGTTGCCACTTATTTGTTGGTGTTATTACTACTACTGTGGAGGTAAATAAGTTCAGGCGAGATAAGACGAGCTGGAAGGTTGCAGAGTTTTATTTCCTCCGTCAAAATGAGACGCACTTGTAGTGCTGTGCGCTGCTGTGCTGTACAGTGCTGAGGGCCCTGTAGGAGTTTTTGGGGGTGGTCAGTTTTTATAACCGTTTCCTTTCCCAGGCAGCCTAGCTGATGCAGCCGCTGTATGCTGCGCTGAAAAAAAAGAATCCCGCGGAAAACGTCGACTGGGCTCCCGAGCGAGTCCAGGCTTTCATGAACAGCAAAATAGTGCTTGCGGATGCTGCATTGCTAGCTCATCTGGATCCGTTGGCACGGATAGCGCTCACTATGGACACGTCTGATGTTGCCATAGGAGCAGTGGTAGAGCAGTACATCTCTGGTTCGTGGCAGCCGCTCACATTTTTCAGTCGGACTTTGCACAACAGCAAATGCAAATACAGCACGTTCAACAGAGAGTTGTTGGCTCTACCCCTGGCAACGTGCCATTTCCAGTTTTGCCTAGAAGGGCGCAAGTTCACCGCGTTCATGGACCATAAGCTGCTGACGTACGTGATGTCCAAGGTCTCGGAACCGTGGTCGGCCCGGCAGCAACGGCATTTGGCTGCGATCTCGGAGTTTACGACTAACATTCAACATGTTGCCTGTAAGCTTAACGTCGTGGCCAGTTCAGAATCAGAATCAGAATCAGAATCAGAATAAGTTTATTGCCAAGCACATTTACAAGTAAATAAACAGGTAAATATACGAGGAATTTGACTTGACATTGAAAACGCCTAAATGACGTTCCCAATGACGCGGCAAGCCATGGAGGCGCCTGTCAACAAGAGGGGAATAGAAGGCAGGGGGTGGGAGGAGAAACAATAGGAGAGAGAAAAAAAGCATTGTTGATCAAAATAAAGTTCATTTATATGACCAATATTGTGATTACAAGAAAAAAACTCTCAAATGCACAATTAGCAGACAATAGAATCCACACAATGACAAAGCATAGGCAATAGAGAGCAGTGAGTGATTGTTTTCGTCAGTATAGTGAGTCAGTCATGTGTGTGTGTTGGATGCAGAGGTGGTGGTTATCAGTAGTTGGTGAAACAGTAGAGGTCTCTCTCTCAGCAGATGTTATGACTAGTGTCTGAAAGTCAGAGGCAACATGTCCTTGGCATGGCAGATGGAATTTCTCTGTGAGTCAGACATAAGGCTGTCCCTGGGAGATCAGATACTGTTCGCCAATGTTTATGAAGAAGAAAGTCAACAATTATACTGATATCATTCATCAGGAGGACTGAGTGCTGAGGGCGCCGAAAACAAGGTCGAATAGCACTGACTTCAGAGAAAAAACTTTCTATTCTCTTACGGATTCAGTACTCCAAATCCACCATCATTACCATCATTACCAGGCTTTGAAATCAATTCCTGGACAGCTCTTAGCGTGATCATGATGTATTCCATTTTCCTGTACAGTTCTCCATTGGCCGCTGTCAGAGTCCTGCCCAGCTGGTCAAATTGATGAGAGAGCTTCGCCGGGTCCGCTTTTTGATAAGCTCTGTCCATCTTCTTCAATTTGCGGTACACCAGAACAATCCCAAAGCCGATCAGTAGAATTCCGATGACCATTGCTCCGAATAGATATAGATCTTCTATATCTTCAATAGAAAGATCACACAGGCACAAGAGTTTCCAATTGCTTGTGTCCTTAATATAACCCGCAGCAGCAGTCCCTGCAGGACAAGTAGGCTCCCCCGGACCTGATTTCCTCGTTGAAAAAACAGTGTCGATTGCGTTCAAAGCCCAGCTTATTAAATCCATAATTTTGTTAGATGAATCACCAGTAGAGAGACACGCAGACACAGACAATAGCAAGCTGGGATCCAGTCAGTTAGGGAGGGAGAGACAGGGAGCGGGAGCAGAAGAAAAGCGTCTGCTCTCTTTGGAGGGCGGAAGTGAAAGGCCAGTTGTCTGTTGCGCGCATTAGTCTCCCCAGTCTACATGGGAATAGATTTCCCTGCGATGGCCACAGAGCAAGCCGGGGACACGGACATTGGTATGCTCCAGTCTGCACCTACTGGGTTAAAGCTGGAGAGCAGGGTGGTGCAAGAAGGGTGCCCCCCCCCCTTGGTCTGCAACATCTCCACTGGCCGCCCGCACTCGGTGGTTCCGAGCTCTTGGCGCCGTTGCGTTTTTGAGTCGGTCCACTCCCTTTTGCATCTGGGAGTGCGCGCTTTGGTGAAGCTAGTGGGGGCAAAATTCATCTGGCCGCGCTTGCTCAAGGTCATGAAAGAGTGGGCTTCAGCTTGCGTCGCGTGTGAGCGAGCTAAAGTGCACAAACACACCAGAGCTCCCCTCAAGCCATTCCAAATCCTGGCCAGGAGGTTTGACCACGTCCACGTGGATTTGGTGGGACCCCTCCCATCATCGCAAGGTTTCACGCGCCTTTTAACAATCATGAACTACACCACACGCTGGCCTGAAGTGGTCCTGCTGGCTTCTACCACATCTGCAGAAGTGGCTAGTGCTTTTTTGTCAGCTTGGGTTGCATGGTTCGGATCCCCGTCAGACATCATGCCCGACAGGGGTCCACAATTCGTTTCGGAACTCTGGTCCGCGATGGCCCAGAGCCTGGGGGTCAAAATTCACTGCACTACCGTGTACAACCCCCAAGCTAAGGGGTTATGCAAGCGTTTTCATAGGTTGCTTAAAGCAGCGCTCAGAGCTTTGCTCACGGATACAAATTGGATCAACCGCCTGCCCTGGGTTCTTTTAGCGTTGTGCGCCACACCTAAGGACGATTTGGCAGCCTCCACAGCAGAACTTGTTTTTTCTCAGCCGCTGTGGATCCCCGGAGAGTTTTTACCGGAAAACCCCACGCCTGAGGCTGATCCGTGCAATTTTTACACAGTACAGAGGCTTTTAATGTACCGGGCCTGGCCCACCATTGTTTTCCCCGCACTTTCATCCCCAAGAGGTTACAGTACGCCAGCTTTGTTTTCGTCAGGCACGATGCACACCGGACCCCACTGTGCCCACCGTATGATGGAGTGTACAGGGTGTTGGAACCTGGGGCAAAACATTTTGTGTTAGACTTGGGGAGTGTAGAGAGACAGTCTGCATCAACAGGCTGAAGCCCGCTTTTGTGTTGACAGACGAGCAGATGGTGTTGGCCCAAGATCCCCGATGCGGACGTCCACCGTTGTGGCTCTACACCTGGCAACGTGCCATTTCCAGTTTTGCCTAGAAGGGCGCAAGTTCACCGCGTTCATGGACCATAAGCTGCTGACGTACGTGATGTCCAAGGTCTCGGTTGGTGTTCCCTTGGCCGGGCCCCGCACACGTGAAGCTGATGTGTCCCCCCCCACACACTTTTTCCCTCCACAGACTGATATGCCCTTCTGTACACCTCACCAGCAGGGTGCTTCGACTGGATCGGCAACCCCCCGCTACAGCCGCTATGGGTGCCGGCTCAAGCCCAAAGGATGGGTGGGGGCTGTGTGGGGGTACAGGTGGGGGATTCTCCACCCAGAGAGGAGGAACCTCCGGAGCTGCTGGAAGAGAGAAGGGTGTGAACAGCGGGGCCAGTGTTATGTTATGTTAATGTGCCACACAGGTCTTTGTTCCCAACAGTGTATTATGGTCCGAAGTTCTGGGTCTCAATGCATGGAATTAAAGGTATAAAAGAGGAATGCACAGAGACCCGGGAGCTCTTTTTACTGTACTGTATGTTGGAGATGGAATAAAGTTCATGTGTCATATAGCTCGTTACCTCGCCTGCTTCCTTTCTCCACATTATTACTATTAACAGTCGTCGTAGTAGTATTAGCATTATTGACTGTTACTATTATCAAAAAATAAGCTCTTCTTAAATAACCCACCCTATCTGTTTGGACTTGGTATCTTCACAATTACAATCCTGTGAATGAGCGTCATTATAAAAAGCATATGAACATAAGAAGAAAGAAAAACATTTTCAAAATCCCTTGCTTACACAGGAGACAATCTTGAAATCTCGGATACTTAAAATAAGATAAGATAAGCCATTATTAGTCCCACAATTGGGAAATTTGGTGCTGAAAACAGTCACGTTGTGGAGGAACGGAATAAATGCAGGCAGACACGACAAGCTGAAGGTTAAGGGTGCTTTATTCCTCCATCATGGGGCTCACCCAGCGCTGTGGCAGCACGCTGTGAGTGAGCCCTGAGTCGTCGTCAGTGCGTTCTGAATGCCTGCTCAAGCTGAGTGCTCTGTCTGTCCAAGTAGATTGTGGTGGGTCACCCCACACCGCTCCCCCCCAGAGCGCTCAGCAGGGGAACGAGACGGTGATCGGCTGGCTTTGGAAGCGAGGTGCGGGGAAAGCTCTGTGCAGGAGGAGGTGGAGGTGGGTGGGAGTAAGTGCCGGTCCGGGACGGCAAAGTTGTCCGGGCCGCGCAAAAATTGGAAGAAGAAAAAAAATTGTCTCTGACTCCTCTCGCAGCTCAGTCCTGCGAGGATCCGTAGCGACTGTGAAAAAGAACAGAGGCTGAAGCTGTGTGAAGGACTTGGCGGTTTGGCTTTAGGTGCGGGCACAGCCCTAAAGCCATCGGAGACAGCAGATGGCTGAATTCCCATTGTGCGCCGTGGCTGAGACCCATACAAAGTCCTGTGTGTGGGCTGCGTGTCTGCTTCAGGTGTGTGAGCAGCCCTGAAGATTCCGAGGGTGGCGATCGGCCGTGTTTCTCGGGCATGTGCAGCGGCGGAGGACAATGTCAGTCTGTGGAGCCAGATTGTCCCTGGTGCGTGGCGTGCGCCTGGCGCTGTGACCACATAGCTGAAAGTTGTGCTATCCTCGTAACCCCACGGTGTGCATGCGGTGCTTCTGTGCATGGAAGGTCCGCTGTCAAGAGGTGAGTCATGGTCAGGGAGCTTGATGGAAATCAGCGCAGTCGGCGCCGATGGTCTTCCCTGTTCGGGCTGTTTCTGTTGTTCACTCGTGTTGGGTCATGGTGCATTCTGGTCCAAGCGCTGCGTTCTCCGTCCGGCCCTGGAGGTCGCCATCGTGGAGAGAGGACAAGACGTGCGCGCTCCCGTGTGGATGTGAAGGATGTGGGCGATCCTCTGTCTCTGGGATCCACAGCGCGGTGAGAGGGAGCAGACGAACATTGTCCCTCGGCAGGTCCCAGCGTGGAGGTCCAAAATATCAGGTGAGGGTCGCACCATGACGCTTTCTGAGGCTTTCCCGGTCGTGGATGATCTCCGGGGTGTTTGCCTGGTGTTCCATTCTGCATCGAGGGTCACCAGTGTGCAGGAACGGAATAAGTGCAGACGGACACAACAAGCTGAAGGTTAAGGGTGCTTTATTCCTCCATCACAGGGCTCAGCCAGCGCTGTAGCAGCGCACTGTGAGTGAGCCCTGAGTCTTCGTCAGTGCGTTCTGAATGCCTGCTCAAGCTGAGTGCTCTGTCTGTCCAAGTAGATTGCGGTGGGTCACCCCACACTGTCACTGTTTAAAATCAATTACATTTTTAAAACGGAACATCTTTTATTTTCCTTTATTTTCTAGTATGATCAGGCATTGTACCTGACAACGAGTGCTGATTATTTTATATAATATTCAACTTCTTCAGCCAAAATGAAGAAAATCCAGTGCATGTCTAGTTGCTCAATGGCTTGTTTCTTATCAGCACCAATATGGCGTCAGCGCCTGGCCACCTAAAACTAGCCTGGTGGCTACCCATAAGCACGCTAGCCAAAGTTTTACATCCGGGTAACTACAAAGAAATCAGCCAATCACAGCAATCATTGGGCGGAAGGACGTCTTATGTATTGATCATTACATTGGTACTACTTCCTGCGAAGTCGTTCCTGAAATACGTCCATTCATTTTTATAAATTACAGATTAAATTTGTACATTTTTGTTGTTTGTAGTCCACAAAAGGGGATGATTGAACCCAAGAAGAGAGTCGCTGATATGGCGGTGGTTCCTACTGCCCTGAAGCGGCCCCGGACGGAACTTGTGGCGGCGGCTCAGTCTCAACAGCTCGTGGCCTCGGTACGGAGCCAGTGAGAAAATCAAAAGATAAATGTTATTAAATTTTGTTAAAAGTGCATGTTTTTTCAGAGTGTTGTCAGTGACTATAACTGGGACAGAGAAGTGTTTTTAAACGTTAAACAGGAAAGTGGCGCTAGCTACAGGGTGTGCAGAGCTCTCTAAAAATTACTTAATTATACATTTACTAAATAAAATTTTTAAATTGTCCTAAATACATTCGGATAAATATGCTTTTTTCCCCTTCAGAACGATCCACTGATATTGGTTTAGCTTCCTTGCTTTTAAACTTCATAAACGAATATAACGGCTGTAATGTATGCTTTTGCTTGTCTAGATCGTTTTTAATCTTTTTTTGGCAAAAAGGAAAAAAGCTATTGTGCTTTAGAAGTATTGTGTGTTTCCGTTTCGTTTATACATTTAATTAAAAGTGCTATTACAAAGCCTTTAAAAGTAGTGAAAGTGAACTTGTTTCTGTTATAGACAGACAGATCAAGTTGAATTCATTTAGTCCTCTTGTCACAGTTAATTAAGGAGCTTGGCATCAACTCAGCCCTCAAAAAGGTTTCACAGAGGCTTTTGAAAATTAATTAAAATGTGTGGAAATGACAGATTTTGTTATTAATCCATCAAATGTACATTAACTGATAAACTACTATTATGTGTTTACTGTGTAGTACTTGTCCCTGGGCAAAGTTTATTAAGTATATATAAAACAAAACTTCATTTGCTCAATTACATATCTTATAACATGTAAGAGAGGGAACCTCTTGTTGAAACAGGTTCACACTCCTGGTTACGGTTGTTGAATATGCCCCTAGTGTTCCCATTGTGTGTTTTTTGCTGTACTCTGTGATTTGGTAGGATTTGTCATGATATTAGAGTACCTGGGCCCATTCTTTACGAGCCAAAGTTTTAAAAAAGTAAGTTGCTGTAAAAAGTATATAGATGGTATGTACGTCATGTCACACCCCAAACCCATGGCAGTTATTCAGCAGTGAGTGCCAAAAAACAAGTGGCAGCTTTGTTTCTATACCGCAAAACATAAAAACTCAACACAATATTTATTCACAGCAATACACGACATGCCTGCTGTGGAGAAGATCCTCCTACCCTCCTGTCTTGTATTAATCTACTACTATAACTACACAGTATAACAAAACCTGTGCATAGTGGCCTTGATTGCTCCTGGCTATAGCCTAATGTAATGAAGGCAGTGTGTCTTGTATGTCAACAGCTGCAACATAGATGTTAAATAACTTTTCCAACCCCGTACATGTCGCCCACAGGGCCCCCCACGGACTTCAAGCCTTCAGGCACCCATCATGTTGATGTCAGGCCACGAAGGTGAGGTCTACTGCTGCAAGTTTCACCCCAATGGAGCCACACTGGCCTCCTCAGGATTTGACAGGCTCATACGTAAGTTACAAACTCTTAAACTGTATTAGCCATGAGACAAATCAACATTGGACATATTTTTTTTCTATAAGTGTAGTCACAGTTACTGTGAGCAGCCCTCTTTTTGTATGTGAATGTGTTCTTTCTCTTGTGCAGTGCTGTGGAATGTGTATGGAGATTGTGAGAATTATGCCACTTTAAAGGGCCACAGTGGGGCAGTGATGGAACTGCATTACAACACAGATGGCAGGTGAGGCTCAAGTATGAGATCATTGCTAGAGAATGTCTGACAACACTCAATTCACAATAATTACAGTACTCCTATGAAAATCGTGAAAACTCAAAGTTATTAGTTCATTACAGGTGTTCCAACCAAAAATAGAAAGGCCTACAAAATAAACAAATGAGAATGTAAATTAAAAAGTGTATGAGAAAGTATACAGTATATGCTATATGAAATATGTGCAGTATAAACAGAGTTAACATTCTAACATAAAAACTAGAAAAGCACTCGGAGAGCGCAGACCTCCGCCAAGAGCAACAGTTCCCCCCAGTATTGTGATTTATACCATAAATATTCTACACTAATTTTGTTAATGTTCTTTCCCTGTATCATGTGTTTCTGTATGTCATATGATTGGTCAAGAAAACAAAAAAAATGTTATTTGAACTACACAAATACAATTTATTTAATTTAACAAGAGATACAACATGTACAAGTCTTTAGTTGGAGAACACATTCATGAAATTAATTCCTAATAATAAGTTCTGGATATTGAAAAGCTACCATTAACATTTTTCTAACTTCGTTTCTTTCCAGGAAATTAAAAATATGTACATATACGTAGTGTAGAATAGAACAATATTAACTCCAATCTTCTTTAAAAAAAAAAAAAAAAAAACATAACCTCCTGGCGGAGGTTATAAGAAAAAATCAATAAAATCAAACTAAGCTCGACGAGCTTCAGTAGCATCTGGGGATAGCCCCTCATCCTGTCTATGCTGCCGTGTACTGTCTCTGTCTTTAGCACGGCGAGAAGCAGCAGCCTGTGGCCTCTCATTCAGTGTACGCTGCATTTTAGTGGCTCTGTCACAAGCTGGACGAGCTTCAATATGTAGTTCAGTGTTTCCTGCTGGCGGAAGCACTGAACTACACATTACCTCCGGGCCCTATCTCACAATGTTAAAGAATCCTTTAAAAAATTCCTGGATCCAGACGGTGATCCGGATCATCCCCAAAATTTAATCAGTTCTTCCTTGTACCATTTCCAACAACGCCTGAAAGTTTCATTGAAATCTGTCCAAAACTTTTTGAGTTATCTTGCTAACCAACAGACAAACAGACAAACGCCAGCAAAAACATAACCTCCTGGCCTGCGGCCTGGCGGAGGTAATTATGAGATTGAGATTGAGATTCAACTTTATTGTCATTACACATGTATGAATACAAGGTAACGAAACGTGACTTGGCATTTGGGCACGCTCTGCAGAGCGCATCCAAGGCCGGGGCAGCCGCTAGGTGCCAGTCATAGTAATAGTAATTATGCCACTGTTTCACAGTTTAATAACTGCCTTCCAAAATCTGTTGCATTGTGGTTACTGCACAAATATTACAGTGGTGGTCGGTGTTATATCAGGCAGTAGCATAAATAGATGGCAGATGAGAAACCAGAATAACGGCTCAAAGAGTCTGATGCAAACAATTATGTAGTCTGATAGCCACAGATCGAAATGACTTCCTATGATGCCCTATGGAGCTTCTTGGTGGGAAATGTGTTAGCTCCTGTTATCAAGCACCACACTGTGGAGTGGGTGTGAGACATTGTCCAAGGTGGCGTGTAGCTTGCACAATAACCTAAGATCTAGCACAGCATTCAGAGTCCAGTTCCACTCCCACAATATCACTGGCCTTCCCAATCACATTATTTGGTCTGTAGCTGTCTGCTACTCTCAAGCTGCTACTCCCACACACAACATTATTAGCCATCTTTACTAAGCATTTTCATTAAGTGTCTTGGGGTATATTTCAGCATGCTGTTCTCAGCGAGCACAGACAAGACTGTTGGTGTGTGGGACAGTGAAACAGGTGAGAGGATCAAACGTCTGAAGGGCCACACCTCCTTCATCAACACCTGCTACCCAGCTCGCCGAGGGCCCCAACTGGTCTGCACTGGCAGTGATGATGGGACAGTGAAGGTGAGATTATCAGCTGGCAGATACTTGATCGAGCTGTGATTGTGATTTTGTTAAAGTCTTTCATTATCATATGATTGCCTCCGCTGTAGCTGTGGGATATCCGCAAGAAGGGAGCGATCCACACTTTCCAGAACACCTACCAGGTCCTTGCTGTGACGTTCAACGACACCAGTGATCAGATCCTGTCTGGAGGCATTGACAACGACATAAAGGTACCTGGCTTCACAATTACGGGAAACCAGTCAACTACAAAGCACAATAAAACCACAAGCACATACATTGTAAAAACATCATTACTTGTAGCTTTTTTGAGACCATCCAAAGAAGAAACTTGATCTGTATGCTGTATTTTATCAGAAAATGATGGAATTTTAATTGCTTATTTACACCTATTGTGTAGCTCCAGTTCTTTCACATTATTCACATTATTTGTCATAGTCTGGGCTAGGGATGGGCATAATTTACCGATTAACCGATAATTGATCATTAAGAATTTCACCGAGGAAGTTCATTTTCGTCGACAAACCGTTTTTTTTTTTTTTTTTTTAAACAATCCGAGGTTATTAGGCCTAGTGCACGGCCATCCTCAAACAATGCAATGGCAAAATTTGGGCACCAGGGGGCAACATTACACCATCGCCGTACCCTGGCGTGCCTCAGTTGCTACATGCGAGCTTCCGTAGGGCAATCGCCAAATCATGAAGCGGTTACGGCGAAGTGTTGCGTGGGACCATTTCAATTTAAAAAATGACCAGGTGTACTGCAATCACTGCAATGCAGCATACAAATATACCTCATCGACAGGGTCCATGGAACACCCTTATTACGTGAAGCCATTTTTGAAAAGAAACCGCCAACAGTGGTTGCGCGCTGAGTAATGGCGGTCGTGAAGATTCTTTTTTTTTTTTTTCAGAAACTTTATTGAGAAGGTCATGAAGATTCGGTAGAAGACACACACACACGTATGTGTGTGTGTGTGTGTGTGTGTAAGTGTACACACGTCGAGGGAAGCTGCAGGAGGCGGCGTAGTGGCTCGATGGGAAGACTATTTCGCACAAAATGGCACAAGAGAACAGCAAAAAGTTCTGCGCGGCTAGACTAAGTAACACGAGCGATAGAGCAATGAATGCGGTCTTCGTTTGTTGGGTGGCCGCTCGGCAGGGACAGAAGCTGGGTAAAATGTCTCGGCCAATCAGCTTGCGGGGTGAAACGTCTCGGCCAATCAGCTTGCGAGATTCCTGAGCCGAGCCAACACGAGAACAGAGAGAGAGGGATTTGAGAGAGAGAGGGCTCTCCGTGCTGATACCTGATGTTCTAATGTAATCTACCTGCCTTGTTACGTACCTAAAAATGTTAATGATTAACCGATTATTAATCATTAATTCTCCCGACGATCGGTGAAGAAAATTTCACCGAATGCCCATCCCTAGTCTGGGCTGAGTCCTAGGATTGTGCCCACTGTTTGTTTTATTGTTATGATTATTTGACTGTGTTTTGCCTTCTGTGTCTTCCCCTGGGTCCTCTGTGATTGTTATCGCCTTCTCCGGTCCTCAGTCTGTCATGTGGTCCCCATTACCAACTGTTGTGATTCTGTGTCCTGCCTTGGTTGTTTTTACAAGTCGTGTGTCTGTGTACGTGTGTGTGTGTGTGTGTGTGCGCACGCGTGTGTGTGTTCCATGTACTCCCTTTTCTATCATTCTCAGTCCCTCATGTCTTCCATAGTCATAGCTATTTCTCCTCATGTGTTGCTGATTTATCCCTGATCACTATCCCCAGCTGTCTCGTGTTTCCCCTGATCATCTGTTCCCTATATACAGTATGTCCTCATCTGCATACATTTGATGTGGCTTCATACCGTGGATATCCCTCTGACTCCTGTTCCCGTGATTGTGCCTGTATCTGTGAGTGTTCAGCCTTTCACAGCTCGCTTTCGGTTCAGCCCCCGTGCTGGTTTTATTTTGTGTTGTTTGGGAAATAAACCCAGTTAAAACTGAAGTCCTGCCTGCGTTAGAGTCTGTCTTTTCTGCTGGTCAAAGGCTGCCCATGACAGAATGACACCACCATTTGACTCTGTGGGCATGGATTTCAGCGTCTTCAGCTTGGATGAGGAGGAGTGTTGGGCTGCAGGCCTGATTGAGGACTTAATCGGCAACGCCCAGGCCTCTCACACTCCTGAGGAAGCCCTGAGATAACTGGATGGTGCGGCTGAGCTGATAGATACTTTTCCCAGCCTGTGGACCAAGCCAGGACTGATCAGGTTCCTCTCCACCATTCCCCGTTTGCATCAGTTGCTCTGGCCGTTGGAGAGAAGCTCATCCTCCCCTGTACCTGCGCCGGCAGGGACACGTTCCTGGGTACAGACGTCCTCCGCTTCTCATTCAGCTACGAGACCTTCTCCAAGCCGCTCTTCAGCTCGAGTAGCTCCATCATCACCTGTTACTCCTCTGCCTGCTGCCTCCATGCCTATGCTGGATGACCCCATTGGTTGTCAGATTGGGTTTGCTGCATCAGGGCCCCAGTTTTCTGTTAATGTGGATTTGGAGGAGGAGCGCCAGCAGGTTTTGCTCGCACAGACAGAATTAATGTTGGACTATAAACCCTGGTTTCTCCCAGAGTATGTTCCCAGCAGGGGAACATACTCTGGGAGAAACCATGTGCCTCCAGTGCCGGCTCCTCATCGCGCCTCAGCACCAGTACCTGCTCCTCGGCGCCTCCCAGCTCCAGTACCAACTCCACCGGTCATCTGTCCTGCAATACATCCTGAGGTCATCACCCCGGCAACAGGAGATCAGGAGTTAAGGCAAGTACCTTTTCATTTATGTTCTACCACTATTTTTGAAAAGACTTGCCTTGCTCCTGCTGGAGGGACCCAAGCACACCCTGCCAGTCTCTGCTGCTTATGACTGTGGTGTCGCCTCACTGACCTCCTGTTTCCCTCCATTGTCCGAGGTGGCCGTGTCGAGGATGGAGCCGCAGGAGGACCATGCTCCATCATCGTCGTAACAACACAGGAGCTTTGAGCAATATTTTGTTATTAAAAGGTTTTTTAAAACTTTAATGTTAAAATTGAGGCGGTGTTTATATCGTCGCGCTGGGGCGATACTGAGGCCAAATAATGATCTGAACCTTGAGGGTGTGACTGGCAAAGACTAACAATGTGAGCACCGTGGCTCTGTTGTAAGCAGTTTGTTTTTATTGATGCCAAAAGATTATTATTGTTATTATTCTTCCTAAATGACCGCATTTTTGACCCTCTAAACATTAACCAAAATGCAGGGTTTTTTTTTTGCACACATCTCAGACCCAGTAAAAAATTTTATAAACTGAAAAAAATAAGTGCCCCATGCTGAAAATTTTCAGACGTATCCAGCGTATGGTTGATGCGTCCCACATTCATGGAGCAAAGGTTGTAGGGCCTTCCCCCATGTTTTTTTTTTTTTTTTTTTTTTACCATTGCAGTCTGTACCATCAAGCAAGATGGGAGTGGACTCCCACCTGGTGGACTGGATCTCTGACTACCTCACTGGCAGACCACAATATGTCGGGCTGAAGGATATTACGTCTGACACCGTTGTCTGCAGCACTGGAGCTCCCCAGGGCACAGTATTGGCCCCTCTTCTCTTCACCCTGTACACCTCGGACTTCTGCTACAACTCGGAGCTGTGTCATATTCAGAAGTATGCCGACGACACAGCCATTGTTAGGTGTATCAGGGATGACAGAGAGGAGGAGTATCAGAGACTAGTAGGGGACTTTGCTGCATGGTGCCACACTAACCACCTACAGCTCAACACCTCTAAGACGAAGGAGCTGGTTATTGATTTTGGGAGGTCTAGACCAAGACCTCAACCAGTCCTGTTAGAGGGAGCTGAGGTGGAGGTTGTGGATTCATACAAATATCTCGGGTTGTGGTTGGATAATAAATTGGATTGGACAACATACATTAGCCACTTGTATGGGAAGACACAAAGTAGGATGTACTTCTTAAGGAGATTGCGGTCCTTCAACATCTGCAGCAAACTTCTGCGGATGTTTTACCAGTCGGTGGTTGCCAGTGTCCTCTTTTACTCTGTGGTGTGGGGGGGCAGTATATCCAAGAAGGATGCGTCCAGACTGGATAAACTGAACAGGCGGGCCGGCTCTGTGGTCGGCGCGAAGCTGGACACCCTGGTGACGGTGGCAGAGATGAGGACTCTGGATAAACTGTTGGATATAATGGACAACGTCAGCCACCCTCTGCACACTATCATCAGTGACCAGAGGAGCCTGTTCAGTGAAAGACTGCTCCTTCCCAAGTGTTGGACCAACAGGCTCAAGAACTCTTTTGTCCACCATGCCATCACACTCTATAACTCCTCACTTGGGAGGGGGGACATAGAGTACAGAGGACAGTAGGGCATTCATAGTGAAATAACCTTAACTTAGCCATACTTGTACAAGCCATATTTAGCCTTATATTTATACTGTGTATATCAGGGGTGTCAAACTCATTCCATGGAGGGCCAAGACCCTGCATGTTTTGCTTCTACCCAGTGTCTTCAGCAGGTGTTTTCACTGATCAGCAATCAGTGGGAAGAAATTCAGTGAAATCACCTGTTGAAGACACTGGGTGGAGGTAAAACCTGCAGGGTCTTGGCCCTCCATGGAATGAGTTTGACACCTGTGGTGTATATTATGTTAAGTGTTTATTAAGTGTTTATTTTTTTCTTTTTTGCTTTTCTGATCTGTATGCTCCTTTTATGTGCTGCTGGAAATTTTAAATTTCCCAGAGGGAGTCATCCCAAAGGAATTAATAAAGTTAAGTCTAAGTCTATCAGCAGTCCAGTGCTGTTCTGATAGATATGCCAAAATGTCAGAACACTGGAGGAGGTGGATCCAATCAGCTGATTGCTCAAATCACAGAGCTCAGCTGTTTTCCGTAGTAAATCAGCCTCAGGGCAAAAGCACACTCCATGCATTATCTTTTTTTTTCACTTTATTGAAAATAACTTTTTTTTTTATTGCCATCAGTTAGCGTGCCTTTGAGCCAGGTCATGTCTGGCCGCTGCCTCTCCCAGCATGTTCTGTGTTGATTTGTCAGACCTGGTCCCCACTGACGCTCTGCCCAGTCTGCTCGCGTACCTCATGTTCTCCATATATGTCGAGTTATCCTTTAGACCTACGCAATCACAGCAGCTTTATGGTATAATATTTTTAAGCATTAAATCTTCAGTATTATCTTTTTCTAGTCAAATTTGTAGTTTTTCACTTCCTTGTTTTGTCTAGGGAACACTGTAGTTACTTGACAGGTTGTGGTGCCGCGTATTATCCAGTCAGCACAGAGTCAATGCGAAACCCTGCCCACATTTCTTGAAGCCATGGAATGAAGAGACACAGAGTGGTGACACAGCGGTGGCTAAACTTTTATTGATAAAAATGACATATTTTGACTGAGCGACTTCATACTCGGGGATGTGCACCCTCGTAACCTCAGCAAAGCACTTATAAAATCTGAGGTCAGTCTGACGTACGATTTGAGAGATATCTGAGGAACACATACACACACTCGCAGACACACACAAACGGGCAGAGATTTGTTGCATTTATAGATGCATTAAAAAATATTTCAACTAAATCCAGTTTGCCAAGAACACAAATCAGTTATTTTATTGATGTCTACAATTCAGAGACTAGCACCTAAAATTTGCAGGACTGAATATGATAATGGGAAGCTTCAAATATTTCAAGGTGAAAATCTGTGTAAAATGTACAACGAATTAAAAAAAAAAAATGAAGAAGAGAATGAGAATAAATAATTAAAACCCAATGTGTTTGTCTTACAGGAGAAAAAAAATATGTCCATTACTATTAGAGTGACCAGTTTGTTTAGCTTCAGTTATCATTTCAAAGATAACAGACTGCAATAGATTTGGGAAAAAGGACTTCCTGTAAGGTTTTATTAATTATTTCTAGCACAACAGTCATCCTCAGCCTGCTTGTAAATTAGAGGCTCAAATCATGAGTAAACAGTTTAAAAACCCTTTCAGTTTGTGTCTCAGTCTGTGCAAAATTTCCACATACGGCTTTGTTATCAAAATACACTAATTTAACTCACCTTTAAGCCTTATGCACGCTGCATTTTCCCTCTGTTCCGCTTTGATCTGCATGTGCTTTGGACGAGCCCAGCGTGTACACAGCCTTGTACATGCTCACTTTTTTTCATCTACCAGGCCAAGCGGTTGATGCATGCGCACAACTGTTATTTGTAGTTTCGCCCCAGCCCTATGGGTAGAACAAATGCTCGAACACGCCAGTTTGTTCACCAACTATAAACTCGAAAGCGATGCACGTTTTTTTTGTAGCAACAACAATGGCGTCATTTCAAAAAGGAGGAATAACTGTTTTCCAGTGCGCTCCTCTGCTCAAGCTGCTACTGCTGCTGCAAAAGGATTCATGTAGTTTATTCTCGTCTTCCGCGTCCTCGTTGTCTTCCTCGTCTGCTTTGTCTTTGTATGCTGTGTTGGTAGCGCCACCTCGTGAATGGGACGTTCAGTCTTGCGCATGCGCTGTCAATGCGTTCAGGTTGTGGACAGGCCGCACGGTCATTAAAATATGAGCTGCACGCAGTCGTCCGTAGTAGAGCCCTGCAGACACTAGCGGACTGGAGACAACGACGTAAATTCCGTCACACAAGGTTTCCGGTTGCACGTACGCGCACAGTGGAGGTGCAACATGAATCCAGCTTTACTTTCACTGCAGCTGGGGAAAAAGGTATTGTAATAACTATGCCAGGCCAGTAGAGGTAGCAGTGCGCCTTTTTTTTTACAGCCCCCCCATGCCACAGGCACCGAGGCATCAGCACCTTGGTGTTTTCATAAAAACTACTACCAGTATCATAAAATGCATCTTTTTTATTACTTTCCAAAAAAAAACTTTCACGTTCTAAATTACTGAGATGCACTATTAGACTTTAACAGGAAAATAAATTGTGAGCTGTTTCATCTGTTGCATGTTTACCATTATCACAGTACCCCGGCAATCCAGGCAAACCCAGTACAATTTGGGTTCTCTCTGTTGTCTTTTACCTCAGTGATAACTTGAGTCCAGTCTGCTTTCCCGTCTAGCAGCAGGGATGGGTTTTTGCGCTCGTGCAGTTTCTTCCTTGCTCTAGTCTGTTTCTCTGCCCTGCTGATTTGAAGCAGGCAGGTGGATCTTCAAGCTCACGTGCCATTGGAACTTGTTGTGGCTCGCCGTCGTAACCCAGAAGGGGGAGTTTTTTGCTCTGCTTGGCCTCTTCCCCTGCTTTTTCTTTAGTTTTGGTTGAAAGGCAGCAGTAGGTGACCACATGCGCCCCCGCCTGGATGGCAACGCCCCTACATTTCATAGAATAAGCTCCCATTGAAAAGGACTGCTGAGTTATCAATTGACAGGTGATTTAATTTAGTTGACTATATTCTTATCGACAATTAATCAAAAGTCAATTTATCATTAACATCTCTAGTTCAGACTTTTCTGTGCTTGGTGGCTGATGAGAGAATCCAGAGGGAGCTAGACGGAGCAACCCAAAATAAAAACGTATACTAGGAGTTCTCCGAGCTAACTGCCGCTCACGGGTACCACCGGACATTAAAAGTTTGTTACCAGACCATTAAGGACCACAGCAGCCGAAGTGGGTCAAACAGAAAAGACTGTAAGTGGTTCAAGCAAATGGATGCCATTTACAGGCACCAACTGCAAGCAACGGGAAAGAGAGTGGCCTCAATTCGGCCACAACATCGTTGACAACCTCGGCCATGGCATTGTTGGAAATCGTGATAGAGGATGGTGAGTATTTTGTGAGTGTAAGCATCTTTTTTTTTTTTCCACAATATCTTTATTGAACCTTTTTTTTTTAACAAACATGATACAAACAATCAAACACTAACACTAAAGTACTACAAAAAAAAAAAAAAAATGCACTAAAAACACCAACAACCACCAACAAAATCAAATCTTCAACAATGCTCCTCTGTTTAGTCTAGACAATCCAATACATAAGTATACATATTATGTTCACCAGTTTGGAATTTACAAGGTCCACACACATCATTCACCTTCTTCTTCAAGAGTTATGTTTAAATTTTTTACATAATCAATAAAAGGTCTCCATATATTCTCAAACACAATTTCCTTTGATTTTAGTATATATGTTATTCTTTCTAATGGAAGGTTTGTTAACATCTGTCTTAACCACTGAGTCACATCTGGTCTATGAGTCTTTTTCCATAATAGTGCAATACATTTTTTGGCATTAAGCAAACTGAGGTCTATGAATGTTCTTTCACTTTTATTAAAATTATGCTTTTCTGGGTACAGACCCAACAAAAACAGTTTAGGATTCAATATGATTTGTTTTGAGATTATTTTTTCAATTGTTACCCTCACCTCTTCCCAAAACATTCTTATTAATCTACATTCCCATAAACAATGAAATAGGGTTCCTTTACTTTCCATGCATTTTGTGCATGTATCTGGTATATTTTTGTTATATCTATTTAACTCCTCCGGTGTAACATACATCCGCATTAACCATTTGAAATGTATCAATTTAAGGCGTGCATTTATTGATTTGGTTTGAGCTTCTGTACAAGCCAATTCCCATTGTTCCTCTGAAATTTCAATTTGCAGATCTTCTTTCCAGTAGTTTAATCTTTTCAGTGAATTTTCACTTGAAGATAGTGTCAATGAGTTATAAAACTCTGAAATAATACCCTTTCTTTTACTATCTTTCATCATCATTTTTTCCAAGGATGAATAAATAGGTCGAGTGAGAGCTTTATTTTGATTTGATCGAATAAAGTTTCTAAGTTGAAGATATTTAAAAAAATGTGTTCTATTGAGATTAAATTTGATCCTCAGCTCTTCAAAAGACATTATGTTGTCTGCACATGGCAAATATAAATCCTGAATCTTTTGTATCCCTTTTAAATTCCATACTTTAAATACAGCGTCCGCTCTCCCTGGTTTAAAATATTGATTACCCCATATTGGACTAAATTGTGACAATAACTGTGGTTCTTTTAAATAGTTTTTAGCTTCACACCATATTTTGATCATATGCTTTACAAATGGATTTTTAACTTGTTTTTGTAATTTTTTTGCCGAATCTGAGTATATGAATATGGGAAGAGGTAAAGGTAAATTGTATGATTCCATTTCAGTCCAGTGAGGGAGATCATTTGATGAAAAATAATATGTCATAGACCTCAGTTGTGCCGACCAATAATACAACATAAAATTTGGACATTTCAGACCTCCACGATCAAATGGTAAATATAATAAAGACAAACGTAATCTAGCCCTCCTGTTGTTCCATATAAATTCCACTAACTTTTTTTTTATTCTTGAGAATAGATCTAAAGGTGGTGATAAGGGAATGTATTGAAATAAATAAAGTATTTTAGGTAAAATATTACTTTTAAGTATATTGATTCTCCCGATCATCGACATTGGTAGTGACATCCATCTCTGAGTTAACTCACTGATATCTGACATTAAGGCTTCATAGTTGACACTGGCGACTGATTCTAGCTTAGGCATAATTTGGATTCCTAAATATTTAAACTGATTTACAACATTGAATTGATTTACCTCAGGGGCTGGGTAATTTCTCTGGGTCTCATTTAGCATTAATATTGAAGATTTAGTTTTATTTATTTTATATCCTGATATTTCCCCAAAATTCTTTATTAAATTCAACAAGGTTGGAATTGATTTTTTTAGATTCGACATAAACAAAATTATATCATCGGCGTACAGGGAGATTTTATGTTCTGTTGGTCCAACTTTAATTCCATATATTTGTGAATGTAAACGTATCGCTATCGCTAAAGGTTCAATTGCCATAGTAAACAGTAAAGGTGAAAGTGGACAGCCTTGTCGACATCCTCTATTGATTTTTATTGGTTTTGAAATATTGTTATTTGTTAGGATTTCTGCTGTAGCATTATTGTATATTATTTGAACCCATTTTATGAAATTATTTCCAAGTCCAAACCTTTGTAGGACTTCAAAAAGAAAGGGCCATTCAACTCTATCAAAGGCCTTTTCGGCGTCCAATGATAGGAGAGCTGTATCCGGTGCTTCTTTATTAAAATAAATAATATTGACTTCCGGTTATGGCTGCCACGTAGGACGGACGTGTCTCGCTCTGCTCTGCTCCTGGAGAAAAAAAATCGGCAAATAACTCTCTCATTTGGGACAGAACGTATCCCAGCGTTTGGGCGAGGATATGTCGGCGAAGCCTAAGGCTGGAAAACCAGGAAAAGGAAAAAGCGAGCCGCCGAAACAGTCCAAATTAACGGACTTTCAGGTCTGTGACGCAGCAAACAGGGCTCCATATATGGCGGAGGAGGCTGGCAACGCTGCGATTTCTGCGGGGAATGGCGCAGATGCGCTGATGGCTGCCATGAGTTCAATGAGAGCGGACTTTTCCTCTAGATTTGATGGGATTATGACAGCGTTGGAAGGAATAAGAAAGGAATTGGGTGACTGTGTAGAACGAACGGCGCAGATGGAGCTCCGTCTCGCTAGTGCTGAAGATGACGTCACCCGTCTTCAATTAAAGGTGCGCACTTTGGAAAAAAAAAATAAATCTCTGGAAGATAATATTTTGGATTTGGAATCTCGGTCGAGACAGAATAATTTGAGGCTGGTGGGTCTTCCAGAGGAATCAGAAGGTCGGGACGTATGTTCCTTTCTGGAAAAGTGGATTCCGGAGGTGCTGGGCAGCGAGGAGTTGCAATCAGCAGTGGTTCTGGAAAAAGCACATCGCATTGGCCCACGGAGAGATAAGGGACCGCCGAGGACCTTAATTATGAAGTTTCTTAACAACAGAGACAGGATGAAGATCTTCAACGCTGCACGAGCTAAAAAAGGAGAGATTAAACACCAGGACCAGCAGGTGCGGTTCTACCCAGATTTGGCCACAGGAATCCAGCAATTGAGGAAGCAGTTTGATCCCGTACGTAAGGAGCTGCGCAACCTTGGGATTCGTCATGGTGTAATCTATCCTGCGAGACTGCTGACCACGTATGAGGGCAGAACCCACATCTTCAAGACCCCAGAGGAGGCGCAGGAGTTCATCAAGAAGATCAAAGAAGAAGAAGAGACTGGTGGGAGCTAAGCATGAACAAAATATAAGGTAGAATAATTAAGCATTTGCACAGGCATCTGACTGACTTGAAGTAAATAGTAAGTTTACAAAATATAGATTGTATTATATATTAAAAAAACAAAACAAAAACAAAACAAACAAACAAAAAAAAAACTATGATGTACAAAGTTGTTAAAAATTTTGGAGTTAAGTTGGAAAACTACAGAGGAGAGTTAATGTTACGTCATTAAAAGCAGTAGAGTTAGGGTGATTGGGAGGATGAAGAAGGAGTGGCTTAGGCTGTTCCCCGTGGGTGTGGAACGGTCGATGGCTATATCGGGAGACAGAATTTTTCTTTTGATTTTGGGGGGTTTGCCACAAGTGTGGGAAGGGGAAATTTGTTTGTGTGTAGTTTGTAGGATGAATGTTCAACCACTCATGTTTTTGCTTCTCTGTATGAGCATGTTTACACTGCAAGGTAATCCCAAACTCTCTATTGATCATGGACCAAAGTGTTAATCTTAATTTAACTTCATGGAATTGCAGAGGTCTACAAAATTTAAAAAAACTTAAACAAGTTATGAATAAAATAAAGGACATGGGTTCAAGAATTGTGTTTTTACAAGAAACTCATCTGATAGAGGAGGATGTTAAAAGAATTAGGAGTAGATGGCAGGGAAGTGTATTCACCTCTTCATTTTCATCCCGAGCCAGGGGAGTTATGACTCTCATACATAAATCAGTTCCTTTTCAAGTGAAAAATGTAATTGGAGACAAATTTGGAAGATATGTAATCATTCAAGGTTCTTTGCTATTAGAAAATATAAATCTTGTGAACTTATATGGTCCCAATATAGATGATCAGAAGTTCTTTGCTAATTTATTTCTCATCTTATCATCACTTACAGGGCAACATATAATAGCAGGGGATTTTAATTGTACATTGAATCCAGGTGTGGATAGATCAACAGGACTGGATTGTACGCACATTGGATGTAGGATGACTATTAATCATTTTATGAAAGAATTGAGATTGTTAGATATATGGAGAGAAATGAAACCACAAGTTAAAGCCTATTCTTGTTATTCCAGTACCTACAAGACATTCTCACGTATTGATTATTTTTTGATTTCCACAGAATTAAGGTCCAAGATTCAAAACTGCTTTTATGATAACATCGTGATCTCTGATCATGCACCCTGTTGTCTAATATATGTAGATAAAAAATTGACAAAGGAATCAGGTAGATGGCAATTTCAGCATAAATGGCTTCAGGATGAGGAATTTGTCAAGTATATAGAAAAACAGATAGACGAGTTCTTTGACATCAATACTACACAAACATCAGCATGTGTAAAGTGGGAGGCTTTCAAAGCTTTTATTAGGGGGCATATTATTAGTTATACAGGATCAAAATCTAAGAAGACTCGAGAGGAGAGAGCTAAATTGGAACATAAAATAAAAAATCTTCAGGAAAAAGTGTATGCAGGAAGTGACCCAAGGTTGGAGAATGAATTACTGATTTTGAGAGCTGAATACGACAAAAAATCAGCGAATAGAGCTGCCTCGAGTCTTCTAAGATTGAAACAATCTTTTTATGAACAAGGTGAAAAATCAGGAAAATTATTAGCATGGCAGATTAAACAATTGGAAATTAAAACACCAATTACCAGTATTATAAGTAATGGACAGGTAGTTATAGATCCTTTAGAAATTAATAGAGCCTTTAGAGATTACTATGAAAAATTATATGATACCAAAAATGAACCTGATTTAACAAAACTAAATGGGTTTTTGAACGAACTATCTATACCGTGTATTCCAAATGAAAACAGGGAGATATTGGAGTCTAAAATTAGTCAAGAAGAAGTTGGGCTAGCCATTGATAATATGAAATCAGGAAAAAGTGCAGGACCAGATGGTCTTCCAGTTGACCTTTATAAAAAATTTAAGAATAAATTAATAAAACCTTTTTTGGAAATGGTTTTAGAAGCATTTCAAAATAATAATTTACCATCATACATAAATAATGCCTTAATTATACTGCTGCCAAAACCAGGTAAGCCCTCTAATAAATGTGAAAATATGAGACCAATAAGCCTATTAAACGCCGACCTTAAGATAATCTGTAAAATTTTAGCAAGACGAATACAAGAAATTTTACCAAATATTATTAATCGAGATCAGAATGGCTTTATAAAGGGTAGACAAGGCTTCCATAATGTAAGAAGACTATTTAATATTATCTATTTTAATAAAGAAGCACCGGATACAGCTCTCCTATCATTGGACGCCGAAAAGGCCTTTGATAGAGTTGAATGGCCCTTTCTTTTTGAAGTCCTACAAAGGTTTGGACTTGGAAATAATTTCATAAAATGGGTTCAAATAATATACAATAATGCTACAGCAGAAATCCTAACAAATAACAATATTTCAAAACCAATAAAAATCAATAGAGGATGTCGACAAGGCTGTCCACTCTCACCTTTACTGTTTACTATGGCAATTGAACCTTTAGCGATAGCGATACGTTTACATTCACAAATATATGGAATTAAAGTTGGACCAACAGAACATAAAATCTCCCTGTACGCCGATGATATAATTTTGTTTATGTCGAATCTAAAAAAATCAATTCCAACCTTGTTGAATTTAATAAAGAATTTTGGGGAAATATCAGGATATAAAATAAATAAAACTAAATCTTCAATATTAATGCTAAATGAGACCCAGAGAAATTACCCAGCCCCTGAGGTAAATCAATTCAATGTTGTAAATCAGTTTAAATATTTAGGAATCCAAATTATGCCTAAGCTAGAATCAGTCGCCAGTGTCAACTATGAAGCCTTAATGTCAGATATCAGTGAGTTAACTCAGAGATGGATGTCACTACCAATGTCGATGATCGGGAGAATCAATATACTTAAAAGTAATATTTTACCTAAAATACTTTATTTATTTCAATACATTCCCTTATCACCACCTTTAGATCTATTCTCAAGAATAAAAAAAAAGTTAGTGGAATTTATATGGAACAACAGGAGGGCTAGATTACGTCTGTCTTTATTATATTTACCATTTGATCGTGGAGGTCTGAAATGTCCAAATTTTATGTTGTATTATTGGTCGGCACAACTGAGGTCTATGACATATTATTTTTCATCAAATGATCTCCCTCACTGGACTGAAATGGAATCATACAATTTACCTTTACCTCTTCCCATATTCATATACTCAGATTCGGCAAAAAAATTACAAAAACAAGTTAAAAATCCATTTGTAAAGCATATGATCAAAATATGGTGTGAAGCTAAAAACTATTTAAAAGAACCACAGTTATTGTCACAATTTAGTCCAATATGGGGTAATCAATATTTTAAACCAGGGAGAGCGGACGCTGTATTTAAAGTATGGAATTTAAAAGGGATACAAAAGATTCAGGATTTATATTTGCCATGTGCAGACAACATAATGTCTTTTGAAGAGCTGAGGATCAAATTTAATCTCAATAGAACACATTTTTTTAAATATCTTCAACTTAGAAACTTTATTCGATCAAATCAAAATAAAGCTCTCACTCGACCTATTTATTCATCCTTGGAAAAAATGATGATGAAAGATAGTAAAAGAAAGGGTATTATTTCAGAGTTTTATAACTCATTGACACTATCTTCAAGTGAAAATTCACTGAAAAGATTAAACTACTGGAAAGAAGATCTGCAAATTGAAATTTCAGAGGAACAATGGGAATTGGCTTGTACAGAAGCTCAAACCAAATCAATAAATGCACGCCTTAAATTGATACATTTCAAATGGTTAATGCGGATGTATGTTACACCGGAGGAGTTAAATAGATATAACAAAAATATACCAGATACATGCACAAAATGCATGGAAAGTAAAGGAACCCTATTTCATTGTTTATGGGAATGTAGATTAATAAGAATGTTTTGGGAAGAGGTGAGGGTAACAATTGAAAAAATAATCTCAAAACAAATCATATTGAATCCTAAACTGGTTTTGTTGGGTCTGTACCCAGAAAAGCATAATTTCAATAAAAGTGAAAGAACATTCATAGACCTCAGTTTGCTTAATGCCAAAAAATGTATTGCACTATTATGGAAAAAGACTCATAGACCAGATGTGACTCAGTGGTTAAGACAGATGTTAACAAACCTTCCATTAGAAAGAATAACATATATACTGAAATCAAAGGAAATTGTGTTTGAGAATATATGGAGACCTTTTATTGATTATGTAAAAAATTTAAACATAACTCTTGAAGAAGAAGGTGAATGATGTGTGTGGACCTTGTAAATTCCAAACTGGTGAACATAATATGTATACTTATGTATTGGATTGTCTAGACTAAACAGAGGAGCATTGTTGAAGACTTGATTTTGTTGGTGGTTGTTGGTGTTTTTAGTGCATTTTTTTTTTTTTTTTTTGTAGTACTTTAGTGTTAGTGTTTGATTGTTTGTATCATGTTTGTTAAAAAAAAAAAAAGGTTCAATAAAGATATTGTGGAAAAAAAAAAAATAATATTAAATAGTCTTCTTACATTATGGAAGCCTTGTCTACCCTTTATAAAGCCATTCTGATCTCGATTAATAATATTTGGTAAAATTTCTTGTATTCGTCTTGCTAAAATTTTACAGATTATCTTAAGGTCGGCGTTTAATAGGCTTATTGGTCTCATATTTTCACATTTATTAGAGGGCTTACCTGGTTTTGGCAGCAGTATAATTAAGGCATTATTTATGTATGATGGTAGATTATTATTTTGAAATGCTTCTAAAACCATTTCCAAAAAAGGTTTTATTAATTTATTCTTAAATTTTTTATAAAGGTCAACTGGAAGACCATCTGGTCCTGCACTTTTTCCTGATTTCATATTATCAATGGCTAGCCCAACTTCTTCTTGACTAATTTTAGACTCCAATATCTCCCTGTTTTCATTTGGAATACACGGTATAGATAGTTCGTTCAAAAACCCATTTAGTTTTGTTAAATCAGGTTCATTTTTGGTATCATATAATTTTTCATAGTAATCTCTAAAGGCTCTATTAATTTCTAAAGGATCTATAACTACCTGTCCATTACTTATAATACTGGTAATTGGTGTTTTAATTTCCAATTGTTTAATCTGCCATGCTAATAATTTTCCTGATTTTCACCTTGTTCATAAAAAGATTGTTTCAATCTTAGAAGACTCGAGGCAGCTCTATTCGCTGATTTTTTGTCGTATTCAGCTCTCAAAATCAGTAATTCATTCTCCAACCTTGGGTCACTTCCTGCATACACTTTTTCCTGAAGATTTTTTATTTTATGTTCCAATTTAGCTCTCTCCTCTCGAGTCTTCTTAGATTTTGATCCTGTATAACTAATAATATGCCCCCTAATAAAAGCTTGAAAGCCTCCCACTTTACACATGCTGATGTTTGTGTAGTATTGATGTCAAAGAACTCGTCTATCTGTTTTTCTATATACTTGACAAATTCCTCATCCTGAAGCCATTTATGCTGAAATTGCCATCTACCTGATTCCTTTGTCAATTTTTTATCTACATATATTAGACAACAGGGTGCATGATCAGAGATCACGATGTTATCATAAAAGCAGTTTTGAATCTTGGACCTTAATTCTGTGGAAATCAAAAAATAATCAATACGTGAGAATGTCTTGTAGGTACTGGAATAACAAGAATAGGCTTTAACTTGTGGTTTCATTTCTCTCCATATATCTAACAATCTCAATTCTTTCATAAAATGATTAATAGTCATCCTACATCCAATGTGCGTACAATCCAGTCCTGTTGATCTATCCACACCTGGATTCAATGTACAATTAAAATCCCCTGCTATTATATGTCTTG